>CM034150.1:228874860-230074860 GCA_019776745.2 Taxus chinensis
CTCCACTATGCTAAGTCCGTTGTTGGACCTCCTTCACCAATGTAAGGAGATGCTACGGTGGTTGATCTTCACAACATAGGAGAGGGTTCAGGTTCACGAAACATCGAGTGTCTTTCTTAATGTTTTATACTTTTTTGAGCCATATTTTTACCGTGAGAAAAATTGGACCATGACTATCAAGAGAGCGCCCTTTATTCTAATTATCCTCTATTTCTTGATGATTAATTAATATAACGATGCGTTCTAATTACAATTTTATAAAGGGGATTTATAGTGCCTCTCAGGGCTTCAATTAATTGCAGATCGGGATTTATATAGTATTTCTCTATCGGAATAAATACTAGGCAGGCGGAGAGGAGAGAAAAATGGGAATAGAGAAGGAATTGTTGAGACCCGGCAATGGCCCTAAGCCCCGCCCTGGCCAGTCCGTCACCGTTCATTGCACCGGCTTCGGTATTTTCCATTATCACTGCTTTTGTATTTTTCAGAAAAACCCTAACTGCAATCCTCTTGTTACAGACGTACAAAGGTAAAATAGAGAATTCAGTGGAAGCATCTGAAACTTACTTTTAATATTTCACCCTTTGTTTTCTAAGTTATCTGCTTTCATTCAGTTTTTCTTGATTTGTGGTTGTATTTGCAGTTTTTAGGTTTGCGGCAGGATTTGTATGATTGAGTAGGGTTAATAAAACATTGGGACCTATGTGCATTTTTCAAAAAATATAATTGGAAACAACATTATATTGCAAATTTCTTTTAAAATAAGCAGCCTGATAGAGACGTCGCTGGCAATCTGTTTCCCCCAACAATGTTAGGATCTATAAAGAAACTCTCCAGAAAAAAAAAAGCGCAGAAACATAGTTTGATCTGTTCTTATTGTGTTCAGTTTCAAAATGATTTGGATTGTTGGAGATCGGCCCTTCAGACATAGCATCTAAAAAATGCAGTGCACACGTCCTCAGGGGCATGTTTGCTAGAATGCCTACAAATAGAGAATCAGCCTAAAACATTAAAGATATTTCGGCTTTGTATTCTTGAAAGTACAAGGCAATGTTTTGAGTTTTAGTTAAGGCAAGGTACCTTCAGGCAACCTTTATGACCAGACTTACATGTTACTCGAAAAATACAGAAATCACGAATACGGGCAGGTGACCTAGGGCTGCAAGAGGCGAAGAGTTGCACAGACAAAAGAGCACGTGGATGAAGCAGAACCACAAATAGATTCACATATGGGATATCTGCCTAGATGAATGCCCAAATCTTAACAAAGACATAAAAAACTTTGTGAATGAAAAGTTTAGAATGGTGATGTGGAAAAAGAATACAAGTAGGAAGCGCCATTATATTACAGAGTTCAACCTGATACATGAACATTGTAAAAAAGCATATATCGGGACTATTTTAAATGGAGGGAAAAGATCATCGCTCAGCTAAGGACTAGTTCCCACAGTCTTAGATGTGAGACAGGAAGATGGACAACCCCTAAGGGACTAAAGCAAAACATGATAACAAATGCACCGACAATGCTGCTAACAAGCAATTTCCCAATGGCTTGTTTCAAGTTTTAAACAAAGATATGCATCTTCGTGTGCGAGTGTAAGATTGACGTTGACAGGTTGGGTGGATGGTAGTGCACATCTGTGATCTACTTCTGAGTTTAAAATTATTTAATGCATGAATTTCACTTGGCCATGGTTAAACTCCACCAGCCTTGTTGGAGGTAGACTTTATCTCAGATGCTCATTGGGGAACATGTCTATTTATGCCGTATCATCCTCTCAGCCTCTCTCTGCCTACAGCGAATTTCTCTCACTTTCTCAGAATAGGCTATGAATGGATGTTTAACTTGTGTACATTCCCCAGTGAATTGTATGAAATATTGGATGATAACATGTAGCAAAATTTAGCTTCTAATAGCTGTCTCATGCATAAGTTGGTTAATGTAACTTGGTCTGTGTTTCTGATTAGTTGTAATATAAAAATAGTTCTTAGCTTTTGAAGTCTTTACCATGAGGTATTAGTAATGATGGTATATACTTATAGTTAGTAGCATTAAATTGCTATTCTTCATAAAGTTGTTAAGAACTTAGCTATTGGATTGTTCGAATTCAACATTTTTCAGTAATAACACTGGCTAGGGAGAGAGCCTGGTTCAAAGGCTTGTGTTGTCGAAAGCTCTGGGATTAATCTCTTTTTAGATCCTAGGCAGGATTTGTTTTGATGGCTCCAGTCCTTTAAAATTTTCATCTAAATATATGCTTCTTTTAATCTTTTCTCGCTGTGTATCTTCCTCTGACGAAATTAAAAATAAGAGTCCAAATTCTAAGGCCTTTTCATCCTTGAGTGTGTGGTCTGATGTTAAATTTTGGTTAGATATTTTTCTTTTATCTCTTTTTACATGCTGTGCACACTTTTCACTTCATGTATCTCCCAACCTTGCCGAATAATATCATATTTGTAATGGTCGAAAACCCCACATCATCTTTGAACAGATCTAATGCTTGTCTAATATTTTGATGTTTAATATTACTTATTGATCCTTCATTAATTCAATTGTTGTTTTTTCTGTTCTTTTGGGTGTTTGTCCATCTTGTCTTTTCATTTATTCCTATCTCCATTTATCTTTCTGGTCTTTCTTCTCTTTCTATGAGAGCTCTCTAGTGACATAGCTTCTCTTATTGTGTTATTACTTGCTGACCAGTTGTGTCAGAAAATACATGGATAAATATTGTCATGTCCAACATATACTGGAGGTGGGTACATCTAAGAAATCATTTGTGCATATTTAATAGCCATTCTAACAAACACAATTAGAAACTTTAGCTTTCAATATTTATTTCCTGTAATAATACTTTATCCAGTCATATATTTTATATATGGATCTTTCTGCTGAATAAGGTTGTTGATCACACCTTAACTACTCGAAACCCAGTATAGGAAAAGGCTCTTTAAAGAATAACATAGAACTTGGTGGAAGAGAAACATTATAAGAAGTGATGTTGGATGAAATGGTGCAGAGTCTAATTTATGTTTGTTCGAGAGAAAGAGCTTCTTAAGATTCCAAATCCTTAAATCAGAAATAACAGACCTGGAAAATTGTTACAAGATGGAATCTTAATCTTACCTAACACTACAGAGTATTTCTCCAAACAAACAAGGACAATAGTAGACTGCAATCCCAGTACAAATGAAATTAATTACATGGATATAGAGCTGGCTATCTCATTTTATTTCTGTTGGATAGACCATTCCTCTGCAATTCTTTTACACAGTACAATTTGACTCTAGTACTTAACATTTAATTCTATCTGGCAAGGATACAGCATGCATACTGATGTACATCATTTTTAGGTGAAGGCCATTTTGTACTAACTAATATTTTCTGTTAGTGGCCTCTCTGAATAATTTCTAGGAGAGCTTGCATTTCCGCTTTTGCTCCTGGTTGCAAAGAGTTGAGTTCCTTTTAGACGACATTTTTCTTAGATATAAAAAAGTCTGTAAATATGACCTAAAAAACACAGTCTCTGTTTTGAGAGGAGCTAGTTCTCCCTGAAAGATAAACATAGCTTTACTATGATCCTTTACCATCTAAGTGTCTTATTACAAAGTACCTTTCCATTTTACAGAGGGCGACAAAGTGTGATCCATATTCTGCTTGTACCCAAAGAGTTATAGCTAGTTTGTATTGCCAGAAAGTGTTTAAGATAGTTTCAATTTCTGCCATGAAGGATAATAAGATTTGACTTCATCAATCTTACCTCAATTTCAAGCATTTGATGAGGAATCCATTCCGACACTTCCTGTTTGAAAGAATGCGCGATTCCCTTATTGTCCTGTACTGCAGCCATCATTGTTCACCCACTTTTAGTTCGATTGAGGCAAAATAGAGAAAACCATGACATATTTTCTTACTAAACTCCTTTGTTTGATAACAGTAGAAGGGGTTTCCATTGTTCCAATGCCATTCCCTCTAATGTGAACCTCTGTCTATGAATTGCAGCTCAAACAGGCATTCTGATGGGATTGAATTGCGGAGAGCAGAGTAGATGGGCTTGATAACCTAGTCAATCTAAGAGCACAGTTCAAAGTCCACTAATCGTCGAAGGTTTTAGCCCATAGGTCCTTTCCAAAAGAAACTTTCTTTGAAAATATCCTCTTACTGAGGGTGAACTCCAGTTAAGCCTTGCAGCCAAGTTCCAACTTACATACATTGCAAAACTTTTCATGGTTACAATGCAGTTATTAGGGACAAGTTTCCAAACTTGTCATAATTTTTTAAGGATAGGTACATTGCAGCTTTAAAGTTCTGTATCCTTAATGAACTTAATGAATGTTGAAAGAAATCTGAAAATTGATATGTTATATATGTGGCCAATGTGATTCTATGTGTGACAATAATCTGCCGAGATTTTTTACTGCTTGAATGATCCATTTTCCTGCTATGGTTTCTCCTTTCCTTAAAACTAAGTGATGGCAAGCCACTCCATTTCTTTGATCAAAGTATATATGTCTAAGAGTGAGCTTGGATATGCACCAACATTTGTCTTTTTGCTTTCACATTTCTCACATGCAATGCTTCTTCTTTTTGGTGCGTCTTCTTTTCTGTACATTTTATTCTCATTACAGGGTTAAATAATTCTGTAGACTGCTTTATGTTGCCTTGCGAATTGGATTGGGGGTTACCCTATGATTGGTGTAGCGCCCTCATGCAAAAAAGGCTCAACATTCTACATATGTTTGGTTGATTTGTTGTTTCATTCCTGCAAAGTGCTACCATCTTATGCTATAGTAGAGTTAGAAATTTTGACGCAATACAGAAGTGCCACTTATTTAGAGTTCCACTTTCTTGCACACTATATGTTTCTCTACTTTTGCCTAATTTCTTGGGTCCTATCTACTTTTCAGGCAAGAATGGTGACCTGTCGCAAAAATTCTGGAGGTAAGCATTTTCTGTGGATACATTTAAAAAAATATAATTTCATAAAATTGAACTGTGTCTTGAATAAGTGCATTTCGCAATAGGAAGTTTTGTAATGTCATCATTGCTATTTGTTTCTTGAACAGCACAAAAGATCCAGGACAACAACCTTTCACGTTCAACATAGGGCAGGGAAAAGTTATTAAAGGTAGAATATTGTTTCTGTTCTTGCTTTGCTCTGGAAAACTCTTGGAAACATAATGATGTTAGAAAGTGAACTTTTGCTTCTTCATCAACATCTGTAATGAATAAAATCACAAGCTCCATAAACATTTTGGAACTTCAGAGTTTAGGAGCAACAAGAATTATGGATTACAGTCAATCACCTGTGTTGCAATTTGTCCCTATCCTAGAATGCTATTGTGCATCTGGCTTCACAGTTTGCTTTCAAACGATAAAATTAGACATTGCTGTTAATTCTTGATTCTTCACCAATTGCATAAGTTTATTTATCAAGTATCATCTTGTCATCCTGGTGAGTATATTAGAGATGGATCAATTCATCTTGCCATCTTGGTGAGTATATACTAAAGATTGTTCAATCTATCATAAATGATGTGCATCATTGGAAGTTTTGTAGCATTGTTTATTGGCTGGTATTTTTCTCATTTTTCATATGCAGCAATAGAATCATAGTAAATGTCATATATTTGCATTTGAACCAAAAGAAATAATTTGAGAAAACACTGAGGTAAAGTGGAAATCGCTGCTTTTTATAGTTGACTATAACAAGGCAGTTAATTTGTGGATTGTTGGGATAATTTCAACAGTTTTGGATGTGCAGATGCTTGTGTGCAATAGTGTTATGAGGGCCAATAGAAAGGGCCTAGTTTATTTTTAGAAACATTCCAAGAAAAATATATGATTTGATGAGTTCGACTTAGATCATCTGTGTTGACATTGCATGTCTAACTTTATTTTCATGGGACTCTTGTTTTGTTCGTTTTCATGCTCAAGAGGATCTTTTTGTAAGTTACACCTGCACATTACGCTACGATAGCATGGATGGCAATTTTTGCATCCACGATATACATGTTTGTTAGTTAGGAAATATTATGGGCTTGTATTTTGTAGAGAAGACATGTTTGAAAGAAGTCCTTGTATGAAAGACAGTTGAATAGATATAGGGGCCCAAGTTCTCCCAATTGTTGCACAGATAAGCTAAACGCATTTTTTTCAATAAGTCCAAAGGGAGGTTATATTCTTGGAATATCTTAACAATGACAGCCACCATTAGAATTATCTTCATTCATGTAATGGCTAGTTTTTTTGTCATTGCGTTTAGCCTTACAGAAAGCTTTTGACAATTGCTTGAATTGGGAAACCACAGAAGTGGACGAGATAGTTGCTTTCCTTATGATTTAACCTTATTTTGGACTGTTTTTTAAATATTTGTTTGTGTTTTATGTTTTACCAATGGTAGTAAAATTACGAGGATTATATGTAATAGGATAGCTATGAATTTTAATAATCTACAAGTAAAAACACATGCAGTGGAATTTGGAGTTTCTAACAAACTAAACCCACTATATAGCATGATTATCGGTAAAACTGTAGCTATTGGCTAAGTTACTAGGTTCAAATTTGAGTTCATGATCGACCAGGATAAAGTTCGGTTCAAGGTCGCCGATTGATGAAGTTTGAAAATAAAAATGTCTTCAAGTTTGAACAAAGGTTTTTTAAATTAAAAAATATGTCAGAGTAATAGACTAGGGAGAACTTTACAGTCTCTGCTTCATTTGGTATATGTAAATATACACATTTATAAAATAGTGAAAAATCATGTCAAAACATCCCAGGTTGAAGTAATGAATAAAATTTGAGTAAACATTTGACGGGGATAAGTTCGTCTTAGTTCGAATGTTTTCCATAAAATTCAGCATACCTTGTGACATAGGCTAGCTACGTTAAAGAAATAGATGCGGCTAGAACTGGTTCCAATATATGCAATGTGCATGATAGAAACTACATATCATAATATTCTCAATTTCCCAATATATTTGAGAAGAGATGCTATTATCAAAGAAGACAATAGTTTGTGAGTAGGAATGTCTACATTTATCATTTTAATGTTCATGATCTCTGGAATGAATGCCCAACTTCACATGGTATAAGAAGTTTTATGGTGAAGATTATTGATTACTAGGATCCAACTCGTACATATGGGATATTGACTACCATAACTAAAAATTAAATTTAATCACACCAAGTGCACCACACCACATACTTGGACAACAGTCCTTTATTAGTGACTTTGTCCTACCATGTTATTTACAATGATGGCAACTCATATGATGATGATACTCTATAAGAACTATGCCCAGGTTTTCCAATATATTTTTATAGGAGAATGTCAAGGATTGAAGGGGCCTGGCTGGATAATTATAAGGGGGAGCCGAGTACTCCTCTAGAACCTTTACTAATATCCAAAGCCGATGAGCCTCCGAGTACTCCTCTAGGTTGCGGATAAGGGGAAGGCCCTGAACGCCGAAAGAAAGTAGATCCACTGCACCTGGAATTAGACCGAGTGGGTTGGGGCACTCTAGTACTGACATGCAAAGTAGAACACCGTCTCTCTTATCTTTCTCTCGGAGGTGTGAATTGGCATTATTCAGGAGGTACTTAACACCTCCAATTCTTGTAAAGGGTTGAAAGAGGAAGTAATTACCTTGACAGCTCTAGATGTCTGTAAGGATCTACATTCGAGAATAACAACCTCTCAAAGAAAAAGGCCTAGACTCCTCTGATCATGGCACCAAAATGTGAATAAAAAAATGTTTGAGTCATTGTATAAACAGCGTTACCACCCTTGGATCTCATAGTAGATAGGGCACCTAGAAATAATGTGCTGCTTGGCCTAAACTCCTAGACGAGGCAGCGATGGCTGATCCTGTCACACTGAGATATGGTTTTTCAGTCTCAATGCATAACTAGTGGGAGCACACCCCCAGCCGGCCAAGGGGAATCCTCAAGCCACGTGACCAATGTTGCCAGAGGTAGCTAGGGTGAATAATGATGCCATTTACAATCAATATGGAAAGCCAACTTGGAGCCGAGTGGTTGAGGAGGAGACGTGGCAGAAAATATCCTCTATGAAAACTCTATTGATGACCTTCAAATGGTAATAAATAAGACATCCTCCAGAAGTGGCAACTATTTGCTTGTGCATAATCTTATCACCATGTGTATTAATAATCAGACATTAATCAATATAATATATTGACAGGAACTTATGCACATGGTCAAGTGGTCTGGCCATGCTGTCTTTACCAAAAACGCTGAGCTTAGAGTTAAACCAAGCATGCTAAATCATAATGTTTTCCATTGATGCGCTCTAAAACATATGGTGGAGGTTATCATTAAGCCATAGCTCCATTGCTTGTTATAAAGGAAGGCAAAACCACTATCTTGCCTCAAATCGAAGAGTAATTCAGACATATAATTTTCCGTCTAAAAATATTCACTCTACATCAGCTCTTTAAGATTAATTAAGAAGAAACAAAAGAGAAGGAATATATTAAGGTTCTGAGGCCCTGAAAATTAGGCCTCCTACATTATCTTTCCAATGCAACTTTATCATTAATGGGGAGCTTAAAAAAATCTGCGGGGTGAAGTTTTTCCTCCCTTTCACTAGATGTAAGGATCCTAAGAGGTATCAGAGTGGTTCATTTCGTGAAAAATCTGCTGCCTGGTTTTTATTTACTCACAAGCATTCTTGATCGACCTCATTGACCCTTAATGGCTATAATTTGCTTGTCAGATTAGCTTGTTTCCTATTTTGAGTGTTTCCAATTCCCTCTTCTCCAGACATGACCATAAAAAATTCAAATCAGTATCCATTATAATGTTATCCGGCTTTCAAGTTTTAGCTTCCAGAAGGGTAATATTGATTTCTATGGCTTCCGCAACATTGTTAGTATGAGTTTCAGGGTTCATAGCATACAAAAAGAGCTATTCACCTTTGGAGTTCTGACACATCTTCCAATGCTTGTGCATCCTGTATTTCCTTTGGAGGTTCCATCTCAGTTCATCTCCTGAACATCCACCAATCTCTGGGGAAGATTCTGTATCTCCTTAAATCTCTTTTTTTTTACCGACCCCATGATGAATTTTAGTATAACAAATTGCATGTGTTTGTTTTATAATGTCATTTGTGTTAGTGAAGTGGATTTGCTTTCGGAGTTTCCTAATCATAGATTAGTGCTTTAGTCAATGCTTATGAATTCTTTGCATGGAATGACACTACATTTTTTGAGCACCACCCTGGTCTGAATGGCACATGTGGGTTGCATTAAACCATGGTTTTTTAGGGTCTTACTCGATCTTGGCACATTTTGACTTTTAGGAATATGATATCTAGAATGGTATCCTAATAAAAGGCTTCAAACTTAACGTGCAAGGAAAAGTCTTCTGAAAAAAATGTGATAAAATAGTTTTAGACCTTAAATTATTGTCTCAAAATTTTCTGTAAGATTTTTCCTTTAGTCTCCCAATTATTATGTGATTTTGACCTTTTAAAAAAAAAAGTGCTATGTTATTCATCATGCACGGTTCTGTATGTAATTTTTTTGCATGCTTTGTCTGATACAGGTTGGGATGAAGGTGTTTTGGGCATGCAACTAGGAGAGATTGCAAAACTTCGGGTAACCTTCTTTGGCATGCTGTCTTATTTCCTCAACTTTTTCATGCAAGCATCTGTATCATTTTTCTCTCATATTACTAATAGTGTTCAAATAGTGGACATAAATGCACATGGTAATGGATCTTAAGTTTTAACATAACAATTCACTGCAGCTATTGACGCTTGCTTACCTATAGAAATCCTCTAAATGTTCAGACCAATACATCACCATAAATGATCATTCTATCACTCCAAAAAAAGCACCACTTTTAACATATAGAACAGTATATGTAATGCAATTTCATTGCATATGGAAATGGCAGTCTGGTGCAACAGACATATATGTTGCACTTCGATAAGCCAACTAACTTCTTCATATAAGCAATTTGATAATCTATTGGATTGCTGCCTCCTGTGTTCCAGAAATTTGATAATTTTATCTCCATTGCATAGCAATTTAATTTATCCAGCTTTATATATTTATCTTGAATTTTGGCTGTATTTTACATCGACCAATTCAATATTCCATTTGAGATAGGCTTGAGGATCCCCCTCAGCCAGATGAGGGTGTGCTCACACCAGCTGTGGGTTGAGGCTGATCATCATTTTCCACTTGGGGACTGGATCTATCATCTTTGCTACCTCCAGAAGGTGGAGATAAAGGAGCACTACATTTTCAGATGTCCTATTTACTATGAGATCTGGGGAAGATGTCATTCTCTCTATAGAGACTGGGGCAACTCTCCGTCCACTTTGTTTCAGTGCCTGGATCAACGATAGTCGGCCCTTTTTTATTTGGGAGGTTGTCACCCATTGTGACAGGTCGCTGCGGGCATCCCCTAGAGACCGCCCCCTCCCCCCCCCGGATCACCTCTCTCTTTAAAGGAAGAAAAGGCATTACCATAAATGATATCTCTATTGTTCCAAAAAAAGCACAACTTTTAAAATATAGAACAATGTATGTAATGCAATTTCATTGCATGTGGAAACGGCAATCAGGTCCAACAGACATATTTGTTGCACTTTGATAAGCCAACTAACTTTTTCATATAACCAATTTGATAATTCTGCTGGAGGTATCCTCCTTTGAGAAAGCATCCTCTGGAAAACGTTGTATTTCGGGTGCAGGTTTCGGTGACCTTTTCTCTGGCAATTTTGATTTCTGGCAGTATGCCTTTTCAGGTTTTTGGTTGGCTTGGCTTTGGCATCCGCCATCCTCCTGCACCATATTTCCAGCTCAACCCACAGTTACAGCACATCAGATCCCTGCCGCCACTGTCGGAAGAACTGCTTATAAACATAGCACTTGGAGATTAAAAGTTTATATGCACATGGAGATTAAAAGATGCTCGTGGAGTTCTGCAAGCAATGCAAAACAAAATGTGGTCTCGTGGACTGCCGTGATTGTGGCCTCTTGCAAGCGTGGACATTATGGGGAAGCATTGAATTTGTTTTTATCAAATGTAGCGGAGGGAATTGAACCCAATGGCGTCACATTTTCAAGTGTTCTACCGGCCTTTGCAAACTTGGGGGATCTGAAACAGGGCAAGGAGATCCATGAAGACATAATATAATTACACCTCTCTCCTCAGATGCATGGGTCACCCACCAACAGAAAGATGAATGTTATTCCAATGAATTTAAAAGCCCTAATTATACATTATCCATAGAGAAAGCAAGAAAGAATCCATTTCCCAAGCAATACACTGCAGCAACGGCCAACTAGACAGGCCACCCTTGTTGTGGAAACTGCAGGAGGATAGTTCGATCTATAATTGTAAGAGGGAGCACTTATTCCCTCGAAGGGAATCAATTCATGAAATGCAGCTTTGTTGAGAAAGGGATCCACTTTAGATTGAAGATTTGGGACGAATGTTTTCGTAGGGAATGCACTTGTCAACATGTATGTGAAATGTGGAAGTGTGGAGGATGCGTGCCAAGTGTTTGACAAATGTGTGCTAGAAATGCTGTATCCTGGACTGTAATAATTGCTGGCACAGATTTTCAATTATCAGCCAATTGGTTATTTTTGCAATTCTCTCCATCCAATGTTGTAAAGGCCTAATTGTTTCCTGCATAAGAACAAATGCCATGCTAGCCAATCTTCCCCAATGTGTCTGGCTGTCTACTGCCTTCTTGGGCTTTGGAGGGCAGGACCAGAGGAGCCCTTAATAGAGGACCCTGGCTTTGATTTCTGTTACAGGCACATGATAGTGTATGAAAAATGTATTACTTGAAAGAAGTGGCAGTTAAAAAGGACAAAAGGGGATATTTGAGCAATTGAGTGGCTTAACCCCTTTAACCGTGTACAGAAAGAATGACAGGTTAAAATATATACCATATGATATATTTCTCAAACAAACAACATATATCACATGTTGAAGATTTGGAAGTGTTGATTATTCTTTGTATTTCCATGAATCTTCCGAATCTACACCAAATGTCTCTCTTCTAAAGATGTGGAAGCATTCACAAGGCATGAGAACTATTTGACAAAATGCCTCAAAGAAATGTGGTCTCATGGACTGCTATGATGGTAGGGTATGCATCAAATAGGCTTGTTGAAAAGGCCTTTGAAACTTTTAAGCAGATGCAATTGGCAGGTGTAAAGCCAGACTCCACAGCATTTTCCACCATCCTCCCAGCCTATGCCAAATCGGTAGCCTTATAACAGGGTATAGATATCCATCAAAGCGTAATGGAAAGAAGATTCTTGCCAGATGTTGTCATTTTAAATGCCCTTGTGGATATTTATGCAAAATGCACAAGAGCTGTTTGACAAAATGCCTCAGACCATTTCTTTCGTAAGGAGTGCGCTTGTCAACATGTATGTGAAATGTGGAAGTATGGAGGATGCATGCCAAGTGTTTGACAAAATGTGTAATAGAAATGCTGTATCTTGGACAGTAATGATTGCTGGCACGGATTTTCAATTATCAGCCAATTGGTTATTTTTGCAATTCTCTCTATCCAATGTTATAAAGGCCTAATTGTTTCCTGCATAAGAACAAAGCCATGCAGACCAGTCTTCCCTAATGTGTTTGGTTGTCTACTGCTTTCTTGGGCTTTGGAGGGCAGGACCAGAGTAGTCCTTAATGAAGGACTGTGGCTTTGATTTCAGTTACAGGCACACGATAGCGTATGAAAAATTATTACTTGAAAGAAGATGCAGTTAAAAAGGCCAAAAGGAGATATTTTAGCAATCGAGCGGCTGAATCCCTTTAACTGTGTACAAAAAGAATGGCAGGTTAAAATATGCACCATACAATTTATTTCTCAAACAAACAACATATATCACCTATTGAATATTTGAAAGCGTTGATTCTTCTCTGTATTTCCACGAATCTTCTGACTCTACACCAAATGTCTCTCTTCTAAAGATGCGGAAGCATACACAAGACATGAAAACTATTTGACAAAATGCCTCAAAGAAATGTGGTCTCATGGACTGCTATTATGGCAGGATATGCATCAAATAGTTTTGTTGAAAAGGCCTTGGAAACTTTAAGTGGATGCAATTTGCAGGTGTAAATCCAGACTCCACAACCTTTTCCACCATCCTCCCTGCCTATGCCAAATTGGTAGCCTTACATCAGGGTATAGATATCCATCAAAGCATAATTGAAAGTGGATTCTTGTCAGATGTTGCCATTGCAAATACTCCCGTAGACATGTATGCAAAATGCACAAGAACTGTTTAACAAAATGCCTCAAAAACATTTCTTTCGTAGGGAGTGCACTTGTCAAACACGTATGTGAAATGCGGAAGTGTGGAGGATGCGTGCCAAGTGTTTAACAAAATGTGTGATAGAAATGCTGTATCCTGGACTGTAATGATTGCTGGCACAAATTTTCAATTATCAGCCAATTGGTTATTTTTGCAGTTCTCTCCATCCAATGTTGTAAAAGCCCAATTGTTTCTTGCATAAGAACATATGCCATGCTGGCCAGTCTTCCCCAATGTGTCCGACTGTCTACTGCTTTCTTGGTCTTTGGAGGGCGTGACCAGAGGAGCCCTGAATGGAGGACTGTGGCTTTGATTTCCATTACAGGCACATGATAGCGTATGAAAAATTTATTACTTGAAAGAAGAGGAAGTTAAAAAGGGCAAAAGTGGATATTTGAGCAATTGAGTGGCTGAACCCCGTTTAAATATACACCATACAATATATTTCTCAGACAAACAACATCTATCACCTGTTGAATATTTGAAAGCATTGATTCTTCTCTGTATTTCTATGAATCTTCAAACTCTACACCAAATGTCTCTCTTCTAGAGATGTGGAAGCATACACAAGGCATGAGAACTATTTGAGAAAATGCCTCAAAGAAATGTCGTCTCATGGACTGCTATGATGGCAGGGTATGCATCAAATAGGTTTGTTGAAAAGGCTTTGGAAACTTTTAGGCAGATGCAATTGGCAGGTGTCAAGCCAGACTCCACAACCTTTTCCACCATCCTCCCAGCCTATGCCAAATTGGTAGCCTTACAACAGGGTATAGATATCCATCAAAGCATAATGGAAAGGGGATTCTTGTCAGATGTTGTCATTGCAAATGCCCTTGTAGATATGTATGCAAAATGCCTTAGAAACATTTGAACCCATGGACTGCGATTATGAACAAAATGTCTTTTGTGAGGATGCTCTCAAACTCTTTGAACAAATGGAGGACTTTAGAGTGCAACATGACCATGTGTGGTTTCGTGGATTGCTATTCACAAAATGGATTTGTTGAAAAGGCCTTCAAAACTTTGAAGCAAATGCAATTGGAAGGTGTAAAGCTAGACTCCACAACCTTTGTAGCGTACTCCCAGTCTGTGCCAAAATGGGATCTTTAGAGTTGGGTATAGACATACAACAAATTATAATGGAAAGGCTTGTGTAAAAAATGAAACTTTGAACCAGGGCATGTACATCTGCCAAAGCAGTATGAAGAAGGGACTTTCAGCAGATGTTTTAGTTGCAAGTGCCCTAGCATTGCTATGTTGCCAGGATACGGGTACAATTATGGGTTTGATACGCCAATTTAAAAAAACCCCTGGGTACTATACATCTTGGATACGTCTATAATACATACATACATACATATACTCATTTTACTCATTTTTTAGTCCATAAGAAATACAAAACTTGAAAATTATAGTAGGATCAATGTTCGAAACATTCAATATACTGAAGACTTCACATTTTTATTGATCATGTGATTGTGAATATCATGTCAACATGAATACAAAAAAAAAGATGATTAGCCTACTTGTAATATTAATACTAATATTGATTTAGTATAATAGTTACTATGTATACTATAACTTACTATATTAGTTAATTATACTTATTATTATAACTATATAATAAATACTTAATTATTACTATAATCATAATATATATAGTTATTATTATTATTTTTGACTATAAAACGCTTTCAACTGGAGCTATGAACCGAAGGGTTGATGGGGCCCCACCCGAACAGACACAAAGCAAGCTGAAATGACACCAAACAACACCACACCAGAGCCCAACAATGGCCCAGAGGAAGGGATGACATAAAGAAGGAATTATTTCCTGCCCTGAGATGGGAAATAATATGAAATGTTTGCAAACCGTCCCTTCTTTCTCTTCTTTCCTTTCTTTTTGACACCTCGTGCCACTTGCCTTGATCTGAAGTAACAACCAGCATAAGATTATTTTCATTTGTAGCTTCCGCGCTATCTGATATATTGTTCGACTTTGAGTCAGACTTTTCGGGTGAATGCCCTTGCATCGTGCCACTTGCAACTTCCTTGATATTCGTAACTTTTTCTGCTTTTTTTTCACCCCAGTCTCATTGCTTGCTTTACTCAGATCTTCTTTAAATGTCGTGACCGAAACTAAATCTGGACTAGGAGTTCCCCTCCTGAAGCACCCTTCTTAACATTTTTGGTGTTTTGTTAAAGCAGGCATGAGGCGTGCAAATGACCTGGATTTTTGCAAATTCGACACCGAAAGGCGGTGTTCTCATAATCCAGGGGTTGGAATCGCTGTAAATTACCAATTTTCAGAGATATGTGATCTGGCAAGGTTTTACTCAAATCTACTTCAACACACAATCTTGCAAAAGTGCACATTCCCGATTGAATTCTTTCCATATATGCTTTTATGAATTTCCCTAGAACATTTCTGATATCCTCGAAGGCATACCAGAAATGCAAGGGTAGGTTAGGTAACGTGACCTAGACCGGTGTTATTGTGATTGAGTGAGTATTAGGATCGAAATCTGGGAACCACGAAGTTAAATACAAACTAGCGTTGCCCCAAAACCAAGGGCCCTCAAAAAAACACCGCTGATAATCCCCATGGCCTCTGAAATGAACAATGAAAAAACCTTTTGAGCATAATGAAATTTCATACTTGTCCAGTTCTCAAACACCCATTGATACAAGGCTGAAGAAGAGGGCCAAAGTCCATTAAATCGACCTATGATGGCATCCTCCGACAAAGCCTTGTAATAAGCATCTACTGCCGGTTTTTTTATCTCTAGATTGAAGGCTTCCTCCGGCTTGACTGCCCCCCATAGACCCCAATGCCTCTTTGAATGAGTTTAGTGAGGGGACGACACCTTTGTTATGTCTGTTTTGGCTGCCTCCAGCCTGAGCCATCACCCTAAATCCACCTCCCGAGCCGTTTCTAACCTCCTTCCTCTTGCCGCTATCATCCTTGTTTCCTTCGCCACCATTCGAGCTAGGTTTCTGCCCATTCCCCATCCTATTCGCTTCGCTGGGGTTAGGGTTTCTTCTCTTCATCGTTCACACCCTTTTTCGGTCAATATATATAGTAATTATTAACTGTATATATACTTATATTATATTGTATTTTAGCATATAGTTAATATATATATTAATATTATTATAATATTAGTAGATGTTACAACCTAATAAACTATAACTATTCTTAATATAATATAGTCTGGCATACTTATAATATACTAAGTTATTAATAACCTAGGGATAATGATAGTATTAATTAATTAATTCTAATATATATATAATTATAGTAGTATTAATATGTATATATAATTATATATAATATACTAATAATATACTATAACTATTAGTAATTATATATAATATAATAACTAGTATTAGTAATATAGTACTAATATTATTAATCTAATAATTAATTACTATTCGTTTTTTGGTCATTGACCAAGACAAAAAAAAACTTTTTTAAAGCTTTTTGACATCCAAACCTCTGGAATCGCCTGGGATATGTCCCGGGTACGTCGAAACGTACTTGGGATGTACCCCAGGCGGATTTGTACCCATACATGTACGTATCCGTACCGGATATGTATCAGGCAGGGTACGGGGGATGAACCTTGGTAACACAGCCTG
This sequence comes from Taxus chinensis, assembly GCA_019776745.2. Lineage (NCBI taxonomy): Eukaryota > Viridiplantae > Streptophyta > Pinopsida > Cupressales > Taxaceae > Taxus > Taxus chinensis. Next base: position 228,891,832 of record CM034150.1, read on the forward strand.
GTAAAATATGTTTGCAAAATGTGGAAGCATGTGAACTGTTCGACAAAACGCCTGAAAGATATGTAGTCTCATGGACTGCAATGACTGCAGGATATGCATAAAATGGGTTTGTTGAAAATTCCTTCGAAACTTTCAAGTATATGCAATTTTTTTTGGATAGTTTAACGCTTTTAGCTGGCGCTTATAACTAGGGGATTAGAGGGTTCCCACCCATTTACAACCATACCATCGAACACCCCTAAAAACCTAACTAGGCCAACTAAAATCACAACGGCTTGCAGACCAAACAAGAAATAGAAGGAACCGATAAACTCCGACCACGAGCAAAAAAACGTCCCAGACAAGAAAAACTATCCATCAACATCCAAAAAGACTACCACCTAAGAAACCGAACGACTAGGACCTGTCGACTTCCTACCTCCAGTAGTCGCACTAGCTCGAGCAGTCCGGAGTAGGAAATTACAGGAAAATCCCATTTTTTTGTGGAATTGAGCCACGCCCTCGGTCTCAAGAACCACCGATGCTGACAACTTTGACAAATCCAATTTCTTGATCCTGTAACCTTCTGAAGACCCAACAGAACACACCCCATGAACGGTCGGCGCGAATTTCATAAGCTCTGCATTCCTAGCTGACAAGACAACGATCACACATTGGGCATTTGCTAATTCCCGCCCTTCCCTCTCCACGACCGGGAACGACTTTATTAGACTGTATTCTTCCAGCACCTCGTCCAAATTGACACGATGTTGGGGTTTGATAAAATGGGACGCAATGTCCCTGACTTCCGCTACATTCCACCTCACCAGGAGTAACCAAGAAACAAACCAGGACGCCTCCTTTGAATTAACCCTAGCCCTCACAGATACCTCCAAATACTCTGCACCCAAGAACCTTTCAATGGCTTCACAAATGGACCCTGATTCAGCCTGAAAGATGATGTGAATTCAAGCCTTTGAGATACCGCCAAAAAAATCCATCTTTCGCTTCTCACCCTAAAGAAACAAACTAGGCAGCCACAACGCCACTGCCTGACTTTAGCAAACCTGCAAAAATGAAGGATAAAGCAATCGCCACCCAAACAAATCAACTGCAACCTACACTCCCTTCCCGAGAAATGATAACATTAAGCTCCTCCCACGTGTTCACATGCTTGGAAATTACATGACCATCTCTCCTCATAATGCCTTGATTAGCTAAATAATCGGCTGCGAAATTGGACTCCCTATGATTATGACTTATACACCATGAGGGAATCCGACTCAACTAATGAATTATGTTATTAATAAAGAAATCCAAATTCCATGACACCTTCTTGCCTTTACGAACATCGCTGATCACAACTTGGGAATCACCTTCGATGACCAACGCCTCGCAACCGACATTAACAACTAGTTTGATCCCTTCAAGCAAGGCTTGAGCATCCGCTTCTATACTTGTCCCATCTTTTAATGGAAAGGATCCCACAATTGCTAATTCGCCTTCCTCATCTCTAATTAAACACCCTGTTCCTGATGTTCCCGGATTACCTTTCGATTCTCCTTCAAGTATATGTGATTGTGAAAGTGGATTATTGTTGATTTTGTTTTTTTCAAATACTTCATATCTATGTATGTAAAATGTGGAAGATTAAATGCCTCTACAAAATGCCTAAACAAAGTGCCAAATTTGGAGTTGTGGAACTGGGCGTGGAGATCCACCACAAAATATTCAGATGTTAATTTTTGTTGGATGTTGTAGTTGCAATTGCTCTAATAGACATCTATGCAAAATGTGGAAAATTAAAGAAGGCTCATAATTTGTTTGACAAAGTGCATAATGCAAATTTGTTCTTGTTGACAGTAATACTTGCAGGATTTTTTAACATATGGCTATAGTAAGCATGCCGTCAAACTCTTTGATTTAATGAGCTGCTCTGGATTCAATACTGACCATGTAAGCTTTGTTTGTGTTTTATTTCCATGCCAACCATGAAGTCCTAATGGGTAAGGGTTGTAAACACTTCAATATTATGAATGATTCTTAGTGCATTATGGCTGCAATGGATCATTAGGTGTGTATGGTTGACCTTCTTTGCCATGCTAGCTATATTATTTTATAGTTTTGTCATTAAATATTTAATCTGTATGGTTGGGAATGTAAAAAGAAAAGCACTTAAAGTCAACATTCACATAGATGTGATTATACTGGGTGAGAAGGAAGATTAACACTTTTTAGTCCAGGAGCCGATAATTTTGTTATATCTCAATATATATTGCCAAAATTTGTACCCTCTTCAAGGAAAAATGATTTCAGATAATATACATTTCACTGCAAAATACAACTTCAACAAACTTAACACTGTTATCCTCTCTGGTGTTGTTTGCAACTCATGTGCAATTGCTAGTGTATGGGATTGCTGCCTCCTGTGTTTCTTCCAGAAATTTGATAAATTTTTCTTCATTGTGTTGCAATATAATTTATCCACCTTTATATATTTATCTCATAGGTTGACTGTATTTTACCTCGACCAATTCAGTATTCCATTTGAGATAGGCTTGATGGTGTGCTCTCACCAGCTGCTGGTTGAGGCTGATCATCATATTCCATGTCGCCTACACAGCTCTGTGCCATTCTGCACAATGCATGCAAACTCTGCACAACATCAGCCATCCATGCAACATTTGCATAAATACCACACAGCTTAGTCCTTGTGCTGAACATCCAGATTACACATCAGACACATGGACACGTCCTGCTACGTTTTGCTATGCTAGGTTGCACTTCAGGGCTTGTGTTATGCAAGAGCATCTGCTAGTGTACCACACACCCGATAGTCAAGCCATGTAACCGTTGGAAGGTAAAGAGTAATACATGGAAGCCCCAACTGTTCAACTTCTACAATGGTTACATGGAGGCCCCAACCGTTCAACTTCTACAATGGTTATTTAAGCCGTCACGCCTGTGTACTCTATGTATATGTATTTGTAATGTTAGATAGCAATCAAATAGTAGAGGATAAGAAAGTATACTTCAAGAGTTTGCTATGTACAAGATGCACAAATATTTTTAATTTTTTGTTCCAATTCTATTATTTTCTCCATCCTCAATCTTGTTCATATTACTTCCGCTTATGCATATAACATATCTAAGTCCTCATTTAGTGTGTTGTCTCCTGGTCGTAGTGCAATCCAAATCACAATATTTCTGAGATCAAATTTCTTTTCTAAAGTACTGATTTTATTCAATTCTTTTGGTAATATGTCATAGCCTTTTTTAGGATTTAAGGTCATAAACCAAGTGGGTTCAAATTTGATATCTTTTCTTGGCTGCTGATAAAAACAATAACATGGCTATGGTTTATTCTTACATCTACATTCTTCAGAGGGACTACTTTGAAAACAAGAGACTCTTGGCATCAACAAAAAATGAACATATTTGATCCGAGCACTTGGATTCACTCAAGACTACATTTTCATCGTATTAATCTTTTCATTATTTGGACACATAGGAAGTATCTCGCACTATGTTCGTACATAGTGTCACACCACTAAGGCAACAAATTATAGGACCAATGTTATAGCGGCACCACACATTTTGAGCCAATCTTTAGTATCAACACTCTTGTAGTCTGGCGCTTCCCTTAGACAACATCTCAGTTGGCAATCTACTTGAATGGCATCCCCGAGTTCGTGCACAATGCACATTGTATAGACACAGGTTGAGCACATCACCAATCTTTGCATTAGTTTGCGCCATCCCTTTTGGTGCTCCCTTGGTTAGTGCCACTTGTGCTATCTGACTGATATACCTCAGATCCACGACACATTATTCACCCACTTGGACTATTGGCAAGCTGAGTGGCTTGTTTCGTCACATCGCCACTTAAGTCTACTCGCATCATTCCGATTGGTTCAATGCGGAATGGTGACTTGCATTAGTACTACTTCAGCGGGCTTGTATTATCTGATTGGCATACCTCAGATCAACACCATCCCAACTGGCTATGGCGCTCAACAATTCTCATACCACCAAAGTGCATAGACCTCAACACAAGGTTTCATGATTTTGGACTTCCACGCCTTTGCCAAACACTTCGGCGCATGTCTCCCCATGATGCCCACCTTAACTTGGATCATGCCAAGTTGCTGTGCAACCAGGAAACGTACTCTGTAGGTCAGTATCAATGCCAATTGAACCTTCATGCCACATCACACCATGTCAGACTACATCCCCAAGGCTTGTGTGATGTTACCAGACTTGGCACCTCCACGCACATCTGGAATTCAAACTAACACACCTGCAGAATTGTGAATTGTCATCTGTTGCAGAAGTTGAATCGTTTTGTAATCATGTTCTTTTGTAATTGCTTTGTTGTACTTGTATAAATGTAACCATTCTACCACAAGGTCGACATGGTTATGCAAATCAGTTAGGATGTGCTTTCCCCTTCTTGATTGCGAGAATTCTCATTCTCAGCCTTATCGGCCTTTGTATTTACATGTACTATACTTCTTCATTTCCATAGAATAGAAGAGCATTGGTATCATAGCATAAAAAACTGTTTAACCACTCTGTCATTAGGCTTCTGCTCTAAGAGAATCAATATCAAATCAAGGCCTTGCTCGACTCAATGCTCTTTGCTGAATTCCGACAAATACACACACTTTTCTTATTTGTTGTAGGCATGGGGAAAGCAAGCAAGAAGGCAAACAATAATCTGTTGAAGATGATACTCTTAGAATCCATAGACAACATAGTTACCAAATGCCCTTCACACAAAGCAGAAAAGCTTCATTCTTGTCATGGAGCAATTAAGAGATCTCATTGCTTGAAGTATTCGTATCGCTGACCATATTTTCCAATGTCTCATCAAGTCAAGGATAGATATAGTCAAGTCATGCAGAAGTTGCAGTAGGAGCTATCTGCAGAGGAGGAAAAACTAGCGTCACTTGACAACCAGTCATTAGTGCCATGACATTGCCCAACTGTGACATGCAACACACAAACTATGACACTTGAGTACTTGGTAAAGTCCTTGCCGTTCTCAACATTCTATTCATTATCATATTTGTTTGACAATTTTGAGAGAAACACCAAAGGCATTGGTTCCGAGCTGCTGAAGCAAATGCGCTATAAAGGCCAAGGCTTGGGAAAAGATAGCTTACTCAAACAGAGATGAGACTGCAAAATATCATCTGGGATACACCAGTACCAGAGAAAGCAAAAAAGACTCTGCACATCTCCTGTTTCAATCAAGCACCAACAATGCTTCTACATTGTGCTTTGCATCATAAGGTCTGAGTGTTTATAGTTGTGGACCAATCGGCTTGAGCCAACAACTGCCAACTCAATGGGTGCAAGCCTCTTAGTGGCACTTTGTCCTTGGGAAAGCACACTAGCCTCTGAGAAACACTCAGCGTGATGCTCTGTGCAACGCCAACACCAAAAACAACATATTCCTAAACCAAACTCTGCATGTCAACAACTGCAAGAACACATGGCTTATCTGCACCCATCACGAAGACACTCCCGACAAAGACACAGCACACTCTCCAGTAACATGCAGCCATAGCTAGTACAGAGGTCATGCATCTGAACAGAGTTGGGATCTTCATCTTTGTGGTTTTTGTGGAGGAAGTAGCCATTGCAGGTCTACTTGTTGGTTCTTTGATATCCTTGCACAGAGAATTCATCATTTAGTGAAACTACATTGTGGACGGATTGATCTTGACAGTTGGAGAAGAAGCTCTGCCACACTCGGACATAGCTACAAGCATCAATATTTTAGTATCGATAACACATTGGGCTACGACACATATTTTTGTACGTTTGCACATACATTGAGTAAATGCATATTGTACGTTGTGATGTGCACCATCACTTACCATTCTGTCAGCCGGTCAACTTCTGAGGCAACATGTCTTGTACATGCATGAGAAGGTTCATAGTTCTTCCCAGTGCTAGAGCACACGAGGTTTGTCAACTTCAATCTTGATCTGTAGAAACACTCTCTGTGCCAATGATGATCTACCTTAAGCAATATTGGTATCATGTTCGCACCATTTCAAAAGGTGTATGTACCCTGGAACCAACACCACTTCAACTTTAATATCAAACTTGTCCACAAGCATCTATCCAGGCTACACTCTTGAGCAGAGTTCACAATGTCTCGAGCATTCCACATCCATCATACATGAATATCCTTCTTCTGCAATTGGATCTCACCTATAGGGAGTTTTCACACCTTTGTAGAGGGGGTAACACATGTATACACACACTCCTCTTCTCAACATTAAGAGTATAAGGGTATCACATACATTCCTTGGTATCTTGAGGCATCCATGGCAGGTTCTACAACAAGCTATTGGGAGCAATAGTAGAACTCTCAAGCACCTCCAAACTCAATTTCAACAATTGCAGAAGAACGCAAACCTATGCCATTGGTCTCTCATACATGAATATCCTTCTTCTGCAATTGGATCTCACCTATAGGGAGTTTTCACACCTTTGTAGAGGGGGAAACACATGTACACACACACTCCTCTTCTCAACTTAAGAGTATAAGGGTATCACATACATTCCTTGGTATCTTGAGGCATCCATGGCAGGTTCTACAACAAGCTATTGGGAGCAATAGTAGAACTCTCAAGCACCTCCAAACTCAATTTCAACAATTGCAGAAGAACGCAAAAAGCTCTACTATTCCATGCAAAGTTCAAGCAACATTAGGGAATAATTAGGTAAATGTGCTTCTTAGGGATCTGACATCCTACATTCCTACTCAAGGATTGGATTCATCAACATCACCTATGCCATTGGTCTCTCTGATTATGAGCTTTTGTTTGACACCATCACCCACGGGTTTAAGAACACGAATCTAAGAGCAACAGGGACCTTAGCTTTCTAAGGGTGAGAAATGATCTGAGCATAGGTGAGATGAATCTCAAAATTCTCATTGCAGTACTCTAGTTGTTATTTGGACATGGAGGAAGTATTCCATGCTAAACTGGTTCAAAGTGATACACTAACAAGGCTCCATGTCACATTGCCAATGTTACAATGGTAGCAAGTGCTCTCAGCCAACCTTTAATGTCAGCTTTCTAGCTATGTATCACTTCCATAATACAACATCTCTGTTGGCACTCTGCTTGAATTGCATCCTCACATTAGCACACGATGAACATGGCATTAGCACAAGTTCACTACAACAGCAACATCTGCATCTGTGGGTGCCATCCCTTTCAGCACTCCCTTGGTGAGCACCTCTTTCACGCTTTCTAAATGGTATACCCTAGATCCACAACACATTATTCAGTCACCTAGACTAGTGTTAAGTTGATTGCCTCACCCTGACTCAGTGCCACTCTTGCTGACCCACATCATTCTAATTAGTTTGCCCTAGAACATCATGCATTAGTACTACTTCAGCGGGCCAATGCCATTTGATTGGCATACTCAAGACTAACAAAATCCCATTTGGGTATGCCGCATGCCAAATCTCATGTGCCAATTGGCATAGTCCTCAATACCAAGTTTCATGATATTAGACTTCCATGCCATCACCTAATACTTTGACCCACATCTCCTTATGACATGCGATTCGATTGGAGCACCCTAAGTTGTGGTGCAAATGTGAAATATATTGCACGTCAGGCTTTGTGCCAAACCTTTGAGCCACGTCGCGCCATGTCGGATTGTGCTCCCAAGGCTCATGCCATGTCAACTGTCTCGCCAACAACACACACACCTGAAGACGAATTGACGCATCTACAAGAAGGAGAATTGTCATATGTTGTATAAGTTGAACCATTCTGTAAGAGTTTTCTTTTGCAACTTCTTTCTGGTACTTGTTTCAATGTAAGTGTAACCATTTGATGCCAATATAATGTCCCCATTCCTTCACCAAGGGTCTAATGGCCATTTTTCAGTTTTAGCCTTGGTCATACCCAAGGGGCTAATGATGTTGAAGGCTATTGGGTATGGATGACTCATTACCACCCTGCTTATTTATTATATTTTTGCGTTGACATTAGTATTAAGCAACTTGGTGGGAATAATTGTTATGTTTTGTCTTTGAGGGGGGGAATGATGGTACTTTTTTTTTATATTCCTTTGTTGGGGGTCACTTAAGTCCTTTTGGTGACTAGGGGGAAAAAGTAACATAAGTTACTTTATGATTATTTGGTTCTCCCTAGAAGGGGCCGATTAGGGTCTTTTTGGGCCTCTTGTTGCATGGTGATATTATAAAAGTAGTACTTGAGGACAGTTATGGATTCATTCTTACACACACTCATATTTTGACATTGGAGCAACTGATGTTTGCATTTTCCCTTGCTTTTGGAGTAAAATCCCATAGGAACCCTTGCTTCGGTGGTGAGAGATCCACTCCTAGCTAGTAGGGAACTCTTCGGTGGTGAAAGATCCACCCTATTTTGCTATTTTGAATCCTATTCAAAGTAGATATTTTGACAAATTTTACAGATATTTTAGACAGGGTTTTCATAGCGGTTCAGAAGCTATTTTCAGTACCAAAGTGAGGAATTTTTTAGGGATTTGCAATTCAGATTATTCCTTACACTGAAGGTAGAGTTTGGCACAACTTGTGGAGGTGTTTAGAGGGTTTTCCGGCCCCTTTTATAGGGCGACGTCAAACCTAAGGATTTGCAACAATTTTTTGTAGGGTTTCCAGGTAATATGTTTCAGATCTCAAGGTTGGAAGATATTTTATATATTTTGTAGATGTTATTTCTTGAAAATCATATTTTTATTAGTTGTATTCACATAGTTATGGATTTTTGAAGTTTTTCAACAATTTAGGGCATTCTGAAAATTACTGATACTTTTCTATTACTCAGAAAAATCTAAAAACATTTTCCTAGTCTTTTTTATCATCTTAGCAAGCTCTCTATAACAATTCATGTGATTTGGACAAGTATTCTGTAAGTTATCTCTAAATTTTAGTTCGTTGCCCTAGTGGGTTTAATTCCAGAAAAATCAGAATATCAATTGTTGCAAATTTTTATTAAACTTTGTCAAATCTCAAGTTATATCCCACAAAGGATATTTCAGTGGTATCAGAACAATTATTTCTTTAGCCTATTGAGTTGAGAAGATGGGTGACAATGATGATTTCGATGTGGACTTGATGAAACAATTATTTACCAATATGGTTAAGCAACAAGAGACCACTAATATTTATTTAAGCCAACTCATTGAAAAATTAGCATAGGGTAGATTTGAGAGTCATGTTGAAAGAGGAGAAAATAGTAACACAAGGTAGTAGTCGAAGGGGTGAAAATAAAAATTCAGGGTAGCACACCCCCTATTCTCATAATACCCATTTAAGCATGCATGAACCCACATTTTTGAAAGATTAGGAAAATACACAAGTGGGACAACAATCAGAAATTTTTTATGAAGAAACTTGTTGGTGGAAATATGAATCCTTGAGAGAAGGGTTTAGAGATAACATTCCTTTTACCGAGTACTCCAAGATGGAGATCAGTAGTAGGCCCAAGAGGGATCACTCCACTTAGGTTCTAGAATTACAGAGGAGATTGGGATAGATCTCAATTCCACATTCGATGGATCAAAGAAGTGTATAGGGAAATCCTGTATTTAGAAGTTGAAGACATACTTTGAATTGAATCCCATGCGCGAAGAGGATGCAATTAAATTTAAAATCCTACACCTTGATGGAGATGCACATGAATAGTTGCATCAAGCCCTTATTACATAGGGGCACATACATATTGGGACCTATGCAGAGTTCACACAGAGGTTGATGAGCAGGTTTGACAGGAGAGACCCTAACATGTAGTTTAGAGAGTTAACTCATTTGAGATCGACAAGTTCTTTGGATATGCATATTACATATTTTCAGAGATTATCAATCATGGTTCATGATGTTTTAGAGATGAGGTTGAATACAATTTTCGTAGTAGGTTTGAAAGATGCACTAGTAGGATTTATGAAGGCATTTGAGCCTTCTTCATTTCATGATACTGTTAGGAGAGCACGATATTTGGAGTTATCTACTCCAAAGTCAAGGTTTCCACCTCGAGTTCAGCAGAGGGTACCTCCATCTAGACTGGAGGGTTCTCAACAGAATGGGCCTCCACCCAGGAAAGATACAATCAAGAAGACATCCATATCCCAAGAGGATAGAGATGAGTTGAGGTGACAGAAACTATGTGGTAGGTGGAAGGCCCAATCATTGAGGTTTTTGAGGTAGATGACAATGATAGAGATGAGGAGCAAGAGGCTCAAGGATTGCATGATGGAGATGGAGAGGCTTTGGGCAGTGCTGATATTGAGCAGGAGGACGAGACATTCCCTCAAGAGACAATTTCCACTTTGTCTAGTACCCCAATGTACAAGGCATTCAGGGTTAGAGGAGTTCTGCAGGGTCAACAAGTAGACCAACCTTGTGCTCATTGATAGTGGGGCTACTCAAACAGAAAATTTATTGATGAAACATTGGTTGAGAGATGAGGTTTGCAGATAGAGGATTTTGAGGGCTTAAGGATACTACTCCTTACCTTCATCCCAAATGGTTTAAGGATGAGATTGAGAGGACTATACACGAGCTCATATATATGGGGCATATTAGACCTAGTTCTAGTCCATTTTCTTCTTCAGTGGTGTTGGTGAAGAAGAAGGATGGGACCATGTGAATGTGCATAGACTACTGTGCATTAAACGAGAGGACAATTAAGAATAAATATTCAGTGCCACGCATTGATGATTTATTAACAAGGGAAATATATTTTAATAAAATAGATTTGTGATCTGGATATCACCAAATCAAGGTCAGAGATGAGGACGTGCATAAGATGACTTTCAGATGCTATTATGGTCTCTTTGAATTTCTAGTGATGTCATTCGGTTTGTCTAATGTACCAACTAATTTCCAATCTTGTATGAACCATGTGTTTAACCTCCATTTATGAAAGTTTGTATTGGTATTCTTTGACGACATATTGGTCTACAACAAGACTTGGGAGGATCAAATTAGGCACTTTGATGAGGTATTAGGTATATTAGAAGCTAACTCGATATACGTGAAAGCTTCTAAGTGTGAGTTTGGTATGACATAATTATTGTATCTGGGATATGTGATTAGTGGAGGTGTAGTCAAGGTTGATAGGGAAAATATTTGAGGCGATATTGGATTGGCCACCACCTAGGACATTAACATAGTTGAGAGGGTTCTTGGGGCTATATACATATTATAGGAGATTTGTGAAGAATTTATCTCGCTCGACTACACCATTGACAGATTTGACCAAGAAGGGGGATTTTGATTGGTTAGAATCATCACAACTAGGACTTTTGATCACCTCAAGGGGGTGATGAGTTCATTTCTTGTTCTTGCATTGCTATATTTCTCTCGTCTATTCATACTTGAGTGTGACACATCAGGTGAGGGCATTGGATCAGTTCTTATGTAGGATAGGCATCCCATTGCCTACAAGATTCAGAAATAGAGCCTTGTAGAGAAGGGGTACTCAATTTATGACAAGGATATGTTCACCATTATGCATGCTTTGGCCAAATTTAGACAGTACCTTGTGGGTAACAAATTCGTGGTTCATACAGATCACAACAGTTTGAGGTTCTTCCTGGGGTAAAAAACATCTCAACGACCGCCAGGAGAGATTGGTGAACAAGGTGCAAACATATGAATTCAACATACAATAAACTAAATGTAAGAATAATGTTGTCGCTAGATGCATTATTTATGAGACCTCACCTTACTTCTATGCTTAGTTCTATGTCTGAGATTTCAACAGATTGGAAGGCTCACATACTTGTTGAGTATTTCAAAAATCAGTTTGCACGTTAGATTATGGATGGCATCATATAGGATGATTGATATAAGTTCTTGGATGACCTCATATACTACAAGGATGGGATTTTCCTTGTACCAGAATCCAACATGAAGGAGAAAATCCTTCGAGTAGTGCATGTTACACCTCTAGTTGGACATTTTGGATATTTTAAGACCTACAAGTATATCAGGGAGAGATTTGCATGGAAAGGGCTAAAGGATGACGTCTTTAATCATATTAGAGAGTGTGTGGTTTGTCAGAAAATCAAAGTCGAGCATTCTTTCCCATTAGGACTACTACAACCTCTTCCTATTCCCGAGTAGAAGTGGTAGAGCATATCCATGGATTTTATCACATGGCTTCCCTCAGTACATGGGCATGACTGCATATATGTGGTGGTTGATTGGTTAACCAAGTATGCCCATTTCTTTTATATGTCTAAAGGGCATAAGGCACCCTAGGTGGCTCAGATATTCTATACAAGTGTTTTTAGGCTTCATGGTTTGCCTAAAAACATTTTCAGTGACAGGGACAAGATCTTCATGAGCACCTTTTGGTAGGAGATTTTCAAACTTGCAGGTATGGAGTTGACTCCTGGTACTAGCTATCATCCACAGACTGATGGACAAACAAAAATAATTAATAAGTGGATAGAGGGCTATTTGCGTAGTTATATGACAGGACATCAACGTGCATGGATTAGATGGCTACACATGGGTGAGTATTGCTACAATACCACCTACCAGATGAGCATTGACATGACTCCTTTTCGGGCATTGTACATGTATGATACTACATCATTTGTATATTTTAGTATTATTAGATAGCCGAGCTCCCAAAGTTCGTGATTGGTTACAAGTGAACCGGGATATTCTAAGAGCCCTCAAGGAGAACCTTCAAAAAGCACAAAATTAGCAGAAGATCTATGTAGATAAGCACAAAGTAGAGAGGGCTTTTGAGGTGGGAGATCTAGTCTTCCTATGTTTGCAGCCCTACAAGCAATCCTCACTTAAGCAGAGTGGTGCCGAGAAGTTGAAACTGCGGTTCTATGGTCCATACAGGATAACACGAAGAGTTGGGGCAGTTGCATATGAGCTAGAGCTTCCTGAGCACAACAAGATACACAATGTTTTTCATATTTCATGCCTAAAAAAGGCACTAGGACAACATATTGTGCCTTCTACGGAGTTGCCACCATTGGATGATGAGGGGAAGCTGGTCTTGGAACCATAATCTATCATTGAGGTGAGACAGAGGAAGCTCAAAACCAAGGGAACAAGTACAGTGGTCACTTGAGGAGTACTTAGTGCAGAAAATTTGGAGAGACTTGTTCCCCTTATTGAGGATGTTACTTAGCCTTGGAGGGAGAGAACTGATTTTACAACATCCTATTATAATGGTATTAGGTTGATTGGGGTCTTTTTGAGGGGGGCCTGGTAGTTTATTGTTATATTCCTTCGTTGGGGGTCACTTGTTGCATGGTGATATTATAAAATGAGTACTTGAAGAGAGTTATGGATTCATTTTTACGCACACTCATATTTTGACATTGGAGCAACTGCTGTTTGCATTTTTCCTTGCTTGTGGAGTAAAATCTCACAAGAACCCTAGCCTTGGTGGCAAGAGATCCACTCTTAGCTAGTAGGGCACTCTTCGGTGGTGAAAGATCCACCCTAGTTTGCTATTTTGAAGCCTATTCAGAGTAGATATTCATGCAGATTTTACAGATATTTCAGATAGGGTTTTCAGAGGGTTCAAAAGGCTATTTTCAGTACTAGAGTGAGGAAATTTCAGGGATTTGCATGTCAAATTATTCCCAGCACTGAAGGCAGAGTTTGGTGCAGCCTTTGGAGGTGTTTAGAGGGTTTTCCAGCCCCTTTTATAGGGTGACGTAAGCCCAAAGAATTTGCAGCAGGTTTCTTTGGGGTTTCCGGGTGATATTTTTCAGATCTTAAGGTTGGAATCTCTTCTATATATTTCGTAGATATTATTTCTTGAAAATCAGATTTTATTAGTTGTGTTCACATAGTTATGAATTTTTGAAGTTTTTCAACAGTTTAGGGCATTCTGAAAATTACTGGCAGTTTTCTATTACTCTGAAAAATCCAAAAATATTTTTCTAGTTTTTGTTATCATCTTAGCAAGCTCTCTATAAAATTTTGTGTGATTTGGACAAGTAGTTTGTAAGTTATCTTTAAATTTCAGTTCACTGCCCTAGTGAGTTTAATTCCAGAAAAATCAAAATATCAATTGCTGCAAATTTTTATTAAATTTGGTAAAATTTCAAGTTATATCCCACAAGGGATATTTCAACCAAGGTCGATAAGAAAGATGATAGAGATAACGTGCATTCTGCATTCCAGATAGGCAAATCAGTTTGGAAGTGTTCCCCCTTGTTGATCACCGGAACTTTTCGTTGTTAGCCTTTTGGGCCCTTGTATGCATATGCATTATACCTATTCATTTCCATTGAATAAAAGAGTTATTCTGCCATGTTTTTTGTTTGCATGAATATGTAATGGCATTTCCACAAGGTTTTTTACATTTCCATTGCATGTTCATTATGACACATTAGATTACTAGATAATTTATTGTATTCTCCCCTGTTCCACCGTCTGGGGCCCCACAATGCAAAACAATTTTTCTATAGCTCAAATTTCTAGTTCTTTAATTAGTGTCATAATATCACCTCTGGTTACTTTCTTGGTACCAAATCTTGATTTATGCTGCCCAATGATGGCATTTTTAGTCTTCCTTTCCCAGGCCTCATCCATAGTATCGCTATCACATTTTTGAATATTGATAAGCGATCTCGTTTCATGTATATTATACAAAGTCCTTAACTACTCTTCTTTCATAGCCAACACTTTCTCTTCTTTGACGATAGGGCTTCCATGATACATGACCAGTTTTTCCTTTGGCTAATGAAATCTTTGAGCTTCAAATAACAATGCAATTGTGCAGTTTGGAAAAGTGAATGTATTATTAGGGTATAATCAAGCAGGCTTTAAATTTTCCTTCAGCTAAGCCAAAATATAAGTTGCCTAATTGAAAACATGGACATGTTCAATACCCCCAAATATAAGGCATAAATTAGAAAGGGACATCCACTTTTTTTTGAAATACAAAACAGTCAGCCCAATACAAACTTGGAAGCATCTTTATTTGCTTATCAAAATGATTTGTCACTTTCACACATTACCTATTCTCTCTTCTGTTATCATAATCTTGCTTGATATGCTACATGGAAATTAGTTGACCCTTAAACATTCCTATAACCTAAGGCACAAGGTTCGTCGAACTTCATCAAAAAAGTTCGAAATTCGGCGAACAAAATACCGCCCCTTGAAAGTTCGTTGAAATTCGTGCTTGTTCGTATGAAGTTTGTTGTGTGGGAAAGGGCTGAACGGGAAAGAGATGAGTGAAAGAGTCTATAAAAAACTAGGGCATGCAAGCACACCACAAAACGACCGTAGGGAGAAGGAGCTCTAAACTTCAAAGTTGCGGGCTTTGATCTGAGTGATGGGAGAAGAGTTGTGAGCACATAGGTGCTGCACAACTGCAATTTTAATGATGAGTCCCGAGCATCGATTGTAGGGGGGTAGAGGTACCGCTGCTACCGCTGCCCACTCTGTTGTGAAGAGCCTGATTTGCAAAGAGGTAGGGTTTATTTTGTTTTGGTTTGGTTTGTTTATTTTAGTTTTTATTCATTTTATTTTATTTTATAAATTCATATTTACCAGAAGTTTTATTTTTGTTGTGGTCTTTTCAATATATGTTTTTTATTTTTTTTATGTTATATTTTTAATTCCTTGGATTTGTTTTTTTTAACTATTAGTTTTATTAATTTTTTCTTTTATTACGTTTTAAAACCTAGGTCAATAATTTTGTTTTTTAAATTTATTTTTAAACTTTATTTTTTATATTACGTTTTGTATTCATTAGGTTTGTCTTTATAATATTTTTAAAAATGTTAAGTTTATTAATATTTTTAATGTATATCTTTTAAATATAAATTATTATTATATTAAATATAAATTTTAATGTTTTTTTATTTTTTATATTTAATAATTCTTTTTTGTTTTCTAATTTTAATTTTACATGTTTTTTTTTATATTTTTCTATTATTCAAACTCAATGGCAATTTTTTTTTCGAACTTTATCTATTGGGTGAACTTAAACCGAATTTTATCCTCGTCGAACTTAAATTTGAACTCAAGCCTTGTGACTTAGCTGACAACCTTCACTTTCTGCACCAATGGCCATTTAGTGGGAAACTTCAATAATATTTCCGAGGTACCTAAATTCATGGTACAATCTTTTGTTATTAATTCTTTCTTATAAACATAATTGTTTTGTCTGTTCAATATCTTATCTCTCTATCAAGATTTCTTTTTGCAATGAGAGATCAGCATTGTCATTTTTAAGCCCAACATGATTTAGTTTCAATCTCAGGTTTGGTGTCCATGCGACATATCAGGTTTTGGTAACAATTAGACCAAATCTGGCTGATATTTTTTGCTCTCCTGGCAAGATTCAAGGACTCTGCCTCCTTTATCATTTGAATCTATTGTCTTGGTGCCATTTCACTGTTTGACTTGGAAATACCTAGAGCAATGCACTGCTTAATGAAATGACATTTCCCCTTCCTCTTGGGATTTTTTGTTTTTATCACTCCATCCATTAGTGACCCCAATACATGGCATTATCTGATTTGTTTGAACCAAAGTTAGCAGGTCTGTCATTTACTACTAACTAACGATCATCCCACAACTGGGTCTTTGCCACAGGATATCACCATTAGTCATCTCACTATTGTTGATCTGGAAACAAATCACCCATGGGCATCCCTCTATTGGTCAATTTGAAAAAGAAATCATTTACAATCTTCTCATTTTGCTGTTTCCCATTGCCTGTCATCCTAAACCCACAAATTGATTCTGTAGTTAGTCAATTTTAGCAGCCCATTATCTACTTGATTTAGTTACTATTAGCTAATGTTAATCTTTCACAGAGACAACTTGATTACTAAGCTTGTTTTTACAAGCTGTGCCAAATTTTGGTCAATCTTAGCAAAACTAAGGCCGTGGCGGCGTTCAACACATCTAGTGGTGCCTTATTCAGCTTTCAGTTTTTTCTACAATGAGGGAGCTGCTGAAATAAAGAAGGCCTATACTTACTTGGGAGTGCAGTTCACTGGATCACTTTTCAATTTGAAGCTTCCCCATCAGTCACATCCTTATAAGTGATATGCCTCAGATACGGTATTGGAGTGTTTCATAACACATTTGCAGGATATCCCGTCAAAAATTTACCTCTTTGACGCAGTTACTAATCCATACTTTATGGGTGTAAGGCTTGGAGCCCTAGTTCGGGGTCTTCTCACTATGCTCATATAGGGAAGGTCTAGGCTCATGCTTTGGTGTATGATTCATTGCAAATGGGCAACTCAGCAGCGCATCATCTGAATAGAGTCTGCCACCAAACCCTTTTGCCTTGATTGTATTTTCCGGCTCACTTTCTGGACCCACAAACTTAGATCCTTCTGTGATTCAGTTTTAGGCCATGAGAGATACCCATATTTTACTCCTTCAAAGAAGATTGCCTCTTTGGGCTCTACTATATGTCTGATGTTGTTGGTATTTTGAGACCAGTTTGCTCCAATCTGTCAACATCTCTATTGATTGTCTTTCTCAATTCAGCTATTACTTGGACACCCCTCACCCTCTAGAGTTGTTAGATAGGGTATTTACCAGTAATATGTTCAGGTTACATGGACTTCTCTTCCACAGTTGCTCTGCCTCAAGTTAGATACACCTGTACGGAGGATGATAAGTTCTTTGTCTCACAACATGTTGATGTTATACATGCTGTAGGAGCAAAGACTATCGACATCTTGATGAAGGAGCATCCAGGTTCACAAGCAAATCTTGCATCCCCCAAAAACAGTTAGGTAGCAGTAAACAGCTTTTGCATGATTTTGTGTTTGGCTTAGTTGCGGCCTAAGTCACCGCATTCGAATTCATGGAGTATAAAATTCATAGCTAAAAAAATAGAGACAAAATTTGTGATTAAATTCGAGCAAAAGAAATTATGATAAAATAAAATAAAAAAAATAAATATTTATGTTTATTTTGATATAATGCATTTAAAACTAAACTAAATTAGTATTTTTTTTAAACTATACATTTATGTTTTATTTAACTTAAAACTTGAAGTATATATTTTATGATTTATAAATGAATATTTTTTTAAAAAGTGAAAATTGAAGTTTTATGAAACCTAAAACTTAAACTAGATATATATATATATATATATTTTAAACCACAGATTGTGAGTAGGAAGTGGAGAGTCGGAGACTAGCAGCGGCAGTTGATGCTGGGAATTGGGATAGTTGGGGCTCGGGCCCATTCAGTCCAGAATTGTAGCAGTTATCCAGAGAATCACAGTTCACAGCCTTTCCAGAATTGCAGCAGGAGTTATCCAGAGACTCACAGTTCCAGAATTGAAGTTCACAGCCTTTCCAGAATCGCAGAACAACTGTTCACAGCCTTGGCGTTCAACAGGGCACTTTACAACAGTCGTGAAACCCTCGGACAAATGTGAATCAAATATAAATGAAATTTTTAATGCCATTTGCCCTTGGATTTGTTTTTTCTGTGCACGAATAAATTTGCGATTTAGGGCGATTTTGATAACTATTATACAGATTCGGCGAATTTCGAATTTTCTAGTTGAAATGCGCCGAATGCGGTGACTGAGGTTGCGGCACTTGCAAGTTGGTGCATGAGTTTTGCAGTAACTTTCTGATTAAAAACTAATGGTATAGTTGAGCTTCTCTGTGGATTTCTGTGGCACTCAATAGACGTGTGCACCACCTGTGTGTGCCATACACAAGGGAGATTTTCCAAGCAGCACAGAACTTGTATTCATGACACATATCTATAATGGCTGTGCAAAAGGTTACAATGTAGTATGATGCCTTAGGAGGTCTTGACAGTCTTTATTGAAGGCACATCACTAGTGCACTTGGTGCAAATATCATTGTGCAGAGGGTAGGGAACTTACTGCGGATACAAGCAAAGCTTTATACATCTATGCACCATTGTGTGTGTCATGTCAAGGGCCTGCATTATGCCTGTGTTTGTCTCAATGGCAAACACCTATTAGTGAAGCCACAAAGGAAACAGGCATTGTTGGATCAGGACAGATGTTGAAATGCCTCTGACAATCAGTTATGATATTATGGTTGGAAGCTGAAGGGTCACCGCATGATGTCGGTTGCATGGCACATTCAAGTCAAATCATTGGCAATGTTTTGTAACCGCTGTGCTTCATCTTGCTTTTATATATTGCTTGAGGAGGATTGATTAGGGGTTGTCTGAGTAAAGGTTAGCAAAAACTACGAGGAAGCAATTCTATGGAGCTAGTAGCCAAACCAGAGAATCAAGTCTGGTTCAAACAGAATTTTGTAGAGTGCTGCAAAGTCTAGATGATAGTAATGGTGCGAGTAACATGTCCCTTGTGAGATCCTTGTACTCCAGAATTTGTAAAGTCTGTAATAAGATTGTGATTGTGCAGAAGACTGTAATTCTTTAGTTGCAGTTTAATAAGTGAAGCCTGTTGTTTCATGCTACACGCAGCCCTTGTTGTGCATATTGATTGATTGTTTGCGTGAGTACTTAAGCTGTGCGATTTAAGACTCTCCTTCATTGGGTTCTTTAACTGTGACTGCATCACATGTCTACAGATGCATGTGATCTGATCATACAAGGCAAAACAGAACTAAACACTGAACTTGTTTCATTTTAAGTATACAGAAATGGAATACACTACGTAGGTACTGTCTTTCAACATAATTAGATCCTCCTTTGGATGGATTTTTTTACCAGCATTATGCTAATTTCATGCATCAAATGGTTATTATGGATGTAAACATAAAAGTGCCTTACCTAAGGTTTCCACTTTTCATTAAAGCATCTTTTGCCTTCAGTTTTCTATTTGTAATTGTTCCAAACACGTTATTCTGTATTGTTGCATAGGAACCAGAGAAGAAAATCATTTTGTTTATAAAGCATCTTTTGGCCTCGGTTTTCTATCTGTAATTGTTCTAAACTCGTTATTCAGTATTGTTGCATAGGAACCAGAGAAGAAAACCATTTTGTTTTTGAAGTTGGTGAATTCAATCTTCTTGTCTGGATTTCTGAAATCAACATTTCATCTTGTTGCAGTGTTCACCGGATTATGCATATGGGGCAGGGGGCTTCCCTGCTTGGGGTATACAACCAAATTCTGTCTTGAATTTTGAGATTGAAGTTTTGAGTATAGTCTAGTAGATTGTGATCTTTATCAAAGTTATGATTTGCAAACACAATTTGTGGTCAAACTATGATTAGTTGGAAACTCTAATTTGGACACGCATATGGAATATTTATTAAATTGCTGTGCTCTTGATGAATAATATAATATTTCCAAGGAGGATATTTATGGTAGCTATCACAGGAAGTTGCTGTTTGACTTGTTTCTGTAACAATTGAAACCATTGTGATGTGGTAAATTAGGACTTTGTCTTGCTTAATAGAGTGTGCCAGCATTTGATTACCATTGTAGTGCAAGTGTAGTCAAGACTTGCTATTGATTTGACATTTAAGATGTATAAGTGGCAATTACTATTTTGAGGCTAGTCATGACTTATGTATGATTGCGATGTAGTTAATGAGGATTTCCTGACTTGCATTTGATTCCGATTGCAGTGCCAAAAGGACTTGTCATTAAGAATTGTAATTGATGTTTAGATTATATGTACAATTGAATAAATACAAAGTAATTGCTATTTTGAGGTTAGCTACGACTTATGCTGTAGAATATAATATGCTGCTACACTATATTGCAGGAGTCTTTGGCTCCCAAAAAAGGACCTCACACCTGAAAACATTACACTGGAAATTCTGACCCCATAAAGAATTGCCGGCAAAAAACATCTGCAGACAGCAAAAATTTCTACGGCCAGATTTTTTTTTTCAATTTTTCATTTAAATGTCCATTCGGTTGAAGGTGCTGGATTAGAAGTGACTGCTTCCTCTGCATCGTCCTCGCTTTGATTTTGTTGAAAATCATTTGTGAGATTGTTTCGCCCTGCGGCTTTCTTTCTTGTCGACATTGCTTTAACTAGAGTCGGATGGAAGGAGAGCCTCCTTATCTTTTTTCTTGGCATCCAACACACACATTACATCATTCGACGATTCACACGGATCCTCCATTTTATTCATCAGAACTTCTATAATTTCAGCAGAAGTCATTTTGGCCCATGACTCCAATATTTTTGTTACAACGGGAAACAACAGGTGTTCTTCAGTCTGCAAATAGTTAAAGGCAAGAGATTTAAATTGGGGGAAAGTGTAAAAGGAGAGGAGGATGTGTATGCCCGTCTTTCTGAATCTATGCAGGGCAAGATCAAGCACATCCTTGTTGTTGGTTGTAAACACAATGATATGCTCCTCTTCGCAACATGACCACAACCCGTCTGTGAAATTGAGCAAACCAGAAAGAGTAACTCTGCTCATGGTTTCATCTTCTTGACGAGAATTTGCAAGCCCATCTGTTTGATTGGGCAAGCAATTGATGTCCTCAATAATAAATACAGATTTTTCTTTGGTTTGGGCGAGAAGCACATGCAGATTGGTGTTGTCAATGACTTGAGTGAGTTCCAGATTGTACACATCATATCTCATGTAGTTAGCGATGACAACGACGACGCTTGATTTCCCTATTCTCGGGAGGGCTGTAAAGAAGGTAACCGTGCTTCCATGAATGCCCAATTCATTGGTAAAACTCTCCTTTAAAGTGGTCAAGATCTGCAAGAATGTTGGTCTTGAGAAGGGGATCAAGAGCCAGAGAGACAAAAGTGGAGGGATGCTTGAAGGGCACTCCGGTCCTTCCTTCACCCCACCAAGCTTCTCTGGTATTCGTATACATCGTCAGTTCATTGTTGAGAGCGTTGAATTCGGTTGTATGATTTTTGATGTGATCAAGATAAGAGCGCATGAACTCTATTTGCCTAGGCCACACTTTAAGGGTAAAGCACTGCCTCTCGTTCATGGCATTGACATCCCCTTCTCCATTGTGCTGTTGAAGTTGGGTGTTGTGATTCTACCTTACCCTCTTTCCTCTCGAGGAATCCTACATAACCTCATTATAAGATGCCCTCTCACCAATATAGTATGTCAATAATGATGACGCCCCAATCTCCATCTTTAGCTCGAGAGATGTTGTCGACATTTATAGTAAACATTTCTAGTGGTGTAATAAATATAAAAAGATAATCGCACAAACAAGAAAGTCAAAATGTTATCAATTTTCCCTAGTAGACATGATTTAGTGTTATGGTTTTGTTTTTGTTGGAAGCAAGCTTTCTGTGGTTTTCACGAGATGGTTAGACATCTGTCAAACGAAGTCCTCATGCAGTCCCTTGTTAAATGGAGCAACATGACACCATTTGGATTGTATCCTTCTATTGCAAAGGGGACCTGTTGTTTAGGTTACTCTGTGGCATGGATGTGTCCATGTGGACAAATTGAAACTATCAAAGGTAATTTTTATAGCTATAAATAGTCATGCCACAAAAATGGGGAATTATTTGTGAGGAGAGATGTATACGCTGAAAATTATATGGTGAATTGGGTGTTCGCTATACAAATGTTAGTAGAAAAATCAATTGTCTCGTCTTAAAATCTTTTTTGGGCAAACTAATGGAGTAACATTTTTTCGGGATCTTTTAATGAGGGTTGGGATTTGATGGAGAGGGAAATTTACCCACCAAGATGCTTGCCTATTTTGATTTACCTTGTTGATCGAAGAGTCCCCCAATTTCTTAGACCACATGGTAGGTATATGCTCATTTGCAAAACATGTACATGCTCATAGTCCAAATGTTGTATCGAAGTTTGCCCATCCATATTGAGCTTAATTTTTAGGAAAACCTTTTGAAAGATCCAATTCTATGCACACTTGAGCAAAGGTAGTCCAATTATGATTTGTAGTCTCGAGAGCCATAACAAGAATTTTCCCAAGGGAATTATCAATGTCAATGAGATTGGAAGTCATCCAAAAGTGAAGGGGCAGGTTAGGCAACGTGACCCAAATTGGAGATACAATGAAAGTTTTAGTGACCGGATTAAATGTTAGTTACCAAGGTTTCTTACACATAATTACTTTATATCATGACTAGGGCCCTTTGAAGAAGCAAATTTCTATCCTCAATTGTGGTGCAAATCATTCTGAAAAATCCCTAGGCACAATAATAATGTAATTCACACTAGAAAGTTGGGGTTTCTAATACTTGCAAATATAGGAATGAAGGTTAACTAGGCTTGTCGATAATTTGTGGAAACAATTAATGATATATTTTGATACCTATCTTAAGCTCTCACGACGTAGGAGCCCAATTCAACCATTCAAATTGTGGAAAGTTTGTTTACATGTCCCTTGATCAGCATATCCATTACAAGTTCCTTAACCCTAATAAGAGAATGTAACGTAGCATCCCTAGCCAATCCATTCACAGATGGGAAGGGAGCATTCACCGGGAGAGAGGTGAAGAGGACCCCCGGCCAATTGGGAGAGGATAGGTAAAATTCCATAGGGGTTCATGGATGGGTTGGAGAGTTGCACCCGCGATGCTGCCCATCGTTGCAATATAAGCCCAAGAGTTAGGGCATGAAACATTTTCAAGTGTGGTGGCAATGACAAACCATTTTGAAGAGGACGGACATTTTCCAATTAGAAATTAATAGGGGGGATATGTTGTAACAATATTTGGTAACACGTTTTTTCCCATGGTGCTTGAAATGATTTAGAAAACTATTTTTAATCAAAACAACTAATCCCTTACAAAAGAGGGGAGGTATATTTAAACTATTTAGAAAACAAGTATAAAGGACGAGCAGTTTATATAAAGAATATATGTCCTCGGAGTGAGTGTCGAGGATACATATCTTTGAACAGATTGAAACTACTAGAGTTATTATAGCATATAATTATGCCAACAAATTTAGAAGCATGCTTATGTGGAAATGTGATATTGCGAGGATTGTGCTCTAGCCATACTTATTAATGGTAAATAAGTTTAATTTGGCTTAAATAAAATGGTATGTTGCTTATGAAGATGTAAGTTAATTTGGTGGCACATTTGTCATATACTTGGAAAACTGATTTTACAAAAGTTTCTCGATCAAAAGTAACAAATTCTATAATAACGGGGAGACTTCATTGAAAAAAATAGTTATTTATTCATTTTGAGAACATGAATAATGGGACAAGTATTATAGAAAAAGAGGACACATGCACGAAGGAGATATCAACAAACTAAACGAGCAGTAACTTCTTATGACACTCCTTTGTTTTTTTCATAGCCAAACAATATTTTACACCTTGATGTATTCTTGAGATATTAATTATTTATAACATACATATATAGACTTGGTCCGTGTCATCTAACTTTGGAGACAAATAAAAAGCAATCCATTAATTTTTTTATAAACGTTTTAGGATATAGATAAAGTAAAAAACAAGAAATTAGGAATCCACCATCTGTAATACGAGGCCAATTGAAACATGAGATAATATGAAGTCAATTACAAAGTAGTTTTGTGCCCTACAAAAGGGTTAATGATAGCAACCTAAACACCGCCCTATGTCTAAAAGATAGTTGTCTCATGGTTGGAGAGTTAGTTAGTGTTATACAAAAGCTGAAGTTATTTATTTGTAGAAATGGTCCGTGACAAATAAATATGTGTTTACAATATGCTAAGAATTCATTTTTGAATTTTTTGAGGTCTCTATAATAAATTTCTCTTTTGAGAGGAGAACAAACAATAGTTGAATTTAGAAATCAAATCTGAACATATTATTGTTGTGTTTGAGATTTTTTTATATGATTGATTTCACTTTGATGGACAACTTGTCATCATGCAATGGCTTCCTTTTCCCCTTCTTAATACTCTTGTATTTATAATCATTTTTTGGATTTAAAACACATGTCAAATTGTGGTTTTGAATTTTATGTTTCAAAAGTAACAACATTCATGCAATTTGTAATTTATTTACAACAAACACCAAGATATTTTTATAATCTTTATTATTCTAAACCATGCAAACCCTATTCGAAAGCACAATGATAGAAGGAATATATAAAATGTAAGCCAATGTCAAAGTGTGGTTTTGAACTTATGTTTCGAAAGTAACGACTTTCACTCAATTTGTAAATTATTTGCAATAAACTCTTAGATATTTTTATAATCTTTATTATTATAAATTGTCGAAACCTTGTTTATGAGCACAATGGAGGATGGTATATATAAAATATAAGACATTGAGGCTCAACATATAATCGATGAAATGGCTCTTGACATAATTCATGCTTTGTTTTTGACTTGTTAAACTTATTATCAACCTCTTTGCTAATTTTTCTTTACTTAAATATGATAGTTTGATTATAAAGTTTGTATTTATACTAAGATTGCCAACATGTTGGGCCTCGATTAACATTGAACATGCACCACTATAAATCTAAAAAAACCTCTCTTAATAATAATGTTTGCTCCCTTGGATAAATCTAAACCAAACGAACTTGAAAAACTTGCCACTAGAACTTAATTAGGATTTATTATAAGTCATCTTATTGGGTCTTGAATTTGAATTGGCAAGCCATATTGGGATTTATAACACCAAACCTTACTAGAGTTAGTTGGAGGTTGGCATCTTTTTAGCTTTGTAATTCTTACTTTGACAAGCTACCTAGCACTTCCTTTTTCAGATTTATAATTCGAAACATAACAAGAAGTGCTACGCCCTTAACCTATTGTTTGTATTATGATATGAGTAGCCAACTTGTGGCTTACCATATCATTTTATTATATCATTTATACTTTCTCATGCTTAATAGGTTGGCCTGGGTGATGGCTAAACATATGAATTATATATATATATATATATATATAGGGGATTGCATGAAGTAGTTTATCATCATTTGAGCATTTGAGTCTTATTATATGGTTTGGAGGTTGCCCCCTTGAAGTGAGGAAGCTATTATAATTGCATATTGAGATCATTATTCTGAAATATTGTGTTATTTGGTGTTCTATTGCTACTCATAATCTGAATTATACTAGTAATTTCATTACAAGTGGTATCAGAGCTGCGATCTGGGCCAAAATTAGGGCAAAAACCATAATTTTTTTGTTTCCGCGATATATTTCGAACCAGAGCGAATAGGTGGGAGATATTTTTACCAGAGTTGCGAAACATTTCAAGTAAGGTTCCCTGAAAATTTTAGACTTTTTTGATTTATTTTGCACAAGTTATAACAAATTTAGGGTTTTTCATAAAATCGCTCACTAGGGTGCAAATTGTGGAATTTTTTCAAGTTTTTTACATTTTCGGAAAGCTCTAAAAAAATAGTATTAGTATCTTCTCTGTGTTTTTTCCTGTTCGGCTGAATTTGTATCGAAACCCTAAACCCTAAGGTTTGGTTACCATCCACCTTCTATCGCTTCCTCCTTGAGGGTGCAAACTAAGGTCAGAGATGTTGAGGAACACATTCAACATCAACAACAGGTTTTGGCTAGTTTGAAGGAGAATTTAACATTAGCACAAAACAAGATGAAACAACAAGCATATCAACATCGTAGTGAAAAACATTTTGAAATTGGTGACTGGGTTTTTGTACGTCTCCAGCTTTACAAACAAATGTCTCTAAAGCAACAAAAAAATGACAACAAACTTGCGCGTAAATACTATGGCACATATCAGGTTCTACAAAAAATTGGCAGTGTTGCTTATAAACTAGAGTTGCCTCCATCTTCACACATACACCCAGTATTCCATGTTTTATGCCTGAAGAAGGTTATTAGACAGAAATTTGAAGCCCAGACAGAGTTACCAGAACTTGATGAGGAAGGAAGAATCATTTGGGAGCCAGAGAAAATTCTACAAACACGTACTAAGAGGCTGAGAACCAGAGACATTAAGGAATATCTGATCAAGTGGAAGAATCTGAGCATAGAAGATGCAACCTGGGAGGATGAAGGTTTTCTACAACAACATCTAGGATTATTCAACGTTGAGGACAACGTTGGTTTGAAGGGGAAGGGCATGCTACGCCCTTAATCTATTGCTTCTATTAGGATATGAGTAGCTGACTTGTGGCTTACCATATCATTTTATTATATCATTTATACTTTCTCATGCTTAATAGGTCGGCCTGGGTGATGGCCATAACATATGAATAGTATATATAGGGGATTGTAGGTAGTAGTTCATCATCATTTGAGCATTTGAGTCGTATTATATGGTTTGGAGGTTGCCCTCTCGAAGTGGCGAAGCTATTATAATTGCATATTGAGATCATTATTCTGAAATATTGTGTTATTTGGTGTTCTATTGCTGCTCATAATCTGAATTATACTAGTAATTTCATTACAAGAAGTCATTGGAAATTGACATCTAGTCATCTATGAAACCAACACACAAGTCACCTAATATATGAAAGTTGCAACTTCTACTATTGATCATATACTCAATTCCAAAAAGAGAACTATTTTCTCTTTTCCCACAATAATAGTAAATTATTATATTTACATGTACCACCCAAGACATCCCATAGGTTATTGGGATTCTCTACCAAAGAGTTACTTGCCCTCAATGTGATTGCATGGTTTCAAATATGGCCCTTTCGACCCACATTTCTATACTCTGGGCTCTTAGTATAGGTTTGGTACCATATCAAATTTGCATGGACTAGTTTAGATTGTAAAATAGGACCCTTCCTAGTCTATTGGGTTGCTTTAACATACAACTATGAAGTCTTTGTGGTTAAAAATACAGATCATTTTTTACAGTTATTTGTAGGAAATCTTTCCTTGCAACATTAATCAAATAGCCCCAATTGTAAGGTATATGAAAGTTGTTAATCGTAACTTTTACAATAAACAATTAAATTTATTCACACATTTATCTTCTACATCTAGGCATGATAATACCAAAAAATTATTTGTAAGGCAATCTTTACATGTAATGTTCAAACAAATCATCCCAAATGATGAAATTGTTACCAAACTCTTCCATTTGTGTTGTACAACCCCAACATTTTTAAGTTAACACTAGTCTCAATGAACCTAACATATGACAACAAAAGATGCCTACATTCCAGGGATTTATCGATTTTTTATTACCCTTTTTGGTTTGGAAAACACAAATTAGTTAGTTGTAGCTTTCATAATATATCACCTTGATTTTTTCTTTTTTATGGAACTTTTTACCACCTGAAGTATTTTGATACTTAAGTTATCGTTTTTATGTGTATCTTTCACGAGTGGTTACATGCCATTCACTCATGTGCATTTGGTAATAATCACAAGGATGTCCTTTCACTCATGTGCGTTGGTAATAATTACAAGACATGGGGCTCAAAAAGGACATTTCATAAGTATCACGTCGTTAATAACTTTCAACTCTTATATTGGCAATAATCACATCGAAAAGGTACAATGGATAGAAGCACTTCTAAGTGATGTTAGCACATAGAGAAGGATAATACCAACAAATTAAATCAAGAATTTGCACCCCAAAATTCCTTTTTTTTGGATTGACAATACATTTTGTATTTGAAATGCTATATATGCCCACCTTATCTCAATTATTATAAATGTGAAATATTCTATTATGATGCAAGAATATTTAGGTTCACAAGCAATCCAAATCAACGAAAAATAATTAGAGTAGTTTTGCATGTTTTCAAACTTACTTTTTTTTGTGGTACCGACAAAATATTTTTGAAGGCTCACAATATCTTCTTGATAGTAGAAATAACTATTAGAATTTGCCAGAAACATTCTGATAGTGGAACATAAAAATTGAGTTTAAGCAATTGAAGGGTTGTGGATATGAAAAAGTGCTAGAATGCATTGCAACATCTTTCCATTATGCATGCACATTGAAAAGGATGATACTACATTAGATGCTTGGCGAACGACTTGAACACTTGGTGTAAGACTAGGAAACTTCAAACACAAATTTATGTCACCATTGTATTGTGTGTGTGGTATTACATAGTTCACATACGAGGTTTGCATTATGTCTAAAGATACATCTTGATGGCTCGAAGCTGCCATTGAAATCAAGAATCCATTGGAGCTTAATTGAGTTTATGTGCAAGGATTTACTTGGAAAACTTGTGTGCAATCTTTGTTGACTAGTGCATGATCTTTAGGAGACCAAGTTTTTGAATTCAAATTTGGTCATTTGCACATGGAATGCAATCCAACGGTTCTGACGAAGATCTAAACACTGTTAAGTTTGTTGAGTCAACTTGTGTTCTTCGAGTTGTGTTATACTTGTGAAGTGTTAAGGAACATTTGGGCCTTATCTTACATGGTGGAATACGATGCATTTAATATTATAGAAGGCTTCAATAAATGTCATTAATATCGTAAATGGTTCTTGGTTCTATAAGAAATCATCCTTACACTAGAATCAGACAATTGGGTAGTGCTTCTAAAGTTTCATGATAATTATATAGTATTGAATTATCAAATGTGGTAGCTCGATCTAATCATATCAAATAGTTGTAATGCAAGACTATATCTATTTGAGACTAGTCTGAATTGTGTGTAAGCTTTATTACTTCTTTGAAATCAAATAACATGTTTTTTAATCTTAATTGCTTCCACCCGTAAGTGCAAGTCAATTAAGAGTTGTGTTGCTTCTAAACAATATCCTTAATTGGATTCACCAATTGTGGTTGCATCATTTGGTGTTAGAGTATGTTATTCCTTGCAAGTGGGAATGTATCATATGTTTTCCACATTTGTGAGTATGGGTAGAAAGAGATGAAGACATCTTGTAGTGAAGATTGTTGGATAGAAAATGCAGAGGTTGTAAGGATCACAATTGCTTGACTTTAATGACAAAGAAACTACACAAATAATGTTTTTTATTGCAAGAGTGGTAAGAACACGTTGAGCATTGAAACATACAGGCTTGATGGAGTTGATGAGAGGAATGTAAGTTCGTTTGGAGGATATGGATGTAATGCCCCTCTCGTTACCACCCTCTCGATTGTAGTTGCATGGGCTCGAGTTGGTCCTTGGTAGGAGTGAGTTTGTTTTTTGAGTGCTGTGCTTACGATATAAAGAATTCATAAAATAAAACAATTAAATGGAGCGTAAAGAAAATAGTACTACATTTTCAATGTTTGAAATATTGGATGTTGTTAAAAGATAAAAGTAATTGTATGGATCTTTTATTGCTGGTGGCCGTTTTTCCTAAGGTCTTGAACACGATTATCTTTAATTACAAAAGCTCTAAAATTCAAGCTTTCGAGATGTTTTATCTTGATGGGAATCAAGTCTCTGGGATTTATGGGTTATTAACACCTCCATGATGGTTAGGACTCTTACGACCTTTAACGCGAGGTGCGTCCGCAAATAACGAGGTCATGTTAATAATATCGTAATTACCTTTATTAAATTTAATGAAATTAATCACGAGATGATAGTAAAAATCTTACCAAGGCGTCGTTGTGGTTCAGATAATAACAAATTGTATTACGATATCAATAAAGGTAATCCACATAACCTTCAAATAAAGATAGTTGCGTGGTAAGTAAGTGGCTTTGGAGGGGAGCTATTATGGTCTCGTTAAATCAAAATTTTAAAATTAATAAAATAAAACATAAAATTCATAATAGAAGAGAGTTTAAGTAAATTTAAATAAATCATAAAATATTATTGATATTTCTAAATCCTCCCAATTATTAGAGCATGTGCCAAACCTCTTTCCAAAGAATGAAATAATGGAATTTAGGGTAATTGTGAGAATGTTTTATTCAATGATTCAGCATCCATGAGAGGATTATGGAGATTAATTTTGGGCCAGGGAATATCACTGCAAGTTCTGGGCATGCATGTATGCCAAAGAGAGATGAATGAGTTGGGTTTGGTTTGAGCTTTCAGTTGAGCTTAGTTTTGTTGCAGGATCTAGGCAAAAGGAGTTGTTCAAAAGCCTGCTAAATCTTCTGGAAAATGCATTTGACGGGTGTGAAGCCAAACATCATCATCTTCGCTGGTTTTTTTCGCCTATCGTGCCAAAAATTGAAGTGTCAGCGATTCAGCCAGGAGGACGAACTTTTAGTTTGAATTCCTCATTGGGTTTTGCCAAAGAAAAATAAAATAAAATAAAGAGGGGGATGCTTTGGTTGTAGGATATAAAAAAAATGGTTTGTTAGAAATGGCTTTGGAAAGTGCAAGCAAATAGTTTTGACATGTGTAAATCCAGACATCACAACCTGTGCCAACACCTCCCTTCTTCCCCTCTGGCCGCATTTTGTCTAGCGACGAGTTGTGTTAGCAGTGGATGACATTAACATTGTTGTTTTCTATTTTTTTTTATTTTGTCAGGGTTGCTGCTGGGAAACCAATGCAAGGCATGCTAACTGTTTGATAAAATGCCAAAAAAAAATGATGATCTCAGGGACAACAATGACTGTTGGATACACAAATGATGACCTCAGGGACAACAATCACTAATGGTTTTGTTGAAAATCCTGTGGAAGCTTGCAAGAAAATGCTCCATTGGTATGTATGCCAACGTGGAGGCCTAGGACAAGCGCATGGATTGTTTGACAAGTGCCTTGGAGTCTTCAGAGTCAATGAAATTAACTGGAAGAATGTGTGCAAATTTGGATGCATGTTCAAGGCAAGCGAATTGTTTGTGTAAATGCCACAAAAATGAGTATGCACAAGATGGATCTGTTGAAAAGACTTGGGGTTGTTTTTGGTTGGGCAGTGTTTGTTTTTAGTGCGATGGGATGCGTCATGACAAATGGATGGAGCATTTAGATTTTGGGATGCCATGTTTTGGCGTGTGGGATGTTGTTGGCTTAGGCAGCGCCTTGGTAGGGAGCATGAATTGATTGACAAATGCCTCAAAGAGATAGTCACTTGGACTGTAGAATAAATAGGGATGCCTCAGAGGATTGCATGGCCCCTGCACGAGGACTTTGAACTGTTCGGTTAATGTATGAAAGAAAGGTGGTCTCATTCACAACAATTTCTGTTTTTTTTCCATAGTTCACACCTCCCAGATTTGGCTACTAATGGATTCTTTTTAAGAATCAATTTGGAGGTCGAATTGTTGTGATCTATACTTAAAAATTGGTGGGAACGAATAAGCATGTGAGAAGAATACCACCGTATCGATTTTGAATTCATCACAACAATCTACGGTCTTATGTGGAAACTGAAAGAGGCCTTTGTTTTTCTAGAAATGTTGTAGAGGTGTTTTCACTAGATTGAGTTGAGATCGGTTCCCGAATCGAATTCTATCTCGATCCCGTTGGCATTATGAACGACATGTAGTCTGACACGGGAGCTATTGATAAAAGCTAGGAGTTCATATGATCATAGAATGAGCTTCGTGTGATTCTTGTACTTCGTCAATTCGATTACTAGGCACGGTCATCTTACCCTCTCTTGCATGATTTTAATGCCGCTTGTTTTCTTCATTTAAAAGAAGTTGTAAATCATTCTAAAGAAAAAAATTGGTTAGGTGAATTAAACGGGACATGTTCTATTAGTAAACTTTGCCTCTGTTTTGTACCCAACTGGATAAATAACCTTAAATGTAAACACTACACCCTTTTACCTCGTAAGATGGTTGTAAAAAAACTTTGATATCAGTACCGATTATGGAAGCCACATGATTGGTGGATTTTAAACTTGAATGTTAGTCAAAACTACTCCTTAGCATCCTTGAAAAATCTAAATAAAACCTATTTTCAATGAGGTGCAAAACATCACTATAAACCCTTAAATGAAAAGAACAAACTTTAGCTAGGTACCTTGTCATGTCGAGTGTCCAACCAAACCTTGGGTTGTTTCGTGGATGTCTGTTTGACCTTGTTTTGTAATGCGTTAAGGAGCCTAGCGGGCTAGTTCACAACTTTAAACAACTGTTGAAAGTTAAAAATGCAGTTTGGTTTTGACCTGTCGTCTTAGCACTGGGTGTCGCAATGGATTTTGGGTTCTGCGTACGTCTAATATTTCTATGAAACAATTACTTCAAACCCTCAGTTTGGAGAAAAACATCCTGCAAGCTTGATAGGTTTGGTAGGCCCCCGGTCGTTGGGCGACAAGGCCACTTGGGTGCATTTACAATCGGTAGCTCTGGAAAGACAAGTGCCATATTAATCTTGTTTTCCAGTTTGGGGTTCCGCCAACTTTGAGTGTTTCCCTATATATAGTGGAATATGTAGGAATTTGTTCCCTTTTGTGTTTGAGTCTCAAAGATGGTTTTCGAACATTGATCTTTGAGCAACTTGTTTAAATTTGATGTTTTTGGAAATGTGTGACTAATCGGTGAAAACTGTCATATGACCTTATCCAAGAAAAATGACGATTGGATAACCTTGTAAACACAAATACATGATGGTAGGAAACCTCCTTGACGCTTGTTTGAAAAGATTTTGAATGTTGAAAGAAATGGCATTTCTCTCTCCTCTCTCTATCCCTGTCTTTTGGCTTCGGAGATGAAATGAAATGGCAATTACATTCTTACTCTCCTCAAAAGTGTGTTAGGTATTATTTCATTATTATTGGACAATTGTGATAACGTAAATCGTGCTTGATAGTAGTTAGATGCCATGCCAAAGGTTGTGTTGACCATGCAGTGGTTGCAGGTACGTGAGACATGAAGAAATTTGTAGTGTTCTACATGCTTCTGTAATAATGGGTCATCCTTGAACTACATATAATATTAAATTGATTTATATCAACACTACAATTATAAACATGAATATTATTTTATTGATTATTTTACGATACACAAGAAATGGCAGTATATTGGTATTCTTGGAAAATGGGCATTCATTTCTAGAAGTGATTTTGATTATAGGTATATATCTTGTTAATGTTGTAGATGTACTTTTTAACTGGAAATGAAATAATCATTCATAGCGTTGTTTTGTGGGTTATTAATGAATGAAGTCCTTTGTGTGTTTCTAATTATGTTGGCATTCGTTGAAGATCTAAAGCAAAAAACAAAAAAACAAAAAAAAGACGACCTTAGAGTGAGACCCTTGTTTGACACCCTATTGTGTGGGATCACTTTAGCTTAGAAAACTAATATTTAAAGGACGAGCCTAATCTTCTTATCTTTCTTTAGAGCCTCCTAGTTTGAGGTAATATGAGCACAAAAGTAGGATTTTGTAGATTCTTGTTTGTTGTTCGACGTTGTCTCGAAACCACCTATGGGAATGGCAATGGTTAAGTATTGTTAGAGTAAAGGGGTTCCTACAAGGAATTATTTTCAAGCATGTTGAAGTTGTGTAAGATGCTTTAGTTTAGGGCTTAGAGTCATTTTTGAGACATGTGGGATGTAGGGTCTAAGCTATGGAATTGTAAAGTTGTCTTGAGGCTAAGCATTGAGGGAAAAGCAATGAACGTACTTGATTCTTAGGGCAATTAGGGGAATATAAGTTTGCAACATGGAAAGAGGATCAATCAAACATTCTCTTGCATTCTTTGAGATTCTAGTGGTATTGTTAATGTGATCATGATTCTTCCTCATGAACCAAGTGGAGGATCTTCAGGCATGTGGAGGTGTATTAGTTGCAATGGTTATAAAGGTCTTGTGTCACCTTGTGTTCTAAATGACTTGATGTCGTATTAACACATTTAAGTGGTCTTAGAATCTAAACACCATTAGAAGTAAAAACAATGCAAAGTGCTTTGGACCACAAAGATTATTGGGTTATGTATTAATGCACCATTAATAAACTAATTGAAAAGGAAGTTTGTAACTCACTCTTTGTTATTGAGAATATACTCTTGTGTTATTGATCTAAGAATTTTTAGTACCATGGAAATTATTCATAACTTTATTAGATCGTTCTTATGTTGTGAAAGTGGATGTGAATTGATCCACGTGAAAATAAGTAATGGAAGAAACATAGTTTCTAATTTGGAAATTTAATTTTATAATGTGTAATGTTAAGTTACTCCTAATTAACAATCGAGTTATACAATTTATGTGCAATAAGATAAACAAACTAAATTAGATGGAACCATTATTCGTTAAGTATTAAACGAACCAAAAGAAATGTGGTCTAGAAAAAGGAAAATGTGTGCTCTCATGTTAAGTACTCTTTAAATCGTTAAGGTTAAACAATGAAATATGAGTATGATAATGTTGTAACCATGAAAATGTGGTAATGTGGAAAGTGCCCATTGGTGATATATGGTTTTGTACTTGTTCATTTATAATAGTGTGGCTAGATGTGCATCTGGTGTCGTCACATCGTTTGTATGTTCTTCATGTTGGTGTAGTCATCTTATGTGATGTGGGACAATCTCTTGTGAACCTAAGTGGTCTTGCATAGTTGTATCAAGTAAATGAAAGTAAAAAAAATATCTTGGTATTTTGGTCATGTGTTTGGGTCCCACATGTGTGGGCACGACAATGAAGATGAGTTGTAGATTTTATGAATTCAGTATGATATGATCTAACCACATGCATTTTCATGAGTTATGGATGCAGGAACAAATTTCCCTTGAAGAAGTTTGGACGCCCAAAGGAAGGGTATCATTTGGGAGAAGGTTGTAGATCAGTTTGGACATGACTATATAGAGAAGGAAATGAGAACCTAGACCTCGCAAAGATCGAAGTGCATGCACATTTAAAATGTATGCATAGAATTTATTGGAGTTTTGACATGCTCACACATGAGGAAAATCTAATCTACACTATGGAGTTTTACCATGCTTGCGCACATTAAAAGTCAGACTTAGGTGGGGTTTTGGGATCCAGAACTCCACATGTAATTTGTAATTTAATTGCAATGTGTCCCGAAAGTTTGAAACTATGTTGAGCAAATGAAATAGAACAAATATGTATTCAAAGGTTGGGAAGCAATTTTCATGCGAATTGTAGGCACGCTCTTAAAGTATGAAAGTTCGACTTATACTGAGATTTTTCAATCTTGGCCAAATTTGATTTTCGAAACCTATAAACTTGCATATTTCATCCCATGACTTCAAATAGATTGTTTTTCATCAATTTTGATAATACTGAATTTTCTTATCATAGGATTCATGTGTGATTATTTACATTATACAAATGGGAAAAATTCATTGATTCACGATTAATTTCTTGGGTTGTTATGAATAAATATTTTCTGTAACTGTTGGAAATTGCTTTTCAAAATCAAACCCTAGAGGATTGATGGAGTAAACTTGGATATTACTGGCATGCACGTGAAATGTATTATACTTGTCCATTAATTTAGATTTGAATTAATCAATCTCTGCACACTTGTATGGTAGGCCTAAATGGCGTATAACAATTGATTATGGGAATCATCATCACATCTATAAACAATTTTATGAAAAAATTTAATGATTGTTTTATTGGTGGTCTCAGTTTGGCCATTACCTTGAGGACAATAAGGGGCTGAAAATGTGTGTTTGATCTTATATTTAGCACATTTTTTTGACCTTGTGATTTTTACAGGATGAACCATTGTCAGTCACAATCGCGGAAGGAACCTTGAAGCGGGTTATGATATGTGTATCGAGAAATTTGCAAATATCTTCACCAGTAGTGGTGTGTAAAGGGGTATTCTCATCCCATTTGCTAAAGTATTCAGTAGAAGTGATTATAAATTTGTGTGCTTCAGCTGATTTAGGATTTACCTTGCCAATGAGATCAAAGCCTTACAATAAAAAAGGCCATGGGGATGCAATATGTTGTAAGTTATATGCTGAGGCACGATGGAGGTTACTATGGCATTGACATTTATCACATTATTTATCATGGTCTAAGCAATCTCATTCCATGGTAGGCCAATAGTACCCCTACCATAGCAACATTTGGTCCAGAGCCTTTCCACTAAAATGTCCACAACATATGTTCTCGTGTATCTGAGATAAAACAAGGGGGATATCATTAAGTACCAGGTACCAAAGTAGATTACCATCAAGGGATTATTTAAATAAAGAACCACCAATGATGAAATATTGTGTGACATCACGACGAATTCGGCATGCCTCTTACAAGGATATGTTAGCCAGTAAGGCCTGTCAGTAGAGGAAGTTATATATATTAGTATACCATTCAGAATTGTCAGCACTACGAGTGACAACAAGAACTTATAGAGCCTCTATGCTATAGGGGTCTATAGAGGGATGATGTAAATGATGAATGATGAATGTAGCATGGTCATCAGTGATGTATAAGGGAATAAGAGAAGCGACACTAGCCATGGCATCAACATGTTGATTGTCCTTGTGAATCGTAGGCACGCTCTTAAAGCATGAAAGTTTGACTTATACTGAGATTTTTCAATCTTGGCCAAATTTGATTTTCGAAACCTATAAACTTGTATATTTCATCCCATGACTTCAAATAGATTGTATTTCATCAATTTTGATAAACTGAATTTTCTTATCATAGGATTCATGTGTGATTATTTACATTATACAAATGGGAAAAATTCATTGATGCACGATTAATTTCTTGGGTTGTTATGAATAAATCTTTTCTGTAACTGTTGGAAATTGCTTTTCAAAATCAAACCCTAGAGGATTGATGGAGTAAACTTGGATATTACTGGCATGCACGTGAAATGTATTATACTTGTCCATTAATTTAGATTTGAATTAGTCAATCTCTGCACACTTGTATGGTAGGCCCAAATGGCGTATAACAATTGATTATGGCAATCATCATCACATCTATAAACAATTTTATGAAAAAATTTAATGATTGTTTTATTGGTGGTCTCAGTTTGGCCATTACCTTGAGGAAAATAAGGGGCTGAAAATGTGGGTTCGATCTTATATTTAGCACATTTTTTTGACCTTGTGATTTTTACAGGATGAACCATTGTCAGTCACAATCACGGAAGGAACCTTGAAGCGGGTTATGATATGTGTATCAAGAAATTTGCAAATATCTTCACCAGTAGTGGTGTGTAAAGGGGTATTCTCATCCCATTTGCTAAAGTATTCAATAGAAGTGATTATAAATTTGTGTGCTTCAGCTGATTTAGGATTTACCTTGCCAATGAGATCAAAGCCTTACAATAAAAAAGGCCATGGGGATGCAATATGTTATCAGTTATATGCTGAGGCACGATGGAGGTTACTATGTCATTGACATTTATCACATTATTTATCATGGTCTAAGCAATCTCATTCCATGGTAGGCCAATAGTACCCCTACCATAGCAACATTTGGTCCATAGCCTTTCCACTAAAACGTCCACAACATATGTTCTCGTGTATCTGAGATAAAACAAGGGGGATATCATTAAGTACTAGGTACCGAAGTAGATTACCATCAAGGGATTATTTAAATAAAGAACCACCAATGATGAAATATCGTGTGACATCACGACGAATTCGGCATGCCTCTTACAAGGATATGTTAGCCAGTAAGGCCTGTCAGTAGAGGAAGTTATATATATTAGGATACCATTCAAAATTGTTAGCACTACGAGTGACAACAAGAAATTATAGAGCCTCTATACTATAGGGGTCTATAGAGGGATGATGTAAATGATGAATGATTAATGTAGCATGGTCATCAGTGATGTATAAGGGAATAAGAGAAGCGACACTAGCCATGACATCAACATGTTGATTGTCCTTGTGAGGCACATCCGTAATGGTGTATGAATCAAATGTGGTGAGAGTGTTGGTAACAAATGTATGATAGGGTATGCATTTCTCTTATTTTTTCTGGTATATGCCATTGACCTGATTAACAATAAGCTGGGAGTCAGCGATAGTTTGAAGATGACTTATAGGAAGGGTGCAAGCAATAAAGAAGCCTAAAATGAGGGATTCATATTCAACAATATTATTCATGTAAGAGAAATCAAGTTGGTAAGAAAATGGCATAGGTTCACCATGTGGTATGATAAAGACAATACCAGATATAACTCTAGTGGCACATCAAGAGCTGTCAAAATAAATGGTCCAAATATCAGCATCAAGGGTGTAAGTAGTGAAGTCGTCACAAATGGGGAAAGGATAATTGATATGAGCCTGAACTAATTGATCAACTATTGCATGTCCTTTAATGCCTTTTTGTGGAACAAGTTTAAGTTCAAATTTAGTAACATAACCTAGTGAGCTAAATGGCCAAACTAACGAGTTTGAGAAAGAAAGTAGCGTAAAGGATCAACTTTAGTAATGACATGGATCTCAGTATTGATCATGTAATGTTGTAACTTGTCAGTGAAAAATATAAGTCCTAGACACAATTTTTCAACGTTATTGTGATTGCACTCATAAGAGAGTAATGTACAACTAATATAATAAATGACACGTTCACGCTGAGTCGCATCATGTTGAGCGAGCAAGACTCTTAAGGCATGAAAAGAAGTCGAGATATACAAGAGTAAGGACTGATCAAGAATGGGAGGGGTCAAGACATGTATATTAAGTAAATAAGATTTGATATCCTCCAAATCCTATTGACAACTGTCATCCCATGCAAACGCAATATCTTCTTTCATGAGTCGCGTAAAGGGTCAAGTTTTTTCAGCTAGTTATGCGATGAATCAACACATAACTTGAATTTTACCTTGTAGTGAGTGTAGCTGATAAAGGTTATGAGGGGGAGGCATGTCTACAATATATCATTTTTTTGTGGATCATTCTCAATACCTCATCGACAGATGATATAACCTAATAACTTACCAATAGTCACACTATAAATGCATTTTTTGGGATTGAGGCAGACACTATATCATCATAAGCATGTGAAAAGTGTATGAAGGTCCTGATCCTGTTGGGCACGATGTTTTGATTTGGAAAGGATGCCATCAACATAATATTAAATGATTTTATGAATATAATCATGGAATATGTGATTCATAGCGCATAGGTATGTAGCTTTAGCATTTTGAAGGCCAAATGGCATGACAATAAAACAAAAAATGCCCCATGGTGTTGTGAAAGAGGTCTTCTCTTGGTCAACAAGGCTACTTTTGATTTGTTTATATCCAACAAACCCATCAATAAAGGAAAGCATGTAATGACCTGCGGTGAAATTAACAATAGAGTCAATAAGTGGTATGGGAAAACTATAGTTGGGTGAAGCTTTATTAAGATCACGAAAGTCATGACAACAACAAACTTAGCCATTAGGTTTCATTACAGGGACAAAATTAGAGATCCATTGTGGGTAATCGACAACGGGAATGAACCTTGCATCTAATAATAATTGGATTTCTTCATTGACTAACAAGGCCACACATGGATGCATATTACAATTTTTTTATTACACAGGTTTTACACCCTCATGAAGTATGTTATTTTGCATAGATACAGAGGGATCAATGCCAAACATGTCACTATAGTGCTAGGAAAATAAATATGAAACACTTGTTGAATATCAGTGTGCTTAGTATTGGTAAGAGAGGTTGCTAAAAGAAATAAATGTGGATCATCATCAATACCAAGGTTATATGGTGTAGTTTCTTCATTAAGTAATGTGGTTTGATCATCAACATATGGTTGGGTAGGTATGGTATCATGATCATTGGTATGTACACTATCAGGGCTGCTCTCACTGAAGTATGCGATAACATGTAGAGAATGGGTGAATATCTTCTTGTGATGATGCAAAGGGAAGGGGGCTTAGGATCTGATGTACTCTAAGAAGGCCTTATCATTGTGAAACTCATCTAAGCGTGGTAAGTTAGGAGAGGTGGTGGCATCAATAAGGTGCGGATGGAATAATTGGAGTGTATGCCAAAGCGAAGTTGTATAGACCTAAGATTGGTTTTTGGCTGGAAGAAAGTGGGTCCCCAAAGAAAGGGCCTTAGATGAGAGAGGGGAAAATCCTACACTTTCCCTATTAAGTTGCTTAGGGAGAGAAATGGGGTGAGTGATATCTTGGAAATTGTGGCCAAGTACTTAGTTAGAGAAACCGTGTTGCAATAAATACTTATAACTAATGTCATATGTTGCATAATAAAAAATAGGTGGGGTAGAGTGATTTTGAGGAGTGGGTGTGCGCTCATACTCAACAATATCACAAAAGGTGAAGGGAGATAGATCAACCAAAACATCATATACACCACCCTCATGGAGAAATTTGACTCAGGCATGTAGGGTGGAAGGGATGACATGCATAGAATGTAACCAAGGACATCCTAAGATGAGATTATAGTTGAGATTATTAGGCATAACATGACATAAAACATGAAGATTATATGGGCCTATAGTAATGGGTAAGGAAATTTCACATAATACTTGCTTGGGTGTATTGTTAAAACCACAAATACATAGAGTAGATGGAGTTAAATCGACAACAAAAAATCCTAGCTGATGTAAAAAAGAAATATTACATATATTAATGACCAGACTCATTATAAATTAAGGCACACTTAACTAGTACATTATGAATACAAACATGAGTATACAATGGAGGTACATTATCAAAATTTGTTTGCGAATGGATATCAGCTGGAGTAAAAGTAATATGTTTGTTATTGATTTCCAGATAAATGGATACTCGATGGTTAATGTAAATAGGGGAAATTTCATAGTGGATGAGAGTATGATTCATAGTGTGTCGTAAAGCATGTACACAATTAGGATGGGATTTATAAAACTCAGTCATAGATATATCCATTAGAAAGAAGCAAGAGAAAGACCATTATAAGGACCCTATGGAAAGTTAGGGTTCGATCAAATAAAAGGGCTCACCAAATGATTTAACAAAAATTAAATCTTAATCAAAGGACTAAGATCAAATAGATATAATAGTAATGAGCAAGATCTATTATGCAAGAAACAAACAAGTGTAAGCAATAGTGAGATAAGAGTGAATTAGCTTGTATTCAAAGATCTGAACTTATTTTGGGCTGGGAACTAGGTGGAACATGCTAGATTTGGATCGAGTAAGCTTGTCTGGAAAACTGGAGTCTAAAACTCCTTTGGACATAACCACCTAGATAAGGACATCACCGCTTGTGTGCCAGTGTTTGAATTGTGTGTTAGTGTCTGAATTGAGCACTAGTGTCTTCGCAACAACTCTGGATCTGAATTTTTTAGGGTCTGAACTTGTCTTCTTCCTTTTTCTATTTGTCACATCCACTTCGCTATAGGTTTCTTATGTTGCACCTGAACCTACAAAACAAACCCTAGCTACATGCACAAGGCTTAAGGAAACATTAGATGAAACAAATAATGCATATTCTTGATGTAGACTGACCTTGGTGGTCAGCCTAATATAGTTGTAACCGAGCATTGCATTACATTTCATACTCTATATAGTTCTAGTGTGTGTATGTGTGTGATTGAATCGTGTCCCTTAAAGCTAGGTTTCCTTTGTGCTAGTCGCACAAAGATAGTAGGATACAACTACATTTCCGCTAAGATGAATGTGTGAGATGGAATATAATATAGAATAAACTATATTCATATTATTATAATATAAAATTTATATTAAGGGTTGGTTAAACCATTTAATTAACTAATTAAATCAAGGAGGTGTGCCCCATCACTTAATAAGGTTATAACCCTTTGGGTTATTTAAATATGACCTTAGGTCATATTCAGGATATATTGAATTCAAATCAATTCAATCAAATAATATTCCAGTGTAAGGAATATGAAGGTTAATCCTAGTGAAAACTTGGAGTAGAAGTGAGGAGGGAGTTACTGGACTGATAAAAGTGTAAAAGTTTCTCTATAGTGGATTATTCTTCTGTGGTTTTTACCCATTTAGGGGTTTTCCACGTTACATGTTGTGTTATGTGTGCAATGTGTTTTATTTAATTAATTTATGTTGTAATGTTTTACTTTATAATAATTCATTAATTTATATAGTTGGTTATTCACCCTTTCACCCCTCATCCTGACATGGTACCAGAGTGGGATTAATTTATTAATTTTAATCCTAATGTAACCTAAGGTTATAATGGTTGGGATGGTAGTTGAAATATTTGAAATATTATTTAAATCCCCCCTTCCATTCCGCATAGTTGGTTGGATGAATATTGCACAAGTGAAAAGGCATTGTGGATTTTCAACTGCGTGGAAATAATTCTACTTCAAGAATTACCGGGCCCTGAAACTAAGGTAAGGGTTGCAAATATTTTTGAAATTTTTTATATAGTTTTATATTGTTTGCAAGAATTTGAGAAATTCAAAAGGGGAATTAAAAAAAACAAAGTTAAAATTTGAGTTTACAGGGGGAGACAAGATTCGAGAAAATAGGATTTTCTATTTTTTTCATTGGCCAAGTAAATTTCTTGTCCCTTGTAATACATTTTTTTTACATTTGTTTTTCGGAAACCCTTATTCATGTCCTGAATAGGGCCCCTGAGAATTTTTTTCCTATAGTTTAATTCAACTATAATAGTTGAACGTTTTTTTTTTTGTATTTTATAAAAATACAATATATATATATATATATATATTTATAAATATATGTATAAATTTTTATATATACATAAATATAAAACTTTGGTTTATATAAACCTAAATCCTATACCAAAAACCATATATAAAAATATATATATATAAATATATAAACCTTAAGGGGAGGCCCCCTCTAAACCACCCCCTCCTAACTTGGTGCCAAGTGACACCTCTTTCTTGCCTCTGTGAGCCCTCACTGCGCATCTTTCATGCATCCTCACGGGCCCCTCTGCCTCCAGTGATCTCCCACATGACCCCCCCCTCCTTGTCGTGGGTTTAGTCCCACATGGGGAAGACACAACAAGTGGGAAGGCTTTAAAATCCTCCCCGTGGTGGTAAGGTGGTGTGACTTAGGTCACACCACCCCCTTGTTGATTAGCCCTTCGTGGGGCGGTGTTTGGTGTATTGGCTTGGCCGCAGGTTTTCTTGCAATAGTGGTTTGGTTACATTGATTGGCATTAGACATTCGGTTTAAATAGTAATATGGTTTGCATTAATATTAAGGATATTATGGCTCACTGATTTGATAGT
This sequence comes from Taxus chinensis, assembly GCA_019776745.2. Lineage (NCBI taxonomy): Eukaryota > Viridiplantae > Streptophyta > Pinopsida > Cupressales > Taxaceae > Taxus > Taxus chinensis. Next base: position 228,935,675 of record CM034150.1, read on the forward strand.
TATATGGCTCGCCGAGTTGGTTTGGTATAATATGGCTCGCCAAGTTGGCAAGATAACCTAAATGAGCAAGAGCTCCAAAATATATAATATATAATTTTTTTAGAAATTATATTTAAATAATTTGTTTATTTTTTTTTCAAAAAATATAGACAAATTATAATTTTATTGTGTAAAAATAGTAAAATTATCATTTTTTAAAAATGATATATTCCTATGACGATAAACTTTTTCATCGTCAATTTTGTTACAAATCTATAAAAAAATTCACTCGCGTTTTAATTTAATTTTTGATATCGTTCTAAATTTTTCGTGTATAGACTATTTAATTAACATGACCTCCTTTTTTGCTGTAAATTGATCATGATCGATTACGAGGATTAAAATACGACATGGAAAATTTCTATAAAACTCTTATTTTAATCCTTGTTTGTTAATCATTTATTTTATCACTATTTTACGCAAAAAATGGGGTCTAATCAATTTTCAATTGACAAATCTCAGATGTTGAATGGAAATAACTACAACATTTGGAAGATTCGATTAAAAGAAGAATTCATGGCTCACAAATTATGGGCAGTTGTAAATGGAATAGAGAGAGATCCTACCGGAAGACATGCAACTACTGATAATGTCACCACATATCAACAGAAAGTACAAGAGGCAATTTTTATTATCTTGCAAAGTGTAGAAGATGACTTTCTGCTTTATATTGGAAATCTAGAGAGTCCTAGTGAAGCTTGGGCACAATTGGAGTCGATACACGAAGGTACGCGTTTATCAATAATTATTAAATTAGTTTTACAGCTTATGACAACTCCCATGAAGGGAGATGAAAAAGTGATTAATTATTTAGCAAAAATAAAAAATATTAAGTCACAGCTAGATGGATGTGGCAGTAATTTGATTCACGATAAATTTATCTATTTTATTATCCAATTAAATATTCATGAAAAATTTAGAAATTTCATTTCAATTTTGAATTCTAAATATCAAATAGAACAAGACATTCTAGATTTGCAAACCCTTAGTTCTCTTCTTATATAGGAAGAACAAGTAATGTCAAATTTTGATTCTAAGGAGAATGCCTCACATGAACTTCTCGCTCAGAAATCAAAAGGTAAAACCTCTAGATTCAACAAAAACACAAAGCAAACTTTTAAACCTCCTAGCAAGGATAAGAAACCTGGAAATCTAAGAGTTAAATTTGATGGAAAATGTCATTATTGTGGTAAATTTGGACATAAGAAAGAGGATTCAAATTTAAAAAATAACAAAACAAATCCTAAATTTCAAAAGGGTAACAAATATGTTCAAGACCAAAATCAAAATCAAAATCAAAACAAGAATCAGAAAAATAACCAAAAATCAAATGTAATTGCTTTATATGTCACTTTTGTCACTGAAAAGAAAATGAGTGGATATTGGACAGTGGTGCCTCTAGGCACATGAATTTTAGATCTGATATCCTATCTAAACTTAGTGAATGTAATGAACAAATCTACTTGGGTGATCATTCCATTCTCGACGTTCAGGGTCAGGGAAAAACAAAAGTAACAAATGTGTTTATTAACAACGTGTTGTTAGTACCTAAACTTAAAATTAATTTGCTTTCTTGTTCTCAGTTAACTCAAAATAACTATAGTGTTACATTGTTAAAGGATAAATGGTTTATTAAAAATGAACATGATGTTACTATAGTTGAAGGCATTCAAAGAGATGGTTTGTATGTATTTTTTGGTTTTCCTTCTGCTTCTTGTTTGACAACTCAAAGAAGTGACTTGCATTTGTGGCATGAGAGGCTAGGTCATGTCAATTCAGGATCATGTATGACATGTATCGACTTAACCTAGTAACTGGTCTACCACCTATTTCCCAAAATCATGAAACTTGTGAAGGTTGCTTACGTGGTAAGCAATCTGCTAATCCTTTTCACAGTTGTCATGATGGCAACTCTTCTAAACCTTTAGAGCTTGTCCATAGCGATGTTAGAGGACCCCTAGAAGTTCCTTCTCTTAATGGTTATCTGTATGCTCTCACTTTCATTGATGATTTCTCTTGTATGATTTGGTCGTATTTCATTAAAAAGAAATCATATGTCTTGTCAAAATTTAAATAATTTAAAGCTTTAGTCAAAAACTCTTCTAAGTATAAAATTAAGAGGCTTAGAATTGATAATGGGGGAGAATATGTGAGTCAATATTTTGACTCATTTTGTGTTGAATGTGGCATTCAAAGGGAATTAACCACTCCATATTCCCCTCAATAGAATGGGATTGCAGAAAGGAAAAACCACACTATTCTGGAAATGGCTAGGACCATGATGCATTTTGCTCAAGTTCCTAAGTTCCTTTAGGCAGAATCTATGAACAATGTTGTTCATATCTTGAACAGAGTTCCCACTAAAGCCTTGGTAAATTAAACTCCTTTGGAAAATTGGTCAAACCATAAACCTAGTATATCTCATTTTAGAATATTTGGTAGCCCTGCTTCCCTCTTCGTTCTGAAATCAAAATGTAAGAAGCTTGATCAGACCTCATTTCCTTGTATCTTTGTAGGATATGGTATAAAAACTAAATGTCTTAGGATCTTTGATCCAGTAAAAAAGAAAAGTTATAGAAAATAAGAATGTTAAAATCTTAGAATTTTTTTTGTTCTTCTTCTCCATCTTCTGTTATTTATGATGTTTCTAATGAAAATGAATTTGAATTTGAATTTGAAAATTGTGAAAATAATGTGATGAAGAAACTAGTGTTGAACCTATAATTGGAAATGAGATTGTTCCTAGTACTTCTGTAACTAAAATACCTAGATGGGATGAGTCTATTATTCAAGACTCTAATTCAGGAAACCTTCAGAAAATGACTAGGATTCATCATACATATCATGCTTTGATGACCTTGTATGAACCTGAACCCCAATCTTTTGAAGAAGCCTCTTCTGATGAAATATGGTTAGATGCTATGAAATCTAAATACACTGCTTTAATTAAAAATAAAACATGGGAATTAGTCCCTCCTCCTAAAAAAATAAGTATTGTCAGATCTAGATGGCTATACAAGATTAAATATAAAGTAGATGAAAGTATAGATAAATTCAAATCCGACCTTGTAGCTTGAGGGTTTACTCAAAAAACTGTATCGACTACGTAGAAACATTTGCACCAGTTGCAAAAATGAGCATAGTAAGGATTTTGATTGCCTTAGCTACTCAATATGGTTGGGAAATCCATCAAATGGATGTAAAAAATTCTTTTTTGAATGGTGATTTACAAGAAGAAATTTATATGACCTAACCTAAAGGCTTTGAAGAACCAGGAAAATAAATGTATGTTTGTAAATTGAAAAAATATTTATATGGTTTGAAACAAGCTCCTAGAGCTTGGTATTCTAAAATTAATAGTTTTTTAATGAAGTTGGTTTTTCTAACTGTTCATTTGATAATGATTTATTTGTTAAAATTGAAGAAAATGATATTATTCTCATTGTATTGTACGTTGATGATTTACTTATCACTAGTAATTCTAACACTTTAATTATGAAAATTAAAGGAAAGTTAATGCAATATTTTGAGATGAAATATTTAGGATTATTGCATCATTTTTTATGCATGGCTATATTTCAAGATAAAATTCTATTGTAGTATCTCAATCACAATATGCAAATAATTTTCTTAAAAGATTGAATAATCTTGATTGTAAACTAATTTGTATTCCTATAAAAGTAGGATGTAAATTTGATCCTAAACTTGTATGTGAAAAATGTAATCCTACTTTATACAGAAAACTTGTAGGTAGTTTGATTTATCTAACTATTACTAGACCTGACATTTCTTATGTAGTAGGGATTACTTCAAGGATTATGTAGGAACCTTATTAGGATCAATGGAAGTTAGAATTTTTTTTTTTGCATTATGTAAAGGGCACTATTAATTATGGTTTACATTATATTTCATCCAACAATGCATACTTATATTGTTTATTGTGATTCTGACTAGGCTGGTGATGTGATAGATCGAAAATATACTACTGGATATATATTCAAGTTTGGTGCAGGTGCCATTACTTGGAGAAATAAAAAGAAGCCAAAAGTCTCCATTTCTTATACTAAGGAAAAATATAGAAGTGCAATGGAAGTAACAAAATAATCCATGTGGCTAAAGAGGCTATTAGAAGAGATGCACATAGAAGTTACAAGAATTACTCCTCTTCTGTTTGATATCCAGAGTTGTATTTCTCTCACTAATAATCTAGTTTAGCATAAAATAAAAATGAATATCAAGATACATATGCACTTTATTCGTGAGAAGGTTCTTAGTGGTGATATAAATCTCCAATACTTCCTAAATGAAGATCAAGTTGTAGACTTGTTCACAAATCCATTGTGTGCTGCGAAGTTCTATAAGTTCTATGAAATGCTTGGCCTTTCAGAGTTTCCATTAAGGGGGAGTGTGCACAGAAATGCCACCTCCTAATGGCCGACCATTTGATTAAATCCTTCTCCTCTATACTTCTATTCTAGTTTAAAAGCATTGAAAAAGATCGTGCATGATCTAAAGTAAATTGATAGAGTTTACAGGAAAAATATATTCCAGTGTGCATCTATTTGTAAAGGAGAACCTTGTGTTATAAAATTCTCCTAGAGATACACTATAAGAATATTTCCATGAGAAATGGTGAGATTTAGTCTCACAAATACATGTGTTAGCCTAAACCTTTAGGGTTTATGGATTTGTAAATCTTGTTGTACAAACAGGTAATGTTGGCTTATGGATCCCACTTAATATTAAGGGGGAGTGTTAGAACTATAATATTAAGTGCATCATAATATATAGTTTATATTTAAATAATATAGAATAAACTATATTCATATTATTTAAATATTAAATTTATATTAGGGGTTGGTTAAATTATTTAATCAACTAATTAAATCGGGGAAGTGTGCCCTATCACTTAATAAGGTTATAACCATTTGGGTTATTTAAATATGACATTAGGTCATATTCAAGATATATTAAATTGAAATAAAATCATTCAAATAATATCCCAATGTGTGGAATATGAAGGTTAATCCTGGTGAAAACATGGAGTAGAAGTGAGGATGGAGTTATTGGACTAGTAATTGTACAAGTTTGTCTATATTGGATTATTCTTCCATGATTTTTACCCATGTAGGGGTTTTCCATGCATTACATGTTGTGTTATGTGTATTATTTGTTCTAATTAATTTATTTATGTTGTAATATTTTACTTTATAATAATTCATTATTTTATATAGTTAGTTATTACACCTTTTCACCCCTCGTCCTGACATTAACAACGAAAAAGGCCAACCTAAAGTGATGGGTAGTAATTTAGAAAAGATAAAAAATGATGTGGCATTTCAAATTTGAGAAAAGGAGGGAAACAGACGTAAGCACCCAAAGGGAACAGTAGTGCCTGGACGCTCCTATTCCTGTGGTTGGTACTATCTGAGATGCTTGGAGGATATAATAGAAAATGTAGAGTTATATCATATGTTTGCAGATGTCCAAAAGTAATGTATTCATTCAAGAAAAGAAAATTATAAGAGTATCAAAAGGATAAAGCAATGTAAAAGCAAAACATGTGTTGTTAATGTCTAGTATTCTTACTTAGGAATCATGCATATAACGACATACTTAGAGGTGTGATGTAAATAGTAAGTACATGATTTCATGTCTACAGACATGTATTTATAAGCATGATGTCCCACAAAACTTCATATTTGAATCTCCCTATCTGGGACTTAACCATACATTATTTAGTCACCAAAAGTTGTCCCTTTTGCAATCATGAAACTTTGTAGGGATTGGAGTGTGTAATAATCTTCAACCCCAAATTTTCCACAATTTATCATTCAACCAAACTTTTTGTACTTATATTGTCTACTATAAACTTGCAGACTTTTCTTCCCAATTTACATGCCATCGTGAACAAATTCTTTCTTTGTTCTATACCAACTTTTTCTTATGTTAGTTTCAACAATACACACTTAAACATAAATGCCTCTCCTATCACTAGGTATATTGCATGAATTGATGCATCATATTTGTTGGCTTTTGTAATGTGTGCACTTACATTGTTATGTTTGCCACCATTCTAGATTGTAGGCATTCAAAAGCTCTATGCCCCATTTCTCTACACCTATATCTCGTGCTACTAAATCCGTAACCTCTTCCCCATATAAAGGATACTCTCACCCTGTATGTATTTCCTCCTCCTTTTGGTGTTCATTTTTGGTATATTTTTAGCCTCACCTTTATGTGCATATTTTCCCTTTCCACCTTGTTTGTGGAGTTGTGTGGCCTTTGCTTTGCCTGATGATTTTTTTATGCTTACCTGTTATCTTCTCTTCTGCCTTTAGTACATATTAATAGACATCATTTACTAACCATACTTGGATAATTTTAAAGTCATTTTAAATTGTAATCCATAATGTAGTCAAATATCAAGAGATATTACAATGTAATCTTATACATGACCCACTTGAATGGTGAGTCGATAAAACTCTTTAGTGTATTGCTTCACATTAAGCTCTCTTTGTCATATATTCTACAACTTCTTGAACATGTCAAGTTAGTAGTCCATGGGAAAAAAATTTCATTGAACTTTCCTACTATCATGTCCCATGTCTTGATCTTTAGCTTGCCTCTTTGGACTCTTTTTTTTTGGATATACTACCACTAAAGCGATGCATAACCTTTGAATGTTTTGTAGGAAAATTTAAAGTTCTTGGGATCTTCCATGTCCTTATACTCAAAATAATTTTTGGGTTCCATTATCCAATTGATGAGCTAGTCTGATTTCAAAATTCTAGAATAACTCAGGATATCTAATCTTAGTTTACTCTCCATTATACGAATTATTTTATAAAAGTATATATTTTGGTTCATCAACTTACACATATTATTCTTCTACATTTGTGTCTTGCACTATTTATTATGCTTGATTCACTTCATTTTCACTATGATCCTCCACTACAAAGCATTCATGTCGTGTGGCCTCAATATCCTCCAAACATGCTTGCATAGTTTTCATTAGTTTGGACAAGTCCTCAAGTCTCGTGCCTTGATCTACATGACCTAAGATTACAACATTTATTATGTGTGCCATTTTGTTTCATCAAAGATGTCTACAATGATTTTCTTCCACACTCAGCATGTGAAAAATCACCAATGTTTTCTATACAACCCTCACACCTTTTACCCAAAAATCACTAATTGGAATATGCCCACAACAATTTTCTACCCACACTCTCAAATGTGGAAAACTACTAGTATTCATCATGCTTCAAATCACAAGGAAATAAAACCTTGGTATGATACTGAATGATGTAAATGTGGTTAAGGATCCCAATAAAGAGCTACCTTAGACTAGAAAACCTTAAGAGATTCATGTGGAATCATAAAAAAGTTGTATAAGTACAAATATTTGAATTAAACAACATAAACACAATATTGAATGTATTGAATCAATTCATATGTAAACCACACACATAAAAAATAATCGCTAATGATGTAACCTCAACAATACATTTAGAAAATAATAACATACCAAAGTTTGCATTCAGATCAAATATTTGACTTGCGAGATCAACTCTAGCCGATCATTATCTCCCTTCTAAGGAAAATGGGATTTTTTTATATAGGTGTGCAAGACAACCAATTTTTACCTCAAAATTAGCTACATACTACCAAAAACCCTAAAATTATGGAAAATTACAAATATAGGTCTTGAAGGACCCATCACAAGACTCAAAACATAGCTTCCTGACTTAACTGAGACCTTTGCAACATCATTGTGTCTTTTGAATTTATGACATTTTCACAATTCATCATTAAGAGAATTATTTGGAATACCGTGTGATAGTTTAAAAATCTGACGTTTCAGGTAAAATAAATAGACCCATCTTCAGGGAGGAAAGATTATGAATATTGTGTGATAAAATTATTTGGAATATTGTGTGATAGTTTAAAAATATGACGTTTCAGGTCAAAAAAAATCACCGTGTCTTGTTATTTGTGGCATCCAATTGTATTTTTTGTCTTATATTATTACTTCATGTCTTCCAACATACTTATAGTATTCTATGGCTTTTATCGGTACTTTGTAGCTTCAAATAGACTTGCAATATTCTGCAACTTTCTCTAGTACTTCATGGCTTCTAACATACTTGTAGTATTCCATGACTTCCTCTAGTACTTCATGAATTCCAACAATGTCCAATATTATTCCATGAATTTCATGGTACCTGTAGACTTGCATGGATTTCAGGACCCTTACTTAACACAAAAAGTTACACAAAACGATCTTAACTATTTTTTGATTAATACAATATTTCCTATGAATTTGGATGCTCTTACATCAATAGATTATGCCTAAGTCACAAGTATAGGCCCATCATCAACATGATAAAGAGTACACCCAATTTATGAAATTAATTTATTATTGTATTTATTAATCCAGGCTCAACTAGCCTCACTTGTGCAAAAGTAGAGGTTAATAAATACAAGAGGAACTGTCGACACTAGAATTTTGTCTAAATTTTTTACTTCATTAATGTACATGTTGTTAATAGCTTGAGGTAAGGTGTAGTTAGTAGTAGTGTCCACTACAAGTTAACGACATTGTCAATTACAGTGCATACATTAGAATGTATTAAATTAGCTAGTAAAAATTCTATGGAAACTATTAAAATACATTAGGGGTATGTCGTGAAAGTGATGGTTGATAGTAAAAAGTAAATATTTATTTTAATGGATCATGGTAATGTCAAAATGTCAAAGTCATGGTAAGTAGGTAACTAGGGTCCATGTGGACATTATTATATTTATAACGATGAAATAATGATGTTGTATATCTTTTAGAATATTTTATTAAGATAAGTTCTAAAAATTCGATCATATCATAAGTGATAAGTTGGATGTCTATCGTATCCTAAGGGATAACCCTACAAGTAAAGATGAGAGTTGTGATATGAATTGTAATTGACTACAAGGGATTTCTTATATCTTAGAGATAGGGTGGATACGCCTTAAAAGACCTATAAATATTCCAGACCCTCATTTGGGACATAATAAGGTGGTGAGGCTTAGGATATGTAAGTAGTGATATTCTACACATTTTTGTAAGAGTCTCATAGAAGCTATCAAGAAGCATGTTTGTGAAGTTTATCCCAGAAATATTGTTAGAAAGGAAAGTGAGTAGATTCCATGTGGAGTTAGTAACATTTGATGTACTTTTTGGATGAGATTGTAACATTTCCTTGATAATTAATATAATTATTGGTTGTACTCCATTTATTCTATTTAACCTTTGTATTGTCTTTTGGGTTATTTGTATATTATGTGTGTTGATGTGTTTCTAGATTCATACCACCATATTTAAAGTTGTGCATTGCTAATACATTTGTAAAACAAGGAGTTTCTGGTGAAAGTTTCTCTAAGTGTTAAGTTCAGGTTAGCATTTTAGTTTCATTGTCAAGGCCATTCCTCAGTGGTGGTTATTTAAGAATGGTGGTCCCAATTAACCAAATGTTACTTGTATCATAATTTTGTTTTTACCATTAATAGTATTTACCACAGTAAAGTATATTTTTACCGTGTTCATTCCTTTCTACTGTGGTAAATCCAATTTTACCATGAATAATGTTTACCATAGTAAATTTATTTTTTACTATGGTGATTCCTATTTTTACCATGAAAAGTCCTTGTAAAAAAATCATTTTCTAATATGATATGAAGCCATATCACTTTGTACTTGTCATTTGGTACTTTATTGTGGTTACTTTTTTCTTATGAAGAAGGGTGGGTAAGATTCATATTTTCTCAGCACAATCTAATAATAATGTTTTCTCTTTCATACAAATATTTAAATAAAGTTTAAAATATTGTGCATTTGTAATGGGCTCATCAGAGGGCAACAGTGGGATGAATGTATTCCTACATTTTCAACACTTAGGTGGTTTTATACGTTAAATGATAATGTTAAAAACTCATGGAATTTTCTTACTAAAAATTAGCTTGAAGAATTTGGTGCACAATAGAAGTATTCAAATATCATTAGAGAGATCAAAAATCTAGCCTAAGGAGAGAAGTGAATGATAAGAAACTATCATACATGATTTTTTGAGATTAAGAGGAAACTGGACACCCAAATCCAAAGTGCAAGATTAATGTATGGGCTAGTGGTGTGGATGAGCTTCTTTGTAAGCATTTCATCATTAGGATGAAACTAGAAATCAAACAATGAGAAAAGTAATACTACCCGAATAACCATGACCAAACAAAGAAAATTGTTAGAGGGTAAGAGGAAAACATAGAGAAAGAGCCCAAGAAAATTGTTACTAAAGTTGATCCTACACCTTTACCTATGGTCTGAGAACTACAACCATTAATAGTGAGCACATCTCTTCATTCTAGTAAATCAAGTGATTATGATGATATTGCTAAGAAAATAGGTCAACTAGTTATTCATGTTGTTTGAGGGAGGAATTTTAGTTCCCAATAGTCCCAAAGAGGATATAGGGGTTTAAAAATAAATTTGTATGAAGTTTTGTGTCATGAGTGTTATAAAAATAGGCCACTATGAATACAATTGTCCAAATAGAGCATCTACATTAGGATAAAAAAGATAATGATAAAGAAAAACCTTGTAAATTCAATTGATGTAGTGAATAATAATAATAATAATAATAAAGATGTTTTATCCACTAAAAGGAAAAAATAAATATATAATCAAGATGATGAAGATCCTAATAAAATGAAAGCATATAATAGTATGAAACATAGGATAATAAAGTTGGGTGTGTAGGATTTTTTGATTTCATAGGGGCAAGCACCATACTCCATCCTTAATATATCTCCAAATGTCCTATAAATATCACATATGACCAACTTCTCACTATGTTTTCTAATAAAAGGTGTGAGTTGCATAGTGGACTCAATGCTCGATAGAAGGAGGATGAGGTCCCAATTTTAGAAGAACAGATGTATTTTTATGATCTACAAGTAGTGGTATTGTGTAATGGTATCACAATATGTGATGTCTTAGAATATGAAAGAGATGAAGTCAATGCAATGATTAAGTTTTTTAGTGAACATGTTAGGATTTCAAATCGATCACCATTCAAAAATGATGTTCAAATCTTTGAATAATGAAAAAACAAAACCAAAAGGTGTTATTTCATATGTAGCAATTTCTATCACGGGTGTTTTATTTGTAATAGGATTCTAGGTATTAAAGAATGGAACTGTTGCATACCCAATGTTGCAAGGAATCCATAGTTGAGGAGAGTTCATGTAAGGAACTTTATGAATGAAGGTTTCATGAAGCTTGGTCATGACAAAAAAACGTGAAAATAAATGTGATTCATCAAAATCATATGACTAGATATGTGGAATCAAGAAATTAATTTGATTATTGGACGTCCTTAGATTACTCTAGCACCAGTGAGGTAGACATTGGTGATGAAGAGAGTGATGTGTATTTATTATTCATGGACATTCTTCCAATCACAACAATTGATGTGCTTAGATAACTCACTAAGAATGAGATGAAAGAGTGAATTCAAAAAATACAAACTGGTGTTGTGGTGGAAAAATAAAGATAGGAATACCTCTAACTCTTTCGAAGGTACAAGAACTTGTTCACTTTTGATTATAAGGAGCTCTAACAAATAAATTAGGTAGAGTATTATATTTAATTACCAGATGATGTCAAGCTAATGAAACGAATGTCATAGATAATGAGTCTTAATTTTTCCAAAATTGTTAAAGAAGAAATATATAAGTTTCTTTATGCATGATTCATTTTTTTTTTGGATAATTCAGAATGTGTCTCTTCCATTATGATATCAAGAAAGAAGAATGGGAAGCTATGTGATTTTTTTGATGATATGAATTTTAACAAGGAAATGAAGAAGGATCATTACCCCTTCCATTCTTAGACTAGATCTTGGATGAAACAACTCGAAAGGAATGTTATAGTTTTTCAAATGGCTATAGTGGGTAAAACTAGGTCTATATAATTGAGAAATATCAACTAAATATTGTGTTCACCACTCCTTGGGGAATGTTTTCTTATAAATTCATGTCATTGGGTTTTTGCAATGGTCCTAAAACCTTCCAATGCCTAATGAACAGGGTGTTTGAACCCTATATCATAAGCTTCATCAAAGCAGGTTTCTAGATGATTTTTTACATCTATAGGAAGTAAAGTGGACCACATACACTATATGTATAATGATATTCAAATTTTATATGAATAAAAATCCTCATTAAATCTTACAAATCGTGTCTTTGGATGCTTTAAAGGTATCTTGTTAGGGCATGTTGTATCTACATATGGTATTGGTATTGATCCAAATAAAGTTTCAAAGATTAAACAATTGGCATTCCTTATGAATAAGAGTAATTTGGGATCATTTTTGGGCCATGGGGGTTACTATAGGTTGTTCATCAACAACTTCTCAAATATTTTACAACCATTAACATAATTCTTAAAGAATGATGAGCAAAGCAAAAAGGTGATTGAATCTTTTGAGCAACTTAAGGAAGCCTTGGTGACTTCACTTATTTACAAACCCTGGATTGGAGCAAGCCATTCATTGTATATACTTATGATTTAGATGCATCATGGGGGAGTACTCTAATCCAAAGGGATGAAAATGGAAATTATCAACCAATATACTTTGGTAGTAGAAAAATGAGCAATGTTGAGGTAAATTAAATAGTAGCTAAAAAGGAGGCTTTGGTCATATTTTTTGTTATAGGGAAATTTAGAAATGATTTGTTAGGTTATAATTTTAGAGTTGTGATAGATCATTAGGATTTAAAATACATTGTAAATATGTCCAACCCATTAGGAAGGATAGTAAGATGGATAATTTTACTATAGTAGTTTGAATTTGACATTGTGGATGGGCTCGAAAAGAAGCATGTCAATGCACATTCACTTTCTCAAGGCTATGATGGTTTTTGTTCATCTTATGATGATGATGGATTTCTATATGTATCCTTAGTATCCATTAATACCATTCTTGTTGAGTACACACGCGCGCACACACACACACACACACACACACACACACACACACACACACACACACACACACACACACACACACACATGGAATTATATAAATGATTTTAAGTTTTCTTATAGTGCTAATGCAAAAACTAAAAGGAATATTTTCCCAGCAAGTCCTCCCTATTAAATTATACATAGAGTCTTATTTTAGATAGGACATAATGGAAGATATAAGAGGGGAGTTGAACAATACAAGGGAAAGAAGATAATTTAAGAGTTACATGATGGTACATATGAAAGACACTTCTCTGAAAAACTAACAAGGATAATCCTTGATATAGGTTATCACTAGAAAAATATTTTTAAATATTGTTTTTTATTGAAAAGTGCACTTTTATTAATATAATAATACAATGCTAATCACACAGTAAATGTGGGTGGAAAGAGTTGCACCTCAAAAAGATAATCACATCAATCTGAAAGGGCATCAAGAAGGAAGCTAGTGATAGTATAATTATATCATCATATGGAAAAAAAAAGTGTGATTTTATTATTAAAAGGTGTAGAAAACTAAAGCACTAGAAAACAAAAAATAGAACAAAGAAGCAACAATGAACATGGTAAATGATGGAGGCAGATGTGGAATATCAGGTTTATCCCCCCAACCGTTAGTACCATAGGGGTGAGTCATGTATGGGATGAGCTCCCACCCATCATTCTACTACTACTCCTCTTCTTCATTATGATAAGGAGTAGAAATGGATAACAAAATGTAGGAATTTCCCCTTGGGGGCATCCCAACCATTGCCAAAACCCCCATCTAGATGGTCATACACACCACCGTTATGGGTGGGTGAAGTGAATAAAGATATGGGTAAAGAGAAATGATGTCAAGGGGGTAAACTCTACCTACTACTGGAGTGACCTTTGTGAAAATTTTGGCCATGACCCTAAGAATGAGAGCGACGACATGGAGAATCTGGAGGCACCTGGATGTCAATTAATGTAGAATTCCCTAGTAAGAGAGGAGGGACTACAAATGCTCCACTTATAAGTGGACGTTCTCTACTTGGACCCAGATCTAAAGCAACACATTAAAGATCATTGTAACTATATTATTAATAGATAAATCTCTATCCACAAAAGTGTTGTTAAAGATAACATAATTTATCTTTCCAAATATAATAGGGAATATTAGCACGATTTTTTCCAATAATCATTGTATTTTATATGAAGCATAGTTAATTCCCCAAGAAGAACCATTTTCCAAATAAATAATTCAAGTATGAAAGACTGGAAGAGGGTATGATTCCATTTCCATGCAAACTAAACATGGAGGCAAAACCAAAAAAGGTGTTTGCAAGACTTGAGTTGTTGGCAGGTCGGACATGTGGGGTTCAAAATCCCCATGTGCTTAAAACTAACCCCAATAGGGAGACCCATATAAATAATACACCAAAGAAAGTGGTATTTTAAGGCTCCATATGAGCTTTCCACATATTAGCAAACCCTCTGGTCCAAACCACATCCCAAGATCTAAGATTTAATGGTGATTAAGAGTTTCTACCAAAACATGTTGAGGGTTGATAATTTGATACCTAATGTTGGGTTTGTACCAGTAGAAGGGAGTAGTCATAGGATAATGAAAGTCTCTCCATGAGGGCACACCAAACAAACTACTAATTTTGTGCAGGCATTCATCAAGTATGGAGGTTTTAATTTTAGAAATAGAGTTTGCATCTTCAATCTTAAGATAAAATTTAGATTTAATCATATCCTATGGAGTCAATTCCTAGAAGATTTACAAAATATGTCATCACTTAATTTAATTCCCTTTCTAAAAATCCAAAGGCTTGTAATCCAGGGGACCATAGAAAATGGTTTATGAAAATTTAGAATGGGAGACTACCATAAAGAAAGACAATTGAGAGACAACCTAGACCCCAAACCATCCTTGACCCAAATGAGGCCATATTTTAGAATATATCATGCTTTATCAATGATTTTAACAATAAAAGTTCGATTATTCTTAACAAGCACATGCAAGAGGTGGATACTCTGAAATCTCACATCATTCCAAGATTTTGTTCTCATAGGATTCCCTTGAGTGATGAAATGACAAAGCAATAACTTCCAAGCTTCACACCCTTCCAAACTTAAGATTATCCATTTGAAACTAAGTACATACCCTTAAAGTTTGATATCCATCAGTCTTATCCCTCCTAATTTTTTTAGGATGGAAACAAATATCTCAAAAACTATTATGGAAACCCATGTATCCTTCAAAATTAGCCCATATAAAATAGTTGAGGAGTTTTTCCAATCTAACATAATTAGCCTTGGAAGGATCCCAACATGAAGAATAATAAACATGAGTGGCTTCCAACACTTTAGAGCAAATTTGAAATTTCCCTACAAGAGAAAGATGTTTAGTAATCCAATAGGAAATTATTTTCTCAACCCTTTGAACAACATAAGGCCAAACCTAAGACATTGAATCGTTGAATACAAAAGGTATGCCTAGGAATTTGAATTGTGCACCTAGCTCAATCCATTTCCATTGATATCCTTCCAGCCAACAAGGTTTAGGGGATGGAGATTGTCTATAACATTGATTATTTTTCCATTGGATGGGATAACCAAAAATAATACATGATATATACATGCATTACATGGCTTTATTTATATAATCTTCATCTTCTAAAAGAGTGAAAAAATATTCTACATAAAAATTGTCGTTGATGATTTGTTGATTAGAGTGGTCAAGAGAGATTCCTTTCACCAAGCCTCGAGAAGAGTAAATTTCAAGAAAATAACTAAATCCTTCTATAGAAAAAACATAAAGGGATGGGGGAAAGGGAACCCTTGTTTAATAGATATGTATAACCCAAACATCATAGATTGATCATCATTGGTCATAATACAAGATCCAACATTTTGAAATAATATATTGACAGTGTGAGGACCAAATCCAAGAGCTTGTATCATAACAATTATAAAATTCCATTTAATCCTTTCATAGGATTTTTCAAAATTAATCTTTAAAAAAAGGGCTTTTTTATTTGAAACGCATGCCCATTCCATACCTTCCAAAACAATAATGGCATTATCAATAATGTACATGTGTTAGATGAAACAAGTTTTCTCACTTCTCAAAATGAGGGGAAGAATATGTATGATTATGAGAGTCAATGATTTGGAAATGATTTTATATGAGACATTAATAAGAGTAATAGATCTATAATTGGAAATCTACTCAAGGTCTCTAGCTTTAGGAACGAACTTTATGTTTACTTGAATAATGAGATCTCCCGAAGTGTTGGACAAAATAGCTTCAAAATAGACTTTGTGCAGATTAGGTCCAACATTATCCCAAATTACTCGGTATAATTAATAGGAAAATCCTTTAATTCTAGGGGCCTTATCAAAATCCATTTACTGACATTCTCTTTGAGATCATTAATAGTCAGGGGTTTGTCACAATTGAATCTCTAAGCTTGGGAGAGCTTGCATGGGACTTGGAGAAACTTAAAGAGGGTGTCTTATCTTTTAGGGGAAGAAGGTTGAGTAACAAAAACACCATGGTAATGATGCACAAAGTCTTAGAAGATGTCAAGTAGTTTGGTAATTTTTCATTGGCATTTTTGCTGGCTTTTATCATGTTAGCATATTATTTCAAATGGACAATATGTATAATCTTTGTCGTCAACCCATAACCATTGAAATATGGCTCAAATTAGAGGCCCTCTTGCTTATATGCTTCTTCAATTTTGTGTTTGTGTTTCCGTTGAGAAAATTAGTTTTGCAAGGAAATATTAAGCGACGAGTTTTGAAGCTCATATGCAATCCTTAAGAATTCATTTTATGAAGCCCAATGAGATTGTATGTAGATGGTGGATTTTTTTCCATAGAATCCAAGGAAGGTGGTATTCATACAAATAACATTAGAACATGACTCAATCCAACGTGTATCTCCTGTGGTCCTAAAGACAAGATCCCAAATCCACTTGATTTCCCCAGGGTCCTTTCATGCCTAAGGTGTGCAGTGTTGAGATAGAACTAAGTTTTATTTATTTTGAGGAAAGGAGTATTCCACATAATACAAAATATTATAAGATGATGATTTGAAAGAATGTCATTATCAATCACAACAATAAGTATGGTTGATGTAGAGGAGAATGATAATAAATCTTTCTAAAAAAAAAACACGATCCTATATTTTAACAACTTTTTCCCTCCCAAATATGAACCATACAACAATAGTATTTTCTACAATGATGGTTGGGGCCGAATAGGACAAGTTTGTCTTGTAAAACAAAGTTAGACCAAGTAAACCATGCAATAGTAGTATTTTCTAAGATGGTGGTTGGGATCTAATAGGACAAGTTTGTGCCACAGGTAAAACAAAGATTCCCCCTTTCTTTCACACAACTGCATAATTAAAAAAACATTTTTTTTCTTTATTGGATTCCACCATTTTAAAATATCCACATAAAATACAATGGGAATATGGAAGAGATTATGCTAGCCAACACCACAAAATGGACATTTCCCTGACATCATTGGAAGCATATAAAAAATCTTATAGATTGATGATTTTGAGGAATGACATTCTGAATCATAGAAAATATGGTGGATGTAGAAGAGAATGAGAATATATATTTCTAAGAAAACAAAGCATGATCTTATATGGTAACAACTTAGTCCTACGCAAATATGAAGTTAGACCAAGTGAACTATATAACAATAGTATGTTTTGTGATGATGGTTGGGAACAAATTTGAAAATCTTGTGCCACATGTAAAACCAAGCTTCCCGCTCTCTTGCACACCTTTACATAGCCAAGCATTTTTTTGTCTTTATTGGATTCCACCATGTTAAAACATCCACATAAAATCCAGTGGGCATCTGGAAGATAATTTGCTAGCCAACACCATAAAAGGGACCTTTCCATGACATCATTGGAATCATATAAGTTATCCAAAATGATAATGTGCCTCTCAAAATCAAAGAGGGTCCATGTAGGAATTCTAAATTAGAACTGGACTGAGCTATTTCTACGAAATTTGTTGAAAATAAGACAACTTGGATTAATTAAATTGAATGGTCAATGACACCTGATCTATTTGAGTGACTTTAAACTTTATTTGTAGATAATTTCGTTTCTCTTTTTTCATTCCATACAACCAAAATATCCATTACATGTGGAGATATAGTGACCTAGCTTCGACATTTAATTGGGGGTGTCATAGTCCTAACACTTGGGAGTTACGAATTGTTGTTGTCTACACTTGTTTTTTGGTTGTGATGGAGTATTTTGGTCATCAAGGTCATCAATTTATATTCCTTAGGGCCTTATCGATTGTGATTATAAAGGATGATTCTAAAGAGCCTAATTTTCGTAGGGTAGGAGCTATTTTTCTCAAGGTAGGCATGGTTGTTATCATTGTCATGATTTGTTAGGACCAAGACTTTGGCCAAAGACAAAATAAGATCCTCTTTTTCATCATATTTCTCATCATTTTAGTTTAATGGTTTTTTCATTTATTACTTTAGGAGAGGATTTCAATGGTTTAATTTGATCCTTGGACTTCAATACAAGTACTTGGAGAGTACTAAGAATTATAGAAGGTTAGGATTGTGATGTTATGAATTTATTAGTTTTGTCTATGATAAATGTTATGATGGACATGACAAGAGCAATTATGCTAGGAGGAAACTTGGGTAGTCTAAGGAGGAGTTTATTGTATTTTGGGTTCCATATTCAAGGTGGACCTCAGGGCTAAGGCCATATAAAGATTTGATTTGGGGGAAAGGTCATTATTTGACCTAATCTAAGAGAAAATTTATTATCCACACCTATGGTGTGCATAAATTGGATCCCCCAATATTAATGACTAACATCAGATGAAATTTATAAGCATTTAAAGAATCCATATCCACATGCCTTGTTATAGGATTGTGAGCATCCTCGGTCAATATACATGTTTTTTAGGATGATTGCGTGAAGAAGCACACCATCTTAAATGTGCACCTTTTATGAAAGGTGGACCATTAACCATGCATTGTTAATTTCCTAATAAGTTTTACTCATTTCTTCTCCTAAGCAACAAATTTGTAGTGATAAACATATATTTGGACTTGCTCGCCAATTTGCCAATAAATGTTCTAGGTGTAAATTATTATAGGCATGAAATTTTACACTTTAGATTGTTATCTCACACCTCAAAGCTCACTAATAGTCTCACTCCTTGCAATGTGTCAAATGCATTGTCTTTGATGCACATTGCTTGGCATTTAAAATTTTTGGATTCACAACATGCTTCAATTTGGATAGAGGGAACTCTCCCATTCTCATCATACTTAGCACATCAATTTGTATTTAAGTGTGTATCATTGTATACACTAAAACTATTTGCTATACCTCGTAATTTTCATGCTTGGCTTTCACTTGTTGTCTATTGTTTGAATGAGTTCATCTAGCTGACACCTCAATGACTCACCTCATTTATGAACTCTTGATCCAAGTTAAGATTGTTGCCTCATTCAGTTGGGCTTAAAATCCTTTATGGTGATATGGTTCTCTTTGAATTGATCTAAAATGCCATGAGTTTGGAACCTTCTCTTCACTCATCATTATCATCTTTTATAGGCTTAGCTTTCATTGAATAATCATTTTCACCTTTTTCCAAGCATTATAATCATAATGGTGGCTATAAATAAATTGATAACCATCATAGAGTCTTGCTTCTCCATGTAAGACATAAATGTCAATGATGGAATATTTTTTGTGCAGTCGCATAGTTACACCACCACCGCGGTCAACTTATGGATGGTATCTATTTTCTAAGCACAACACAACATATTATTTTAAATTTTCTCTCTATTTTTATGATTTTTGTTCTTGGTTAGGAATTCATTCATATTCATGGTTGTGCATGACAAGGTTGAGGGTGTGTTGGGCGATGGTAGAAGCATGAGGGATTTGGACATTTGCAAGCTTACCTATTTACATGTTGCGGTGAAGGAGGTGTTGCAAATGCATCTACCTAGTCCCCTCCTCTCATGTGCCTACCTCTGTAACCAGGACACGTGTTTAAATACATCCTCTAGTTTTTATTTTGGTTGCAATTAGGGAATTGTGTGTGTGCGCGCACGTGTGCTCCTTTAATGCTTGTTAAAACAATAGTTATGTAAGTTCTTGGGATAATGAATATGTGTACACATGTTTTTTCTTCTAAATCTTTGAGCAATGTTAAAGATTCAATTTTATAAAGGTTTCTTTAGCATATTTTCTTATATAACCCCCACGTATATTTTATTAATAACTTTTAAAGTTATGGATTTTATTGCAACCCCTACAATATGTGTTGAAATTTATTCTTAATATGCCATGTTTATTTTGTTTCGAATTATTTTTATTTGTATCAAGTTTGCATTTTTTATTAGTTCAATGCTTATGATAATTAAACACATAATAATGTGATTATAGTAATCCCAAAAAGTTACAAAGCCATTAAACACAATCCTTTCTAGGTTGAAAAAAAAAAATTAATAATCACCAAAAATTGTATTAAATAGGACAATATGTTACTATATTGTCTTGAAAATTATTTGTTTACGTGGTCTTTGAGAGATGGAGGAGAAGGAATTTGAGTTGTTTGCTTTCAACTAGGATGACAACCAAACATTCTTCTTATTGAAATTTTGGGTAGAAAATACTTGGCTGATACATCTTATCATATGATTTGAGGTCCCACACTAAAATGGCAGTTCCGTACAATTTCAAGTCCCTTATTGAAAATAGCTTAAGATGATTTCGACTCCCATGTTTGAATGGAAACTGGTATCATGAATAGCACGATAATAATGAATCAATTTTTTCATTTACTATTAGAAGGAATAATGTTAGTATATAGTATATCGATCGTTGATCTCAACATTAACATATTTTTCCATATGTCCTCTTGTAATCTACACCCCATTTACCCTTTGAGAAGTTCACACAAATGACATGTAGTCCATATGTGACTCACCAGAAGAAATAAGATGATCATAAATGGAAAATGAGGGATTTTATTTTTAGGGAGGTTTTAACTAGGATGACCATCTCCCTTGGCTTTGTTTATTGTATCCCCTTCAAATGCACTTATGTTGTTCATGCCTTGTGTTGTGCATTGTAAAATTCATTTAAAATATAGTCCAAGGTGAAAATTCTCAAGCATTTCTCCAATCAATTTCTTTCCTTTTATTGTTGAATGTTCCAAAAAAATGTTGGTTCTTTCCTTGACGGATTGACATAATCACGAGAAACATAATCAACGCGAAATTAAAAAATCATGTAAGTATTTCTTCTAAATCCTCTTATTTTTCTATTTCATAAAACAAATAATTTATTTGTGGTGTTTTAAGTTCCAAGGAATATGTTTGGCCATGAGGAAAGTGAACTAAGTTGTGAGTTCCACCGAGAAACAAGAATATAATAAGAACAACACGAGGTCGCATGTTCAAATTTTGGTGATGATAGTGCTACCAATGGAAAATCTTGGGAATTGGGAGTATTGAATGACAAGGGATTATTTTTAGAGCTATTTCAATAGAATGCTGCCCCTAGAGGATTTTCACCTTGCACCATGTTTATCCTTAAGAATTTCACACAAATGACACATGGTCCATATGTGACTTTCCAAAAAAAGAAAAGGTGCACCTAATTTCCTCCAAACATTTACCATTCCCCTATAATTCTCCTCCATCTATATCCTTCTTCATCACCCACTTCCTCTTGCAATTCTTCTCCTTCACTCCTCCCTGTTGGTGTATCCATTATACCGCTTGTGTGTGATTGCTAATAGTAACCAATTAAGATTTGTTAATCGAAATTGATTGTTATGGTAGTACGTATTTGACATGAGCTCATAATATTGGTTTATTTGAAGTGGCTAATTAATAGCTCAAGTTCCTCCTCCCAAGAATAAATATAATACATCATTTTATGATAATCTAGAACCATTGACATGTGAAATTTGAACCTTAAAATCAAATACAAGCTACAAAACAATATAAATGTATTGGCATTTAATCCATTAATATCAATAACATTGTTGAAATGAATACTATGCATGTATAAATTCCTAGTTATATTAAAAAAAATTAATAAATTTTGTCAAAATTATAACCATATATTGCTAAAATTTGAAAACAACGCAAAATAATTCCTAGATATATCATGCACCTTATGAACTTTATTATGTGTGAACTATATTGACAATTTGTTGCCAAAATTTTGGCAACATTGAACTTGACTTATTTCATGAATTCATATTGAAAATGCATATCCTATTCTCCTAACAGCGGTAGTGGCTTTTATCATATCTTAGGTTTGCTTATAGTAGCCACATTTATTTTTAAAAAGCGAAAAAGGAGAGATATAGTATAATAGCTTTAAATAAAATAATTTAAAACTAAAATGGGATATAAGTTTCAAGTGAGAGTATAATCATGATGTGTAGCTTGGTTGAGGATTATCACCTTAGGAAAATAGATATATTATAGACACAAAAATTTCGTAACTTGTCCTTTGGCAATGACAATATTGGATTTGTTCCTTTATTAAGATAAATGCTCACATTCTAAGCTCAATCAACACATCTTTCTATGTCTCTCTTGACTTTCTCACGTCCACACTTTTCTTTGTCATTCATTCAGGAAATATTAATTAACCAAAGCAGTTATTTATCTCCAAACATCACTCTAGAACTTTTAATTTTACATCATTGTTTGTCTATCCCAAACCGTACATATTGGGTCCATAGTGGACTATGGTCCTAGCTGACATGTATAGTCTTAGAACCTCTTATATAATGATTTTTTTTTCCAATTTGAATATCTCATATGTGTTGTTTCATATTCCTAGGGTCAGCCTTAGCATGAAATTTTTCTTATGGAAGCATGTATAAGAAAGTCAATATTGCAAATTTCAACACTAAAGCACTCAAGGCTATCAAAAATCACTCTAAATTAGTTACACTTCAATTAGATCGGTCGTTAATATAGATCTGAAGCACTCAACCATGTCAAAGAGTCTAGCTTCCTCTTATTTCCAAGCATTTAAAAGGTCCTAGAGCCATGTATTAGCAAGGGAAAAGTCACTCTAAGAATTTTCAAAGCTGTTTAAGGTACCAAAGGGTTTATTCTAATAGCTAAAACACACCGCATCATATTAATACCGTGTTGAGTACATTCTATACTCTAAATTTAGTTTGTTATCTTTGTGTCAAGAGACATGAGGGCAAACATAGGGGGTTGGATTAGATTGCATTCACACTTGCACAAAACACTAGGAGAATTACACGGGGATTTATCTTGTTTGAGGGGATACAACGCAACACTTGGATTGGTTCAACAAGGGTTGACCACCAAGAGTAGTCCAACCTCACTCACACACTGATTTCTAATTTGTTATCTAGTACTTTGATGAAAGGTATTAAGAGTATTTAGGGTTTCCAATTGTTTTAGCTCATCACAGGTGATGTCGAGGCCGTGAAAGCAAGAGTGACATACGATGACACATGTTTTCATATAAGTGAAGTGTATGAGAACTTATAAGACATCATCACAAGCAAGTCCAAAATTATATGGAAGAGGGAAAAATCATATCACGGTCCAAACAAAGTTGTTCAGTCCTGAATTGAATCAATTTCATATTCTAATTTTAGAATTGAAGTGTCTTTAGGTTTAAATCAACTTATTTACCCAATTTACACATCAAGATCTCATTTTTTCTACTCTGTAAATCTAAGTCTTCATCTCCTCTTGCGTTTTTGAGATTTTTTTGTATAAATTATTATTGTTGTAAGTATTAATTTAATGTGTTATTATGATTGAGTATGGTTAATTATAAATTAATTAATTTTGAATAACCCATATATCAAACCCTTACATCTTATATTGCATATTACATCTTATATATTTTTAGGGTGTAAACATTTGGTGAACCCAACTTGAGATTGATTCCATTACTTTTCTCAAACCCCAGTGATCCTAGGGTTTCTCCTTATTTTCTTGGTGCATGATCCTCTATAAACTCTAGGTTTTGTCCTTTTTTGTCTCGTCGTGATAAATCCTAAACTCTTTTCTAATTTTTCTATCAAGTATAAGGGTTATGTCTCTTGATCTAATATATTAGGGTCCATACTCATACTTGGTGTAAAGAAAGGGACCCCTACGTTAATTTGTAGTCATGAAATCACATACTTTCTATTTACATCATGCCTCTAAGTATTTCATTATGTACATGATTCCTAAGCAATATGATCTGGAGAACAATACGGAGGAAAAAAGTTTCCTAAATATCCTAGGATTGCTACAGTACGAAAGATCACTCTGAGAGATTTTCGACGATTATCTGAATGCAGAAAACAAAGTTTGTATGTGGAAATGGTGGCTAGTCAAAGTTGGGTCAATGCTATGATGGGACCGGGACAACTGACAAGTCACCACAAGTGGAAAAAACACAAGATCGAGCGAATGAAATAGAATCAGGATGTTGTTTTAAGTCTCTAGTCTTTGACACACGATTCTTCGTCAACGATCGCAAAAGCATTTTCCATGTGGTGGGTTCTCTGGCCACATTGCCACATTTTCCAGCTCGGTCGAGCCAAGCGGCAAGTTATTTACCGAGCTATGTTACATTGCAATGGAATGTATTCATGGGCGAGTTGATTGTTTATCTCGATAAGCTACTCATATTACCTTGGCCGGAAAAAGCATTTACAACGTGGCCCAAGCCACATACACATTAGGCATTTGAAAGCCTTAAAAAGGCTTGTCTTATCTCTTCCCCGCGAGATGTTGGATATTACCTCACACCTAAACCACCAGAAAAAGACTTGGGCTTGAAGCCAACAACGTGAGGGACCACGTGGCAACGATTGTTACGGCAACAAAGTTACGTGGCACACCCACCACACAATGCTCGACGGCTGGTTCAACAATTGAACAAAACAACAAAGGCTGGTACCGATGTGGACGGGTCAAAAAGAGGACATGTGGGCACCACTGGTTATGTGGCAACAAAATAGCGATAGTGGGCTTAGAAGTCAGTATAACCAATAAAACTAATGCGGGGGCGGGGAAGTCAAATTCGTGACCTCCCCCTTATCATCGGACCAACCCAATCAACTTAGCCATCGAGTTGGTTGGGGTAAGATCTGGAGGATGTGGATTATATCCACAATCCATGGACTCCCTAGGCCTATAAAAGGCCCTTCTCATACCCTCACTCAACAACAAAGAAGGCATTAAGCAATCCAATTCAAAAGGAGCCCGAGGGGAATAAAATAGCTTCCAAGCTATTCGAAGGAGCATTGAAAAGCCTTATAATTAAAAGGAAAGATTATAGTGACTAAGTCCTATTAATTATAAATAGGCAAATATTATGGGAGCTAAGTCCTATTAGTTTAAATAGGAAAATATTTGTAAAATCGAGAGTATTTATAAACTCACCAATAGGCCAATTGAGCCACACCTTCATCGTATGATCCTGGAATTTTGATCGAGGAGCCAAAGGGTATTGTGTCATGGAGGAGAATACTAAGATCGAATCAGCTTCATAAGCCGGGGCAGCTTCTTGGTGGTCATGATAAAGGTTAATGCTCCTTCTTGTATTCAGATTTATTATAGCTTCTATTTTAATTTGTACTAGAGTTGCAGTTAACAAGTGGATAATAAATCAGTTTAATTAACGAACCTGGAGATGTAGGCATTTCTGTTGAACTCCGTTATCAACATGTGTGCACTGTGTTTATCATTTGATGTGCATTTGATGTAAAGTTGATATTAAATGGGTTAATTTCAGAAAAAGTAAATTGCATATAGGGGTCTGAGGTCACTGGAAAATTTTGACCTATATTTTTGGATCACAAGAAGACTAGACATTAACAACACGTATATTACTCTTTCATTTATTTTATCTTTCCCACACTCTTGTTATTTGCTTTTCTGGAATGACCACTTTACTTTTGGACACTGGACGACATGTGACTTAGCTCTGTATTGACTATTATATCTTTCAAGCGTCCTGGACACTACCACCCATTAGGGACCGGAGCGCCCCAGGCGCTACTATCCCTTCTGGGTGCTTTTGTCCCCTTCCCTCTTTTTCTTGATTTTGAATTACCACATCATTTGGTGTTTTTTCTAGAGTCCCTTTTATCGCTTTGGGTTGATTTTTAGTTGTTAATGACGAAATTTAAACAAAGGAATCATATATATACATGAATTGTTATTATTAAGAGAGGTCAACTGGGGCTAATACTTACTATCTACTACTTGGGTAAAGAGAAACATTCAAAGACTACATTTAGTCTGCATCATTCACTTCATAGGAAAGGACAGTTCTGAATTCCATCTCACACATTCATATTAGAGGGAAAGTAGTTGTATCATGTTATCTTAGTGTGACTTGCACAAAGGAAACCTAGCTTCAAGGTACGTAATTCCAATTACCTACACATGATAACTATATAAAGTCTAAAATGTAGTGTAATACTCGGTGACAATCACATTGGTTTGACCGCTGAGGTCAATCTGACTCAAGCATATGCATTATTTATTTCATCTAATGTTTACTTGAGATTTGTGAGGGTAGCTAGGGTTTGTTTTACAGGTACATGTGTAATACATGTACCCTACAACAAATTGGATGCGACAAAAAACAAAAGGAAGAAGCTAAGTTCAGACCCTGAAAAAGACCAAAAGTAGAGTTGTTGTAGGGACACTAGCACCCAAATCAGACACTAGTGCTCGGGGATTTCCTATCCTAATGCAGGATCTCCTATCCAAAGAATTCACAGATCTCAGTTTTCTAGATAGATCTCACACACTCCAAATCCATCCTATTCAATTCATCTTCTAGCCTAGAATCAACCCATATCTCCCGATACAAGTTAAGTCACTCTTATCTCCTATTTTGCATACTTACTTGTACTTTACATGCTAGATATTGTTTGTCATTGTTATATTCATTTGATCTCACTCCTATGATAAAATGTTTAAATTTATTTAAATCATTTGGTGAACCCATATTGTGATCATGCACCAGATCCCTTTTCCTTCTTCTTCATCTTTTGAGGTTATGGCTAATTCTTCCTCTTTCCTCCCTACTCGTGTTTATTCCCAAGTGGTCATACAAACTAAGTATATCTTTGTCATTACTCAAAATCCACCTTGCTTCACAACTACCTCTACAGACCCCACTGTCAATGCCATCACTACTCACTGGACCAAACAACCTTTGTAGCTTCCTACTTCTTTTCTTCCTCCTCTCAATGCACTGCTTCCTCAATCTATTGTTCCATCCAAAGAGTATGATATCATTGAGCTATTAAATAATACTCCAGTTAAAATAAATCTCTTTGATCTTCTGCATAAGGCCCCTGATTGTCGTTGCACTCTCAAAACTACCTTACGAGATATTCAAATACAAAGTGATGACCCTCTCATTGCATTTGTAAATCTAATGGAATCTTTTAAGCACATTAACAATTCTATTACATTTACTAATGAGGATATTTCACTTGAGTCATCCAATGATTATCCTCCTCTCCTTATCATGGCTTGGATATAGGATTTCTAAATTAAGCATGTGCTCATCGATAATGGTTATGCATTGAATATTTGTCTTTTATCCATCCTAACCCAACTCAATATTCCTCACAATACAATTGAGAAGTCCACCATTGTTGTTTGTGCCTATGATGCCACCATTTGTGCATGTGTCAACATTATCAAATTGGAATTGCAAGTGGGACCTCGTAAGCTCCTTAATCATATGATATAATTGGGTGACTATTGCATCCTCTCAGTAATTCACAAACTAGATACACGAAGAATAAAGGTACATAGAATCTAAGAAACAAGTTCAAAATCATAATTGGGCCTAAAATCAGTTCAGGACATAAGCGCCCAACATAAACAGGACCGGTGGGTACTAGTGTCCCACCTAGGAACTCCTGTCCAAGGGGAAAAAACAATTACAATACATAATTGACAGGTTGTCAGTGACAAAATTTTCCAATTTCTAGCAACACATGCTTGGTTACAAGGTACTATCAGTGGCACGTTACACACTTTGTGCAATAAAACAAATTACTTCATATGGCTTGATGACTTGTTCCTATTGGTTTTGTGACCATCTGCAGTGGATTTTATCTGTGGGGAAGCATTAAGGGTTGGAGAAAAAATATGACCGCTCTCTCAATAATCTCCCCTTGGCGGTAGAATGCCCAAATCCAAAGTTTAGCAATAGGACACTCAAATCTAAATTTTAGCGAAAAGATGCTCAAATCCAAAGTTTAGTGACAAGACATTCAAATACGAATTTTTGCGACATGATGCCCAAATCCTTAGTACTATTCCAACCATCTCCAAGGTAGAAAAAATATAAGAACAATTATATCTCTTCTCTCATGAAACACATGTGTATGTTACCCTTGATTCACTTATTTTTCAACACATATTTCTATTTTAACATGTACTAGGTTAAAGTTAAATTTAATTTATCATGAGAATTGACTACACTAATTTTCTTTTAAAGGTATGATCTTACTCCAACAAAAAGGATAACACATAAAATGGAGCAAGGAATAATTTCAAGCACAACGATGCTCTAAAAAAATCTATATCTAAGGAACACATACATAAATCATTTCTACTATTCATGTAAAGGTCACCCCTAGGATCCTTATCCTCTTCTAGATTCCACGATGCACATTTCACAATCTCCATTTGGCACTATATCAAACATATTTCTCATCTGGAATGCTATCGGTTACAACTTCCTTCGACTCTCCATAAGGTACACTCTTCTTATCTACTTTATGTTATCGAATATTCATTCACCAACATAAAGTAGGGGAAAATGTAGTCATGAAATCACACACTTTCTATTTATATCATGCCTCTACATATTTCATTATATACATGATTCCTAAGCAAGAAGACTAGACATTAATAACACTTATTTTAATCTTTCATTGATTTTATCTTTCCCAGACTCTTGTTATTTGCATTTCTGGAATGACCACTTTACTTTTGGACACTAGATGACATGTGAACCATCTCTGTATTGACCGTTATATCTTTCAAGCATCCTGGACACTATCGCCCATCAGGGACAAGAGCACCCCAGGTGCTAATGTCCCCTCTAGGAACTTATGTCCCTTTCCCTCCTTTTCTTGCTTTTAAATCACCACGTCATTTGGTGTCTTTTCTAGAGTCTCTTTTATCACTTTGGGCCAGCTTTTCAGTTTTTAATGATGAAATTCAAACAAGGGAATCGTAGATATACATGACTTACTCACTACTATTAAGAGAGGACAACTAGGGATAATACTTACTATCTACTACTTGGGCAAAAAACAACATTCAAAATTGCATTTGAGTTGCATCATTCACTGCATAGGAAGGGACATTTCTAAATTCCATCTCACAAATTCATCTTGGGGGAAAAGTAGTTGTAGCCTATTATCTTGGTATGACTGACACAAGGGAAACCTACTTCAAGGGACACGATTCCAATCACACACACACACACACACACACACACACACAAGAACTACATAGAGTTTGAAATGTAGTGCAACGCTTGGTGACAATCACATTGTGGTGAACGTTGAGGTCAGTCTAACTCAAGAATATGCATTATTTATTTCATCTAATATTTTCTTAAGCTTTTTTATTGTAGCTAGGATTTATTTTTCAGGTATAAGTGTAATACATGAACCCTACAATGAAGTGGATGCGAAAAAAAAGTGAAAGGAGAAAGCTAAGTTCAGACCCTGAAAAGACCAGAAGTATAGTTGTTGCAGGGACACTAGCGTCTAGATCAGACACTAGCACTTGGGGTGGTCTTGTTCTACTACGAGCACTCATGTCCAAAGAAGTCTCAGGTCTTATTTTCCAAACAGAGCTCACACAGTCCATATCCAGCTTGTTCCAATCATCTTTCAGCCCACAATCAACCCATATCTCCTGATACAAGCCAGTTCACTCTTATATCCTATCTTGCACATGTACTTGTACTTTTCACACTATATCTTTTTTTTCATTGTTATATCCATTTAATCTCAGTCCTCTGATAAAAGGTTTAAATTTCTTTAAATCGTGATTATGTTTGTGTTAGTATAAAATCTGACACTATGGTCTTTAATACTTGTGAGTGCACATATTCTACTGTTGATATTTTTGTTCATTTTGTCTTAACTTTTTTCTTTGAACATATACAAGGTGAGGGCTCCCATAAATAATTTTATAATCATGGACTTCCCAAAGATGAAGCACAAAAATTTACACCTTTTTTTGCAAGAAAATCCTAATAATATTGATGTTCTTCTCTACGTTTCCCAAAATCAACTCAAGCATACTTTATTCTCCTCAATGACTGAACCTATTCTCACATCATCTTCTATGCAAACATCTACTATTCCTTATTCCATTAGGGAAACCACAGTCTATTCCTATTACCGCTACTATTCCTGATACATATCCTATTTATACCCATGGTGATTCATATTATTATTTTTCTATTCCATGAGCTCTTAAAACCCTTGTTCATACTTTGTACGATCAAATCTTATTGTTACAAAAAGGTGCATTTGCTTCTTCTCATGTCATGGATTATAATCAATCGCTTATATCTCACAACGAAAGTGGATACTCATCCTTTTTCTCTTAGGTTCATTTCTCCTAAGATCCCTATCTATTATGGAAGGGGTGGTCTTGAAGATCACCTTCATACATTTTGTGTTGCTTGTTTGGACTACGCTTACAATGATACATTACTTACTAGGCTCTTTCCTCAAATTCGTAAGGATTTTTCTTTCCAATGTTTTTTATGATCTCCCCATGCATTCTATATGGACATTTACTCTTTTAGATAATCAATTCCTTACACATTTGTCTATCAATATTGGGGAAAAAGTTTCATATGCTCAAATGTCTAAAATGCGACAAGGTTCTACTGAGCACATCAATGATTATATTCTACGCTACAAGACTATGGTTAGAAAGATGAACAAAATTTTGGTCGATAACAAGCTTTAAGGTATTTTTACATAAAGTATTTTCCTCCTTGCAAGAATCAATTATGTTTGATAAGTTTCATACATTTTATCATTTATGTCATACATGAATAAGCTCAAATATGTTGTTAATTCTCATAACATATCTAATCATAAGTTTCACGGAAAATGTACTTTCAAAGGAAAACCTAATGATGATAAAATTGAAGCTAATACCATCATCAACATTGTATCATAACCCACAACACTACAGTTGCAAGCTCCTTAATGGAAATTCATACAATTGCTTTGTAACCCTCATCTATTACTTAAAACTTTACTTAAGTACAATCTTGTACCTATCCCTCCACCGTTTGAGGTTAATACGAGTAAGCCTCATAGTAATAATTTTGATCATAACGCCTACTACGATTATCATAGTTGTGTTAGTCATGCTACTATTAGGTGTTTTAGGATTTTCCATATTATGCAACACCTTA
Source organism: Taxus chinensis (assembly GCA_019776745.2). Classification (NCBI taxonomy): domain Eukaryota; kingdom Viridiplantae; phylum Streptophyta; class Pinopsida; order Cupressales; family Taxaceae; genus Taxus; species Taxus chinensis. The sequence continues at coordinate 228,967,279 of CM034150.1, forward strand.
TCGATGTTAATTCTATTGAATGGGTTATCCCCATTGAATCCAAGCTTGTTAATGATAATGCAAATCTCAAAATGTTTAATGAAATGTTTTTTTTATCATAACACTACTAAATCTACTTTATAAGTGCACCATGCTCATCATGTTATACCACCTCTACCTTCTTATAATCACCCATTGGATATTGTGATTGGTATTATTACTACTATGATATCTTCTAAACCAATTATTACTTTTAATGATACTGATATGAGTTGTGATTTTGTTTTGGATACACATTGCATTTGTGCTTTAGTTGATCAACATCCTATACATATTGTTTTAGTTTATAGTAATTGTAAACATAATATATGCACTTTCAAGTTACTTCATTCTCTCGGGTATATTGAAAAGTAAGTAACATTCAATAATAAATTTTTTTTGGGCATATTGTCCTCCCTGTCATAGTTGGCTTTGCTACTATGCTTATTCCATTTTCAGTTGTATCTTCTATTAGCTCAAGTGACATGCATCTTGATTTTCCCTTGGCTATGTGCTTTTATGACTATCTTGTCTATATTACATCGATGTGTTAAGTTTATTCATGATCAACAAGAGGTTATTGTTATGAGTATACCATTTGAGGTGCATATACTTAAGCACTTTGGCTAAAAAAGATACAGTTACTACTCATGCTCCTAATATATCTTTATATAGGTCTTTCAATTCACATGGTACTTCTAGTGCGCCACTCCCTCTTAAGCATCCTAATATGCATTCTAGTTTATATGCTACCTCTAGTGGGTCACTCCCTCCTAGGCCTCCTCCTAGGTCTTTATCTATGCATATGACTTATCATGAGTCTTTCCATCATAGGTCTCTTCTATCACATATTATGACTCATACACAACTCATACAAAATATTCTTTATTATCTTATGGAATTTGTGACACCAAAACCTCCTTCACCCTATGGGCATGTCCCACCTCCTGATTAGGCTCCTATCAATTATCCCTTGTGCTACCCAAATTTATTGTACATAGTTATTTCCAAAAACATACAACATTCAAAATAATCACATAATACAAAAATATTCACAAAATTGTAAAAATACAAAATCAATACATGTTCATGAGTTGGTTTGTTAACTAGTTACTTAAAATATATTGTTTTTCATGTTGGTTTGATAGATAGAATAGTTTTCTATATTTTATTTACACACATGCATTCATGAGGTATCTTGAGCTTGATGCAGGACATACAAATGTGTACACAATGACATGTGTCGGCTTAGTCCCTTCCCAATGACATTAATCTTTGGGGGCACCTTCTACACTATTCATGTGCTTTTGTTTCATTGCAATTATTTTCTACTTCCTCAGTATGCTCAATTACTTATATTGTGTATCTGGTATCTTTTAAGCTAACAAGGCTAACCTATGTGTCTTGATCAGCACTAACTTATTTTTCTCTATGATATTTTTTACTACTACTATATGTTATACTTGACTAAATTGTTTTCTTACTCTCTTGTGTTAACTATTTGACTTCTTATTACATGCAACCTAAACACCTTGATTGTCTTTCGACACCTTGGGTATCTCATGTTTGTGGCTATATACCTCTCTTGTACGCACTTGCTTCTTTGTATGTGGCTTGAGTGAATTTTATGTGATTATTTGGTAACACTATGAGTGTCCCATGTTTACGCTCTATACCTTGATGTGCTTATTTTCTATGTTTTTTCTTATGTTAGCTTGATTGAATCTTACATCATTGTTGTATTTACTTTATTATATACACATGTATTAGATATTGCATTGCTTGATTGTGTGTTGCACGTTTCTTTCATTTTGTGTCGTGATTTCTAACATGCAAAGCCACTTTTGCAAGAACATGATCCCAACAGTGGAAACCATTACAACCTTCTATCTGATCCAATGCATATTTTCATACTTATCTGACATGTGTACACATATTTTCTTTTGAGTCATGTGCTTAAATGCTTTGTCACACATGACTCAAAAGAGGGGGAATTTGTCGATATATATTCTACATCTACAACTAGTACATGTAGATTACAAGACATAAGAACCAATTTTTACAAGGTACATATCCTCATAAATAGGTACAAATACAGAAAAGTAGCATAAATCCACATTGGTCAAAATGGTACACTTCAAGTCTAAATTTTAGTAAGGTCTAGACCCTATCGGATGTTCCCCACTGAGGGGAAAATACATAGAAAGTCTCAATAGTTTAAAAAATTTAGTGGCATTGATACACTTTTGGTACATGTTCATATACATATGACATAGTTCATAGCATTATATAGGGGGCATGAATACTCCATTCCTTCTCCTTCACATTACTCATATGCACTTCCAAGAACAAAGTTTTGGGGCATAGGCCTTCTTTTCCTTTGAATTATTCAACATATGCATATTTAGACTCAATTATACAACAAATAGTGGGGGCATGGTGCATCCATTTCTTCTCAATTGTGTGATATATTAACAAAATTGGGCTTAGATCCGTCTACAACAATGTGTTCCATGAGGTTTTAGAAGGTATCGAAGCGGATAAGTTCTTCATAGGTTGTCCTTCCTCTCCTCTTTCACATTTGTGGGGCAAGATATCAAGGTTACTAAATATTCATATACACTACTCTTACCTCTTAATGGGGTGCTTCAGTACCTCCCCCACCCCCCCCCCCTCTCTCTCTTATTCAATGTTGGGTTCCATGCACTCAAAACTTTAGGTTCTCCTTTCGCACAATCAGGGACTGATCACCCCCAATCCTTTGATAGCTCAACAACATATCAAAATTTCTAAAGTACAACAAGAATGAGAGACCCTCCCTCCACAAAATGAACATATGTATTCCTTCCATGTTTTGCATCTCTTTTACTTTAATTTGTACAACTTCAATTTTACAAAGTTACAAGAATTGTTTACATTTAAGTTACAATTCAATTTCTACTATGGACATTGACTACACTTTTTGTTACAAGTTTCATCATGGAGCATGCCAACACCAGCACATCGAAAGACAACTATCAAGCAAATACAAAGTGTGTGTGCACTCATGTATGTTTTCCTTTTAAGTGTGCAATTTTCAATTACACACTTGAAGTTGGGGAAAATGTAGACACTCAAATTTGGTAACTAATTTTTTGGAAATAAAATGTTTTATTATGTTCCCTTGCTAAGATAAATACTCACATCTTAAGCTCAATCAACACATATTTTTATCTCTCTCTTGAATTTATCATCTACACACTCTGGTCGATCATTCATTTAGGAAATGTTAATTAATCAAGGAAGTCATTTATCTCCAGACATCACTTTAAAACTTTTGATTCTAAATCATTGTTTTTTATCCAAAACATATATATTGGGTCCATAGTAGACTATGGTCCACGCCAATTTGTACATGGTCTTAGACCCTATTATCTAACAACTCTTTTTCCAATTTGAATATCTCATATGTGTTTTTTTGTCTTCCTAGGGTCATCCTTAGCATGAAATTTCTCAAGTATGTAAGTCTATATAAGTAATTCAATACCACTTCATAACTCACATAGCACTCTCATAAGATCCTATTAAAAAAATCAACAATAAAGCACAAAGGACTCTCCAAAATCACTTTAAAGTAGTTGAACATCATTTAGAGAAGTCATTACTACAATTATGAAGCACTCAACCATGTCAAAGAGTTTAGATTCCTCTTTTTCTAAGCACTAAAAAGGTCCTATATCCATGTCTTAGCAAGGGAAAAGTCACTCAAAACATTGTCAAAGGTGTTTAAGGTACAAAAGGGATTAGTCTAGCAGTTAAAGCAAACCACATCACACTATTACCACATTGGGTGCATTCTCTACTCTATAGTTAATATGTTATCTTTGTGTCAAAAGACACGAGAGCACACATAAGGGGTTGGATTAATGATGCAAGGGCATCCAAGTTCTAGAGAAATCCTACAAAAAATTTAGTTAAGTGTGGGCACGTACAAGGATGGAGAGCACGTGGAATGAGGAGAGGAGGTGCAACATAATGAAAGGGTGATTACATGGAAGTGTGTGAGTATTTTGCACAATCGATAACAACGAGGAGTGCAACATGTGTGGAGTGCACAATAGAGGAGGGTGTGTAATAGTGCATTGAAGGTTTGGCAAGGTGTGGAGGAGTGGAGCATGTAATAGTTTTGCAGAGTAGACATGGAAGAATATTTGCAATGGTGTGCATCGTAATTTCGGCACCATAGTGATATTTGGCCCAACCTAGTTGACTAGAGGCATGCAAGGATTGCAACGAGGATTACAAAGGAAAAGAGTGTATAGGCAGCGTAGGAGGATAAAAGAAGGAATTACACATTATCTTCAATTGTTAAGAAGGTGCATGGATGTTTTGCAGGAGGCCCTGGATCCCTGAGGTAGTGTGTGGAAGAAAGGTGAAGGTGTAGCTCAATAAGGGTGACAGAACAAAGAAGATGTGTGGCAAAAGATTACAAGAAAGGAGCACGTGGTAGAGTTGGTAGTTAACAAATAAGATAAAAGAACATGTCAGAAGGTGTTTGAAAAGGAGGATGATTAGGAATAATGGTCAGGTGAGATCAACGACCAACACAACGTGGCATAAGTAGGTAACGTCTAGATGGAGGTAGCTTAGAGCATTAAAGGAGCTCAAATTAAAATTTGAATCTGAGCAGGAAGATCAAGAAGTATCAAGAAGGGACCATCCCACCCAAAGAAAATTCAAACAAGGAGAGATAAATGGGAACATTTAGATACAAAAGGAGGACAAGCTCGCCATTTTGAGGTTAGCAATAATTAGTGGTAAGTTAGCATAGGTGGTCAAGAGATCCAGAGTTGAAGATGTTGAATGTGCACATGGTGCACAAAAAGCCAGTTGAGAGCAGTTAAGACATTGTACGCCCTTAGAGTCAGGTTGAGAGCTACCTAGTCTAGGTTAGGTTCTTAGGAGATACACTGGTCTCTAAGCTCCATAGAGAAAAATTGCATGTAGGTGTCATTAAGGCTATTGAGTGAATAGAAGAAACCTTTGAGTTTCAATTTGTTTTGTGAGCTCCGCAACGGATCGAGATCATCTCAATCCCTATGTCATTATATCGAGTGGTACTAGAGCAGGCGTTGAATGTGAGGCAACTAGCAAAAGTTGTGTTTTCCATTATGAAGAAAAGGTGGGTAGAGAGCACAAGAGAATCCCATAGTGCAGCAATGAAAGGAGTTGGAAAGGAGACAAGATGTCACCCAAAGGAGGTGAAGCATACCCTAGTATGATGAGGATGTTAGAGATAATAAGGGAGATCAAGGGTGTAAGGACCAGACTAGAGGAGGAAGATCATCAAAGAGGTCTTAAAACTCACGACAATAGTGAGGGAGAAGAGATAATGCGCAAGAGATCCATGGATGAATCAACAAGGATTCAGCGGCGCGAGAATGTGAAATGCGCATAGAAAGTGTAATAGATGCGTGAGAGGAGAAAAGAATCGGTGGAGAGTCGACCACACAACAAAAAGGATTACATGGAGAATGCACTAGTAGTGCACAAGGAGAAGAAGGTCGAAGAAGAAGTCTCTTGGTGAGGAGATCGACATGCAGTATTTGATGGATGTTGTTATGTGTGCAAAGAGAGAGGGCATCGAGTAGTCAAGTGTCCCACGATGTAGCAAGGAGATAGCTAATGATGTAGCATCATGTGCATAGAGAACAAGCAGAAGGAGGGAGGTGAGGTGCAGAGATGTGAAGAGTGCCCAAAAGAGGGTAAAGTATTAGAAAAACGTCAAGGTGGAGTCACAAGGAGATAGGAAACAAATATTTCGCAAAAGGTGCAAGACCAAGGGAAAGTGTTGTGTGGTAATGGTCGACAACAGGAGCACCGATAACTTAGTGGCAGAGGAAACGAGGACTAAGTTTGGATTTTTCATGCAGTAGGGATCACAGCCCTTACATAGTGACCTAGTTGGTGCAAGGTTAGGAGGGCATTGTGTGCAAGCAATGCGAAGTAGAGATGAAGAATGCAAGGTTCACCGCTTGAGTGATGTGCAAAATTCTATCGAAAGATGCATGTCATGTCTTGTTGGGGAGGTCATGGCAATATGATAAAGAGATGCTCTATGATGGAAGAGTCAATATTGTGAAGGTGTGCAAGGATGCTAAGACGTTTCATTATCCCTGTTGAGAGGAGAAGTTGCGGAGCACCAAAGCCACATGGAAATTAACAGAGGAGATAAAGGTAAGGTGGTTCATAGAAGAACACAGAGGACATCTCGAGAGTTGAGAAAAGGGTAAAGGGAGAAGATGGATTCACTTAGGAATGTACGAAAATGATGACACAACAAGAGAAGTGCAAGCGAGTGCATTTCAGTTTGATGGCAATGTGCGAGAATATTTTTTCAAAGGAGAGGGGAAGTTGAAGAGAATATGGTCATTAAAGGTCGTGAGCACACAGAGGATGAATTGATGTCATGGTTAGAGTCCATAGAGAGAGAATGGAAAAAATGTGCAAATTCTAAGGAGTGGACTAGAGGATTGCATGCCTACATGGAGAGAGTGTGCACAAGGAATCCCAACATAAGGACTAGAGTGCGTAGTTGAATTCGTGGAAGGAGAATAATCCCCAATAGAGGGAAAGGAGAGTGTAAAGGGTGATTGTACAAGAGAGGAAACTCCGAGTATAGGAGTTGAAGAACACAAAGACAAAGGTGTGTGTGGACACACCTAAGGAAGTGGAGAGAAGAGAAAAACAATTTGCCTCAAAGGAAATAAAAGCACGGCATTCCCTAAAGGAGATTGTAAGAGTGCATGTGAAATAGAGCGAACCAGAGATGAACGCGATCAACAGAGATATCAAGGAAAAGTGTGTAGAGGATCGCATAAGGAGTGAAGAGCACAACAATGAACTATGCAAAGGAGAAGAATTTTCCTTGAAGGAAAACAAGGAGCAGTTCAAGGAAGAGACTACAGGAGTGTGCAATGAGCAAGGTGCAAAAGAGGAGGATTGTGCAAGCATCGTAGTGTGCAACAATAGTGAAGGAACGCTACACGGAGAAAAAAAAATTTCCATGCATGCAACATGAGGAAAGGAGTGGTGAGGAATAAGTTGCATAAGTTTTTCACAATGAACCATGCGCAAATGAGGAAGTGAAGAAGGCATAATGCAGTAAAGTGAAGCTTCCCAAGGAAGAGAGAGAGGATATTCGGCCCGTAGCCACAACGGGAAATTGTGTGATGAAGAAGCAGGAATGCGGCCAAAAGAGAAGGCACATAATAGAGTACACAATAAATGGAGCACACCAGAGAGAAGAAGATGACAGGGAAGCCATGAGGAAAAGAAAAAGATTCTGCGAACAAGCAGATGGAGGCATGTCAGTGCACAAGACGAGTGGAGTGAATAAGAGCCAAGTTTTGCGGAGTTAGATGGATCACAACCCAATAAGGATTAAGAGAAGGAAAAATATGAGAGAATCTCACAAGGATATGTTGGGCATGAAGATAGGGAATACATGGAAGAGATGTATAAATGAGAGTACATGGGAAAACAAATGCGCAATGGAGAAATTCCCGATGTAGAAAAGGACAAAGGTGGATGGGAGAGGTTACAAAAGAAGGGTGACAAGAGAACAATAGGAGAAGAAGACAAGGTGTGCCAAGGAATCCCACAAGGAAGATGAGGGCAGGAAGAAAGAAGATGCATAGAAGGGGAAATGCGCGAAGAAAAGACACGTGAAAGATAAGAGCCCAGAGATAAAGTGGGCAAGGAAGAAGAAAATTCCTAAAGACTTTTGGTGGAGGCGGATGAACATATGCAAGCATAGACTTGCAAAGGAAAAGGCTAAGATAAAAATCCCTAGGTGGATGTGGATGGTCAGGGATGAGAAAAGACTAGCATTGGTCCAAGGTGAGCAAAGACTCGCAAAGGCTCAAGGGAAAAGATCTATTTGGAGGTGGTGGTCGGTTCGTGGCGGATTTAATCTCGCCAAAGTGCATTAGATTGCATGGAAGATTTAAAGAGAGGTGACGCGGGACTGGAAGAGACACTGAAAGAAGTGTTGAGGTCTCGAGAAATCCTACACAAATTTTGGATAAGTGTGGGCATGCACAAGGATGGAGAGTGTGTGGAATGAAGAGGGAGGGCACAACCGAATGAAAGGGGAATTGCATGGAAGTGTGAAAGTACTTTGTGCAATGGTTGACAGTAAAGAGCACAATGTGCATGGAGTGCATAGTAGAAAAGTGTGCGCAATAATTCATGGAAGGTTTGGTGAAGCTAGGAGGAGTGGAGTGCACAATAGTTTTGTGGAATAGGTGCAAAAGAATAATGTGTGGTGGAGCACATGGGAATTTTGGTACCGTAATAGGATTTGGCCTAACCTAGTTAATTGGAGGCACGCAAGGATTGTGAGGGAGTTATGTGCAATGGAAAATAGTGCACAAGAGGCACATGAGGATAAAGGAAGGAATTGTGTAATAGCTTGGATTGCTAAGAAGGCGTGCGAATGTTTTGGAGGTCCTAAATCCCATAGGCCATGCATGGAAGAAAGGTGAAGGTATATCTCACATAAGGCTATGCGGAAGAACAAAGAAGAGGCATGGCAAAGGATTACAAGTAAGGAGTGCATGACATAGTTGGTAGTTGGTAGATAAGACAAAAGAAGATGTTTGAAGGTGTCTGAAAAGAACATTAACTAGGATCAACGGTTAGTTGAGCCCAACAACTATAACGACGTGGCATAAGCAAGTAACGTCTAGACGAAGGTAGTTGAAAGCATTAAAGCAACTCAAATTAAAATTTGAATATAAGCAAGAAGATTAGGAAGCATTTAGAAGGGACCAACCCGCCAAAAGGAATTCAAATGAGGAGAGAGAAGCAGGAATGCACAGCTATAAAAGGAGTTCACCATTTCAGGGTTAGCGGTAGTTAGCAGTAAGTTAACATAGGCAAAGAAGAGAGCTAGAGCCAAAGTTGTTGAATGTGCATATGAGGCACAAGAGTCCATATGAGAGTAGCTAAGTCATTGTAGGCCATTAGAGCCAAGTTGATAGTTAACCAGTCTAAGTTAGGTCCTTAGGAGATACACCAGTCTGTAAGCTCCACAGAAAGTAACGACATGTAGATGTTGTTAAGGTCATTGAGTGAATAGAAGAAACCTTTGAGTTTCAGTCCACCATGTGAGCTCTGCAAACAAACTGGGGTCATATGTATCCTTGTGTCGTTGTATCACTTAGATTGCATTCACACTTGCACAAAGGACTAGGAGAACTACATGAGGCTTGTTCGTGTTCAAGGGGATGTAGGGGTTGATCACTGAGGGTAGTTCAACCTCACCCACACACTAATTTCTCCTTTTGTTATCTAATGCTTTGATGTAGGGTATTGTTGGTATCTAAGGTTTTTTCTTGTTGAAGATCATTACATGTTCTATCATGGTTGTGTGAGCTAGAGCGACATACAATGACACAGGGTTTTAAACAAGTAAAGGGAAGAAGAAGTTATAGGACCTCATTGTAAGCAAGTCCAAAACTATACAGAAGAGGGAAAAATCATATCAGAGTCGAGAAAAAGTTGTACGGTCTTAGATAGAAGCAATTTCCAATTCCATTTAAAAAAACGAAGCATCTTTAGGTTCAGACCAACTTGTTTACCCAGTCTACACATCCATATCTCCTATATTCCACTTTGTATAGTTATGCCTTCAACTCCTCTTGTGATTTGCACTATCATTGTATTGTTTATCATTGTCGCAAGTATTAACGTGTTATTGATTGAGCATGGTTAATTGTAAATTAATTAATTCATAATAACCCCCTGTAAAAAAATTCATGCATCTTATATATTTTTAGGTGTAAACACATACATTTCCTGCAAGCCTAATGGTGGTGGTCATAAGGGCTAGCCACTATATGTTTGTGTAAAAATTCCCAAGAAAGAATGAGATATATGAAATGCAAAGTTATGGGGAATTGATTTTTTATTTTGAGCATGTGGCGCTTAGGAACAATGTTTGCACCGAATTATTCATCCTTCCAGTTCGAGCATCGACTGTTTACAGAGTTACCTCCAAACGTGCACTACCGTTGTGGTCACATCCAGCCTAATTGTGATCTAGTTGTCTAAGGATTCTGTTAACACATGAACAAGTACAGGGAGAATCCACCCCATGCACCCAAAACATGTGCCCGGTAACATCCATAATTACCATCACCTTTGTGTACCTGAAAAAAAGGTTTGCCCTACCCAATTGGGTGTTGCCTCATTGAGAATATGTAAAACCTTGAGAATATGTAGCCAGAGGTTGTTGCTTTTCCTATATTGCCTATGTACTCCTTTGTGAGATAGTCTTTGATGATGGGTATGAGAAATGGAGGAACAAATGTGGAGAGAAAGTAGGGGAAGAAAGAAATCGATGATACAATTCTTTTGTAGATTTGTATAGAAAATAGAGTAAATTCTTACACTTGGGACATGCAAGTGATAGTTGTCACCATATTTTCACATAATTTTCTTCAGAACTATAGAGAAAATAGAGTAACTTCGTACACCCGATACACACAAGTGATAGTTGTCGCCATATTTTCACAGAAATTCCACATGCACTGAAGGAAATGATATTGTCAGAAATCAAAGGGGTAAAAGGAAAGGTCTTTTTAAGGTGCAAGATGTTTGAAACCTTGCTTTACATCTAGAAGGTAGTTTATAGCATATGAGACCTCCTCATAATCCAAGTAGGTGTAGATATTGATTATACACATCCTACTTATTGCAAGATGTTAACTTGTGACATCCCTACAATTTTCGCATTTTCTCAAAAGGAAGGCGATAGTGACACATCAGGCTTTCATGACCATTTATACCTTAATGCTGATGAAAAAAACTGTTACAACACCTAATTGAACTCGGCCAGCTGAATTCCTAGAAAACAAAGAACAACATAAAGTGAAAAAATCATTCAAAACTACATTATAGAACATAGGATGGTCAAGGTCCAACAATTACACTTCTTATTACTTAATTATGATCCTCTAAAGTTGCAACTTGCAATGGCTAACAACATCTAATTTAATCGTTCACTCTTAGTTTTGTGCTTCTGTTTCTGCAGACTTTGCTGTTGTTGTATACTGCTAACATCTTCACTATATTATAAATAAATAAATAGATAGCGCATATGGAAGGTACAAGATTTTATATTGAATGTAATACCGAATGTTTCATCCAGGCCTGGTTTGCATTTCCTAACCATTTCCCTTTTAACTAATTGGAAATTGTTGTTAGTTACAGTTTTATCAACGAAGCTTAAGTTAAGAGAAGCCCCTCTTAAATTAATCCAATCTGGAACAGCAGGGCATAATGTGTTGCCTTGTGATCTCTTTGAAATTAAGATCAAGAAAAAACAGTGAAAAAACATTAATGGAGGGCTTTTTCAAAAGATCTTCTTCTGCGCTGCAGTTGAATTCATAGAAAGATGGGTACACCCAATGCATTGAAACATGCTTCTCCATGCATGGTTAATGCAAATAACATCATAAAACATTTTTAACATGGAAATCTCTGATGCAAAAATTCATGCATCAATTTCCCACCAAGATCTGAAATTGAGAGAATCCCTCTAAAAAAACCAAAAAAAAAGTGGGTTCTCTGACACAGTCTTTCTCAGACATTTCACACCAATTATTCCAAAAAATCCACTAAAAAGTGAAAATTGAAAATTTTGAGCTCATACAAAATGTGTCAAACACAAATGCCGACACCATTTGCGTCAAACCCTATAAAGAAACCCTCCGCTGAATCCCTAATGCTCAAAATGCAAATGAGCATCAGTCAAGCCACACAATTTGCATTAGTGTCAAACCGCGGGTTAGGAAAAAAATGAAAACAAGTTAAATTTCCTTCGATTTTATTGCATTGTATGATATTACATTTGATCAATATATTAAAAAAACAAATTCAGTTGTCATACTGGTGTCTATGTTAATATGTTAATGTTGCTCATGAATTGGAAACCTTGCATGTTTCAAATTTTGATCTTGTGGAGCGATATTTGGTTTGGGTTTTATGAAAATGGGATTGATTTGGAATGTGAACAGAGCAAGTTCATTTCTTCTTGAAGCCAAGCCCCGTCTTTTGCATGTATCGATATTTTTGCAGGAAGTTGCACCTAGTATATAAGGGCATTGCCTTTGTCTCAGTTAGACTGCGTATCAATTTTCGTATGAATTGTTTTTTCCTGGAGGAAGGAAGACTCCTAATGTAGATGTGTTATCCTGTGACAAAGATGGATCGCTACCAATGTATTGTTATGAATCGCTGATATGTTGGAGGTTCCCTTTCTCTTGTTTTATAAAGAACATTTGATTTGAACATGGTTGTGGTTAAGGCATTTGGCTTGTAAATAAGCAAGGATATTCTTCGTGGTAATTCAACCACCATAGTCGTAATCAAGTCTGGAATGTAATATGCAAGGTTAATGTCTCTCTTTTTCCTTTACCATTCTGTGACTAGAACATCGACACTGTGGCCAAGAGAAAATAGGTCCTCTACTGTTGGCAATGGTGGCCATGGTTTAACATTCTTGGGTATAATGTGTACATTGATGATAATAATCATTTGAAATCCTCTCTACAGGACTATGACAGTCATTAAGGGATGAGAGAGCATTTATTTTACTCTATCAACATCTTGTCTGGACCCTATAGCCATATTTCTTAAATGCGCTAATGTGAGCCAAACAATGTCTGCTACTCACAATGACTTGTGCACGCTATAAAAGAGCCATAGATCCTGCTAGCTAAAATAGATGGACATGTTTTCAAATAATAATTGTGTACACTTTACCCTCGTGAAAGTTGGATGAAGCAATTTGTTTTGGAGAATTTGAGTGTAAATAATTTCAAAGGATGTGTATGGTCTGATGATTAATGGTTAACATACTGGGTTAGTATAGTCTAGTGGAAAGGCCACCTTCCACCCACAAAGTTGTCTATAATGTTCATGAAGACTTGGGGCAACTCTAATAGGCAACTGACTTACCTTGTTGATCCTTTTTTTTTTGCAATTAAAATGTCGAGTAAATAAATGTGTTATATCTTATGTCACTCTTAGCTCATTATAGTTGTAACTCAGTCACTAGTAGCATAGACCAAAAAAATGCATTAGGACACTCTTCCGTCTCCTTGGCCAGAATGCCCTAACATGCCATGTAATTTAAATATACATGAAATGTTGAAACTATGAAGTTCCCTGAGTTAATAGCTATGAGACTGTGCATATCTAGATGAGAAGCTGTGGAAATTGTCTGAAGTAGATTGTCAGGAGAACACAATGTGGTTAAGTAGACGCATTTTATTTCAATGATCCCCTCATATCAAAGGAGCTTCAAGAAACCTCCTACTCCATACACCTCATGGATCACTGCATCTTGGAAATGGGCTGCCCACACCTTGATAATGTTTGGCAAGGTGGATGACCTGTAAAAAACAATGACTAAGAAATTTTCAACAAATACAAGGTTTTGACTCCACAACTCAAGCTAAGTTGTTTGATCTGCCTTTTCCTATGTAAAGGTGAATGACTTCCTAAAATTCCTCACTTCAATAGCTTTAGTATATTGAAAAAAGTTGAACATGAATTTAGAAGCAAGTGCACTTTGTTTCAAGATTAATATTACTTAAGCTTTGTGTTATGCTTATTAAAGCTTGGTGGAGAGAAGGGACTTGAGATGTATCTATGAGCAAGGTCCCAGGGAGGGGACTACAGATCCTAATTTCATTTTGCAGGTGGTCCATGACTGTTGCCAGCAGCTACTACAAGAAAAACAAAATCTCTTGCAACAAATGTTTAGCTCCTTTGTTTTAGGCAGCACAGTTTGAGCAGGGTGGCAGAGGGGTGTTGAAAATTTCCCTAATCTGTTAACCATAGTTTAGGAAATTTTAGTGTCATCTGATAGCAGCAAATGTTCTAAAATTACTTGAGAACAATTTCAAGTCCTAAAATTACTTGAGAACAATTTCAAGTCCTAAAATCTTGTAGCAGGATCTGAAACAATCCATAGGACCATTTTCCTACTAAAATGTTCCCTGATCTTCTCAGCGGCACCCGCTCAATAAACCTTGGAGCCACCCTTCAATGGACCACTAGGTGTGAAACTACTGAAGAATTCAGCGCTTGGGATATATTCCCTTTCAAAAAACAAGCATTCTCTAGTTTGCTCAATAAGTAGTGGGCCTTCAATAATTCCATTCTTCCTGTGATTTTGTATCCTTTTGAAAGTACTCACCCAGACCTCAAAATTCTTTATGCCTGGCGGATTCCCTGCCTTTTTTTGGTGACCAAAACAAAGTTTGTCAAACTAAGAGGCAAACTACTATAGATATCTTAAATACATATATCTAAAAAACACAGAGACATCAATCTCAAAGTGCCTATATTGGATTTGTCGTATACCACGTTGATTAATAATTCCATTACTTTCTCCTTGATTTTATAATTGGTCGATGATATGATGCAGGAGCATCCCGGGCTAAGGTAAATCTGCATAAAGGAAGTGTGCGTGAGATTCAAAGGTGCGTAGGAAAAAGAGAAGACGCAAGGATCTGCGTGGCAGAGGAGAGCTTTTACAAGAAAAAGGAGAAGGGTGGCATGAAGCCACGAAAATATAAGCATGCGCGAAAAGAATGCATAGCAAAAAGAAGAAAAGGCACTATTGTCCAAAATAGCAGCCACATTATTTTGACAACTTCATTCAAGTTAAAGACTTGGGCACTTCTTGTTTGAACATTTGTAGACAAAGGAATGAAAAATGTAGTGTTCCATAGCAATCAAGACTAGTGTTCCGTGGGTTTACCTAACTTGCGGAACAAAGGAACATCACCGTAGGGAAATATGCCGTGAAACAAAGGAAAAATACCGTGCGCCAATGTGGCGGAAGAAAGAGAAGTGAAGTGCAGAGTAAATTGGAGAAGTTCGCAAAGAAATCAGTTGCGCAAGTTGGTGAACTCTGCGCAACAAAGCAAAGGCCATGGAACATAAGAGGACTTAAAACAAGTGAATTCAAACTCCCATGGTACATGGCAAACAAAATCTGCGGAACAAAGAGTCTGCGGCACAAAGGAAATGCTGTGCGAGTTGATGGATTCCGCAGAACAAAGAAAATCTGCATATCAAAGGAACACGCTAAACAAAGGAACGGTCATCCGTGGAACAAGGCAAATACAAAGTCACAAAACGAAGGAGTCCGTGATATAAGGAAAAGTGTCGTCACAACACAGAAGACTTCACGCAAAATGCAAGCATAATCTGCGGGACGAGGAAGGATTAGGCCACAGGTGGTGAAGAAGAATTGCAGAGTTATAATGGTTGTTCGTGGATCAAGGTGGAAGTCGGTATCAAAGCCGCGGGTCACCAAAGATTTACAAAAAAAAATAGAAAGCCACGAAAGACAAGATCAAGGTGGCGGAACATTAGAAGTCTGTGAAACATAACAAAGCCTCACCTAATCCAAACCAGACGCCCAACCACTCCAACAACCAGAATTTAATCTTGAACGACGTCATCCTCCTCCACTAGTGATCTGATGGCGTGCGATTGAAGCAAAATGGGGCACCCATACCTGGCCTGTGAAATCGATGGCGATTAATCCTTGGTACAGGGAAGGTAGTTGAATTCATTGATCGTTGGATGTGATTGTTTCCCTCTTCTTCCTCTCTCAATTTCTATATATGTAAGTATGAAAGCACATGCAAAGGGTTCACTTTTCTGTTAAGTCCAAGAGCTCTGCCCTTTTGAGCTTGAAGCTTTTGCTCGCAAATCTCTATAACATGCCTGTGAAGATTTCACATGCCTCCACCCTGTTAGCTTGTAAATGGATAAGTTCTTGATATTATGTACAAGTGTGATTTCTTTCCTTTGAATACATTAGTGTTTAATGTGAATAATTCAATCCTTTAACTCACCATTAGTCTTACTTTGTTCATTTCTTCTAAATTTTTGTGTGCATTCCTTGGATCTTTGCATGTATTGTTATATTTGTGTCCCTAAAGCCAGAATCGAACCCTATTCTAGTTTGGTGCATCACCTCTCTTTATTTCAACATTTCTCTCTCTCAACCCTGGTCCCTTGGAATACTTAGGATAGGATTAGATAGTTGTAGTGTAGTGTTGGTTAGTTAATCACAGTGAGATAGGATAGAAGGAGTCAACCTTCTCTGGAGATTGACCTCAAAAGGCATCATTGTCCCACACTTTGGAGGTCTTTCCATGCTTCACTGAGGTGTTGAGTCTAACTTCAGCAAAGGGTGCAATCTCAGGTGACAATAGTTTTTGGCACGCCCGGTGGGACAAGTATAAGTCATGCTCATTAGTTTTCTTTCCCTAAGATTGGTGTGTCTTAGTGGATTTCAACCTTTAGAGGCATCTTTCTACACATCTAGCGACTCCCAAATTTATATCTACTATTTTCAAGCAGTCCAATACCCATTTTTATGAGAAGGATACAAACAAGACAGAGTGTAGCAAGAGGAGAATCTTTTGAATACATGCAGCTCTCTCACCCAGAAGAAGAAGAGAAAGATCAGTTCAGAGGTCTCATTCACCTCCATGTAGAAGTCTTTCCACTCCTCCTGGTGGGCCATTCTCTTTCTCCATCAGAAATATAAGACCTATTACCTTCATGACACATTAAAGAAATTTACCTTTTGTAACCTTTAACGGGGGTAGTCTTTTAGCCCTAGTGGCTCATAATGATATCCCAGTAGCTTCTTTAAAAAGTATTCCATTATTTACTAGCGATAATCTTATGACCCCCATAGAGCATATTCAAGATATTGTCGATGTATGCGTGGTCCATTATGTAATTAATGATGATGTAGCAGTCAAGCTCTTAGCCTCATCTTTCAAAGGAAAAGCATTACAATGGTATAGGAGTCTGCAGCCTGCTTTAATTCATACATGGGATGAGCTAGGGGAAAAGATTTGCAAGCATTTTGGAGAAAAGACAGATAATATCTCTTTGTTTGAGCAACTTACAACAATCAAAAGAGACCCTTGTGAGCTGATGACGAACTTCAACTTCAAGTTTCAAAGGACGTGGGACAGAATTCCACTCCTCCTAAGGCCATTTCCTCAAGGTGCATTTTTATATTTTTTAAGAGCTCTTAATTTTGATATTGCATTAATGATTTAGTCAATAGGAGCTATGGCTTTGCCTACTGCTTATGAGACAGTTGTTCAAGATGAGAATTGTTTGGTTCAAGCTAGAAAAATAGCCCCTAGACCCCCAACTCCTCTTTTCCCAGAGTTACCCCAAGAAATTTGACCTTCTCTCTTGCCCTAATCCCTAAGTCTAAAGCTAGTTCATCTACCCCTACATCTAATTCTTCCAATGAGATAGATGATCTCAAAGCCTTGATCAAGAGTATGTCAAATGAGATAATTTCCCTGAAGAAGCAACAAACCCAAGCTCCTATGCCCTACAAAAATCAGAGTCAAGGGTATCAATAAAGGAATTACTATCCGAATCAAGGGTATGGGCAGAATTACCAACAAAGTAGGTTTCAAGGTGCAAATTTCTAGCTTGCCCTTTCAAGTATTACCTCCTCCACAACATGCACCTACTCCTAGCTTGAGCAAAGCTATTGTTCCACTTCAAAACAATATGGCTCAAGGAATTGAATGGTGTTTCCCATGTAATCAGCCTCATAATCAAACTTCTTGTGAAAATGGGACGAAAGGTCATGCTCTCATGGTGCAAGGTTTGTTCGATCAACACGAATCAATGATAGAACTTCCAAATACTAATGTTGAAGAAGCTCAAGAGGTTGCCCCTAAAGCCAATTTCATGTTTTTTGGGTCTAATGAGTTTTGTGCAGTCAATCAAATTGTGGGCAGCTCCAACAGACCTCAAATTCATGATGTTGATAATACAAGGTCTAAAAAAAAGCAATGGAAGGTAATGTTCTTCATGAGGTTGCTACGTCCTTAGAGGTCTGTCCCAAGGAGCAAGGTCCCACACCTTGGCCACATTTTGTAAGAAAAGAGAGTTATTTCTCGCAACCAATTAGTGGTTTTGTCTGAAATGGTTTGAGACTAGTTATAGTAGTAGTTTAAGTTTGTTTTTTAGCAAAACAAATGCTTGTGCACACTCAGCATGTCTTCATTTGGAGCATGTATGATTTCTCTTTTGTATATAGTTGTTTGTTTTGTTTCATTTCTTTGTTGTTGTTGAAGGATCCCTCATTTTGTTGTGTGGTGATCACTAATCGATAGCCTTTTCCTCAATCCTTGTGGTGATCATTTGAATAAGTGCTTTGTTGCACAAATGTTGTTTCCATTTGCATTCTTTAGGTTGGAGGCCGTGAAGCAAAGTGAGAAACCGCATCAGAATACAATGTTCCACATAATGAAGTGGCAAGTAAATTGAGAGACCACGGATAAAGGAACGGCTTGTTCTCACAAAAAGTTTAGAAGTTGTATGTTGACTCCATGCCCAATTGATATGTCAGGCTACTAATCGACCCATCTAGCAAGTAGATGTTCCCCAAAAGTCATCAAACTGTTGTCCAAAATAGCACCCATGTTATTTTGACAATTTCATTGAAGTTAAAGACTTGTGTTTCTTGTTTGAAAAGCCGTGAAATAAAGGAACTTAGTGTTCTGTGGAAATCAAGAATTTAGTGTTCTATAGGTTTTCCTAACTCGCGTAATAAAGGGACATCACTGGGGGGTATATGTTGCGGAACAAAGGCTTAAACCATGTGGCATTGTGGAGGAAGAAAGGGAGTTGAGCGCAGAAGAAAGTTAAAAAGTCCGTGGGAAACAAGCCAGACAAGGTTGAAGGCCACAAAACAAAGAATGTCCATGCAACAAAGCAGCCGCAAAACCAAGTGAATTCAAAATCCCACAATATATGGCAAACAAAATCCGTGAAACAAAGAGTCTGCAATACAAAGGAAATGCCGTGCAAGTTGATGGATTTTGTTGAACCAAGAGTCTGCAATACAAAGAAAATGCCATGCAAGTTGATGGATTCCACGGAACAAAGAAAATTTACATATCAAAGGAACTTGCAAAACGAAGGAACGATCATCCCCTGAACAAGGCAGATACAAATCCACAGAACACAAAAGACCACGTGGAATGAAGCATAATCCGTGCGAGGAGGAAAGATCCGGTTGAGGGTGGTAAGAGGGATTGTAGAGTTAGAATGTTGTTTGTGGATCAACGTAGAAGTCAGTAACAAAGTCACGGATCGTCTAAGGTTTGCCAAGTTAAATAGAAAGTCGCAAAAGACATGATTGAGGTGGCGGGACATCAAAAGTATGTGAAAAATAACAAAGCCGCGCTTAATCCAAACCAAGCACCCAACCACTCCAACAACCAAAATTTAATCTTGAACGAGACCGCCCTCCTGCACTGGCAATCTGATGGCATGTGATTGAAGCAAAATGGGGCGCCCATACCTGGCCTGTGAAATCAATGGCGATTGATCCTTGGTATAGGCAGGGTGGTTGAATTCATTGATCGCTGGATGTGATTGTTTCCCTCTTCTTCCTCTCTCAATTTCTATATATGTAATTGTGAAAGCACATGCAAAGGGTTCACTTTTCTGCTAAGTCCGAGAGCTCTGCCCTTTTGAGCTCGAAGCTTTTGCTTGCAGACCTCTAAGGCACGCTTGTGAAGATTTCACGCCCCTCCACTTTGTTAGCTTGTAAATGGATAAGTTCTTGATATTATGTGCAAGTGTGATTTATTTCCTTTAAATACATTAGTGTTTAATGTGAATATTTCAATCCTCTTTCTCACCTTCAATCTTATTTTGTTTATTTCTTCCAAAGTTTTGTGTGCATTCCTTGGATCTTTGCATGTATTGTTATATTTGTGTCCCCGGAGCCAAAATTGAAGCCTATTCCAGTTTGGTGCATCACCTCTCTTTATTTCAGCCTCTCTCTCAACCTTGGTCCCTTGGAATACTTAGGATAGGATTAGATAGTAGTAGTTTAGTGTTGGTTAGTTAGTCGTAGGATAGAAAGACCCAGCCTTCTCTGGAGATTGACCTCAAAAGGTGTCATTGTCCCACACTTTGGAGGTCTTTCCATGTTTCATTGAGTTGCTGGGCCTAACTTCAACAAAGGGTGTGATCTCATGTGACAACAAGCACCAAAGGAAAGAAGATGGAGAGCAACCATTAGAAGAGGGTCGAAAGCAAAGGCATGAGATTTTAGCACACGAGTAAGAAAGTACAATGCGCTGAGGAGTGAAAGGATGCATGAGAGACTAGGAAATGAGGAGAAAAGAAGGTGAATGACGTGACCTCAGTGGAGCGAAAAGTTGAAGACAAAGGTGCGAAGAGATAGAAAGAGTGCATGATGACTTTGGAGAAGCCCAAAGTGAAGGCAAGGGAACGGAAAAAGCATGAGGAACAAAGCCCGAGGAGATAAGACACAACGAAGCTAGCAAAAGGATGATAGATGATAGGTCAACATGGTCACGTGGCTGACAGTGACTAGCTAATTGAGAGACTGATCCGAGAATCCAACCATTAGATGACGTGGTGCGACGAGAGTGGCCAGAGAAAGATAAGGTGGATAAGAGCATTTATGAGCCCGGATTCAAATTTGGATCTAAGCAAGAAAGTTAGAGAAGCCAACATAGAGGGGAGACAAGCGGGAAAGACCAAGCACACACAACTATAAAGGGAGAAAGAGTTAACCATTATGGGTTGGTGAAGGTTGGGCTAGAAGAG
Source organism: Taxus chinensis (assembly GCA_019776745.2). Taxonomy (NCBI): domain Eukaryota; kingdom Viridiplantae; phylum Streptophyta; class Pinopsida; order Cupressales; family Taxaceae; genus Taxus; species Taxus chinensis. The sequence goes on from CM034150.1 coordinate 228,988,012, forward strand.
AGGTTGTTGGTGATTAAAACCGTTGAGGGTTGAAGTAGTGGTCGTGGGACCGAGAGAAAGGTCCGGATGTAGGCCTTTGGGCCAAAAGAGAACAAAACAGTCTAGGTAGGTCCTTAGGAAGCTCTGGCTTTTGTAAACCTCATTGAGAGGCAAGTTAAGCTCTGTTGAGAGCAAGCTTGTAGATGTCGTAGGGCACCTTTTCTTATTAATATGAAGTCTGTAACTTTGATGCAGCATGTTGTGTGACTCTGTAAACTACGGGGAGTCCTCGTTGTCGTCATGATAAATGGCCTTAATCTAGTTACTACATTGCGTTGGTCTTGGAAAAATATTTCTAGGAAAAATTAAAATGGGCTCCAAAGTCCACCATTTGGCCAAGATATTACAATTTTTTGTTTGACTTCTCTGAGCAAAAAGACAAAATCTTTTAAGTGACAATCAAATGGACGTCTAATTTAAGGTTACAAATTAATTGTTAACAACCAAACATCACAGTCCACCACCATCCCTGGCTACCATTATAGAACGCCTATCAGCATAGTACACAAGCTGCTTCTTGAATCCCTCACTCCCTCCTTCCCTCCCTTCTTTGCTCCCTTATGGATGAATGTCATGCAATAGTAATGGACTAGCGTAGCTAAAGAGCATTTCTCAATAGTCTCGGTTGTGACTAACAAGATCAGGCATTATTATCTATTCGAACACCACCAATATTTTAATTTAAAAATTAATTTGGGCTCTTTTTATCAAGGAATTAGGTCCATGGGTTGCAAATTCCAACGAAACATGGGACATCCTATTGCATTTCTTAATTAAGAAAGAAAACATAGAACTTAGATCTTTTTAGAAGAAAACTACACCGATAAAATAAATTGCTAAATGTGCTCCTTCAGGTTTTCCCAGCATCCCATGCACATCAAAAGGTTAAACTCATAAAAGTTGAATTTAGTTCAACAAATTGCTAGAACTTACTCAACAGAAGAAAACTACACCGATAAAATAAATTGCTAAATGTGCTCCTTCAGGTTTTCCCAGCATCCCATGCACATCAAAAGGTTAAACTCATAAAAATTGAATTTAGTTCAACAAATTGCTAGAACTTACTCAACAGTGAACACTGAATGCTGTTCAGTATATGCCTTACGACAAAAAGCAGAAGTAAGAACTCAGCTGTAGGGAAGCAGGTAGGATACTTTTATACAGCATGCCCTATACCCAAAAAATCAGATAACACATCTTGCAGTTGCGGCGATCCCTTACTATCTTAGGCCATCTTTCCAGGTGAAACAAGGAGTTTGTAGCACCCACATGGGAACAAATAGAGTGGACTATGGATTGCTCCTGATTCAAAAAAAGATGCAGGTCCCTTTGGGCATAAAATTTCTAAGCTGCAAACCATTTTCTGACGGTGATGTTCATTATGCTGGACTTTATAGGGCTATCCCTCCAATAGATTCTAATGCTTTATTTTACCATTTTCATTGGGCAACCCGTCAAAAGATCAAATGGTTTTCTTTATATGAAAATGTATTTCCTAGCATGAGTGCAATTCACATTCAAAGATTCAAATTTCAATGTGCCACCTTTTATTGATTTACAAAATACAATAATTATAATCTAGTGAATCATCTTTCAATAGCTGATTATATTACCTATTCATGTAATAAAAAATCTTGCTTATCATCTATATGTCATCAAAATGAAAAACAACGAGAAAAATCAACAAGATGCAACAACCAACAATCACCTCCTTTTTACTGGTTTACTGTATTGAGAATACATTCATATGACAATATAGACAAGTTTACAGTACTGAGAATAGGACAATATAGACAAGATTACAGTACGAATAATGTTCAGAGGACTATATAGACAAGTCTGTTATACTGAGAATACAGCTCTCATGAACATACTACATTAGAACCAGGATCTCAAGTCTCGACAGTTAAATCCTCCTTGGCTGTACAAAGAATCCCAAGGATTGTATGCCTGCCCGAACTTATTCTCTCAATATTTAAATGCCTTTCAGATGGAGCCTACTGAAATGCAACCACAAAACAGGCATGAAAATTACAAAAATACAGAACCAAAATTTGTCCTGATGCTAACAATACAACATTAACAAAATATGAAGTATTTCAAAGGAGGAAAACATGGGGTAAATACATGTTTTTTCTTTTCCAAGATAAAGCTTTTGCTCTCCTTCCTCTATTTCCATTGGCATTTAATCCCAAGAGGGGTCCTCTGACAGCAGTTGAGTTCTACAAAACAGTCAGTAAACAGTCCAAAGAAAGCTTCTCTTCTGCATGCTATGCAAGGGTCCTCTGACGGCAGTTCAGTTCTACAAAACATTCAGTAAATAGTCCAAAAAGCTACTCCTCGGCATGCTATGAAAAAAAACATCAGCATCAAATGCAAAGGGAATGCTTGTGAATTCTTCTTCAAAACCAGCTTCAAAATTCATCAGTCTAGGGAGTTGCACTGTTCATAGTGTTTAATAGTGTTGCATAGCACTTTTTCTGCTATCCAGGCCACTAATTTTACGGGCAAAAATAAACTTTGCATGCATCTGCTTCAATAGCTGCTTCCGATAAGGTATAAGAACTGTTTTAAGACCTGTTTCAAGATCCAAACATCTCTAGCCAGTCAAGAAATGAAATGGTTTTTGGTATCTGTATTTTTTGATCTAATGAAAAAGAACTGGCAATAGATGGGGGACAAAAAACTACCTGTTATACACATTGATCTGTATGCTTCAGCTGCACGAGATTTCGCATTATTCAACACCCAAGTTTTTTCCAAGCAATCAAGAAAAGCAATATCCGCTTTCAACATCTCACCTTGATCATGTGTATCATAGCCAATATCATGACAGTAACAGCAATGGTCTAGCAAATCAATTGGTTTTTTGTCCCAGAGAAGACTTCCTCCGTCCTTTGCACTTGACCAATTTGGTCCACAATAGTTACCATACCGAGGAAACATCTGAGAAAGGAAAGCCCTAGGACCTGTATGCCAAGGTAAGCTGGCCTTGTAAGGCGTGAATTTAGGAATAGCATATCCAGATCCCACTATTTCAAGCTCATTTGTTTCCACATTTTTGGCTTGTTCGCCATTCTTAGCATTCCATGGAAGATTCAACTGCTGGATATGTTCTAACATTCTGAACTTAATCGGTCTAGGCTTATTTTTCTCTATTTTTCCATTATTGCTGTTTTTTTCTGGTCCAGAGATGCTTGTGGTTTCATTTTTGTTTATCTGCCAGAAAACATTCCAAACACCAAACCTGTCCTGCAGCTGCTTCTTGTTCTCTGTTTTTTCATTACTGTTAACCTTATCTGATTTAGGGATGCCTGCTGTTTGATTCTGATGTATTTGCCAGAAAAGTTCCCAAACACCAAGCCTGCCCTGGGGAGACCTATCCAGCAGCAGCTCAGTGTTCCCTATTTTTCTATTATTGTGATTTGGTTTATGAAATCGTGCTCTTTCTGTGTGATTTGTCCACCAGAAAAGTTCCTGAACCCCAAAGCTGTCTTGCAGAGACCTATTCTTTTGAGACTTTGTGTTCTCGATTTTTCTATCATTGCTCTTATTTTCTGGTCTAGGGATGCTTGATGTTTCAGTTTGTTTTATCCACCATAAAACTTCCCAAGGAGGCCTATCCTGTTGGCACTTGTTCTCTACTTTTCCAGTATTTTTATTATTATATGATTTAGAGATGCTTGATGTTTCAGTTTGAGTTATTGACCAGAATAAATCCCAAACACTGAACTTGTCATGCCAAGCCTTATCCTTTGGAGGCTTACTGTTTTTTATTCTTTCATTATTGCTCTTATTTTCCAGTCTGTGAATGCTTGGCATTTCAGCTTGATATATCCCCCAAAAATCTTGCCAAGGAGACCCCTCCCATTGGTACTTGTTCTTTACTCTTTTACTGTTGGATTTATTTTCTGATCTAGGGATGCTTGCCATTTCAGTTTGATTTATCCACGAGAAAGGTTGCCAAATACCAAGCTTGTCAAGCCAAGGACTATTCAGTTGAGGCTTCCTGATCTCTGCTTTTCGATTATTGTTATTGTTTCCTGGCCGAGGGATGCTTGCTGCTGCAAATGGACTTACCTTCCATGAAAGGTACCAAACACCAAATCTCTTTTGGGGAGGCTTACTAGCCTCTGGTTTTTTTGAACTGCAACGGTTTTCTGGCCTGGGAGTGATAGCTTTTTCAAATTCCTGTCTCTGCCAGAATTGCTCCCAGATGCCAAACCCAAATCTGGGAGGCTTACACCCATCTTCTTTTTCACAATACTTATCATTTGATAGCCTGCAAATGATAGCTTTCTCAAAATCCTGTCTCTGCCAGAATTGTTCCCAGATGCCAAACCCAAATCCTAGAGGCTTACAGCTATCTTCTTTTTCATGATGCTTGTCATTTGATAGCCTAGGGGCGCTGACTCCCTCAATTTTGGCATCTTGCTTTGTGTTTAGTAAAACTTTTGGCGACCAAAGTTGCTGAAAGAAGTCAAGATTCATTGAATTGGTACAAATCTCTTTACAGTGAAATATTATTGCATAGCACCACAATTCTGGCAAGTAGAACTTAGTACCAGACCCTACCTTCAAATTTTATTAAAGTCCTTGCCGACCAACTGGAAATTGATCAGAACCAAAAATAGTAATATTTTATGGAGGAATTCCTCTGTTTTCAAGGAGTGTATTCACTTACAGGGTGAAATTCGCACATATTCTTGATTTCAGAGTAATCTGAAAGAATATTCCTCTTTTGATGCACCTTAATGTATGAGCAAACATCATGTTTCCCCCCAGCTCCTCTGCAGCACAAAAACACTATCATATCTTTAACTCAATGTAATTATTGAACTCCACAAACCTACCAGGCTTTAGTCGAATCAAAACAGATATCACTAAATTCCCTAGCACCCTAGGTTATTTATCGAATTGCAACAAACATCAGTAAATGTGCAGATGTTCATCCTGTATAAGACCAAATAACAAAGTTTGCAAAAACCCAAACCAAATTTAAACAAAATTCCTCTTAACAAACACCATCTTCTTCATTCAAATCAGATCCAAGCACAGAAACTCAACAGTAGGAGTAATAAATCCTTCCTTCACTCCAAGCTCATGGAGATCATCATTATATTAATTGCACTCAATATAACCAGCAAATATGCAGCATTTAAGTCCATATTTAGACTTACATCAAAGGAAGCTACCTTACACAGCCGAATATTCCAGAAAAATAAAGCTAAGACCAATATTCTTGATCAAAAAATAATTCTCGTGATTACATCTTTGAGATTTCCATTGTTACGTACACTTATGTAACTTCTAAATGCTGGAATTGAAACGGGTTTAAATTAGACCTAATACATCCCAAAGAAAAGAGGATACAAAACAGTTAGAGAACATAGCATCTAAGTCCAGATTTAGACTTACATATAACAGCACTGACAGATGAGACTAGATTTACCATAAATTTGACAAAGAAGTAAGAACCCATTGTTCTTGTTCACATTCAAACATTTTCGTAGTTAAACCTTTCATATTTCCACAGGAAAACATTTTGATACATTGATATAAGCTTTAGGACCCCAGAATTTTGAAAGAGAATTAGAACTCAGACATAAAACATCCGAAACAAAACAGGACACAACATGACTGGTTCCAGATAAATGTACCAAAACATGCAGTATACAGTCCAAATTTATGGTCCCAAAAAAGAACACTTGTGAGCTTATTTGTGAAAATCTCAAAGATCAAATTTTGAGAAGTCTTTTATTTGATCAAAAATAACAGCCATAATAAAGCTCAAATTGTGAGAATTGTTACATTTGATCAGAAATAGCAGCCACTTCATTAAAGTTTTGGAAAATTTGGCATTGTATCGTGTCTAAGCTCTAACCCTTTCCAATCTCCAGGGCCTAGAAGTTAGATGAATGTATCAAAATGTTTACCCATAAATCTCAAAGATTTAGTTATAAGAATTGCTTTATTTGATAAAGAATGGTGCCTTCTGCTTTAATTTTATAGAAATTTTGATTTCTGTAAGGAAGTTGCTTTCATTTTCTGGGATTTTGGAAGGGTCTAGAAATTAGACCAGAAGCAGCCACTATTTTTTATGAAAAAACAATTCTCATACATTATTTGATCTTTGAGATCTCCACGGATCAACATTTCCCTAAATTTATGTAATTTCTAGACCCTGTCAATAGGAAGGGGTCTAGAAGCTAGACTACAAGGTCAAAACAATAATTCTCGTAACTCGAATTTTGAGATTTTGACGGTATAAATTTATGCAACTTTTAGACCCTATGAATTGGAAAGGGAATATTAGTTGAGACCAGACCAGATACGTCATAAAGAAAATATTTGATATCTAGACCTCATAAAGAAAATATCTAATGTCTAAACCCTATCAAACCGAAGGGGTCTAGAAGTTCGACCAGAAGACCAATCAAATTTTTGAGATTTCCACAAATATACATTTCATTACACTTATGGAACTTTGGGTCTAGAAGTCGAAACCAGACCGAATACTCATAAGGAAAATATCCAAATTTTAAACCCTATCATAGAAAGGGGTCTAGAAGCTAGACCAGGCGATCAAACAAAATAATTCTCATAATGGGATCTTTGAGATTTCCATAAATATAAATTTAGCTACATTTATGAAATTTCTGGACCCTATCAATTGGAAGAGGTCTAGAAGAAGTTGAAAGCAGAACCGCTACAGCATAAAGAAAATAGCTAACTTCTACACCCTACCAATGGAATCAATCTAGAAGTAATAAACCCCATACAACATAGTTGAATTCAGATTTTAAAAAACCAGTAATCTCATAAAATCCGAGAAACAATCAACTAAGAAGTGAAGATAGCTTACATGAAAAGCAAGACTGAAGGACACATATCTTGGAGACAAAGAAGCGTCATTCATCCAAAATCATGGCCAAGTAGTTGAGCTCCGCAATCATTTTGAGTTTAAACATCCTCTTCGCCGTTTTCGTCATAAAAACCCTCGTTTTGCAAGGAAAAGTATCGAAATGCCAGAAAACCTCTCATTTTTTGGGGGGTGAGGAAATGATGATATACATATGGCCTCAAACGAATTTGTTCAGCGGATATTCTGTATGTCCAATCATTGGACGACAACTGTATGGAAAAAATAAAAAATGAGTTGCTAAGATTATCCAGTTTAACCTGTGCTCTTTCCTTCTCTCCTCTTATTTTTTGACGCGTGGCAATGGTACACTTGCCATTTTAAGCGCTTTTTTAACTCGTGCAGGGACAAGCCTTTTAAATTTCGTCCCACTATTTAGTTTACAATATTCTTTACACTTTGAAAATAAAAAATAAAAATTTCATATGATATTTATGGGAATATATTTTTTAAGGGAAAAAAAATTGTTTAGAATTTTTAATCCGAATCACCATATTTATCCGTCCTAGGGAAAAAAGCTATTTGAATTATGTAGAAATGTGGATGATTAAAATTATTGAATTATCTATTACTAAATATTAGTTGAGATATGTTATATTGTTTTGTTTATTGAGGGGTTTCATAATTATGTCGATAGGCGTTATACAGCGAGAAGAGGTCTCCTGATGAAGCAGATCAACGGTGGACATACACATTGTACAAATGGACGACCATCTACCCAATCTAAATCATTCACGTCATAGTCAATGCAATAGATGGCAGTAACTTTTTGGAATTTATTGTACATATTTCAGCTACTTACTCTGCGGAAATAGTGGTCGCATTAACTATGATATGCACTTGTCATGATTTTGTTGCATCAAAGACGAACGATATTCAGCCAAGTACCATGATTTCATTCGTCGAGCCCCTCATCTTCTAGAGTTCCACCGACTTGAATAATTCACACCAAATGTTAAAGAACTAGCAATCGTACGTGAAGTGTACGATGGAAACGCCGAAAGCTATCGTGCGAGGAAGTCAAAGTGGAGGGAGAGAACAATGCGAGAGGAAAATGGATGAAGAAGGGGTATGAGGGCGGAGACGTGTAAAGGTGGGCAAATCTAAATTGGGGAAGCAATCTGAAACTTTACACAAGACTAACTAAACACAAGGTTGTTAAGCATTTGTAGGCGAAAAGGTATGTTGTGCTAGATGAGAATGCATTGTGTACTTCCTCTAGCACTTTGCAAACATGCTTTTAGTTGTAAGCTCGAGTAATTGTATGGGACGAGCAGATATATGTCATTTTTTTATTGTTGGGAGAAGGAATAAGTAAGAATTATGGTGGGAGCTGAATGTGGGTGTCATAGAGCACCCTTGCTTTCCAATTAGTGGGAATTATGTTAGCAACCTTTACCCATTCGAAGCCAACCCTACGACAACCTACCAGGGAGAAGCGCACCCCAAGAGCGACATTTGGAGGGCTTAATGCCTTTGGTCGTAATTGTCATCGGATGGAAGACAATAGCAAATGAATTAATGCTCCTAGAGCAATCGACACATCGAGCTTGGATTGAGTAGCTCTCAACATTTTTTTGTATCGTGTTGCTACCGTCCTTTTAATTCGTCAAACCATAAACAACACTTCCAACTCTTCACCATTGTATTTGGTTGAACTGCATTTTGTATTTGGTTGAAATGCCTTATAGTTTGAGGATGCCACCAGGTAAGCGCCGCCACATTTCCCTATGGCCGTCGAAGCAATTTTTTATTCATAATTTATCTGTGGATTTATTGTAACGTATCCAGTATGTCCCAGTTCGAAACCTGCATTTTCTGAATCGTTTTCACTCTGCCCAGTAATTACTTTGCAACAAATAAAATGAACAATAATTTATTCTTATAATGGGATCTTATATACGAATAATTTCATGATAGAGCTATTAAATAAGATATTACACTTTCAGACACATTTTTTTTAAACACCAACAAACAACTGACAAACGAGCCACCACATGGATTAAAAGAAAGGATGAATTTGCACCACCACATGGATTGGAGGCAAGAATGAGATTTGATTGCCACCTTGTTAACTAAAAATCAATGACCGCTTTAAATTATTTGTTACTTTCACTTAAACTTTAGCTACCATAAGTTATTTTCAAATTAAAGTTAGCTACATATAATTGAAAACATATAATGAGACGTTGATAATAATATTCTACAATAACATATTATTATTAAAATAATTTTTATGTTGATAGTTGTGTTCTAAATTAAAATGATATTGAGTCAATTTAGACATTCTATAGCATCCAATTAATTATGGGTCTTGATTTTTAAGGTCATTGAAGGATTTGATCTCGATTGCTAAAACGGTCAATGTATGTTAGTTACATCGGGAAGCACACATTGCATGGTCCAACTTGACGGCTACTTTTACCTCACAAGTGTTCCGCAATTTTTTGATTGACCGTAATGAATGTGTTGAGCAACATTCCCCAGTTGCCAAGGTTCTTAGATATCAAACATTTCAAGAATAGGTAGCACATGCCTGTATCATTCATTAACTAAAGACTTAAGGGAAGTTATGATTTATGGAACGAGACCTCCAGAAGGTCAGGGACAAGTGAAAATACATCAGATTCGGTCTTCTCGTGATGTAGACGCATTGACATATAAGAATTTACAAAATATGTACAGGTGCCCATTGTCATGAAGATCGCCCTCAAAATTCCGTCCCAGTTTGAAATGTTTGAAAACTCTGACCTGAAAACATGTCGGTGATTCAATGCACATCAAAGGTTGGTGCTTCATTTTTGAGAGCCATCATAACTTAACTACTCAAATAAATTTTTGGTTGCCGATGAGGCGAAACATGACATTCTAAGGAAACTTGTAGATTTTTCATAACAAGGTAGATTTCTCATAACCAGCCTTCATTCCTTTTTCAAGTTGGTAAAGTTGTTGGTCAAACAAGGTAGATTTCTCATAACAATCATCAATACACCTCGTAACATCCTCTGACTGCAGACCATGGTTTCAACTATATACAAAAGCCATGACATAGAAGTATGCCTCCAAGAATTTCCATTTGTGAGGGACATCTAAGGGTTGCCTTTGGGTATGGACAACATGGATTCAAGTTTCCTTAGAATGTCATGTTTCGCCTCGTCGGCAACCGAAAATTTATTTGAGTAGTTAAGTTATGATGGCTCTCAAAAGTGGAGCACCAACCTTTGATGTGCATTGTATCACCGACATGTTTTTAGGTCAGAGTTTCCAAACATTTCAAACTGGGACGAAATTTTGAGGGTGATCTTCATGACAATGGGCACCTTTACATATTTTGCATATTATTATATGTCAATGCGTCTACATCACGAGAAGACCGAATCTGATGTATTGTCACTTGCCCCTGACCTTCTGGAGGTCTCGTTCCATAAATCGTAACTTCCCTTAAGTCTTTAGTTAATGAATGATACAGGGATGTGCTACCTATTCTTGAAATGTTTGATACCTAGAAGAACCTTGGCAACTGGGGAATGTTGCTCAACACATTCATTACGGTCAATCAAAAAATCATGGAACACTTGTGAGGTAAAAGAAGCGGTCAGGTTGGACCATGCAGTGTGTGCTTCCCGATGTAACTAACATACATTGACCATTTTAGCAATCGAGATCAAATCCTTCAATGACCTTAAAAATCGAGACCCATAATTAATTAGATGCTATAGAATGTGTCTAAATTGCCTCAATATTATTTTAATTTAGAACACAACTATCAACATAAAAATTATTTTAATAATAATATGTTATTGTAGAATATTATTATCAACGTCTCATTATATGTTTTCAATTATATGTAGCTAACTTTAATTTGAAAATAGCTTATGGTAGCTAAAGTTAAAGTGAAAGTAACAAATAATTTTAAAGCGGTCATTGATTTTTAGTTAACAAGGTGGCAATCAAATCTCATTCTTGCCTCCAATCCATGTGGTGGTGCAAATTCATCCTTTCTTTTAATCCATGTGGTGGCTCGTTTGTCAGTTGTTTGTTGGTGTTTTAAAAAAATGTGTCTAAAAGTGTAATATCTTATTTAATAGCTCTATCATGAAATTATTCGTATATAAGATCCCATCATCAGAATAAATTATTGTTCATTTTATTTGTTGCAAAGTAATTATTGGACAGAGTGAAAACAATTCAGAAAATGCAGGTTTCGAACTGGGACATACTAGATACATTGCAATAAATCCACAGATAAATTACGAATAAAAAATTGCTTCAACGGCCATAGGGAAAGGCGGCGGCGCTTACCTGGTGGCATCCTCAAACTATAAGGCATTTCAACCAAATACAAAATGCAGTTCAACCAAATACAATGGTGAAGAATTGGAAGTGTTGTTTATGGTTTGACGAATTAAAAGGACGGTAGCAACACGATACAAAAAAATGTTGAGCTACTCAATCCAAGCTCGATGTGTCGATTGCTCTAGGAGCATTAATTCATGCACTATTATCTGCCATCCGATGACAATTACGACCAAAGGCGTTAAGCCCTCCAAATGTTTCTCTTGGGGTGTGTTTCTTCCTGGCAGGTTACCGCAGGGCTGGCTTTGAATGGGTAAAAGGTTGCTAACGTAATTCCCGCTAATTGGAAATCAGGGGCACTCTATGACACCCACATTCAACTCCCACCATAATTCTTACTTATTCCTTCTCCCAACAATTAAAAAAATGACATATATATGCTTGTCCCATACAATTACTCAAGCTTACAACTAAAAGCACGCTTGCAAAGTGCTAGAGGAAGTACACAGTGCATTCTCGTCTAGCACAACATACCTTTTCGCCTACAAATGCTTAACAACCTTGTGTTCAGTTAGTCTTGTGTAAAGTTTCAGATTGCTTCCCCAATTTAGATTTCCCCACCTTTACATGTCTCCGCCCTCATATCCCTTCTTTGCCCATTTTCCTCGCACATTGTTCTCTCCCTCGACTTTGACTTCCTCGCACGATAGCTTTCGGCATTTCCATCGTACACGTCACGTACGATTGCTTGTATTATTATGCGGAAGGTGTTGGTAAAGTGGATTGCAAGTGGGCTATTTTGACATTGGTTAGAATGTGTGATAATTATGACCCAACTTAGATTGATGTTGATAGTCCTGGAAACATGTTCTTTGTGTATGTATGTGCTAATTCTTACTATTTTATACAATATACACCATGGAATCTCATCATGTTCGTAGATCCTTATTTGAATCTATGTATGCTTTGTTAGTTCCTCTTGGCACCCACAACATCAACCATCTTCTTTGTGTTGTACACTATTGTAATTATCTTTGTATTGCTCTTCCATAGAAATTTCAATACTTGTCCATATAGAGATGTCCAACGAATCAAAGTATGTGCTATGAATATAAAATGTGGCATGATTTCAATGACATGGATCCATGTCCAACGAGAATTAGAATATAATAAAAATCCATTCTACAATGCATCAACGAACATAAGGTTTCGAATGATCTTTCAATTTATTGTTGAGTTTCTAACTATCAATCGATGTCTGACATGTAAGTCTCCCATGGTAGCAATGTTTAGTGATATTTTTAAAAACACAGGTTCTCTTCTTATTCATTTGAGTTAACATATTTTTTGAATTTTTTATTTTCTATGTATTGATAATTTCTTTTGGGAAGTTATCACAATCAGATTAATTGAATTTTTGTCCTGATGTTTTATTTTAATATTTGTTTGGCAGGCATAGGTGATCTCATGGGATTTCCTTTTCTGTTGTATAGATCTTGCTTCATAGTGGAATAATGAACGTGGAACCATAGCTTCCTCCTCACTACAAATTAATGGATCTCGCATCATAATGGAATAATAAATGAGGTATGTAGGCATTAGGTAAAAATTTTGTCAATAGATGTCAACTGCAAGTGTAGGGTAACGGGTTGTTTATTACCAGAGAATGTTTAAGGTGGATTACCAATCAAAAAGGTCTTTCTAAATCTTTCACCACATGTGAACATGATAAATTTCATGTGGTTATGAGTTCATGTGGACGATTAGTCCAAATACGGGAGAATACTCGTCGAGTTTTGTAAAGCTATCCAATATTTTTAATTACTAATCTGTCTATAGGTGATCAAAGTTCATGATTCTTTCAGACGATTGCAAGAAGTCGTTTGGTCAAAAAAGGTGCAAAAAAATGATTTTATGAAAAAAGAAAAAAATTGCTATCAATGCGTAGAGCTCGAGAAAATATACATTTTTAAAGAAAACGACATCGGAAACAGGGCCACGGAATGAAAGGTATGGCACGTGCAAGTTTTTTGCTCCTACATCTTCCTAAACGGTCCAAAAAGGTGCAAAAATAGATTTTATGAAAAAAAAAAAAGAAATATTGCCATCAATGCGTAAAGCTCGAGAAAATATACACTTTTAGAGAAAACGACACTTGAAACGGAGCCACGGAATGAAAGTTATGGCACGTGCACGTTTTTGCTGCTACATCTTCTCGGACCCTTTCCAAAAATGGCAATTTTTTTTCCTTCTAAAAATTTCACCAACACTCTGGAAATGGTAAGAAATTGCCAAAAACGGAAACATTCCCACGCGCTAAAATGAGAAGAGTTTTTCCATGCGCCACACACAAATTTCCATGCAGGAAACGATGCGAACTGCGGCAAACAATGCGAGTTGTTTCACGCGTGTTTTTCAACAGACGCGTGGACGGCTGAGATCAATTTGGTCGACAATACGGAAAATGGAGCGGACGGTTTGGAGTGATGCACGTCAGTACGGCGTGTCAGAGCCCCTAAGGTTTTCTAACTTAGTTCACGCCTTTCAGCCTAAATATAAATTAAAAAATACCCATTTTTACAATAGCATACAATTTCATCACGATTTTATTCCACTCTGTCAATTAGGCTGCAGGTGGAGCAGATAATACGTTCACCAGCTTCGCCATTGCCCCCTGCAGAGCATTGGCAGTAATCTGTTGCAACTGAGATCTGTTCTCTGCGTCCACCCTTCTCTCACCTGATCTGAAATCAAGGGATTCATCGTTGTATATCTCCCACCACTTGCTCACCAATTTCTTGATATCTTCTCTCTCCATATTTTCCTCTTTTCCAGTGAACCTCCACGGTTTCGAACCCTGCACATCCATCAATAGATAAATCAATCAATTGCTGAGAAAACAAACCCTGTTATGTTGCATCAATAAAACGGGCAAAATAAAAATCTTACAGCTGCACAGTAATGCACGACTTTGACTTCGTCCAGATCAGTAAACAAAAAACACCAAAATTACCTGCTCTGCGAAGGGGTGTTGGAGTTGTGGACATGAGGGTTTCAATCATGCTGTCGAAGGTCAATCATTCTCGGGATGACGCCATAACATGGCCAGGACCAGATTATACATCTTCTGGAAATACATGTTCAAAAAATCCTGCAAAGGAAAACAACGTACTTTACAGTTCAATTTAAGTAAGGGTAAGTATTGAAAATCAGTTTGTAACAGTGAACAAAAAACAACCAAAATTACCTGCTCTGCGAAGGGTGTTGGAGTTGTGGACATGAGGGTTTCAATCATGCTGTCGAAGACCCACAACGCCTTAAACATCAATTTCCGAATCCGGCGAGGAAAGTATTTGCTCGGCTCAAACACAAACATCCCGGCATTGAAATACAGAGCAGGACGCTGCGTCTCCAATTCAGCAGGCCAACAGACCTTCTCGGGGCACTACTGGCAGTACCCAATTTTCTATTGCGGCCGAAGTGTGACTCCATGTTTTCTCACAGAAACAGTCCATCACAGCATAGAAATACCCGTCTGGCATGTCAAACAGGTGATCAATGTTGTCAAAGACCTGTATGTCTGCATCCAGATACACCATTTTGCGGTACTCCTCAAACTACACATTGAAGCCAAAGGAGGAAAAATCTCAATTGCTATCTATAATTTCATAGTCAATGGAAAGAAATTAGAAAAGAGAAGAATGTTAAGAGTACCTCCCAAATGCGCAATTTGGAGTAGTTGAGAACATAGTAAGCCATGGCAAATTGGACTTGGTTATCGGGTGGATGTATGGGCTCGATCTCTCGAACAATACAACCCTGGTTACGCAGTTGCAATCTGTGGTGTTCAGGAACATCGGGTAAGATCGCCACCACCAGGGGATACAAACTCTTTACCTTCCTCAGTCCCTTGGCGAGACCCACAACGCCTTTAACATAATCTCCGGATCCGGCGAGGAAAGTAATGTAAGCTCTCCTGGAATAGCACCACTAAGTGCAGCCATCTTTGCGCTAAACATCTCTGAAAAAAACTGTTTAGCCATGATCACTATCAGGGTTAGGGTTAAGAAGAATTTCAAAGTATGGAGATTCAGGTAACAGAAGTTCTAAGGTCGTAAGTATTGCAGAATGAAGCAGTTGATTTCAAATGTTTGGGAAGGCTCTCAATTTTATGGGCGAAATGTAGACGACGGAAAAGCGATAACAGCAGGAGATCAAAAATACCAATATTTCAATGGATTTAAGGATCAGCGAATAACGAGCCGACAGCAATGTATAAACGTGTCAGTTCCTTACTTGACCGACATTGAAGTGTGTAAGCGGCCCTGCTGGCAGCAGAAAACCCGTGACTATTAGTCAGGGCAAAATTCCTAGAAACACGCCAAGGACATTTGGAGATAATGTGTGGTCCCACAAGATATCCAAACTGAAATTTTACTTGTCGGATCAAAGTTCAAACGACTCGTTTACGTACTCAATAAACGCGTGGACGGCTGAGATCAATTTGGTCGAGGATACGGAAAATGGAGCGGACGGTTTGAAGCGATGCACGTCAGTACGGCGTGTCAGAGCCCCTCCGGCTTTCTAACATAGTTCACGCCTATCGGCGTAAATATATACGAATCCACACCGATCTTACAGAGTTCGAGTTGTTCTTTTACAATTTATTTTTGCGTAGGTCGTTGATAGGAAGGTTTCACAATTTTCTTCCGCCGAGCATGTAAATGCTTCAACAGATATATGTGTATTCAACTTCTAGCCACATCCCACGTGTTTGACTTGAAGATCCTTCCTTGTTGGCCCTCCTAGACAGCGTTGTTCCTTACTTCGTTAATGAATGAGCGTTTCAAGGCTATTTTTTATAACTGGTTATAATGTATCGAATCATGTTTTTGGACACCCCTGCACTCCGTTTGTTTTCAGCGCCCTCATTTTCATTGTTAATAACTATTATTAGCTTCCAAGTACCTCAACTGATAGCGCAATGTCTCGGCTGTGTATGGTTACTTCTCCTACTCTGTTGCATATATATGTCTGTATATTTACCATTTCACCAATTGTAGGCATACATCCTCTATTTCACCAAATGCAGACACGTAACTTTAGGGCAAGATATGGTTGTTGCATTGCGGCTACAACTCCCATCTAAGGTACCGCTCGCCACTCAGAGTACACAAAATTTATTTGATCCTTTGCTTTTCCATATTAGGGTTTTTATATATTGTGTTTTTATAGTTGTAAAAAAGATTTAAGCCAAGTTTGCGCTAATTCATTCTTGCAAAGTTTCTTAAGTCATTACGTTAATTACTCATGTACATAGGTTTGGTGACTCTTACTAATATTGCAAGAGTGATTAACATTCTTCGAAGAAATGGGTGTTTTAGGGACTTGGTTTAAGTCTTAATGAACTTCAATTTTGAATGTGGCGACCGGGTAAGGTTACTTCAACATTATCAATAAAAGATCTATAATAAATTGAAAACTCCATATAAAGGTGTTTTATTTGTCAATTTAAGAATCTTATTTTTATAATAAAATTGTTAAAAAAACTATTGCTTGAATAAAATATTATTTTGAAACTATAAATTGTTGTGTTATTTATTTAGGAAAGTAAAACATCAATGGAACAAAAAAAACTTTCATTCCAATCTCATTAAGAAATATTAGTCATTCAACATAAAGATGTTAGTTAACTTGGTATGTGTATTTATTATTCATCCTCAAAAATATAGGTGATTGAGATTTTTCTCCTTTTACCACTAGCACCATGCAACACAACATGTACTCTTGGATATTTTGGTTGAATTATCCTACCATGGATCCTTCTTGCAGATACATGATTGGTATGTTGATGTTGAACGTGTTCTATCTTTGGTTAACATCGAATTTGTCAAGGAAAATAGGATTCCCTCTTCCACGTCATGTTAATGCTTCATCCTTTGTTACATTTCCCCTGCCTTGTATAGATTATTAGTTCTCGTTACATATAGTTTGTTTGTTCCAACTGCTTTGGTGTAGCTTTTGGAGAGTAACTTGGTAAAAAAAATATCAATTATTGCTTGATTTTGTTTATCTTGTCATTTTTTCCTCCAACACATCAATAGTCTTCATTCTATCGGTGTGATCATTGGAAGTTGTAGTTGTAAGTTCTATGGTTTATATTTAAGAAAAATGTAGAGGTATATACAAGGAATGTGAATTGTTTGACAGCATGCGTAAGAGGGATATCATCTCATGGGATGCAATAGTTTTCAGATATTCAAAAAGCGGGGTTGTTGTAAAGGCATTGAAAACTTTTAAACAAATACATTTGGTAGGTGTGAAGACAAACTCTGCAACCTTTTCAAACATCCTTAGCCTGTGCTGAAATGGTTTTCTCATAAATGCATTTGCGCAATAGTTGAAGATGTGTAGAAAGGTTTCTAGGAGATTTTTGTCTGGTATAAAACTTGATGTGTAGAATATTTTAATTGTTCTTATAATTTCTTTTTATGTTAGATTCAGGCCAACAAGATAAAGCCACAATGTTTTTACAATATAAAGAATACCATTAATTGGAAAATATCACAGTTCCATTGAAATTTGATGTCACTATTTTATCATTTTTTAGCATTGCAATCTCTAGATGAAATAGGTTCAAATTTTGGGAATGAAGAGCTAAGCAAAACAATCTTAAGTTTACAGAGAATTTGAAGGCAATGGAGTAGAATAGAGAAAATCCATAGATATTGTCTTGGAGAGGGATGAAAGTAGAGCCAAGGGCTCGCAAGTGTGATGTTCAATAAATTATAACTAGCAATTAGCTTGAATGTTTATCTTCTTCGTAGTTTGCAAGTAGGGAATGTGTTTGTTTTCTTGTACATCTCTATAATGTTGCTAAATATTAATGGAATAGAGCATGTTTGGTTTTGAATTGTGATTTTGTGTCCATGTTTATCCTTAAGTCAAAATATGCAAGTCCTTAAGTGTCATGCAAAACAACCTATTATAGTTTATAGTCTATAGGCATATGTGAATTATAATTTTTTGACCTCATACAAGCATATGCAACAACATTTGGCATCGATTCCAATTTCATTTTTGCATCGATCTTTGTTCTAGAAGGAATATTGCATGTAAGTGAACAAATCATGTTATGTAAAATGTTTATTATATGTTTCTCTTTTATGTTTAACACATATTATATATCATGTCTTTCATCCATTTTCTTGAAACGTTCGAATGCTTCTGCATTTTGCATACATATCTACCATGGCACTTGCAACTATAACATCTTCCAAAAGTTCCTTCTCCATAATATATTTCTTATTTGTCTATTGATATGGATTTATTGCACAAGCTAACTTTAAACCTGATAATTATATATGCTTCAAAGTTGCCTAGGTATTTTCAGAAAACCTGTTTTATGCATTTTCTACAACCTTTATAGACCAAAAGACCATATCTCTTGCATGATTTATGTCAATTTGTTCACCTGCTTCCACATTCTGCTTACAAAAGTTCAATCGCCTACTTCCACATTTTACTTACAAAAGTTCAATGAACATTTATATTGACAAACATATATAATTTCAATGAGCTAAATTTGCGAACTACATTTCATTCTTTCCAGCTCAATGCTTAAATTTTTCAATTGGTTCAAAAAAAAGTTGCATATATTGTTAAAATACTATTTGAATAATAATGAAGAAAATGAATGGTGATGTTTCATGGATTGTAGCTTTGACAATGTAGTCCTCTTATTGTGTACAACATTTTCTTCTCCAATTACAACATAGTTTCAAGTTCAAATGCATACGGTGTCATGGATTTACAATACATTTATGAGATTAGGGCCATTACTTAGCTTCTCTAATTATTATATTTTTTCTCACAATGCTCTTGTTGCTTAAAATTCCAAGCAGTTATGGAATGAAATGCACCAAAAAAAATCAGCCTCTCAAATTTAATTTCATGTAATTTTATCTATCATTAACTTATCGGGCCACTAAAGTTTAGATTTCTTGCTATGAAATGCATGACAATAACTTCACTTTCTCAGGAAAATCATTGCTACTCGCATTGCTATGTTAACCTCCTCAATTGCACTTGCAACTAAAACGTCTTCCAAAAGTTTCTTCTCCATAATATATTTCTTATTTATCTATTGATATGGATTTATTGCACAAGCTAGTTTTAAACATGCTAATTACATATGCTTCAAAGTTGCAAAGGTATTTTCAGAAAACTTGTTTTACGCATTTTCTATAACCTTTGTAGACCAAAAGACCATATCTCTTTCAGGATTTATGTCAATTCGTTCACCTACTTCCACATTTTTCTTACAAAAGTTCGATCACCTACTTCCACATTTTACTTACAAAAGTTCAATGAACATTTATATTGACAAACACATATAAGTTCAATGAGCTAAATTTGCAAACTACATTTCATTCTTTCCAGGTCAATGCTTGAATTTTTCAATTGGTTCAATTTTTTTTTGCATAGATCATTAAAATACTATTTGAATAACAATGAAGAAAAAGAATGTTGATGTTTCATGGATTGTAGATTTGACAATGTAGTCATGTAGTTGTGTACAACATTTGTTGCTTCAATTACAACATAGTTTCAAGTTCAGATACATACGGTGTCATGGATTTACAATACATTTATGAGATTAGGGCCATTACTTGGCTTCTCTTATTATTATTTATTTTTTCTCGCAATGCTCGTGTTGCTTAAAATTCCAAGCACTTCCGGAATGAAATACACCAAAAAAAATCGGCCTCCCAAATTTAATTTCATGTAATTCTATCTATCATTAACTTATCAAGCCACTAAATTTTAGATTTCTTGTTATGAAATGCATGACAAAAACTTCACTTTCTCAAGAAAATCATTGTTACTCTCATTGCTATGTTAACCTCCTCAACTCACTGCCCTTGCTGACTAAATGCATCATTATTTGTTGCTTATCAACATACACATTGCACCCCTCTGGTGCAATTGCTAGTAATAACTTTATCATTTTATGTGTAAATTTTTCATTGGTTGATGATAGATAACCTTAATATGATTGTGTTATTGTGTAGGGCCATAAAAATAATTCGATTGAAAAAAGACCTCCAAACTCTACTACATGCCCAAGATTTCACATTTTTTCAATCACCTTCTCCGAGCAAGAAGAAGAATGTTATTACAGTTGAGCATTTTTATTGACTTCTCACACTATTATAGTACTATGCCACCACCTTGAGCTACTATTGTGGGTTACAATTATTGACATTATTACAATCACTTCTAAATTTATAACAATGATATTAAATATTATTATTTTGTGTGAAATTTTATCTATTGTTTAGGTCATTTCAAACCAACCTCCATGAGTAGTCATTGTTACTAATACATATATTTTAAATACATCTATCTAAAAATCTTTAAGAGATCAATCTCAACGCCCTTATCTTGGATTTTTCGCACGTCACAATTATTAATTTGTTATTACCTTCTTCATAACTTCCTACTAAATGGTGACAAATGTTGGCAATCTAGATACATTGATGTGTAAGCCTCGAAAAACTATCTTTAGAGAAAAAAAATGGGGTTCAAACTCCACCATATGGCCAAGATATGATTTTTTATTGAATTATCCAAGAAAAAAGGAAAAACTTCTTAGTCGTGGTCAAATGGAAGTCAAATTTAAGGTCGGAATTGAAAGTGAACACACTTAAATAAATTGCAACCCACCATCACCCCTTGGCTGCCATTACACAACGCCTCTTAGTGTAACTATGACATGTTTCTTTGTGTATTTTTTATGTAATATTTATAAGGTAGGTAGACCAGTTTAGAACACAAGCACCTCAAGGTATTTGTCAATAGAGGAGAGGAATAAAAAACGTCATCCACCACTTTGGGCTTCTTGTTATATGCATAAAAATCCACCTACCTCAAATTAAGTTTCATCACACATGTAAAATATAGCTTAAACAATGTCTAATTAACTTCTCAATCAGACATGTAAGGAGATAGAGGGATGTTAGCTTTTAAAACGTTTTCGCAAGGACTTTTGATTTGTCCCTAGACCTCTTATCGCAATTTAAATTATATGTGCCAAAAAATATATTTGAACATATTCGATTGTTAAATCTAAGCTTCTAATGGAATATTTTTTATACCGTTTAGACAGTCATGGTCATTACGACCATACAAAAAGTCCTAGCCAAGAATTGTAAATCTACAATGTGATTGTCATATGATACTTGTCTATCTTTGAACTTTCATCTCCTCTCTTGAATGTGTGCCCTTCAACATCTCACTCTCTCAAATGGGAATATCTTGCAAGATCAAAATTGATAATGGTTTGGATTGGGGTCTATGTAGATAGGGTAAGTGCTTACCCTTCCAATTTGTTAATCCCCTCAAATTGTATTGAGAATTTGAAAGATAATCACAAGGTATAACAATAACAATATCAGTGAAGTGTTATGTACAAAAATTTGATAAGTGTGTAGTGATCAAGCGAACCTAATCACTTATTTATTTACAACTGAGTGGATTCAAAATTTGAAAAAATCAGCATGCATGACCAATCTCCAATGGCTAGAGACAAGAAATACAGAAATGACGACAAGATGATCTGATTTAAAACATATTATATGCAAATGTTTTGAGACCGTACAGATGATGCGAATAAATTTCATGACTGTATGAGCATTCCTAATAATGTGTCAAGATAAGCATGAGGTAGATGTGATGGTTTCCTAAAGATGCGCAAAATTAAATTCCTATATTACGAGTATGGTTCCTATGATATATAATATGTTGATAAACATGGGACAATCTTGACATGAAAATTAAATATCATTAGGACAAAGACATTGTTAATGATCTTCTAGCCTTATGCACTCATGAGTTGTAGCAACAGTCGTAGATCAAGAAATGCATGGTTATCTAAGATGGTGATTTTTTTATTATCAACTGTACATTGTAGTCATCCTATTTAATTTATTTATTATTGAAGTGCAAGGCAACACGCTAGTTACTAATAGTGAGATATAACTCTACATTACCATATTATTTCACTTATTCATCATGTGTTATAACAAACGTCCATAGTGTTGTTAGGGAAAAATAGATATACATCGTAGACATCCTATTTCATTTATTTCCCATTTAGATGCAAGGTAACACCCTAATTATTTCTAGTGAGAGAGTTATACATTAAATCCATTTTATTTCACTATTTTATCATTGAGGTGTAAGGCAATACCCTCCTAGGGAGATAAAACTCTACAATGTATCCATCGAAATTCAATTTTTACCATTGAGGTGCAAGAAAACACATTAATTTGGTTTGTACTTTAGTCTTAAAATATATCTATTTAATACTTATGAAATCTTCACAAAATCTTTATCAAGTTACTTATCACCTTTGCTTTAAGTTGTAAGAATATAAGCTTTGTGGATAAACATTTAGTCTTTGCAAACTTATCTGTCATTTCAAAGCACTACCAAATAATTATTGGTCAATGTTATGCATGCAATGTGAATGACCACTTACCTTCACAAGTGCTAAGAAGGTACAAAAATATTTATTATTGGATGTATAATATAATAATTAGGTTTAGGGTCTTATTAGCATTACTAATTGCTCAATATAATACAAAATGATAGAAAAATAATCCTAACAATCCTAAATCATGTAAACTAGTTCATGTTAATATATATGTCAAATATAATGTAATGAAAGTAGAGTCAGGGTTTTAGGGTTATAGATATAGACTGCTACCAAGCTCAAAATATGTGAGAGTGTTAAAACTAGTTACAAAGTAGATTAAGGTGTTGTCAAGTTGTTTATGAAATCTGGGGACCTGGAAATGTACACAGGATATTTTGTTGGAAGAAGGATATGTTTATATGTTTATATCCCCTAGTACTATGAGTTGGTGCTAGATTTTGGAATTTGGTTTTCCTATGTTAAAATATATAGAATTTGGGTTCATAATGATGTGATGATGTTGTTGTAATTGGATATTACTTTTCTTCACTTGAAACCTTAAGCCTTATGATTTAAAAGGGGGTTTATTAGGATTGGGTTGTACTGACCTCACCTCACCCCACCCATGTTTTGAGCATTGTATTATGTACCAATACTCCAAAGAGGGATCAAGTAGTACATATTTCTTCCCAACCTATAATAAGATAGAGAGTGATAAACAATATGAAGAAGATAGCTCGTGATTTCTACCTCACATTTGGAAATATACGATTGTGATTTAGTTGTATCTCATGGAGTGTGATACCAAAAAACAATAGAGATGTATTCATAATTTGAGTAACTTGTAGTATTTCTCTAAAGAATGAGTGATCTCAATGTTTTTTCAATGTCTTTCTTAAATTGTGCCTTTGATATGAGATCTATATATGCTTTTAAAGATTTAGTGTGGATGTGTTTATATAGGTGATCATTTGAATGATTTCCTGATTAACCAATCGAAATGTACCAACTAGGCAGATTAAGCTAAATTATACATTTAAAAATATGATAGTTACGAGTACAAGGGACATGTCCATAGTAGGTAGGATAGGTTCATGGTTGAACACGTTATGGACCCATGAACCTACCTAGGCTAAAGCTAGAATCATTTATGAGACAAATGAAAGTCTATAGATGTGTTCTATAAAAGTGTGCAGTCATTATTGAAGTGTTAAGATGGAGAATAAACGTGGACTAATGGAGATGGATGTGGGATAGAGTAGGAGAAAATTAAGTTGGTCTACTAATAGGTAAATTGGAATAATGTTAGAGTAAATTCAAAAGTGGTATTTATAAATACACAAAACCAATTTTTGGGTATTACAATTGACAACCTTTTAATCTAGTCCTAACAAATGTTATATTAAATGAAAAGAACAAGTAAATGTAAACCTCTCATCTTGACCATAGGAGAGTGGTGTGAAACTTGTGGATGTTTCCATGTGTCAATCAAATGTGAAACCTCCAACCACAAGGAAAAATCATGTATCAATTCTCAATAGTAATAGAAATTTGTATATGAAAATCTCAATATGTAAAGTGAAATGTGCATAAAATGACTACACCTAATTGGTCGTGCCAAACCACCTCTAATGTGATTTATGTAAACTAATGCAAACATGGTTAGGTGTAGACACAAAATCACGTACTTTGGGTAATTATCTAGTCTCGATCGCATATTACTATTCATATGGTTCCTAAGTACGAAAATTAATAATTAACCCATGTCTTTGGCCACCTTTCTTTACTTTATGCTTATGCTTTCAGTCTTGCACTCTCACTTGGTCAGTCTGTCTTTTCACCTTTTGGCATTTTTCATTCTAGACACTAACACCCAACCAGGACGTCAGTGTCAGGCACCCTCATCCCCTCTAGGCGCCCTTGTCCTCTTTGTACTTTACTCACACTTTTTGGGTCCTTTCTAGCCATTTGAGCATCTTATATTTTTGGTAGTCAACCTTTTAGGGGTTAGTCATGAAATTCAAGCAAAGGAATCATATAAATATAAAAGTATGTGATCATAATAAGGGACCAAACACTAAGCATCTACTATCTCTACCTAAGGTTGCACCCATCAAAGGCATCTATAGTTCCATTTGCATCCATCTAGCTCCATCACAAGGGACAAAAGGTTGGTTCATCTGCATCACACTTCATAGAAGTGGAGTCTATTGTTTCCATGCACACATTATTTACTCTACATCTAGTTACTTGCTCGCTACTTCAAGTGCAACATGCACAAGAGCAACCTAGGGCACAATTTTGCACGCACACACACATAAAACTACATTGGGTCTGAGATGTAGTTCAATGCTTAATTGTAATTCCACCATTATGGCGGCTAAGGACAGTTCGACCCCTCATTCTGCATCTTTCTTTTTTAGGATTTGATGTTTATTTGAGGGTTTTGTATGTGCTTTCTTCATTGCAGGTTTACGGTGACTTCAGCAATCTTACAACAATATATAGGTGATCAAAGGTGAACAAGTGTGAACCTCTTGCGACAACTCAAAGGAGGTTTTTGGATCATCTACATAAACCGGGGCACCCAGAAACTAGACTAGGGTAACCACGGGCGCCCCTATCCCTCTCCAGGCGCCCCAGTCCATTCAAATTTGTTGGATCTACATTTTTTCTAGGCTTTTATGCGACGGTCCTCCACCTCTATTCAATCGGTCTCCACTACGAAACAGTCCAACAACCTTTTCGAATCAGCTAAGGCTCTTCTAACCCTCTTTGTAATTAGGGTTTCATATTTTCGTTGCTTAATTATTTGGGTATTGTTTTGGTATTCATTTATTTACTACAAACTTGCATTAGATTAGGATATTATTTTACATTTTAGCATAATCATTTTGGTGAACTCGACCTTCAACTACACCTTTTGTTTAGGACTCTTATCCTCCTCTTACCATGTCTCACTCTTATGGTGACTTTACTGAAGAACATCTTAAAGCCCTTACTGACCATATTGTTGAGCATCCCCAAGATCTAGACTTGCTCTTACATGCTGCTCGTGAGGAAGCTACCAATTTTACGGAGTAAACTGCTTCTGTGGCCATTTCCACTTCTATTGCTACCCAACCACATGCTTCTACTCTTCCACCTATTTCTACCATCCTCTTTTCTGTCGCTACTCCCACCAATCACTTCACACAACCTCTTGTTTCTCACACATGGTAAGTTTCTTCTATTGGCACTCAAGACTTAGCCTCCCTTTATCAAGACCTCCAAACACAGATTCATCAATTACAACATGTTGCTTCTCATACGTCTCCATCTTCAGATTCCACTTTATTGCTACACACTCCATTTGCACCCACCATTTCCGCCTATCAACTACCGCCCAACTTCATCTCCCCCAAATTACCCATCTTTAAAGGCCATGGTGACCCAAAAGAGCATCTCCAAGCTTTTCATGTGGCATGTCTCAACTATGCAGATTCCCATACCATACTAGCTAAGCTCTTTCCTCGCAGTTTACAAGATTATGTGATATGTTGGTTTTATTACCTATATGTTCATTCGGTAAACTCTTTCACGCATTTGGATTATGCTTTTCTCACTCACTTTTCTATCAATATCAGCTCTAAAATCTCTTATGCCCAACTCACACAGCTTAAACAGGGATCTAACAAACACTTAACAAATTATGTTTTTAGACACAAAAACAACTTAGCTAAGATGTCAAATGTGCTTTTGGATCCTAAACTTCAGGAATTATTCATCGAGAGTCTATTACCACCTCTCTAAGAAATTATTCTCCCCCCCCCCCCCCCCCCTTTGAGGCCTCTCCTTCATTCGATCAATTCTGTCATACTCTTAAGCTTTTTGAAACCAAACTCATATCCATAGACAATCTTAAATATCAAGAGCAAGCATCATCTTCTACACGTTTTCAAAGTAAGTCGACATTCAAACTATCTGCAACTAAACCAACTGACACAAAAATTATGGTTAATGCGGTATCCACCACCAAAGATCTTCAGTCACAACCATCTCGATGCACATTCACTAAGTTCATTGTCCCTCCACATATTCTACCAGCACAACTTGTCAATAATAGCCTCATCACACTTCCTCATCCACTCTAATTAGTTCCATCTCAACAAAAAGAGTGTAGTGAAAATTTTCATTGTGATTATCATCAGTGCATAGGGAATTCTACAAATCATTGTTTCAAGCTTCGTACCCTCATTCAGGACCTAATTGATGATGGTGAAATTGACCTTCCCAAACTTATGGTTTTTGCACCTATCAACAAAAATCATAAGCTCAAGATATTTAACAACCCTCTACCCAAACATGACAAGAAAGACGTTGAATCTTCAGGTAATCACGCATATCACGCAGTGCCTCCTCCTGCATCAGGTGCTCTTGACTTTCTAGTTACACATACTAACACTTTGTCACCAATAATTTCTTTCTCTAACCATGATTATCATGCGAATTTCATTTTTAATCACTTACATATTAGTGCCTATATTAGATTTGCATCTATCAATAATACTAAGTTTGATCCGTCTTGTCCCATCAACACATGTTAATTCCACTTCTCATCACTATTGGCTATCCATTATCACAAATTTCATATCGTACGAACAATTCATATGGTGTTGTCAAACTTCGTGTTATAGTAGGTCCTCTCACTACGTTTTTACCCTTCCTTGTCAGACAAGCAATTAATGGATGTGACATGATTCTACGCCTCAATCGGATTCATAGGTCTAATTATATCATCTCCATAAATCATTTGTATATAAAATTCATTCATAACAATCAAGGTATTTCTATCGATGGTGTGCCTTCATCTACTCCATGGTCGCAACCGCCTCTCACAATGGCTAATGTATCATCCGCTTCATCTAGTACGCCATGTCCCATAGCACTTAAAGCACAATCTACTCCTAGCTCACCTACTCGCACCCACCTCATGCAGCCTCATCGCTCTACTAGTCAAATGTAATAATATAGGCCCACTCCTAGGATAATTACTACATCTAGACATAAATCACCACCTCACTTTATTCTATGTAAGTTTCCATCACCACCGCATTTTTCTTCACATAGGTATCCAACACCTACACATTTTGTTACACCGTGGTACCCACCATACACTCATCTATCGCATGCACATAAACTTCACTCACCCGTGTAACGTATATCTAATACACCGCCACTCTTAGAGCATGATCACGCGCTTTGACCACAACCATCAAGTAGAGAAACTTCATCCTTTACTCTCATCATATAGTTTGGTCACCATTATACACCTGGGGGGCATTACGCTTATATCTTCCCCCTATCCACACATTGTAGACTTTTTTATAGACATATTCACAGACGTTAGCATCGACATTTCCCGATGAGGCAGTCTTGTGCTTCGGTTCACACTTGACTATTGAGGGTATCCTATACACATGAAGCTCACACATTGCACAATAGACACAATACATTACACATCTTCATACGTTTTACACTCTTGTACATACACATCATCTTACATCTTACTTCCTATATCCTACATATTACATCTTACGTTATACATTTATTATGCATCTACACATCTTATCTCATCTACGCATCTTGCATCCTACATTACACATCACATGATGATTTCTCATCACCACATCTATTACACATTTATATGCATACTTTTACACGTTGCACTCGCTACCCTATAATGCACTCTAGTCTCATGGTCCATATTGGACTTTTGAGGGTATACATCACAATTGGACCTCATCACACTTACATGTTAGCCATTCAATATTTCTATCATGTGACATTCCTACATTAGTGATATACATTGTAGGATACATCATCACTTCTTCTAACATCCTTTACTGATATACATTTTAGGCTAAATCATCACTTCTTATGTTATTTTGTTATGATAAGTGCTTTAGGCTAAATCATCAGACATTCTCACACCTCATCTCTATGTCGCATATCATCATTACACATTCATCACATCATGTTACACACAATATATCGTTTGAACATTTCCCAATGATGCACTCTCGTTTACGGTTCATTCTTGACTGTTGAGGGGGCATAAATAAATGAACCTCATTGCATATATTTCCATCCACTCGAGAGGCACACTGGTCCTATCATTCACACTACATTTTGTTTCATACCATCTGTGACATACTGCATATCTTTGTTGTATTTACTTTTTCTTACATTTACTTGTTACATGTTCATCTTATTACACATGCTAGATAGATATCTTGGATGTCATTATCTTTATCATACACACATGCGCATTCACTTGCTTTCTAGTTGTGATCGTAGATTCTACATATCTATTACACGTAGCAGGGATCTTCTGCGCAGTACCTATTACCAATCCCACAGAGGCTCTTGGGGGCATCTACTTTCGTAAATTACGGGTGTTTTTGTTTCATTTTTGTTTATAACACATTACTTTATTGGTTTATATACACTTTGACATACCTTTTATCTTTCTAACATGCTAACAGGTGCTTCATGTGCAACATTTGTTATGCATTACTATTTGCTTCCATGTTTATTTGTTACATTATTTACCTTTGTTTGTTAGTGTATGCTCTTGGTTGCAGGATTTTCCCTTTATCTTGTGTCCACACTTATCTATTTGCGTCCATTACGGCCTTAACTATTTTGCGACATCATGAGTGATGTCCCGTGCTTGCAACCCATTTTTCACAGTCTACGTTGGCTTCTTGTGTGTTTACACATTGTCTACATAGCTTACATTTCATCTTATACATGAGTATTTGTCTTTGATTTTACTAACACTTGTTTTTCCTAGCCACTTGTTTGTGTGTGCCTTGGTTTCTACCAAGCACATTCCCTTCCCCTTGCAGGGCACAATTTATCACAACGGTTGGTCCTCCTTTGGGCCACATACTCCTTCAGCGACGTCGCATACACCCCAAACGAGGGGGGCCATCATATGGGTGAATCAGTCACCCCATATAGAGATACACACAGCACGGTACCGGTACAACATAGATTCAGCTTTGGACAGGGCTTAGAATCAAACTTGGGTCCTTAACATAGCAGCCTTTCCATGAAGCCTAAAACTAGGGCAATACAGCGGTCTATCCTAGAATGTCAGTAAATAGAGGAAACTACAAAATTCTTCGACATGTCACAGAGGATTTTGACAGGGCAAAGAGTCCTTAGCACATACACACCATTTACAGTGGTGTTTTACACAACGGGAAGCAGTTAAAGGTTAGTGGACGACACCAGACAATTCTCCCTACACTTCTTCCATTACATATCTTAGTTGCATTTACTCTTGCTTACATTTACTTGTTACATGTTCATCTTATTACACATGCTAGATAGATATCTTGTATGTAATTATCTTTATCATATACACATGCATGTTCACTTGCTTTCTAGTTGTAATTGCAGATTCTACAGATCCATTACATGCAGTAGGAATGTTTGGCGTAGTACCTATTACAAGTCCCACAGATGCTCCTTGGGGCATATAGTTTCATAAATTATAGGAGTTATTGTTTTATTTTTATTCATAACACATTACTTTATCAGCTTATTCATGTTTTGACATACCTTTTATCTTTCTAACATGCTAACAGGTGCTTCATGTGCAACATTTGTTATGCATTACTATTTTCTTCCATGGTTATTTGTTACATTATTTACCTTTGTTTGTCATTGTATGCTCTTAGTTGCGGGATTTTCCCGTTATCTTGTGTCCACACTTGTCTATTTGCGGCCATTACAACCTTAATTTTTTTGTGACATCATGAGTGATGTCCCATGTTTGCAACCCATTTTTCACAGTCTACATTGTCTTCTTGCATGTTTACACATTGTCTACATAGCTTACATTTCATCTTATACATGAGTACTTGTCTTTGATTTTACTAACACTTGTTTTTCCTAGCCACTTGTTTGTGTGTGCCTTAGTTTCTACCAAGCACATTCCCTTCCCCTTGCAGGGCACAATTCATCACAACGGTTGGTCCTCCTTTGGGCCACATACTCCTTTAGCGACGTCGCATACACCCCAAACGAGGGGGGGCATCTTATGGGTGAATCAATCACCCCATATAGAGATACACACAGCACGGTATTGGTACAACACAATTTCAGTTTTGGACAGGGCTCAGAATTAGACTTGGGTCCTTAACATAGTAGCCTTTCCGTGAAGCCTGAAACCAAGGGCAATACATCAGTCTATCTTGGAATGTCAGTAACTAGGGGAAAATACACAATTCTTCGACATGTCATAGAGGCTTTTGACAGGGAAAAGATTCCTTAGCACATACACACCATTTACAGTGGTGTTTTACACAACAAGAAGCAATTAAAGGTTAGTGGACGACACCAGACAGTTCTCCCTACACTTCTTTCATTACATTGGCATGAGATCACTCGAAAAACTCGCATCTACTTCTTCCATTACATATCTTAGTTGCATTTACTCTTGCTTACATTTACTTGTTACATGTTCATCTTATTACACATGCTAGATAGATATCTTGTATGTAATTATCTTTATCATACACACATGCGCGTTCACTTGCTTTCTAGTTGTAATCACAGATTCTACAGATCCATTACATGCAGGAGGGATGTTTGGTGTAGTACCTATTACAAGTCCCACAAAGGCTCCTTGGGGCATATCCTTTCATAAATTATAGGAGTTATTATTTTATTTTTATTCATAACACATTACTTTATCAGCTTATTCACGCTTTGACATACCTTTTATCTTTCTAACATGCTAACAAGGGCTTCATGTGCAACATTTTTTATGCATTACTATTTTCTTCCATGGTTATTTGTTACATTATTTACCTTTGTTTGTCATTGTATGCTCTTGGTTGCAGGATTTTCCCTTTATCTTGTGTCCACCCTTGTCTATTTGCGGCCATTACGACCTTAACTGTTTTGCGACATCATGAGTGATGTCTCGTGTTTGCAACCCGTTTTTCACAGTCTACATTGTCTTCTTGCATGTTTACACATTGTCTACATAGCTTACATTTCATCTTATACATGAGTGTTTGTCTTTGATTTTACTAACACTTGTTTTTCCTAGCCACTTGTTTGTGTGTGCCTTGGTTTCTACCAAGCACATTCCCTTCCCCTTGTAGGGCATAATTCATCACAACGATTGGTCCTCCTTTGGGCCACATACTCCTTCAGCAACGTCGCATACACCCCAAATGAGGGGGGGCATCATATGGGTGAATCAGTCACCCCATATAGAGATACACACAACATGGTACCGGTACAACACAGTTTCAATTTTGGACAGGGCTCAGAATCAAACTTGGGTCCTTAACATAACAACCTTTCCATGAAGCCTGAAACCAGGGGCAATACATCGGTCTATCCTGGAATGTCGATAACTAGGGGAAACTAGAAAATTCTTCGACATGTCACAGAGGATTTTGACAGGAAAAGAGTCCTTAGCACATACACACCATTTACAGTGGTGTTTTACACAACGGGAAGTAGTTAAAGGTTAGTGGACAACACCAGATAGTTCTCCCTACACTTCTTTCATTACATTGCTGTGAGATGACCCGAAAAACTCGCATCTACTTCTTCCATTACATATCTTAGTTGCATTTACTCTTGCTTACATTTACTTGTTACATGTTCATCTTATTACACATGCTAGATAGATGTCTTGTATGTAATTATCTTTATCATACACACATGCGCGTTCACTTGCTTTCTAGTTGTAATTGCAGATTCTACATATCCATTACACGCAGTAGGGATGCTTGGCGTAGT
Source organism: Taxus chinensis (assembly GCA_019776745.2). Taxonomy (NCBI): domain Eukaryota; kingdom Viridiplantae; phylum Streptophyta; class Pinopsida; order Cupressales; family Taxaceae; genus Taxus; species Taxus chinensis. The sequence continues at coordinate 229,020,567 of CM034150.1, forward strand.
ACCTATTACAAGCCCCACAGAGGCTCCTTGGGGCATATAGTTTCATAAATTATAGGAGTTATTGTTTTATTTTTATTCATAACTCATTACTTTATCAGCTTATTCATGCTTTGACATACCTTTTATCTTTCTAACATGCTAACAGGTGCTTCATGTGCAACATTTGTTACGCAAGACTATTTGCTTCCATGGTTATCTGTTACGTTATTTACCATTTTTTTCATTGTATGCTCTTATTTTTTGGCTTTTCCCTTTATCTTGTGTGCATACTTGTCTGTTTGTGGCCATTACGGCCTTGACTGTCTTGCGACATCATGAGTGATGTGTTTGCAACCCATTTTTCGTGGTCTACATTGTCTTCTTGCGTGTTTACACATTGTCTGTATAGCTTACATTTCATCTTATACATTAGTATTTGTATTTGATTTTACTAACACTTGTTTTTCCTAACCACTTGTTTGTGTGTGCCTTAGTTTCTACCAAACACATTCCCTTCCCCCTATAGGGCACAATTCAACACAGTGGTTGGTCCTCCTTTGGGCCACATACTCCTTCAGTGATGTCACATACACCCCAAATGAGGGGGGCATCATATGGGTGAATCAGTCACCCCATATAGAGATACACACAACCTGGTACCAGTACAACATAGTTTTTGTTTCGAACAAGGTTCATAACCAGACTTGGGTCCTTAGCATAGCGGCCTTTCTTGGAAGCCTGAAACTGGACGAAAATACAACGTTCTATCCTAGAATTATAGTAACCAGGGGAAATTACATAGTTCTTCGACATGTCACAGAGGCTTTTGACAGGGAAGAGAGTCCTTAGCACATACACACCATCTGCAATGGTGTTTTACACAGCGGGAAGCAGTTAAAGGTTGACAGATGACACCAGACAGTTCTCCCTACACTTCTTCCATTACATTGGCGTGAGATCGCCCGAAAAACTCACGCACATTGACATCATCTACAAGATCCTTTCTACACTCTTTCCTCATCATGGATCAGGTGCACATGTTCCTTTTTCACATTTTCATCATTTTCTTTTACATACTTCCTTACATGCTTTATATATATACATGTGTATTTGACTACTTGATTACCTTCTCTTTTACAGGTTCATATGTATGGATAGCAGGTAGTCAACATCAACAACAACAACATCATGCACATCGACACCAACAACAGGTACAACACCATATTCACACACACATTTCCATCCTATGTTCAATTTCATCAACTTTTACACTTTTTCATCTTTAGTCTCGACACTCCATCTTTTTATCACTTCACGCTTTGTTTAGTCCTTCGGCACGCTTTTTACATGGATATCAGGTACAAATTTATATCTACTTTATGTTACTGAGCTTTCCGCTCACCAACATAAAGTAGGGGCAAATGTAGACAAAAAAATACACACTTTGGGTAATTATCTAGTCTCGATCACATATTACTATTCATATGGTTCCTAAGTATGAAAAGTACCAATTAACCCATGTCTTTGGCCTCCTTTCTTTGCTTTAAGCTTTTGTTTTCAGTCTTTCACTCTTACTTTCTCAGTCTGTATTTTCACCTTTCGACATTTTTCATTTTGAACACTAACACTTAGCTAGGACACCAACGTCATGTGCCCCTATCCCCTCTGGGTGCCCTTTTCCTCTTTGTACTTTACTCACACTTTTGGGTCCTTTCTAGCCATTTGAGCATCTCATATTTTTGGTAGTCGGCCTTTTCTGGGTTAGTTATGAAATTCAAGTAAAGGAATCATATAAATATAAAGTTATGTGATCATAATAAGGGACCAAGCACTAAGCATCTACTATCTCCACCTAAGTTTACATCCATCAAAGGCATCTATAGCTATATTTGCATCCATCTAACTCCATCACAAGGTATAAAAGGTTGGTTCATCTGCATCACACTTCATAGGAGGGGAGTCTATTGTTTCCATGCACACATTATTTACATTCTACATATAGTTATTTACCCGTTACTTTGAGTACGACACACACAAGAGCAACCTAGCGCATAATTCCGCACACACACATAACTACATTGGGTCTGAGATGTAGTGTAACACAGAGTTATAATTCCACCATTACGACAGCCAAGGACAATATAACCCAAATTTTCATCTTTTTTTAGGATTTGATGTCTATTTGAGGGTTTTGCAAGTGTTTTCTTCATTGCAAGTTTACAGTGACCTCATCAATCTTACAATGACATACAAGCGATCAAAGGAAACAAGTGCGAACCTCTTGCGACATCTCTTTTTAGCATCTACATAGACCAGGGTACCTAGGAACTAGACTAAGGCTCCCACAGGCGCCCCTATCCCTCTTCAGGTGCCCCAATCCATTCAAACCTGTCAGATATACATTTTTTCCAGGATTCTATGTGATGGTCCTCCACCTCTGTTTAGCTGGTCTCCACTGTGACACAGTCCAACAACCTATTCCAATTAACTAAGGCTCTTCTAACCCTCTTTGTTGTTAGGGTTTCATATTTTATGTTATCCAATTTTACACATATGGCAAAGTTGGACAACATGGGTCAATCAGACCCTAGGACCGGAAAACCCCTTCATGAAACATTTTGGGGACATTATAGGCAAAATTTTGTGTTGAAGTCACATCTTGGCATTATGGGAAATTTTCAGATCGTTTCAGAGTGTTTTCCTACTTTGGGTCTTAGAAGTTAATGAGTTTTCCTATAGTGTAGAAGTTGGCCTCTATGGGCCCACTTTCTGCTAAGGAGTGCAAGATATTTATTAAAATAAATCAATCATGTTTCAAAGGTCCTACTCTATTTCTATTACCGCATTAACTCTAATAATGCATAATGAAGTTTACACATTAGGGAAAAATCAGTGGGAGGCCTAGGTGGCATCGAGCTACAAAACAGATCGTCGAGCTTCTTAGTGAGCATCTCGGTGATTTAATAATAGTACATCTACTCATACGAGCTTCAATGCAACTCCGTTGAGCTCTAAACTCTTTTCGATGTGTTGAGGTTCCTCACTGCCAAACTTGATGTTGAATGAACCATTGAACCATATCTTATTGAACATGTCTCACTCACAAATTGAGCCAAGATAGCTCCTTATTTACACCTTCTAGATCAATCAACTCATCGATGCATACAAATTGGTTGTGCAAACAACTAAAATTGAGTCGTCTTAATAGCTCTATATTTATAGATAATTTTTGATGAGGAGGAGCTCGCCAATGAAAACATAAGAACTCGGCATTGAAGATCTTGCCAGGTAATGAATAACTCAGAGGTCAAGTTGGTATAAGTGTTGGTGAGTAGACTCTTCAAATGGCTTAGATGAGTCAATGTTTTATGCTAAGGCTTGGAGACGAATCAGTGTGGAAGAGTGCAAATGTTGCCAAAGGAAGAAGAAGCTTGACCATTGCAGAAGGAATATTTGAAACCAAATCATTGAGGTTCATGGAGTGAAAAGGAATAGCTCAGATTCAAGCTCACTGGTACAGAAGGAGTGGGACCAAGATCAGAGCATCATTTTTGAAGAGATGTTAAAGCTTAGACGTGGACCAGAAATTTTAAACCAGGCGAGCTTGATGGTATCTCAGATCATGTGGAGTTAGGTTGCCAAGTCAAGCAGGGAAGAACATTTACAAAAATCATACCTCGGGGGATGTGGGAAAGGTTTGAGTTGTGGCTTGATTCAGGGTAACAATGCATTTTAGCATGGATGTTGAATCATCAAAATATCAGCATTTGGAACTCAAAAATGGGGCTCAAAGGCTCAGTTGAGAGATAGATAACAACTCAGTTTATACACAATGGCATCCGAGCTCTACATCATTAGCCCGCAGAATAAGAAGTTGAGTTGAGGGTCTTCAAGAGCTCAGGACAATTCAACTAGATAACTCGACGCAGGCTCGACAAGGATGTAATGCAGCCAAAGGGGTTCAAGATGGAATGACACGGAACCGAGCATGGGGGTTTTGTGTATAACTTGAGGTAGCATCAGGCAAGTTACTTGGAGCAAGGCATTAGGAGTTTCAAAGATCATAGCTCATGCAAGGATCAACTTAGTTACACGAGAAAAAGGTTAGCTTGATACATTGGGATAAGGGTGAGTTCACAAGTAGCTTACCGAGCCATCAAATATAGCTCGGTCATATTTTAATAAGCTAGCTTGGGGAAAAAATTGTAAGTTGTTGAGTGAAGGCTCCAGATTTTGAGGGGACACAAGGATCTTAAGAAGAACTCGTTAGTAGAACTTTGCGAGATCATCAAGAGATAGCTCGACATCATGATAAATAAACCACAAATTTATGATTATGGGATGAATGTGGAAAACCAGATGTGAAAGGTTGGCTTGACAAGACATACGTGACGATCCTAGGTATAATGAGAAACTCGCAAGGCATAAACAATGAATTGGCTCAGACGATCCAAGTGCACTAAGATCATGGAGCTCATGTGTTCATGCAGGAGGTGGATGAGCTCTTGAAAATAAATTAGGCAGAGACCAAGCTCTGCAGATTCATCGATGCACTGTGAGAAGCATCAATGAGGAGCTGATGAATTTTCTCGTAGGTCTTCGAGTCTAGGTCCACCGGAATCACCGCGGGAGCTTGACGGAGGCGAGAGAGATGATTTTAACCTCACATGGGGCTAAGTTTGGAGCTCACAAAGCCTAACTCGATGGGCATATGAAGTCAGCTTGGTGGGAGATGTTCGAATTGGAGCCAATTCAAAGATTTCGGCAGTGGAAAGGCAAAGTAAAATTTTTGTGCTCAATGGAATTGCAGATATTAGAGACCAATTCGTTGAGTTGGTGTCAAGGCAAAGTGACCTCAAAATCTTGAAGCCCGCTACTTCATATTTTTGAGTTTTTTTACAATAAAAGCCAAGGTGAGTAACTCGGTGTGGGATGAACAGTGTTCGGGATCCCAAGATGGAAGAGCCAATATGGGAAAATCATCAAGAAAAATGGGGAGTTCATCTTCAAGTTGACTGAGTTGTGATCCAACACATTCAGGGGAGTACGTGGCATGATGGTTCCGAGGTGTTTGGAAGTTAATTTTGTGAGGTCAATAAAGCGGTTGAGATTATGGTTGTAATGATTTTTGATGTGAAACGTGCCAAGTAATTAGGCATTGAGCTTATAGGAAGATGTCGCGTGGAGAAAACTACTCACCAAGATAACAGGCGGGGTAACTCTTTGGAGTCGGTGAAGTGAACTTAGACCGAGTCAAGAATGATGATTCAGGGGGAAGAAGAATGTTGAACCATGAAAATGTGAAGAGACTTGAGTATGGGAGGTTAGGTGGATTAGCTCATGGATTGAGCTAAGTAAACATGTCGCACCCACAACATGATTCAACTCATCTCAACGTAGCAAAGGATCTGAATACCATCAAAGGAGTTGGTGAGTCGAGGGGCGAGCTCGATAGCTTGGCTCAATGACTGAATAATTTGAGCGAGTATAATCGATATTGCAGAGGCTTGTGGATCATTTTGACTCAACTTATACATGAACATGGTCAAGGCATGGTGAAAGATCTCGTCATGTGGAATGTCATTTTGGAGGACGAGTTCATACTCAAAATGGTAACATTGAGTGAGCCTTTCAAATGGCGCAAAGATGGTGAGTCAAATGAAGTTAAATCGACGGGTTGAAGTCAAATTAAAATTACACAAGTTTGGCATGATGGGAGCCAATGTATATTTGAGATGTTCAACGATCTCTAGGCAACTCAGTTAGCCGAGCTATGAGCGAGCTCACCAGGACAGTCAGTCGAGCTGTTGAGGGCTCGTCACATGGATAGTGAGCTGAAAGGAAGAATGAGCTCGTGGCAGAGAGTGGCATGGCGTTGATGATAGCTCAGACCGAGCTCACTCGGCGGTGAGCTCGTGCCAAGTTCAGAGAAGACACGATCACTCGGTGATGGTTTGAGTCATGGGTCAAGCTCAACTCAAGATGAGCTGAGTCACATGTGTGAAGAGATTAAGTCGACTCAAGACTGAGTTGGCTTGGTCGATTGGAATGATAAGCATGAGTCGGCGATGAGCTCAATAGTGAGCTCGTCAAGGGACAACTCGGTTCAAAAGGTGGAGGAGCTCGACACCAACTCGATGAGCCAACCACCGAGTTGGTCTGTTTTGACCTTTTCTCATGGACCCCCCTCCTCTTCAATGCAAACAAGTTTTAGGGGGTCCCACTTGAATATTAAATTAATATTTTATTATTAATTTTATTAAATTAATATTTTATTATTAATTTTATTAAATTAATATTTTTTATTAAAATATTTTAATAATAATATTTATTATTATTAATAAAATATTTTATTTAAATATTCCTTTAATTAAATAAGAGGATTAAGTCAACTGGTCCTTAATGGCACATGATGGAAGATTCTTAATGGTTTAACCAACTTTGTAATAAATGAGTCATCATGTACCTTCATTTGAGGAAGGAATTTATGACTTCTCTTTTCTCTCACAGAATTCTTCTATAAATGTAAGTTGGACGTTCATTCCAAGGAGGGGATAGAGGAGAGATTTGCTACACCTTAGTGAGACATCTAGCATATCTTTCAAGAGTCCTACTTCTTTTGCAAGTTGTCCTTGTATGTTGAGGGAACTTTCAAGCCTCCTGTCAAGACTATAATAGCAACCATTGCCTCTTCCAAATGTAATGATGCATTGTGCATGTTTTTGAAGCAATAAAGTGTGTGTTTTGTGACTAACTCTAGTCCTTCCATCATTTTATACTTCTTTTTGCCCTTCTCATACATGCAGGTGTACTGTACAAGTTCAAAGTTTACATTGCAGGTTTTTTGAGTTCTGTGCTTATTAGGTGGTGGAGTTCTTGCATGCGGTTGAGTTGTGGTGTTTTTTCACCCTTCTTGGTTTCATTCTTATTCACCGAAAGATCAAAAGGTTGATTGTGTAAACCAAGTTTTGAAAAATGAATACTTGCTTATTAGTTTTTGGTAGTTACTTACCCTCTCCAAATTGCAATAGGTGAGTTGTCTTGTGGTGCATAACACCCTCTTCAAATCAATCCTTTCCAAGTCTATCCATACGCTTTATTTGGTGCATCACCATCCCTGGAATAGTTTCATTTCTTGCAGAATATCTTTCCCTGAACCCCATGAATGATAACATAGGTTTAGATAATCATTTTGTTACACTAGGAGTAGTACTGCACTTAGTTTAGGAAGAAAAATTCGGCCTTCTCCAGAGGTTCACCTTGAACCCAAGTCCCACAACTTGAGAGGTGATCCCATGTTACCCAATCACACCAAACATTCTACTCACATTCTGGACATTCGAAGGGTGGAGTGATTTGGCGATAACATTTTCATTTCTCAATTGCTTGGGTATTATTTTAGTATTTCAGTATTCATTTATTTACTACAAACTAGCATTAGATTAGGCTATTATTTTACATTTTAGCATAATCATTAGGGAACCATATTAAGAGCATCCTTCAACCATGTAACCATTTAGAGTTAACTTGTGGAACAATAAAATATATTTAACATAACACATAAAACACATTGAGTGTATTATTAATTCACAAAAGTAATAACACACACATACATACATTGATTGCCAACGATATAGCCTAAGCGATCTCTTTGTTATCATATCCTTCTTTCAAAACCCCAAATTCCTAAAATACTCCCTTCTAAGATCTTATTAAAATGACTATCTATAAACTCAAAATTAGCATTAATATAATTAATATATTTATTAATTGTGTAAGGATCATCTAGAATGAGAAAATACAATAAATACAACAAATCTACAAATTCTACATCATATTATGATCAAATGCAAGCTCTAAATAGGTTATGGTGAAGTGACAGTGATCTAAATCTCAAGAAATAAGTTTGTTGTGCCTATGGTTTTACTATCCAAAAAAAGTATTCATTGGTAGTCCCGTTAACCCTGTAAAAATTTGGGGCAATTTTTTTATCAAAGGAGTTGGTTATGCACGGAACTTGATATAGTCTGAAATAACTAATGATGTGGTCACGTTACGCAAGGTCACTCAAGAGACTATCGTTATACCTTGTGTAGCATGTTATACAAGATGATAGGTTCGAGCTTAGAAATCCAATATGATTTCAGTTAATACCCATCCTTAGTAATACAAGGATTAGAACCTATCGAAAAGATGATTCTTGTTTCTCGCAACTATATTTGCTTTAAAGGGTGAGAAATTAATTTTCCAATATTGAGCTACATGAAAAGCAAATTTTATTGTTTTCAAGAGTACAACTACCCATCAAAAGGGTTATTCGACCAATAGGGTCCCTATGACTTGAGATACGATTACCCTCATAATAAGTTCACTAAATTATCTAGCTCAAGTTACTTGATACAACTTTAGGAAGTTTATTAGGCCACATCCTTAGCTAAATAAAACATTAAATTTGGTGTGCCATTTATAGAATATTTTATTTTATTTTACCCATTAACCAATTTTAAATCCCTATCCATAACCCCTAATTTTGAGACTAGTTTAGCTTTATTAAACTAGGAACAAAATAATAATATGAAGTAATTGTAGACACTACATCATGCACTTGTGTACATTTATAGGTCATAATCACATGAATTGCATTCATATGATTCTTAAGGGAGAAACTTATTAATTGATCACTACCTTTGGCTTTTTAGGTTCCTTTCTGGTCTCCTTCTTGGCCTTGCACACCCTACTGCCTAGTCTGACCTTCAACATTTCACCTTTTTTGGCTATGGACACCAACGCCCAGGCACCCTCCTCCCCTCTGGGTGCCCTAGACCTCTTTGTATCTTGCTCGCTCCTTTTGGACCATTACTATCTTTTGGGCATCCTTTTCTCTTAGGGGTTGACCTTTTAGTGATCAATTATGAAATTCAAGCAAGGTAATCATATAAATACAATGTTATGGGATCAAATTAAGGGACCAAGCTCTAAGCATCTATTATCACCACCTAAGGTTGCATCCAAAGGCATCTAAAGAGCATCAAAGCATCCACCTAGCTTCACTCAAGGGGCAAGGGACTAGTTATTATACATACACACATAGGAGGGGAAGTTCATTTTTCCATGCACACATCTATTTACATATTTTATATCTAGTTATTTCTCTCTATCACGTGTGTTGCACACAAGAGATACCTAGGGTACGATTCTACACACACATGCGTAGAACTACATGGATTCTGAAATGTAGTCTGTCATCAGCAATCCGGCACTATGATAATTCTTCACCGGGAACTCCTCGTGCTATGATTATTTACTAATGCACAGCCTTTAGTTTGGTGGACGTAATTTGGAAACAAAACAACAACATAACACAAGAATACCATTGACTATGATAAGACAGAATGATGAAAAATCTGAAATATCAAAATAAATTATAATATTAACATGAAACTGTTACAATCTCACCCATGAGATTCTTCAACAAGACTATGGGAGAAACTTTACAATTACACCTCTCGATGGCTTCTTCAACACACCTTTAACTGATGGCTTCCTTCGCACACTTCCTACAATATTTCTCACTACTTCTTTCTATGCTAAATGAGGGGGGTGGCCTCTCTATTTATAGAACTTCCAAGTGACTTATCCATCCTGTCTCTAAGATAGGATAAGAAATCCACTCTGACGAATCATATTCCATACCTTAACTCTTATCTGTACATGTAAGCTTATCTGTTAAGATAAGATAAACCTTATCATTTTACATGGGTTCCACATTTTTGGACTTTTTACAAATAAAATACACAAAATATTTATGACCTCACTCCTTGTCCTTATTACCAATATAATATTTCTAATTCCTAATCATGTAGACCCTACTTCTCTAATTACCCAAACTTTGACATTTTAACATTACCGGACCACTTACGACAAATATTTACTTTTTACAACATTCCTATTGTACTTTGAATGTTACCGTACTCCACATTATTGGCGGCACCGTACTGACGGCGCCGTTATCTTCTATCGGACGCTACTACTAATTACACTTAACAACATCCTATTCCTAATACATATATTAATGAAATGGAAATTTTGGAGGAATATTTTAGTGTCGACAAGTCCATCATCCAAATCATAAGTTCGCTCAGCTGGGTGACCGTCGGATTTAATCCAACTCCCCATTTGCATCTTTTTCTTTTTGGGATTTGATTTCTTTTGGGGTTTTACAGGTCATATCTTATTGCAGGTTATCAGTGACATCAGAGATCATTGTGCGACATTCTAGTGACACACAGCAAAGGATTGCGACAACTTAGTGACCCTACAAAATTCATTTTCTGAGCATCCACACAGACTCTAGCACCTAGACATGGATCCTAGTGCCCAGGCGCCCCAGTACTACCCTGAGCGCCCTGTCCAACCTTCTCCTGCACTTCTGCATTTTTATGGGTGTTGGTGTGGACAATCTTCGCCTCTCTTGTTTCATCAATTCATCCACCTTCAGTATAGTCCTTGATTTAATTATGAAATCAAGTAAAGTATTCTATATTTTTTCATTTGCAACTTAGGGTTAAAAATGTAAATAGCATATCTTTCTTGTGGAAAAATCATGTACTTAATTGATTTATTTATTTTTATTACACTGAAATAACATATCTAGGGTATTAAACACCTATTTATTTGAATATTTACATAAATTATTTGGTGAAACTATTCATCTTCAAACACCCTTTGGGGTCTTTATTTCATTGTTTCTTACATTTTTCTAAGTACCCTCTCATCATGGATATTTCTATTCATGATTTATTTCTGATTAACCTTGAATTACAAGCTAGAACCATTACTCTAGTGGCTACTACTTGTGGTCCTTTTGATATTCACCCAAATATATTCTATAACAAATTCATAGATGCATTTTCTTAGCACATCACTTTTCAATATAATCCTCATGGTCATGTTGTTTTTTTTTGGCAATTATCCATCCTTTATACATCATGATTCACATCAAGAATGTGGGTTTCAAGTGAACTATAGTTGATAATGTATCTGAGCTTAATCTGTGTACTTTATAATTCATTAAAGATATCATCCTTTCTACTACTTATATTAGTCATTCTTACCCATTTCTCTTCATGAATATGATGGTTTCATTCAGTCTATGCATAGGTCATATCACTTTATCTATCAATCTCAAGCGAAAAACCCTTCGTATAGTTTTCTTTATCATTGACTTCCCAGCTCAATATAACTTCGTACTTGTTAGGTCATGGATTCATGTCATGCAAGTAGTACCTTCTATAGTGCATTGATTTGTTAAATTATTACATGAGGGTATAAAATACATAGTTTTCATTGGTGATCATGAACAATTCAAATATTGCAACCGCGATTTAATCACTACAATCCCTACTCCAACATCTATTACTACTAATGACCCACAACCCATGGATTATATACCTCAATTTCCACTACTTGAAGGTGTTATTTGTATGTGTAGATATTTTCCCATCTACATCATTTCCACCTTCTTGCTTCTACAAATAATCTGGTATTTTATCGGGGGCTTGTCTAAATATCAGATGTCATACTATCTAATTCAATCTATCATGTGAAACCACCGTGAGAAAAATTATCCTTTTACATGTATGTTTTTCATGAATGACTCTTATTGGGAACATATTCCATGTTGATCCTGCTTGTTCTTGATACTATATATACAAATGATGGATCTAGACTTGGCTAGGATTCAAATTCAATCACATCCATCCTCCACCTTATGATCCTCATATTTATCATGGTTTTATCCGTGTTACTGTTGCTTATGGTCTTCATGTCTTTTGCCTCATAGTAGTTTTTTCACGAGCTCCTTGCACTTCTCCACTTACACTTGGGACAATCTTGGATTGACTACAATGGGGGTACTTTAGACCCTGATCATACAGATATTTCATTTCCCATGCTCTTTGGTCAATGTTTTTATTTGAAATGATTAATTTTCATGTGATAATCATAAAATATTACTCGATGGTATGCACATGGTTATCCACTACCTCATTTCACAAATGAAAAATATGTTGTGGGCATGTATAATTTATGCCTTAGTGTCTCTTTACTTGATCAACTTGATACCTATTTCTTACGAAGTCTTTGAAGCTTCTTCATCTGTCTTTGACCATGAAAATGACAATCTCGTAGATGATATTACATGATATTACTCTTCATCATACACCTGGGGGGGAAAATATTCCAACAATCCAACCCTTATTATATCATTAAGTGTCTACCACTTCTATTATCACATTCCAGACGCCTCATACTTCACATCTCTACACATTCATCTTATGCACAACTTGATGCACTACTTGATATTATCATCACCCTGATGATGCAGTCTTGTCCTAAGGTTCACACTTGAGTGTAGAGGGAATACTACATACCTAAACTTCACACACTACTCATTTCATACTTTGTGCATGCACAACAACTTATTCTCACATTTACTATTTCACACGCAAAACACTTGGCACTTTACACACCTTTCTTATATCTATTATTACTTATTCTACACATTTTACGTGCTTTATTGTCTCATTTATTTCAATACACACAACACATCCTTACAATTTACAGATTCAAAACACATACTTCTAGTGTCTCATTCTCAAATAACACGTTGCACAATTTTCTAGCACCTTCTCCTTACACATCATACTATTCTATTCTATACTATACACTTCGTGATCAAATATTTCTAATGCACGCATCATTATATAATGACGCATTCTCATGGTTTAGTTCATAGTTAGCTATTGAGGACTCACTACATACATTAACCTCACATCACATTACATACTACGAATTCAAGACATATCATTCTTGCATCACATCACACAACACATTTCACAATCAGCGGATTCACGATATTTATTTCTAACACACATTGACCATGACACTCTTCCCTATGATGCACTCTATTTATATGGCACATAATCAAAATCTGAGGGTATAAATTTATAAATGAACCTCACCACACTCACTCACTCACTCTCTTTGCTTTATGCTTTTAAAATCATATCTTTCCCGATGACGCTCTCTTGTTATATGGTTCATTCTCGACTACTGAGGGGGAATGTATAAATCAACCTCATCTCATGCATATGTATTCCCATTTACTTGAGGGGAATGCTTTTCCTATCACACTCACACTTCATTCCATTTAATCTCATAAATTCATAGCATCTTGCATATCTTGGCTGCACATTGTTCTTGCTTACCTATTCTCTTATGTATACTTGTTATGTTAACTAGATACATTATATGTCATTATCTATTCTATAAAAACATGCATGTTCACTTCCCTTGTAGTTTTAATCACAAAATCTATGAATATATTTAAATGTATAATGGATTCTTTTCACTGTACCTCTTACCAGTCCTAAAACCAGATCCTATGTGAATCCACTTTTGTATACTTTATAAGTGCTATTGTTTCATTTTATACTCATAGCATGTTACTATGTCAGAGAATACATGCTTTGACATACTTTCTATCATTCTAACATGATAACAAGTGTTTCATGTAGAATACTTTTATCACACACACTCGTTATTACTATGGTTTTTTGTTACATTTCTTGCTCTTTCTTGTCATTGTTGCCCAGTATATGGCATTGTTTACAGGTATTTGCACTATATCTTGCCTGTGTGCACTGCTTGTATGTTTTTGGGGTTAGACCAAACCAGTTGTATAGATATATAACAGATTAAAGCATACAAGCAATAAACATGGAAATAACCAACAGAAGAAAATACACAAGATATAATGTGGTTCACCCAATGTGGGCTACATCCACCAAGAAACAACCAATATATTATTCTAGAGGTTGTACAATTGAAGATCTACAATCTTCCACACCTTACACAATGTACAATACTTTTCCTCTCACAAGCTTCTCTAAGCTCTCTCCAAGAATTCCTTTTTACAATTCTCTCAATCTTCTTAATTCTATCCTCTAACCCTAGTTTCCTAGCTTATATAAGCCTATACAAACTTAGGGCACTTGGGCCATTCATTTACAACCATTAGATCAACTTTATAACAAAGATTAGATCTAATTCTCGTGACTTAAATATAAACAATCACGCACAGGTAACCGATGTTGGTTACCCTAATCTGATGACGATTAGTATGTTAGGCTACTAGGTGATCGACACCAGTCAGCCGACCGATGTCGGTTATTGTGTAAACCTACAAGTTGTAAATAAGATCCTTTGTGAAGCAATTCAACTTCCACAATCTCAACAATTCCCACTTGGAGATAAATTGTTGCACTATCCCACACAACTCCATCCTTGGTTCCTCTCATGGCTTTGTTTCTTCCTCTTCAAGTCTCAAACTCAAAGACCAACAAAAGTGGAGTGTAGCTCCAACTTCTCCTTTGCCAATGGCTTCGTTAGCATATCCGCAGGGTTCTCATTCGTATGAATTTTCTCTAACTTCAGTTTCCCATCTTCCAACACTTTCTGTATGAAGTGATATCTCAACTGAATGTGTTTCGTTCTTGAATGAAACATTGAGTTCTTTTCCAAATGAAATTACACTTTGACTATCACCCTGTAGAATTTGCAATCCTCTTGCTCCTTTCCTAACTCTTCCATGAACCTGATCATCCATATCATCTCTTTTCTATCCTCTGTAGCTACAACATACTCAACCTCTGTAGTAGACAAGGCCACAACCTTCTGCAATCTCGAAATCCAACTAACTTTCGTCCCACCTACTGTGAATACATATCCATTGGTGCTTCTCCTACCATCCAAATCTTCAGCCATATTTCAATCAACATAGCCCCGTAAATTAGTATCTGACCCTCCATAACATAATTACATGTCAGATGTCACTCTCAAATACCTAAGAATCCATTGGACTACTTTCCAATGCTCTTTACCTAGATTGGCCATAAATCTGCTCACAACTCTCGATGCCTATGCAATGTTTGGTCTGGTAAAAACCATAGCATACATAAGACTTCCAACTACTAAAGCATATGGAACTCATGTCATGTACTCGACCTCCTCATGTGATGTAGGACACTGATCTTTTCTCAATTTAAAGTGTCTAAACATAGGTGTACTTACATGTTTTACATCCTGGATTTTAAATCTTTTCAAGACCTTATTGGTATAATCCCCCTGAGACAAATATCACTTCCTATTCTTCATGTCTCTGTGAATTTGCATGTTAAGGATTTCTTTCCAGCTCCCAAATCCTGCATTGTAAATGTGTGAGCTAATTTTTCCTTAAGCTCACCAATATCCTACATACTAGATCCATACAATAAGCATATCATCCACATACAATAACAAAATAATATAGCTTCCATTTCCAAGCCTCTTGAAATAAAAACAATGGTTAGATCCACATCTCATATAACCATGAGCATGCATAAATTTTTCAATACCATTTCCTTAGAGCTTGTTTGAGCCCATATAAGCTCTTTTTCAACCTGCACACATGTTTCTCCTTACCATTGACTTCATTTTCAAGCAACTGATTCATATAGATCTTCTCCAAATCACCATGAAGGAAATCATCTTAACATCCTGTTGTTCTAAATGCAAATATTCTACTGCAACTAAACTCAGAACAATATGGATGGAAGTCATTTTAACAACAGGAGAAAATATCTCACCAAAATCAATACCTGGTTTCTATGCAAATCCTTTTACCACAAGCCTTGCTTTGTATCTTTTATGTCCACCCTCTTCCTCCTTGATCCTGTAAACCCACTTGTTCTGTAATGTTCTCTTACCTACTGGAAACTTGACCAAATCCCATGTCTAGTTTTGTTTCAAGGAATCCATCTCCTCATCCATGCCATGTTCCCACTCAACGTAGGTATCCTACTACATTCCTTCTTTAAAACTTTATGGTTCACCACTATCATTCAATAAAAGATAAAATAATGAAGAGTAAATATTTCTGGAGGTTTACTTACTCTTTGAGACCTTCTTAACATAAATTTGGGGTGTCTAAGGCTCATTCTGGACCTCCTAGACATCTGTGTCCAAATCATGACAGTGACTGATTCCAGTCACATGTAACCGATGTTGGTTCCTTTATAGCCGATGTCAGTTCACCTAACCGACATCGGTCCAGCTTTGAATGACACCGGTAACCCTGATCAATGTCAGTGTTTATGTAATTTTGTTTTAAATCTGAGAATGCACTTTTCTCAACAAACTCTTCAATTGGTTCATTCTTGAGTGCCAAAACATGATCCATGTACATTCTATTTCTCATTCCAATCAATGTTACGACTCCTTATAATCTTAGGATCTTCTAAATCCCAAAACCAGAATCCGAAATCACCATAACCATAACCAATGAAAGTGCATCTCTTGGATATAGCATCCAACTTCATCCTATTTTCTTTATCAACATGCAAAAAAACTTCTAAAAAAAATAATCTAAGAGAATAAATATCTACCTCTTTTCCAATCCATGCTTCTTCATGGTATTCGACCATTCAGTGCACTTGAGGGGCCATAATTGATCAAATATACCATTGTATTTATTTCTTCTACCCAAAACTACAAGGGTAATCCAACATGTATCCTCATGTTTCTAGCACTTTCCATAATAGTTTTGTTCATTCTTTCTTCCACTCCATTCTCCTATGGAGTTCTAGGAACCATTCTTTCTCTGTGTATTCCATTACCTGAATAGTAATCATTGAAAACCTTACTGCAATACTCACCACCATTGTCATATCTAAGGCACTTAAACTTCAAATTAGTTTGATTTTATACAAGTGATTTCCATCTTTTAAATGTTTCAAAAACATCATATTACGCTTAATACAATAAACCCATACCTTTCTTATGGCATCATCAATGAAATCCACATAGTATTGGGATCCTCCATGAAAATCTACCTAGGCTGGTCCCCACACATCTGAGTGAACAAGCTCCAATTTATTTTCCTTCTCTGTTGCCCCAACTTTAAGAAACCTCACTTTCTTTTTCTTTCCAAATATGTAATGCTCACATAAATCAAGATCTACATCTTTCAAATATGATAACTTACCATTTTCCTTTAAGATTTGCATTCCCTTCTTACTCATATGGCCTAGTCGATTATGCCACATGCTTACATCTGAATCTGAAGTAGATAGCACAAAAAAGGAATCATTAATACATGTAGACAAATATAAGGTTCCTACCTTCTTGCCTCTTGCTACAATAAGATCTCCCTTGAAAACTTTCCAAGAATCAGTTGTGAATGTAACCATACATCCATCTTCACCTAATTGTCCTGCAGAAATAAGATTTCTCCTGAGGCTTGGCACATGCCTCAAATCTTTCAATATCCATGTATTTCCATTCTACAATTTAAGATGAACTTCACCTTTACTAGTAATATTTCATGGTTCATCATCTCCTAAATAAACATGCCCAAAATTACCCTGGACATAATTTTTGAAATAACCCTTATTAGGGGTAGCATGGAAAGAAGCTCTTGAATCTAAAACCCATGATTCAATTTTACTATCCAAGGAGAGAATAAGGGCATCTTGCATTACCTCTGATGCTACATTTTCCTCTTTACCTTTCTCTGGTACATTCTCTTTGTTTTCCTTGAACCAACAATCCTTCTTTGCATGTCCTTTCTTTCCATAATTCTAGCAGGTTATTCCTCTACCTCTGGATTTAGATCTACCACTCTTAGACTTTGATTTCCCATTACTCTTGCTCTTGGATCTCTCCTTTTGCCTTCCTCTACTTTCTACATTCAAAGCATTCCCAGATGATGATTCTCCTAAACTTTTCCTGTGTATTTCTTCATTTAGAATTATACCAATCACATCATCAAACTTCAAAATATTAGTAGCAGATGCTATGTATTACTAATAGCCATTACCAAATTATCTCAACTATATGGAAAAGAACACAACAATAACAATGGTTTCACTTCATCCTTAAAAGGGATATTAACCGATTTTAATTGATTTACAATAGAACGGAAGTCATTCAAATGATTAGACACACATCCACCTTCTTGCATTTTAGAATTAAATAATTTCTTCATCAAATAAACTTTATTCGATGCACTTGGTTTTTCATATAAATTAGCTAAATATTTCATTAATTCTACCATGGTCGATGCTTATATTATATTTGAAGCCACATATGCTGTCAGGCTCAATCTTATAGATCCTAGAGACTTTCTGTCAAGAATCTTTCATTCTTCATCAGTCATCTTTACAAGCATTGCCTTCTCATCCAACAGTAAATATAGATCTCTCTGATACAAATAATCCTCCACCTGTATCTTCCATAGCTGATAATTATGGCCTTCAAATTTCTCTACTTTGTATTTACTATCTCTTGCCATTGTTGTGCTCCCACTCAATCAGAAATCCTTATGAGTAAATATGTCAACACACACAACTCTCAAACAAAGCTCAGATACTAGTTATTGGGGTTATACCAAACCGGTTGTATAGATATATATCAGATTAAATCATATAAGAAATAAACATGAAAATAACCAACAAAAGAAAATACACAAGATATAATGTGGTTCACCTAGTGTGGGCTATGTCTACCAAGAAACAACCAATATATTATTCCAGATATTGTATAATTGAATATCTGCAATCTTCCAAACCTTACACGATGTATAATACTTTTCCTCTCACAAGCTTCTCTAAGCTCTCACCAAGAATTCCTTCTTACAATTCTCTCAATCTTCTTGATTCTTCCTCTAACCCTAGTTTCCTAGCTTATATAAGCCTATACAAACTTAGGGCACTTTAGCCATTCATTTACAACCATTAGATCAACTTTATAACAAATATTAGATCTAATTCTCGTGACTTAAATATAAACAATCACGCACATGTCAGTAACCGATGTTGGTTACCCTAGCTGGATGACCGGTTGGTCATGTAGGTGACCGACGTCGGGTGACCGATGTCGGTTACCGTGTAAACTTGTAAGTTGTAAATAAGCTTGTGATCGCAGACTTTACACAAATTGTTACACACAACATGGATGCTTGACACTGTACCTTTTACCAATCCCGTAGTAGGCTCCTAGTGGCATCCACATTCGTACACATTTCAGGTGTTATTGTTTCATTTTATACTACTTCCTATTTACTAGCACACTACTATATCAAATCATAAACGCTTTTAATATGCTTCATATCTTTCTAACATGCTAACAGGTGCTTCATGTGCAACATTTGCTTTACAGGGACTATTTTCCACCATGGTTGTCTGTTGATTTGTTTACTATTATTTTTCATTATTTTCGATTATATGCCGTTGTTTGTGGGTTTTGCCCTATGTCTTGCTTTTTCACTGCTTGTATGTTTTTTGGCCACTTGGGCCCTGATTGTATTTTGACATTATGAGTGATGTCCCACATTTGCAACCCATTTTTCGTAGTCTACATTGTTTTCTTATTTGCTAGCTTACATTGTTTTCTATACACGTGATTTTCTTATTTGCACTAACACTTGTTTCCTAGCCATTGTTTACATGTGCCTTGGTTTTTACCAAGCACATTCCCTTCTACATACTAGTATCAGTCTAGCATTGCGTCCTCTTTTGGGACGCATCCTCCTAGTGACGTCACATGCACAAAAAATGAGGGGGGAATCTACTACGTGAATCAATCACCCCATTCAACAATTTACTATCTCAATTCAACACAGTTCAATACAGAGTCAACACAGTCTACAATCTCAGACAAGGCTCAAAATCATACTTAGGTCCTTACTCCAGCACAGACACTAGCACCCAAATACAAACTTGGGTGCCTAGATGCTTCTGTTCCTTCCTAGGTGCTTATGACTAGGGGGCAAATACACAATTTTTCTCATCTCAGCACGGTTGCCAGCAGTTCACAAAACAGTTGGCACAATACATACATAGTCCTACAACACTCAACATGCATGAATTACACCTTCTTTTCTACTTTCACGTTCGATAAAACTTTGACACACCATCTACAATGGTTTTTATACTTCGGGAAGCAGTCAAAGGTTGGAGAATGACACTAGATCTTTCTCCCTGCACTTCTTCCGCACTTGGCACAGTTTGCGTGAGATCGCCCAAAAAACTCGCATTCAGCACAACTAGCGTGAGATCGCCTGAAAAATTCGTTCTTCTACAACATCTTCAGGATTCTTTCTATCTCGTTTACTCATCACATATCAGGTGCACATGTTCCTTTTCTACTTTTCAATGTTATTACACACTTTTTACATGCATTTCATACATTTGGATTGAAATTTTTCTATATACACATATTTTACTACTTGTTCATTCTTCTCTTTTGTAGGTCCATCCTTATGGGAAGCATTAGTCACCTAAATCACACATCAAAAAACATGTACAACATGACATCTACACATATACTTTCACCCCTATGGACGTCATAACTTTTTAAATCCTCTTCTCTAGCTTCCATGCTTTGTTTTTTTAATCACTCGACACATTTTCTTGTCTCCTCGACACATTTTCCTCATCGATCTACATGGTTATCAGGTACACATCTCTTATCTACTTTATGTTACCAAGATTTCACTCAACAACATAAAGTGGAGGCAAATGTAGACACTAAATCACACACTTGAGTACATTTCTAGGTCCTAATCACATGCATTGCATTCATATGATTCATAAGGGAAAAAGGTACTTATTGATCACTACATTTGGCCTTTTAGGTTTCTTTACAGTCTCCTTCTTGGCCGTGCACACCCTACTACCCAGTTTGACCTTCGACACTTCAAATTTTCTGGCTCTAGACACCAGCGCTCAGGTGCCCTTGTCCTCTCTAGGTACCCTAGACCTATTTTTATCTTGCTCACTCCTTTTGGGTCCTTTCTAGCTACTGGGCATCCTTATCTCTTAAGGGTATGCCTTTTAGAGATCAATTATGAAACTCAAGCAAGGGAATCATATAAATATAATGTTATGGTATCGAATTAAGGGACCAAAGTCTAAGCATATAATATCACCGTCTAAGGTTGCATCCAAAGGCATCTAAAGAGAATCAAACCATCCATCTAGCTTCACTCGAGGGACAAGGGACTGGTTATTCTACATATACACATATGAGGGGAAGTTAATTTTTCCATGCACACATCTATTTACATCTAGCTATTTCTATCTATCACGTGTGTTGCACACAAGAGCTACCTAGGGCATGATTCTGCATACAGACACATAGAACTACACGGAGTCTGAAATGTAGTGCAACGCCCGGATTGTAAGTTCACTTACCCGGGTGACCGTTGGGGTCAGTCTGACTCCCCATTTTCATATTTTTCTTTTAGGTTTTGATGTCTTTTGGGGTTTTGTAGGTCATATATTTACTATAGGTTATCAGTGACATCATCGATCATTGTGCGACATTCTAGCGACAGACAGGGAAGGATTGGAACAACTTAGAAACCCTACAAAATTCATTTTCTGAGCATCCTCTCAGATTCTGAATCCTAGACATAGATCCTAGCAACCAAATGCCCCATTATCACCCTATGCGCCCTGGTCTATCCTTCTTATGCACTTCTACATTTTTTTGGGTTTGGTTACGACCTCCTATTTTCCAGTTTTACCAGTTCTTCACCTTTGCACATTCCAAGATTTGTTGCAAAATCAACTAAATATTCTATCTCTCCATTGCACTTAGGGTTTTATTTATCTTGTTTATTGCTTATGTCACTTCATGTACTCTATTGCTTTATTTATCATTGTGACTTATAAATAGCCTATAGAGGGTTTAACATATCTGCTTAATTTTGTTAAGTCACTAACCTCTTCCAATTCAAAAGGAGGTCTTAATACACAAGTGACATATTCCAAATTAAATGAGAGTCATTAGATGGGATGAATATACACCTTTGATCTTAGGGATTGGTTATGAATCCCTAGATATCTCTATGGTTTTCTATTTTTCTTCATTTGCTTTTTTCTTATTCATTTCTTTCCCTCTTTGATTCTACAGGTACACAGGTGCTTCCATAGAGAAGGAATAGTATTTGAGAGCTTGATTTTCCATACTTTCCCATTTTCAATTTATGAAATAAGAGGAGGATCTCTTTGTTTGACAAATTCATATATGGAGGAGAAAATGCATATACATAACAATTTTGTGGATATATCCCAAGGGAATACCCATATTATTTTAGTTTTTTATTACATCTGACCATCTAAAAATAAGGTTGTGTGTGCGTGTGTGTATGTGTGTGTGTGGTGTGTGTGTGTGTGTGTGTGTGTGTGTGTGTGAGAGAGAGAGAGAGAGAGAGAGAGAGAGAGAGAGAGAGAGAGAGAGAGAGAAGAGAGAGAAGAGAGAGGAGAGAGAGAGAGAGAGAGAGAGAGAGAGAGAGAGAGAGAGAGAGAGAGAGATCTTGTATCAAAAAGAACATATTCATTTTTTTATATCCATATTTTTATTTGTATATTTAGTTTTTATAGATTTGATCCCTACACTAGGGCATGGCCATTCGGCCTCAAGGGTTTCATATATATATATATATATAAAGAGACCCAAATCGCTTGACTGGGTGTTTAATTCATTTACCATTTTACAAGGATGAATATACACCTTTGATCTTAGGGATTGGTTATGAATCCCTAGATATCTATATGGTTTTGTATTTTTCTTCATTTTCTTTTTTCTTATTCATTTCTTTCCCTATTTGATTCTACAGGTACACAGGTGCTTCCATGGAGAAGGAAGGAGTAGTATTTAAGAGCTTGGTTTTCCATACTTTCCCATTTTCAATTTATGAAAGAAGAGGATGATCTCTTTATTGGATAAATTCATATATGGAGGAGAAAATGCATATGCATAACAATTTTGTGGGATATATCCCAAGGGAATGCCCATATTATTTTAGTTTTTTTTAATATATCTGACCACCTTAAAATAAGGTTGTGAGAGAGAGAGAGAGAGAGAGAGAGAGAGAGAGATCTTATATCAAAAAGAACATATACATTTTACACCAGGGCATGGCCATTCGCATAAAGGGTTTCATATATATATATATATATATATATATATATATATATATATATATATATATGAAACCCTTGATACCGAATGGCCGTGCCCTGGTGTAGGGTTCAAATCTATTAAAACTACATATACAAATAAAAATATGGATATATATATATATATATATATATAAAGAGACCCAAATCGCTTGACTAAGTGTTTAATTCATTTACCATTTTACAGGCTTATAACTAATTTCGTACTTCAATATGTATAATATACGTTATAAGATGTTGGTATGGTTTTATTCTATAACAATTTCATTTCCATAGTATTTATTAAATTAAGGGCTTTTGTTTTTTAAAAATCAACAATATGAATATATATCAAAAGCTTCTCTTTTATTACTTAAATCCTACAAAATATCTTAAAACTCATTTCCTGATTTAACATGATTTAAAATTAAATCCATCTACTCTGATTATGTTAAGATCGATGTATAAAATAAGTAAATGTATATGGAATAAATAATTCTATTATATATTATATGTATATGTAATAGTTTTTATCATATAACAATTTCATTTCCACAATATTTATTAAACTATTTTACTTTTTTTTTTAAAAAGAATAAATATCAAAAACTTCTCTTCTATTTCTCAAATCCTACGATATATATATATATATATAGACTACAGGATTATGTTTTCTTAGCAATCTGAAGGATTTATAACAGGCAATGATTTAATCCTGAGAATCCCTTTGCCATCCAATAAGTAGGAAAATGGAAAAGGGAATGAGCAAGCATACAATTTATATAACTTTATAGCCATCAGATTTGTAAGATATAAACAAATGAAATAATCTTGTGATAATAATAACAAAAACAAGATTTCCTTTCCCCTAAAACCAAAATAATGGCAACATCCAACACCCCATCCATACTCTATATCTTTTGCAAAATATATCACTACAAGGACTAGTAAAATGCTTACAAGATTTATATGCTTGAAAATTTCCGAAAATGACCTTCTATCCCCCTTTTGAATTACAAACATAGTTTAGTGAATAATTAAATTAACCTAAATAAATCAATCTTGATTCCACCCCTTTTTAGTTTTTTACCATTGTAGGCACTTGATGATAAGTAAAAATGATTGTAAGTATTATGGGTTTATTCAAGAAATTTTCCTTTATCAAATTTAAGGACTAAATAATTCATATTAATCACCGAGGCAAAATTCCCATGTAAAAATTATACACATAATTTAGAATATTTCTCATATTGCAACTGTCTACATAATCCCTCTTTTCAACCCAAGATTCCAAATTCGATATAATTCCCTTCCCCAAAACAAGAAGGAAACAAATAAGATTCTCTTTATAAATACACTAAATATCAACTCGTTTCAAAGCAAGGTTTGAACAATAATTTTCCACGGGGTCTACAATTGCAACTCCAAAACTTCTAACATTTTTTGTTTCTCATACAAATTTATAAGAATACCATATAAGTATTAAAATATAAGAGAAAAAACCTCCCTAATATGGGGAACAACATGTCAAAAAATTTCAAGAAATAATACTCCTGTATCCTTTAAGAAATAAATGCTACATATAAGACTCTAAGATCATGATTCACCTTTGAACATCTGATGTCTCCAACACAAGAGAATAGTAAGGCTTGGTTGTCCACCCAACCTATTGGCATCATTATATGCCATCTCTAATAATGGAGGACATGTTATCCTCCCTCCAAGCCCATGGGAAAGATAAGTTTCATTCCTCCAAGTTTCATACCAAGGGGATAAATACAAGGTTCAAACACACATATTCACAAATCTAATACATCCACCTAAATCTAAACACAATAAACAACCCCGAGTTTCTTTATGGAGGGGAATAGGGGAAAGGATTCCCATTGCCAAACATTTGAAAATACCATATCATATATTTATCCCAAAATAACCACCATACTCCAAAAATATCACATAACCTAAAAAAATCCTAACTCTAAGCCTCCTCCTTGAAAAGGATTTTCAAACCTTAGATGGTTACCTTGGAAAGGAAGGGAGATGATTTTTCAACCCACATGAAAATACTATCTCCCTCATCATACATATGAGAGATAAATACAAATAAAATATAAATACCATCATGGCATTGCCCATGAATGTCATGTGTGTGTTAGATGGGTTTGACACTCTCTTCCCCAGCAGTCCATGTCCATATCAAGTGAGATGGATAGAATCCAACTCAAATACACTACATGCAATACAACTATTCACTAAACATAATTATACAAAGACACAATAAATACCATTCCATTCATTTTTACATATGATTCAAAAACACAAAGAAAGAGGATGAGAGACATACCTCTCAACCAAGTAAATCTAAATCCCTAAGATCTCTAAGCTTCAACTCTCCCTCCAATCTCTCCTTCAAACTCCTAAGTGCAAAAAATGAATCCCAAAGATCCTTTACCCCCCTCCCAAGTGGAGGAATAACGAAGAGGGATCTCTATGATCCTCAACCTAATAAGAGGATGATATGTGTGCCCTCTCTTCATCTTACAGTTCTAAGATCCCCGTAAAGTCTCCATCAAACATAATACAAGAGTCTTAATGAGGAGAATCAAAGGAAAAATAACAAAATCAATAATAAAAATCCATCCCAAAATCCTAAGAAGGTTGACAAAACAAGTTAGTTAAGAGATGTGGACAAGTGAGGCTCAAATGGGAGGGAAAACCCCATTTGAACCTAGAAATAGAGTTATCCTGCCCATAGGTATGGTCAAAGGGATCCTGTTTCCATGTAAATGATGACCCATAAAGGGAAAAATAACCCTTTCATTTTCCACATTCATATCCTAATTTCGATTTTGGGAAACAGTAGAACATAAAGAGAGGTGGCATGGGGCCCACCTAAATCATGTTTAAGTAGGTCCCACACCTATTAAAACAAGATTATACAATTGAATACATAACTAGCACAAATAGGGACCATTATTTCCCTAAAACAAACTCTAAACAAGGTTTTGATAAGTTAATCCGAAATTGAGTCAAGAAGGAAACAACTAAAAGTTCCCAACTTATTCACCACACATACACAAGGAGATTGATTCATCTAAAACCACTCGAAGCGAACATAACAAGGCCAAATGATTAACAAGGAAAAGGTGAGGTTCTCGGCCTAGATGACCAATTGTGCATAACTTGGAGGTTGAAAACTTTGAGTCCTATGTTCTCCTATGTGAACCTATAACCTCCACACTCGATTCAAACGTCAATCATACCCACTGAATACAATAAAAATAAGTGAAATGATACCACATAAATAAATAATTAGATCACTTACAATTAAAAAATATAAATTAAGAAATAATTAGTATCTCAAATGAGGCGACTCTCCATAGTGACCTACATCTATAGTAGATCAAAATATATAATTCATCTAAGTTATTACATTATAATATCCAAATCATCATCAGCATAGCCGATTAATCAAAATATGCAGTAAGAATGGACATACATCCATCATGTATCAAGAAAGAACTAACTGAATCACATCTTGCTAGTATCCATAACCACATAAGTATAAGAAAACTAGTAATATAAATCACAATACTAGATTGACACTACATGCCTCAAACACCACCTGTGTCACAAAATTAATCCATGACAAAACCACATAATATTCACATAGTATTATATCAATGTCTATAATCTAGTAAATGAGATGACTCACCAATAAAATGATGCATGAATCTGGTGGGCACTACAAAGTCGTGCAAGGTTTTGTTAAGTAACTTATTAAATTTGAGGAGTTGAAGATGAGTGAAAGGCATGTTCTCTTGTGTAGGGCATAAATATTTGGATAGATTTTCCTTCTATGTCTAATTCTCTCCTTTGATGCTTTGAGAAAAATTAGGGTTTTAGAACTTGATTTGTTTATGTCTCGAGGCTCTAGATTTGTGATCAAAATTTTATGAAATAATATGGCTTCTTCTTTTTAAAACACAATCTTTCTCCTTGTTTTAAAACCTAAAAAATGGGCTAGTATAATAAAGTTGAGCTTCCTCAACCCCTTCTTGAGTTGAGATGTTCCTACATAATAATACTTCGAAGAAACCTCAAACCGATGTAATTCTCCCTCGTGATAGGTGTGCAAGAACATGTGATATGTATGTAAAATGTACATTACATTCCCTAAGCCTAGTGGGAAAATATGTAATAAGGATACTTCAAATTTCACAAACAAGAGTAATCAGCCTTGTACTTCAATGTGTAGATGATCTTAAGTTACTAGCTATTGAAAATGATCTTGTAATCAGTTTCCCTTGTAAAATGGTTTTAGGCAATTTGCTTAAATAATGATTAATCTTTGAATTTGGAACCTTTTAGATCTCAACAACCTTAATTTCAAATTCAAAATAAGTAAAATACCAACCCATAAATAGACTAAATGTTTGCAAGTTTGACTGAAAATGAAGGGAGGGTAGAAATGTTGGCCTAGGGAATAACCTTCAGTCGATTCTACCCTAGATGGATGAATCTATCAAGAACATAGAAAAATTACAAATGATAAAATTCAAAAGGTGGGAATACCTAAAAAACACATCAAAATACAAGAATGAAGATCAAGGAAGTGTTTAGGAAAGGCTGCGAAAGAAATAAGGATCAAGAAAATGGTAAACACGCCAATTAATCCATTTATTCCTGTGGATGAAACCATATGTACAAAATTACTTTAAAGATTATGTGTCATTTTTTGGTATCTATAATTTCCCCCATTTAAGCTAGAATTTAAAATACTAATTTAAAGGAAAAGTAATTTATATCTAAAGTGCATTTTGTGTGTTTGTTGAATAATTGATCCATTTTTTTCCACATGTACTCCAATTAATATGTAAAATTTGGAAAACACAATATATCACCATTCTTTATAATAGAGGTATATAATAAAAATCTATATAATAATTTTGAAATAACAACAATAATACCTGATAATCATTACTTTTTAGGATAATGTGCCACATTTTTTAAGGATATGAAGGGTGTCGTGGTTTCACCAATTGGTTTACATGGAGGAGGGGTAATTTCATCCCATTTCTTCTTGTCTAGAGAACAAGTAAGAATCCATTAGAAAATGTTTTGCACTATATACATCCCCTAGCTTGAAATGAAAGTTAAATGAGCATTGAGTCACTCGAAGCCAATGTACAATGTTAAGATGCTAGGAAGGTCATATATCATTCTTGAGCTACTAAAAAAGACATGTATTAGTCTTGAGCTACTATAAAGAGATATGTATCAGTCTTGAGCTATTGAAAGGAGCCATGTGTCAGTTTTGAGCCACTGAAGGGCCCATAGATTGTGCTTTGTAGGGAGTGTTTGGATAATATGGATAAACTAAAGCCTTTAAAAGGAATATTATCTTATTTTGGATTTTCAAATGCCTTTTATCATAATAGGTTTTCTCATTTTTGGATAGTATAGTTTCTTTATAAGGAATATTTTCTCAATTAGGATTAGTTCAAATGCTTTTGATTGGAATATTCTTGCTCAATTTGAATATTCTAATGCTTTTAGAAGGAATATTTTCTCAATTTATATAGATTGAATGCCTTTGATATGAGATGTGTCTGCTCACTTCGGGGAATATTCTACATCTAGAAGGAGTATGAGTCATGATTGAAAATTTATCCCCACGATAAAGGGATGTGTTAATGTTTGATGATTCAATAAATAATAGATATGATGCCCCTCTTTTGGGGTGGTGTGAGATGTCGTAAGAATGTTACTTACCTCGAAATAAAATGGGTATAAACATTATGTTAGGAGAGATGAGTAATAATGATATATTAATTCTATTTTTCTTTTCTTGGAAAGTGTAATTCAAGAAAATATTAGACGAAAGTTAGAAACCAAAAACAAACCAATTGATTCCTAAATCTAGTATTCTCAAACAAAACCTCTGATAGAGAAATGAATGGAAAAAAGGAGAGAACTCAACACTTGCACTTATCTACAAGTTGCACAACTCCTCCTTTGATGTGTTGGATTTGCTCTTGATTGTTGGATTGGATGTGCTTGCTTCATATTTTGTGTGGACAAACTTGAGCAACACCTCCCCTTCATTGCCTTTGGATTGTTTTGATGAACAATGATGATAGATTGGATTGGATTGAAGATGGATTGTTATAGTGGATTAAAAGATAAAATGGATGATTGATGAATAAAATTAGAAGAGATTTGTTATGGATTTGAGAGATGGATCTCATGGAGGAGGAGAGCTAGATTTATATCTAAGAAGTGGAGGATTCAATGGCAAGGATGAAGCCATGTTGGATTTTGATCAAGGGTGGAGAATACATGCGAGGATTAGAGGATTTTGGAGTGGAAGACTCTAAAATTTTGAATTCAAAATTCATGGAGGGAAGACGCTTCTGTTGAATTAAAAATTCAACAAAAGGAGAGAGTTAGAGAGGCTTCTAGAAATAGACGCCTATAATGTCCCCTTTTCCTGCGCCAAAGGTCTAAGGGCCATGTCGAGTCCAAGTCGTGGTCAGACCCAAGGGGCTGTGGACGCTGGGAGCTATTGGGAAGGGGCCACATGGTTCTAATATTCTATTTTTGCATTGAGGGTCACTTTTGGACCATGGCGACTTAAAGGGGAAAAGTAACTTAAAGTTAATTTTATTTTTATTGGCCCTCCATGGAATGAAATGTGTCTAGGGTCTATTGGGGATCTTTTTCCTTGGAGAAGTATATAAGGAGTTGGGGGAGAAAGGAAAGAAACTTTTTGGCATACATTTTATTGACCCTTCACATGCAACTGTTGTTTGCACATCTACAACTTGTGGAGTGAAATCCCACAGGGACCCTAGCTCCGGTGGTGAGAGACCCATCCCTAGCTAGCAGGGCATTCTTCAGTAGTGAGAGATCTACCCTAGTTTGTCATTTTGGAGCCGCCTTCTGGGCTGTGTTACAGAGAAATTATCAGAGGTTTCAGAGGAAGGAATTTGAGGGTTTTGGGGGAATTTGGGGAAGATTATAAGAGGGTTCCAGATCAGATTTACGGTAGCTATTTGGGTTGGGCTTAGAATCACTTTGAAGGTGCCTCCATCAGTTCCAACCCCTTTCCAAGCGAGGTGACTTACAACCTTTATTTGGAGGGTTTTCCAGTTGGTCCCTTTTAGATCTAAAGGTTGAAATGTCATTTCTTATACCTATTAATGTTATTTCTAAAGACTCTTAATTTTTGCTCTTGTATTTGGAGAGTTACGAACCTCTGAAGTTTTCCAGCTGTCTAGGGCACGCTGTGCTTTTTCAGGTAGCATTTTAATTTGTGTAAAATTCCAAAAATAGTTTTATTATGTCCTCTATAATAATATCGAGCTCTCTTTAAAATTTCAAGTAATTCGAGGGGATATTTTGGGAGATATTGATTTTATTTAGTTCGTTGTCCTTACTGTAAAAATCTACATAAATCAGTATTTTATTTAGCTGTAAACTTTCAATATTTGGTGCATTTTTAAGTGGTATCCCATAAGGGATATTTTAGTGGTATCAAAGTTGTTGTTCCTCCAGCCTATGTGGGTTAAATATGGTAGTTTGGAAATATCTCGATATGGGTTTTATGAAGGAAATGTTCACCAACACGGTGAAACAACAAGAAGCCACTAACCTTTATTTGAGTCAGCTCACTCAAAATTTGAGTCAAAGCAAATCTTGGGACAATAAGGAAAAAGGTGAGAACAATAATAAAGGGCATCCAATAGAGGTGATTGATGACGATTCTTGTTGGAGGAAATACCAATCTTTGAGTAAGGGTTTCAAAGATAATATGTCATTTCCAAATTATTGCATGATGAAGATTGGTAGCAAGCCCAAACAAGATCATCATATGCCGGTACCTGAATTAAAAAAGAACTCATTTGAAGAAGAAGAAGCTTCTAGAGAAAAAGGGATGATTTCCATTGAGAAAAATAATTGCATTAGTGAAACTTTGCTTGTTAGAGAAATTATTCTAGCTTAGGAGAAAAAATTTGTATATGCAAGCAAAGAGGATGTAATGAAAACTCTAAAACGGTGTGAGGAATGGAATAACATAACTAGAGCTACTAGATTGATAGCCACCCAAGTAAGAAAACACCTACAAGAGTTCAAGGAAAATATGTGGGTAAATGATGCAAGGAAGTCTACACCCGTGAAAAATTCTTTATAGTGTGGTGCCCACACTTTACACACACAAATACAACAGTAAAATACCAGAATTTTTTTTTGACTTACATTTCTCACTACACACAACACAACATGGGCTTCAAGTACAACATTCAACTCGCATACGACAATCACCAAAAATCATCGACTCACATAGACACACTAAAACAGCACCGGCAGGTTGACGCTACACTTTTCCCAATGGAAGGTTACTAGTAGAGACCCAACCATAGGAACATGGCTTTAGAAATGGCGAACCCACAACACATCATTTCCTTAAATGTATTTTTGGTTAAAGTTAACATTCCAAGGACATTATGAGCTAGAATAAATTTTCTCGTGTGTCCACCCACATTTTCTTAAGTTTATTCCACGATTGAAAATACAATTCGACCTTCTCAAGTGGGCTTCTTATACTTTATATAAATTTCCATAACTGACATACATATTTGGCATAAATCAAATTGCATACAAAATACTTAATCATCTTCTATTATGTAAAAAATATTCTTCTCCAACGTTTATTTGATGTCTACAGTTTTTACCCTTACAACTCAAGCGAAAGAGACTTGATGTCCAAAACGCAATCAAAGGATTTGACGGAGATATTAGATATAGGGTAGCTTTGCACCAAAATGTTTCTCGATTCACACTGAATTTATTTCTCTACCATTGTTATTATAATTTGAAAACTTATTGAATTCCTATAAGATTTATATATATATCTATATATACATATCTTTTGTTTTCTCAAAGTTTGGTCGCACCAAGGTAACTTATATTATTTGCAACACATGATTATGTTTAATTAAGTTTTAAGGACTTCATGAGTGACCTCAATCCTCAACTCAAATCTCGTTCTCATCTTAGGATATGCTTATACATCGCACTATGGTCTCGTTCATAGCATTGTTGTGTAATCAGGAGTTACAGAATTATTTGACTACCATCTTGAAGGGGTATATGGTCGGAAGAATTTTAAACCATACACGAACCACAAGTGGCACCTCCTAATCAGCTGAGGTTTGGTTTCTTCCATTATGCACTCAATGATCTACGCCTCAACTATATAAGAGTTTAAGGCAGGTGGACAAAATTATACTAAACCACATTCAAGGACATACCAAGGTGTTATTTTGATAGAATCCAGGGTTGCACCGCTTAGTCGTTCCTTCGAACAAGGACTCATAAGGTGACTTCTAAGGTGATCTTCAACACTCAGCCTGGTGTTGGACCTGAAGAGAGGATATTCTTCTCGCGATTACCAAAACTAGAAGGAAACCACATACTCTGGATAAGGTTGAACCATGTTATTCCTAAAATATGGGTTCACGACAATGTCGCTAAACCTAATAACTATGACGGTAAACTCCAGCTAGGGTTTTATTTACCTAACCTAGGAGGTCTCATTGAGTGCAAGCTTAAGTTCGTTCTATGGTCTTAATTTTCTCATATGGTAAAAAGGGATCACACACACAGGCAAGCTATACACGAGTATTTTATTAAGGTTGAGTGTTCCCATTAAAAATCTTTATTGTGTTTGTAGGATAAGAAGGTAATCCAATAATTAATTTAATCATTTATTGAATACTGAGAAGGTACCACAATATCTTAACTTCAATTTCAAATTTGCTTTATATAAATCAAACCTCTTTTTTTTATACACAACTAAAAATCAAATTGAACTGGTGATTAGAGGCACATTTCCTAAGTATCCCTAAAACTGGAATATCATACATATTAACAAATTTCATTTATAATTTTTCGGTATCAAGAGACTGCATTAGACAATTATTCATTTTACAATGGCCTGTAAAAATTACAATAACAATAATTAAATTACGCGTCACCTTTTTCGTCGTCATTCTTCCATCCTGCAAAACCCACGTGAGCATGATATCAACAATAAATCACTGGCATGGCATCCACCCTAATCAATCATAATTATCATTTTTCAGTTTCCCATTTACATTTGACAATAATTACAATATGCAATTGAAATAAAAAGGTCTAGAAACATGTAATCATTGCATTTCATTTTTCTCCATTTTATAAACTTAGGAGAGAGAAAGAGAAAGGAAGAGAGAGAAAACCTTGTTTTATCAAAAGTTCCAATATACACAACAAGTTTCATTATAGTGTTTTAAATAATTATTTACGTGTGTTAAAAGTTTCCAGGGTGATTTGGCATCCTTACGAGGGTCTGCAATTTTCTACTTTTACATTTTCTCACTAGCTACCAAACATTCAAAACGGGCTCGGAGGCTAAGAAAATGCTTCCAAAGGTTATCTTCCGATGAGCACGCACATCACGATTAACTTTCTACGTGTCCCCAGATATACCAAGAGTTCATTGCAACTAACGGAATTGAAAAAGAGCGCACGGTTTGCGTTTGACGGCTAGTTTTCCGGGGCCACTGGTCGTAGTTCACCCAGTTGTAACAAGACAAAAGTTAGCTCGAGTGGCCCAGAAGACTGTGTCCGAACGACGTTCGACGGATGTGTACGCAACAAGACTCTTCCTACTAGTTCCCCTATATAAGGAGAATTCGTCAGAGTCGACGGGACGGAGAACTAGAAAACCATGTTCAAACGGTGACAAGTTTTTTGGAGCGACAAGACGAAATTGGACCAGTTTAACCTCGTCAAACTGCGATCAGAGGCCTACAAAATGGCTTCGCCAAACTATCTTGAAAGGTGTTATTTCCTATATAGAAAGTTCCATGCAGTTGTCTAGAATAAACATTAGAGGTTTTCAAAGACGAAACACGATTTCTATTTCCGGGTTTCAAATGGTGGTCCAAAATGAAAGCCAACTTTCTAGTTTTAACAACTCTCTATACTGTTGTAAACCGGTGTGACAGGGCTCCTATAAGAGCGTCAAAAGGATGTCATATGATCGTTTTCGGTCGAACCAAAAATCAAGGCAACTCCTCGTATACCAAGGTACAAGAATGAAAATTCACATCTCGTTTCCAGAGTTGCGAAGGGTACTTGGTGAGTCTCCGAAAATTGCAAAATTTAACTATTTAAAACCAAGAGAAGGTCAACTTTATCAGTGGGGAGTCAAATTCATCTGGTCGATAGAACGATATTGGAGCAGTCAAGAAGGGTAAGAGTTTTCTAGATCATCTCGAAGCGAGGGTGATAGTTCATGGTTTAAAGTAGACGAGTTATAATGGCTTCGAGAGTTGCGACACGACACTTTATTGTTTTGAAATGAGTTGTAGAGACATTTAATTGTATTTAAAAATCCTAATAATTTAAAATTTTATCTAGTTGCAAAGAACTAAAACACGAGAATTATGAGAGGTAAGGGAATAAGAACCATGCCTGGAAAACGAAGTCGGTCGAAGCCGCAGGCTTGGGTTCAGTATCTTGCTTGGGCACTTTGTCAACCAGTCCACGAGCGTCCTTAGCTCCACCATTTTGCATACACGTCATCAAGCTTATCTTTGCCTGAAAGAGCCTCATCCATAACTGGTAATGAAACAAACAAATTGGTTGAAAGATTTCTGAGGATTGTTGCAAAAAAAAGGAGTATCTATTCCACTGCTCTGACCAGCACACCAGTCATTCCAACTTACCATCACCGTAGATGACCATATCCTTGACAACTCTTAGAGAAACATGTAGCATAACAAGGTTCTTTGTACTGATTAAATGCTCTCCATTGTACATTCTGTAAATCATGGCACTCCAAGAGACCGCATTTCTTTGAGGCATTCAATCAAACAATTCACATGCCTTGAATACACTTCCACATTTTCACGCATATCCACTATGCCACTTGCAAGAACAAAATCCTACAAATGAAAACCATATTCTATTGCTCATACCTTGCTCCCAAGCTTCCATCTTGGCACACACTGGAAGCATGCTGGCATACGCAACAAATTTTGGTTGGTGCCCTGCCGCAAATGAAGAAACATCGTGACTGCCTCACGAGGAGGTCCATGTCTTCTGTACGCTGCAATAATACTATTCCATTAGAAGCTATCTCGTTCTTTCATTGGCCAAATACAAACACCAGCACCCAAGGCACATTGAAACTACCACATCTAAAAAAATGTATTCTCTCTTTTCTGCCTGATGGAAGTCCATGTGCTGTTCTAAAGCTCTCATTTTGACATAGGCTGGGAAGATATCAGCAAAGGTTGTGGATCTTGGCTTTACACAGACCAAATGCATTTGCTTGAAAGTTTCTAAGGCCTTTTCAACAACCTCGTTTTTTACACATCCTGCCATCATTACAGTCCGTAAGACACATTTCTTTCAGGTATTTTTGAACAGTTCGCATGCTTCCACGTTTTGCATATGTATCTAATAAGGCACTTGCAACTGCAACAGTTTCTCTGCCTTTTTGCTTTGATGGAAGTCCACGGGGGGGGTCTGGGGCTCGTTTTTTTTTGACACATGTAGGGAAGATGTCGGCACAGGTCGCAGCCATAGCACTCCCTGAGAAAGTTGTGTCTTTCTTTCCTCTGGTCAACACTGTAACCCACATCACAAGGAATTTGCACTACAATAGTAGCCAAAATGTCTGTCCCCCCCTTTTTTTGGTGCTGAGGATGCCACGCAGGTCTGGCTCTCCCCTCATGCATTCTCCAGCAACTGTTGGTGCGCAGAGTTAGACTGGAGCTTCCCCCCATGGCGGCGGCGACGGTAGCACTTCCTCTCTCCACACAAAACCAAAGTGATGGAAAAAAAAGATCCAATCTTTCCCTAAATCCGCCCCAAGAAAAATATCACGGCCTTTTAAAAATTTTATTCTTTTATTTCATTTATTTTATTATTATTATTTTTTATAATAAGAGGGGGCATGACATATAGAGCAACTTGTACATGAGGAGGAGCCTTACATGGACACTTGTGTAAAATTGCAGCCCGCTATAATTTCCAAACCAACAACTTTTGATCAGCTTTCAGATACTTTCAACGGGCACTCAGGCAACAATGTTGGGGATAACTCAACATATGTCTATCTTGAACACACGGAGGACATTGATGGCATTGAAGGGTATGAAAAAACATGGATGGTAGGTTGCAAAATCGAGATATTTCAATCCAAAAGGTACCTATCAATCCTCCAAAGAATAAGTCATTATCATATGGGATGGATTTTCCAAGCAGTAATGAGCATAAATTTGTGAAAGGTGTTGATTCTTGTTCCACTTATTCTCCATCTAAAATCATGAATCACAATAGGGATGGTGTTGTTTTGGAGGTTTCTAAATCAGCAATAGAAGGTGAACCTTTTGATGATATTCTTTATAAGGAGGTTAATAGTAGCATGGATTTATTTCATCATCTTCATCCTATATCATTACAACAGTTTTATCATGATGGTATTCAACCTATTGTCGATAAGAATGCTAACAATTTGGTGCATCAAAGTCAAGTCATCATGAAGACAAAGAGTGATAATCTTCTTTATGAGGAGATACAAGAGAAGCAAAGATGACAGACCTTACATGATACAAGGGTTCATGGGCATTATAAGGTATGGGATCCTGGTAATATGTTGCAATTATCCAAAACTATCAATTCTGATTTTGAAAACCTTATGACTGATTTCATAAGCAAAAGAAGGAATTCAAATTTGTCTTTTGGGATTATAAGTGTTGGAAAGCATGATTTCTTCATTGGAGAATCCAGTGCAAGAAGGGAGAGTAACTCTCAAGGTACTAACGTTGGTTTTCTAATTGCTAAAAAGGGTAAGAGAATATTTTTTAATCATCTTTAGCCTGTTGGACTGTGTATAACAACAGTCATAAAGAGAGGAGAAAATGCTTTATTAATAGAGCCAATGACTGATTTTTATACCACCTACATGGTGGAACCCTTGGAAGGGTTAGTGGGGGCATTTGGTCCTCAAAGTGCTCAAAGAATCAAGGTGTAATTTGCTGTTAAAAAAGAAGAGTTGAATTCAAGGTGCATTCATGACTTTAGCATCCTAAGGTATGATAATGGTTACCATTTTCCTAGCTTGTTGAGTTCTCCTATGTTGTTGTCATGTTTCTATTATTTGGGAAAACATTTATATGCTTGGATGATTGAGGAAGACTATTTCATAATCACGTCTCAAGGTATGCTAGATGGGATAAACACATCCTCCATTCACATTGCTCTTGATTCAACTAATAAGCATATGTTGGAAAAGAAAATAATGCAGGAGCCCATGATATTGAAAGGACATGAGGTATGTGGTATATTTATTGTGGTTTAATTTTCTAGAGGTAAGACTATTTTTTGTGATGCAATGATTGCATGATGTTAACGAAGACGATGATGCATGTGTTGAAAAATCAAAAGAGAATGAAGATGTTGATCCTATATCAGAAATTTTGAGTTGTAAAGGTATGATGAGCAGCCCCAATTATGCTATTTCAGATGTGTTGTCTTCTCTCATGACGAGAATCAATGGGTACAATAAAAGGTATGAAGTTCCTTATGATAAATTTTATGGATGCATGAGTTCTAATGTTGATTTCCCTTTCTCTTGAATTTACGATGAAATGAAAATATGGGGAAAGAGAATAAAGTATGATGAGGGAGCAGCCATGTGTATTCCCAACATAGAAGGAAATGATGAGTTATGTCCATGGAAAGACATGTCTTGCACAAAGAAGGAAAACAAAGAAATCATATTTCATGGTATACAAGCGCAGATTGCAAAAGATGTGATTGGTGAAGAAAGAAGCATGTCATTGCAGTGGTTGAATTGTGAAGGAACTCATCATCTTGTGGATCATGGTGACATCACAAGGTATGAGACAAGTGGGATATTTGATGACTCCTATTCTGACGGATTGTTTGCTGCAGACACAAAGCACACCATGATGACTTATGTGGAGAGTGAGTTGAATGATGTTGAATTGGGGAGTGAGTTAGATATGATGGAGACTTTGACTCTAGATGGGGTGAGTGGAGTCATGGATGTGGGTGTAACCAATAGTGTTTCACATGAGATAGTTACAAAGATTGGTATTACAAGCTCAAACCATCTGAGTTTATCATTATGTTGGTTATCTGAGGTTTCAGTAGACTGGAGATCTCATTTGCTTGTTGAGTACTCCAAGAATCAACACACTTGTGAGATTCTGGATGGTCACATACAGGATGACAACTACATATTGGAGGATGAGATGATCTTCTATCAGGGCAGATTGTACCTTGTGTCAGATTCATGGTTGAGGATGGAGATATTGCGACATGTGCATTGTTATTCTGTGACTAGGCACTTGAGATTTGATGATACCTACAGGTTCATGTCAGAGAGGTTCATATGGCATAGGTTGAGTGAGGATATCTTTGACTGTATACAGGCATGTACGGTTTTTCACTATGATAAGTCAGATCTTACGGGTTCATCATTTTTTGAGTCGACATGAGATAACACACCTATGTATTTTACTACTTCTATGCCCGACAAGCACTTTTCCCATGTTCTAGTCAGTGGAGAGACGAAATTGACTCATGGTTATTCGGTAGGTTCACATTCAGCGCATGAGGTGGACTATGTGGAGCTAATATTGTCGGTTGACTATCTACTAGAGTCTTGGGAATTTTTTCCCACGGGACACCTTGAGATACATTATGAGGAGCCTGTTAGTGTGAAATCACAGCACCCCCAAATGAGCTCTAAAAGATATGCTTTTCTAAGGCAGACTCATTTGGTGTGATTGCATAACATTGAACTTTCCCCAAGGTGTGGGACCTTGCAAAATGGGAAAGCTCTCCAGATTGAAGGTTGGTTCCTTATTCCTCTGTTTAGGTGCATACGTAGAAACTTACAGAGGGTATATTCTTAATCCTAATCTAAAATTTACCAAGGAGACAGGGATAGAAGGAATACAAAAATTAAAACAAAGCTAAACTACGAGGTGATGCACCAAAGGAATGATGAACACTTATTTTGCTAATAGACACAAACTAAGAAAATGCATACAATAAACAAGCACATATAGCCAGATATATAATGGGAGACTAGATGAAAGCAAAAGAGAAAAGAGAGGATCTAAAATCGATCACAGATGTGTTTTATTACTCTGTAGATTGATACAGTCCATTACAAAGTAGCCAAGAGGCTGAAACATAATACAATTTTTTATGGAAGGCTTGAACCCCACAAATCCCTTTGCTAAGAGGAGAAGGGAGCCTGCAAAACAAAGAATGTCCAACCCTTTACAGTGAACCTTGCCCCCATATTTATAGATTCGACCTGAAAGAAGAAAAGATAGAGAAGCGGGAAAATCAGGTTGAAGCTCAACCACCGCTATTAATGCCTATGATGAAATATCTCCCCAAATCCATCTTTACTACATCGATCCTTGGTTTAGCACCTTGAAGGAAGAGGAAATGGTGAAACAGATCAAATCTTATCTGTTTGTTGAGGCAAGAAGATCCTGCATTAAAATATCGAAGACGTTTCCTCTATTTTTCTTCACCTAACCTCCTCAAAATTAAATTTTTAAACCTCCATGGAATGGATGAGGCCGAGATCTTTCCAATGACATCAAATTTGCAATATTTCGAGCCCTGAGTCGAAAGATATGCCCCTTCGAATTTTGTATCGGGTCCATACAAGAGGGCGGGAAAACAACTTGAAAAATGGGTCCCCTTTTGATATGGGACACGTGGCAGCCAAATTGGAACAAAAATCGGGCCTACGGGTCCGCAATTTATCTTTTTCCCTTTCCTCTGATTCCCCGCTTGGCTTTGACTCGGGCTCGAATGCTAACTTTTTCCTTGGGCAGAGTTGTGGGCCATTTTACAACTTTTACCCCTTGAATCAACGTTGTACTGACACTTGGCATTCTTTGCTTACACCTTTATACTTAGCCAATTTTGAAGTCCCTTTTCTGTCTGCCTTTTGACTATGTTTCCTCCTATGTGGGATCATGGTTAATCTAATATTTTGCCCAGGGGCGAAATATGGATAACAGAGCCTTGCTCTCACATGAGTGCAGGTCATGTGGGAGAGTTAGCACCATTTGTGTGTATACAGGTTGTTTTGTAGGTTGATCCAAGGGATTTTACAGGATTCATAGTGTACTTTCATACCCAGGAGTTGATTGGAGAGGCAGTGAGTGATCACATGATGACAACCTTGCATTGGCAGGAATTAGACAGATTGGCAATTTCAGTGTGGGTAACAATGGAGAGTCGGTTTGGGTATCATTCTACTTCATGGACAACATTTTTCTAGATACCATATGGAGGTCATGATGACTGCATGGGGTTTCTTGGTTACTTTAGATTACATCGATCCTTTGGTTGATGGCAGGGTGAGGTGGAAAAACTTACGACGCGGTATTCAGTTTCTACAGTAGGACAAGATAATGTTTGGGGTCAAGCATTTCTCGGGAAGGGAGGACTGTAATGTCCCCTTTTCTTGTGCTAAAAGCCTAAGGGCCAGGTTGAGTCCAATTCGTGGTCAGACCCAAGGGGTTGTGGACGCTGGGAGCTTTTGGGAAGGGGCCACGTGGTTCTAATATTCTAATTTTGTGTTGAGGGTCACTTTTGGACCATGACGACTTAAAGGGGAAAAGTAACTTAAAGTTACTTTTATTTTTATTGGCCCCTCCATGGAATGAAATGCGTCTAGGGTCTGTTGGGGCTCTTTTACCTTGGAGAAGTATATAAGGAGTTGGGGGAGAAAGGAAAGGAACTTTTTGGCATACATTTTATTGACCCTTCACGTGCAACTGTTGTTTGCGCATCTACAACTTGTGGAGTGAAATCCCACAGGGACCCTAGCTTCGGTGGTGAGAGACCCGTCCCTAGCTAGCAGGGCATTCTTCGATAGTGAGAAATCTACCCTAGTTTGTCATTTTGGAGCCGTCTTCTGGGTTGTGTTACAGAGAAATTATCAGAGGTTTCAGAGGAAGGAATTTGAGGGTTTTGGGGGAATTTGGGGAAGATTATAAGAGGGTTCCAGATCAGATTTACGGTAGCCATTTGGGATGGGCTTAGAATCACTTTGAAGGCACCTCCATCAGTTCCAACCCCTTTCCAAGCAAGGTGACTTACAACCTTTATTTGGAGGGTTTTCCAGTTGGTCCCTTTTAGATCTAAAGGTTGAAATGTCATTTCATATACCTGTTAATGTTATTTCCAAAGACTCTTAATTTTTACTCTTGTATTTGGAGAGTTATGAACCTCTAAAGTTTTCCAGTTTTCTGCGGCATGTTGTGCTTTTTCTGGCAACATTTAATTTGTGTAAAATTCTAAAAACAATTTTATTATGTCCTTTATAATAATATCGAGCTCTCTTTAAATTTTCAAGTAATTCGAGTGGATATTTTGGAAGATATTGATTTTATTTAGTTCATTGTCCTTACTGTAAAAATTTGCATAAATCAATATTTTATTTGGCTGCAAACTTTCAATATTTGGTGCATTTAAAGTGGTATCCCATAAGGGATATTTCAAAGCCTCTAGATTTAGAGGTGCAAGGATGTGATTAGGTTTAGAATTAGACTGGGTTAATAAATGTGATTAGAAGTGAGATTACATGGAAAGGCCAGGTGTGGGGATGTGTAGGGTAGGTGGGTAGGTAGACGTAGGAATATTAAATTCCTATAAAATCTTAATGACGAATTATAATGATAATATGATACAATAATGGATTAAAAAGATTAAATATGAAAATAGGATATTGGATGAATTAAAAGGAATTAGGTTAAATGATAAATGGTAAATGATGATAAAACGATAAAAGGGTAAATATGATAAAATAGATTAAATAATAATAATAAATTTTATGATTAATTATTTTATGGATGATGTTGGGATATTTTTGGGACAAGTTAATCATAATTAATCATGTCGACATTTTATATGTCTACATTTTTCCCCTCTTTGAATGGTTATTACGTAGCAATTACTGTTTGAAGAAAAATAAGAAAAGAGGATGGTAGGAAGGTGATATGATGCCCCGTTGAGGGGTTAGGTGGGGAGGAATGAGTCAAGTAGCCGCTTGAAAAGAGGAGAGGCCCAAGTTAGTAGACGAGAGAGGATTAGAGGATGAGAAGATTGAGGATATAGAAGATTGATTAGAGGGGTTGGATTAGAGGATAAGGCTTATAATATCTAAGGGTTTAAAGGATTAGAATGAGAGGATTTAGAGGATGATGATTATAATATTACGAGATTTGAAGATTCAGAGGATGAGAAGATTACAATATTCAGGAGATTTGAGGATTCAGAGGATGCCCCAGTCAATGATGTATGACAAGGTTGTAGATTTTAGAAGATGCCCCAGTCAAGGGGTTAGGTTTTGAGGATTTTTTAC
Organism: Taxus chinensis; assembly: GCA_019776745.2. Lineage (NCBI taxonomy): Eukaryota > Viridiplantae > Streptophyta > Pinopsida > Cupressales > Taxaceae > Taxus > Taxus chinensis. The sequence continues at coordinate 229,063,083 of CM034150.1, forward strand.
TATAGGATACCCCAGTAAAAGGGAGAGGTTTGAAAATTTAGGATTATATTAGAGGATGTTGGATTTGACGATGTTAAAGTTGAGGATTCTTGATATAAAGATAGGATATAGGATGTTGGATTTGGAGGATTAGCTGATTGAGGATGTTTGGATTGATTTTGATGAGAGGAAATTGATGATGAGAGTATTGGGATGATGATTGAGTTTGATTGAGAGGATGTTAAAATATTCCCCAGCCAAGGGGTGACGATTTTGGATGTTGATGCGATACAATAAGATTCGGATGTGGATATCGATTGATTGATAAAGGGTTGATTGGATAAGAGGATGAGGAGGTTAAATAGTTAGGTAGATGATGATGAGGGTTATGTGTGGATGACGATAAGGTTAAATGATGATGATAAAAAGGGGTGTGTTACCATAAATTTCCCACTATTATCATCATTAGCAATGTGATTAATGATGCGGCATAGAGCAAAATGCACCAAGGTATAAAGACCATGACGATTGAATTGTTAAATGTCCTTGTCCTCATATCATTAGACATATTAATATTATGATGGTCCTCATATCATTGGACTAATGTAAAAACAAACAAAAGGGGCTTCATATCATTGGCCAAAATTTAAATGTAGACAAACACACAAAAACAAACACATTGCATTTTTGTATTTTTTTAAATGTTTTGATTTTTTTGATGTTTTGATTTTAGGATTTGGATGTTTAGATTTTTGGATGTTTTGATTTTTAGTTTTTGGATTTGGATGTTTAGATTATTTGATGTTGGATGTTGATATTTAGGATAGGATAGGTGATGAGGGGATGGGAAGAGATGCAAGGTGGGACGTGACTTTCTCCTATAAGTCCCAGAGCATGTTTGGGTAGGATGAAAGGGAAGGATTGAGGGAGATTGGATAGATTGGATAAGATAGGGATTAGTTGATAAGTTAGGATTAGATGGGATGTGGGATGGGAGATAGATACGATGAGGGATGTGGTAGAGGATTGGATGGGGGATATGGAAGATGATAAGATATGCCCCTAGGTATAAAGGAGATGGATTGAGGGATAGATGTAGTATGCCCCAAGTGTAAAGTAGGGTGGCCTGTGTGGATGGATGGATGGGTTCGTTGTGCCCCAAGGTGTAGGGTAGGATGGGAAGTGAGGGGGTGTATAAAATGGATGATATCCTAGAAAATGGTAGTAAGGATGCCCCTAGTCATAATAATGACAGTCGAAAAGGGACATGAGGAGGATTGCATGAAAAGGAAAGGACCATCGTCTACCCACAAATGTTTGATCCAAGGGAAATGGATGTGGATGTGATGGATGAAAGGAAAATAACATCAGTGATGAACAAGATTTGATCCTTGATTAACTAAAATAGAATTATCCTAGCCTAATTTGATGTTATAGACGTAGTAAATAAATGGGATAGTGCAATACAGAAATCACTCAACCAACTAAGCAAATGAAAGATGAAACCCTAATATATAAGAGAGGGTTAAGAAGTCCTTAGCTAATTCAGAAAATGTGCGGGTCTATGTTGCAGTGCAAACTAGGTGGACATGAGGAGTAAACAACCACATAGAAGCCTGAGAAACTAAAGATCTGAGCTCTTTGACTGGACTGTAGTGCCTGGAAAGGGATAGGGGCACCCGTGTGTGCCCTAGTATGAGATCTGGGCATTGTGGTTTGCGGGAAAGGTCTAAAAATCTCATCTAAGTTGTCATTAGATATTCTCTTGTGTTTACCTTTAGTCATGTGTATATCCCCGAACTGCATCGGATGTCATTGTAAATAACTAGATGTAGAATGTAGTAAATGTGTGCATGGAAACAATTGAATCCCCTCCTATGAAGTGTGATACAAATGAACCAACCTTGTGTGCCTTGTGATGGAGCTAGATGGATGCAAATGTAGCTTTAGGTGCCTTTGATGTATACAACTCTAGATGGTGATAGGAGATGCTTAGCACTTTGGTCCCTCATTATGGTCACATAACCTTATATTCATATGGTTCTCTTGTTCTAATTTCATATTTAACCCCGAAAAGGATTACCACTAAAAAGATAGAAAGATCAAACAATTAGAAAGTGCCCAAAAGGTGAGAGTAAAGTGTAAAGGGGATCAAGGCACCCCAGAGGGGACTGGAGTGCCTAAGGCGCCCCAGTCTTGGTTGGGCGCCCTAGTCAGAAATATGAAAAATGTAGAATGAAAAAATAGAATGGGCAAGTGCAAGTGCAAGATAAAAAATATGACAACAAGCAATGTAAAAATGGCCAAATACATGGGTTAATTATTACTCTTTTCACTCAAGAACCATATGAATAGTAGTATGAGACCAGGACTAAATAATGACTCAAAAAGCGTGAATTTTTGTCTACATTTTCCCCCAATTTATGTTGGTGAGCGAAAAGCTTGATAACATAAAGTAGATAGAGATGTGTACCTGATAATCCATGTAGAGTGATGTAGCAAACGTACTGAAGGACCAAAATAAGCATGGAGTGACAAAAAGATGGAGCGTGGAGATTAAAGATGCAAAAGTGATGAAAGTGAACCTAGGGCAGATGTATGTGTGTAGATGTTAATGCGTGTAGTGTACCTGCATGGTTAGTATCGTCTTTGTGATGTACCCACCATGTGTGTGTTGTTGTTGTTGACTGCTTGCTTCCCATACGAATGGACTTGCAAAAGAGAAGACGATCAAGTAGTCAAATACACATGTATATGTGTAAAAATGCATGTATATATATAAAGATAGTACGAAAATGACAATGAAAAAGGAACATGTGCATCTGATCTGTGATGAGAAAAAAGGTGTAGAAAGGATATCTTATAACTGTTGGTGAAATATGAGTTTTTTGGGATATCTCACACTAATGTGATTGAAGAAATGTAGGGAAAAAGTTGTGTTATTCTCCAACCTGTAATTGCTTCCCTGAGATTGGTAAAGAGATCTTTGTATTGCTTAGTTTTTTTGGGCGATCTGACGCCATGACCGAAGAAGTGTAGGGAGGAAAGTCTTATGTTCGTTCAACTTGTAACTGCTCCCCAGAATGCTAAGGACAATATTCCCTATAAAATTTGTTGTGTATGGGGTTTGTAGATTAGTTTGAACTCACTCGCTATACAACCCATTGTGTCATGGATGAAAACTGAACTAAACTATACCGGTGTATAATGTTGTGTAGTATGTAAACCCTAAATGATGCCCCCCTCTTTAGGGGTGCATGTGACATCATGGATAGGAGAATGAGAACCCTAAAGAGGACAGACTGCATAAACTATAACTCTGCCCTGTAGGGGGAAGGGAATGCACTTGGTAGAAACTAAGGCACATGCAAACAAGTGGCTAGAAAACAAGTGTTAGTACGAACAAGCATGCATGTAGAAGACAAATGTAAGCTAGAAAGGCAATGCATAGGCTAAAATGTAAGTAAACATGTAAGAAGGAAATCATAGACCGTGAAAAGTGGGTTGCAAACATGGGACACCACTCACAGTGTTGCAAGACACTCAAGACCATAGTGACCACATACAAATAAAAAATTGTACACACGAAACAAAAGGCAAAGCCTGCATACAATAACAAACAATAACAGACAATGTGACAAACAAGTATGGAAGCAAATATCCTTGCATAACAAATGTTGCACATGAAACACTTGTTAGCATGTTAGAAAAACAACAAGTATGTCAAAGCATGTATAACCTGATAATGGAAAGTGTTAAGTACAAAATAAAATAATATCACATGTAGTGGATGAAAGTGGATGCCCTCAGTAACTGTTGTGGGACTGGTAGTAGCCAAACATCCATGTTGCGTGCAAGAGACCTGTATCTGCAATCATAACTAGAAAAGTATGTGAACGCGCATGTGTGTATGGTAAAGATAATGACATACAAGAGATCTATCTAACATGTGTAGTAAAATAAACATGTAAGAGCAAGTGGGAGTAAAAGTAAATGCAATCATAAAATGTAGTACATTGTGGATGATAGGAGCTGCGTGCCCCTTGAGTGAATGGATTTGTATGCAGTGAGATTCATTTATTATGCCCCCTTGACAATAAAGAATGAACCAAAAATGAGAGCGCGTCATCGAGAAATGGTCGAACTATGTGTTATGTGTAGTGCATTGTGATGAGTATGCGGTGATGATATGCAACATATAAATGGGTTGTTCATGAATCTATAGCCTAAGCGTATATAATGACAAGATGAATAGAAAGGGGTAATGATTTAGCTTAAAGTGTATACCACTAAACGATATAAGCGAATGTGATGATGTAGCTTATCACGAGATGATGCTAGAAGAAGTGATCTTATAGTCTAAGGCGTATATCACTAATCCTAGGAATGTCGCATGGAAAACATAAGATTTGAGTGGATGCGCGAGTAAGATGTGGTCCATTTTGTGATGCATACCCTCAACAATCCAGTATGGACCGTGAGGCTAGAATGCATCATCGGGTAGTAAGTGCAGTGTGTAGAAGTGATTATGCAAAATGGGTACTATGTGTGGTAGGATGAACAATATGTAATGCAATATGTGTAGATTACCTAATGTGTGTAGCATAGTAAATATAAGATGCAATATAAGATGACATGTATGAGGTGTAAAAACATGCAATATGTGATAACTATGGGGTGATGTATGTAGGGCAAGATGTAGGATGCAAAACATAGAATGCATGAAGACATGCAATGTCTATAGCCTGTAATGTGGTGTACGATGTGTAGATGGTATAAGATCATGTGATAATATGTTGTGCCTAATGTATAGTGACTATTGTGCAGTGTGTGGGGATGTGTAGAGAATGCCCTCAATAGTCAAGTGTGAACCAAAGCACAAGAGTGCGTTATAGGGTAATGATGATACTGGTGTATGAGTTGTGTGTAAAGATATAAATGTGACGTGATGTGAATATAGGACACATGTGAATGTTAGAGGGGGGGAATAAGTGTGATGCCCCCCAAGTGTACTATGATGATGGAGATCTATGCAATGACGCGAGAGGTTCCATGTCATTGTGGGAGAGCATTTTCTATGTCATGATAAGAGATAGGGCCAACACAATGGTAGGCTGAAGCAACAATATGACCATGCGATGGTGGCATAATTTGGGATGTGTCTTGTCCGACAGTAGAAGGAGTAGTTGCTTTGACAAAAGTGATTGGTTGAAGCTTATGTGGGATTGATGACACTGTAGAAGACTTGATAGGAGAAGGGGGTGGATTCATTTTGAGAGGGGGTTGCATAATTTGACTTGGTATTATCGTGGATGACTTGAGAGGAAGAGACATTGTATTGATTTTGAGGGGTGGTTACTTAGGTGGCTCTTGAATTTCCTTAGAAATGAGGGCATGATGCTCGTTATACGAATCGGATTTAGGAACCCATTGAGATGTATCATTTGTAGATGGGCATGCAACATAATGTTGTGCAGTGAATGAGATGAAGCCTTAATGCTCAAGATGTTTGATTCTTCGTTGTAAAGTGTAGCAATTGTTGTCATTGTGTCCATTGATTCGATGATAATTGCAATATGGATGACCCTAATATTTTTCTAGCATATAAGGAGGATACTAATGAGTAGGTAGTAAAGTGATCTATTTATGACTAAGGAGCTCAGTAAGAATGTCATGTTGCTTAGTATTGCGATCAAAGGAGAGACACTTTGGTAATGGTATAACTCGAGGCTCGCTAACATGAGCACATGTAGAAGACATATAATGAGATGTAGAAGGAGAACAAACATGAGCCTGAGAAACATCCTTAAGATGTTGAATTTCAAATTTAAGAGATGTAATCGTGGACTCCATAGTCTGAAATGTATCTTCAAATAAAGAATGGAGGGCTTGAATGGATTCGCTAATAGTTTTATTAGATTTGGAATCAAGAGAATTCTCATAAATACGATCAAAAATAACATTGACTTGAACATGCAACATGTTGATAGGAAGATACATAGTCTCTAGGGTTTTTTGAAGAGCGTCTTTACAAGATGGGTGCATTTGAATCAATTGAAGCAAAGAGATTTGACAAACCTTAGAATCCACGATGGAAGAAAAAGAAAGATCTAAGAGTATTCGAGCGCAGGTTCACAAAATTGATTAGCTAAAATAGAATTATCCTAGCCTAATATGATGTTATAAAATTAGTAAATAAATGGGATAGTGCAATATAGAAATCACTCAAGCAACTACAAATGAAATATGAAACCCTAATATGCAATAAGACAATACTTCGATAAGTATGTTTTAGCTTCGAACCCCCATCCTTCAAATTGCCGAGCAGAATTTCTACAAAGATCACTCCATGATGATCCATGTTTGTTATCATCAATGCAATTGTTAGCTTTCCTTTCACTACAAGACTTGGAGGAACTTATAAATTGAGTTCAATGACACACCAAGTGTTATGAGGTAAAATGTTTATGGAAAAAGGTTCACGCCTTGTATGTTGGTACAATGCACCTTGGGAAATGCAACCTATTTTTTCCTTGACCATCGATGATAAATAAACTATTAAATACATCCCTTTAAGGAATGATGACCTATTAAACATTCACAACAAAGCCATGCTATCTATATCGAGAGCTAACATTGACTATCAACAAGTACTTTCTCGACATGTAGTTCTTAAATACATTGCAAAGTACGCCTCCAAAACAGAGCAACACTCTGAGACATACCGCCAAATGCTTTCTAAACTTTCAACAAATGCAAACCCAGATTTCCCCGCATCTTTTGTCATACGTTTAATACTTACAAAGAGTGTTGTTGAACGTGATATAAGTGCACAAGAAGTTTTTCGCATGCTTCTCAAATTACCTCTTGCAATGTCTAGTTGACCATTCATTTCTTTAAATGTTGGGAGAAAAACTCGTAGGTGTCTCGCTGAATCAGATTCTCAAGCACAAGAAACAACCCTACTTGTCGACGCATACCTTGTTCGTCCCCTAGCTATGGAGTTTCTTTCTCTTATCCAGGTTGCTCAAGATGGGAGTTACAGTAAATACAAGACTAGAAACAAATGGAAGCAATGAAATCTCCCTACAATTATCCATGCCTATCCAAGATTTTCCGTTATTCAAATTCTTTCTAACTTTTCTATTGGTCGAAACTCCTTATATACAAGCCTTTCCGCAATATTCTTTCGGATATTGGTTCTTCCCCAAACAGTGTTGTTACCAATTGGCACCTCTTCAAGAATTTCTACAAGCCATAACATGTTATAAGGATAAACACACACCTTGCAAATACTTTTGAGGCTTCGTCTGAATCAGACACAGAGTTTGTACAGGCCCCTGAAAAAAAATCAATGAATGATAACTTTTGTCTCAACTCCATCCAGGGCATATAACAGGTCTTGAAAACCTCCATATGTTGGGCCTGCGAGAATTTGACCCCCTTTATGATTGGTCTCGCCATAACATTCCACTCCAACTGCAAGACATCAAACCTTCTTTTATCGAAACTAATAACACATGTCAATCCACCTCACCCTTGCCTTTATAATTGAGTGAGGACAAACAGTTGAAATTTGACACAATTCTTCATCGCTTTTCTTCTAATGAAATCCTCCCACCCCTTAAGCTCATTATTCAAGGCACTATAGGAATAAGAGAGCCCTTCCTTATCCCTTCTCTCAAGTCTACCTTTTCTCCCATCATAGCCCCTGGTACTTCACCCCTCCTTTTACTAGCCCCTATTAGGGTGGTTGCTTTTAACATTTATGCATCTACTATTCATGCTTGCCTCTGCATCCCCAATAGAGATTTGAAACCCCTTGAAGGCCAAACATTGTCCTCCTTTCAAGACTCATTAAACCATATCAAATACATTTTGATTGATGAAATGAGTTTCATTGGCCCTAAATTACTTGCCAAAATTGACTGCCATCTTTACTAGGCGTTTATGCATTTTAAGAGTTCCTCATTCGACAACAAATCCATCATTCTTGTTGGAGATCTTGACCAACTTCCACCTGTTACGGACATTCCTTTATATGCCAACAATTCCTACGGGGGCTCCCTTTGGAAAGGATTTCAACATTCTATCTCCTTGAGATCAATATTCAGACAACAAGGTTCCACTCCATCACAAGTTTCATTTAGCAACTTGCTTCTCAACATTCGCAATGATGTTCCTACTTTTTTCAGATTGAGAGGTACTAATGTCACACATAGATTCCTGCCTTTCTGAACAAGAGATCCTTGAATTCCACAATGCCACCCACCTATTTGCAAAAAATGAATAGGTTGACAACCACAATCTACATATGTTGAAGGAACTTAATTCTCCAGTTGCCATATCCATTGCTCAAAATACAAGAAGAAATGAGTCCGTTGATGCTGCTGACGACCAACTCCAACATGAAGTTCTTCTTTGCAAAAATCAAAAGATCATACTTTCCGCTAATTTGTGGGTTGATACAGGTCTTGTGAATGGCGCAACTAGTACTATCGTAGGCATTGTTTATTGCCCTTCCTCAACTCCTCCTTTGCCTTCATTTGTTGTTGTCAAATTTGATCGATATACTGGACCTCCTTAGGATCCCTACAATCCTTTCCACGTTCCAATCCCACCCATTACCAAAGGTTCTCGTAGACAATTACCTCCAAAAATGGCTTGGGCTTTATCTATCCACAAATCTCAAGGCCTTACCCTTCAATGATGCACTATTGGTATTGATTCCACTGAGAGACATGGACTTACTTTCACTGCATTATCTAGAGTTCCTTCCTTAAAAGACATTTGTTTTTCCCTGCCTTTCTCTTTTGAACGATTCTCTAAAATGTCCAGAACAACTCTCCTCCAATCTCACATAAATGAAGAGCTTCGCCTCCATTCCCTTCCTCCCCTCCCTCCTTCCTAACACCCAACTTCATTGGCTTACCTTCACCTTTCCCCTCTTTGTTTCCCCCACTCCGTTTCTCGCTCCTCTTTTATACTTTTCCTTCTCGTTTTTGTATATATTGATCTTCGTGTCTTACTTAATAAATTACTTTTTTCAGTTTCCTATTTTCTTTCCTCTCCGCTCTCCTTGTTTTTCCGCTATATTTCTTTCACACCATTTCTTGGCATCATCTCTCTTGCTCCCCTTTCAACGTTCACATCGCACTGCTCGTGTGCGATTGCTAGTCAATTATTACGATAGATATAGTTTCAACATTAAGTCTCTAGTTAGTGTTTTAGTTTTGATAGATTTAATTGATGTATGCATTGCATTCTTGATGTACCACCACTTTCCCCTTAAGATACTAAAGGGTCTTAAATGGACATTTTGCTATTAGGATGGGAAAATATTCTACCTAATAGCAAAATAAACATTACAACTTAACCATTGGTTGACAAGGTAGGGTTTGTGAGTTTGCCTGTTATATCATAAAAATCTGTCAAAACCCTAGCTGAATTTCGTACAAAGAAATAACCGGGCAAATCTTAAAAACCCTAAACGTTGCAGCAGAAGAGGAAGAAGAAAAAATGGTGTCTTTGAAGTTGCAGAAGCGGCTGGCGGCCAGCGTTCTCAAGTGCGGAAAGGGCAAAGTCTGGCTAGATCCCAATGAAGTTAACGAGATTTCCATGGCCAATTCCAGTTATGTATCAAACTTCAATTTACACGTTAGGGTTTCAGTTGTTGTCTTTTTGCTTTGTTGCCCGTTAGACATGTTTTTTCTCCCAAGTTACGTGGGTAAGGAACCGTTTGTAGCCTGATTGTATTTATTTTCTTACGATTTTAGTTGTTTCTTGAGTATTATGCAAGGGTATTGTGTTTTCCTCGATTTCAGTCTATGCAATAGCTGATAAATTACAGAGAATTTGTGGATTAAACTGGCGCGATTTGCAATTTTAAAGGAAAAATCCGAGATTAGATTGGTGCTTTTTGTCGATTGCCAAGCTAGCCTTCAATTTTCACCGCAGGCGTGTGAATACTAGACTCTATCCCGAGAAAATGAAAGCCGCAATCCCTGATAACCCAACTTTACTGAGGACTTCAATGAATATATCAAGGCTGTATCGTCTGTAGGTGTTGTGATGTAGCTCTAGTGTTTGGCTTCGACTCTAGGCAGTCTTCATTTGTATGCGATAACTAATAATATTATTGTAGCTATTATCGTGGGTTTGCTTTCGAGATAAGCGCTGGCTAGACAGTTTTTAGGATCCGTGTTTGAACATCTGAAGGAGGAGGATATGAGAAGAGATAGCAACTTGGGTAGTTGTTTTCAGACACCACAGATATCGTATCTGTGTCGGTTCATCAGATTTGGCATAAATCCGTGTTTGAACATCTGAAGGAGGAGGATATGAGAAGAGATAGCAACTTGGGTAGTTGTTTTCAGACACCACAGATATCGTATCTGTGTCGGTTCATCAGATTTGGAATAAATGCGTCTTTACCATCTCAGGACATGTTTAATTAAGTCCTGTAGGAGATCCTAAAGCAGGGACAATTGTGTTTGAGATCCCTAGTCTGGATAAATTTTTGTATTTAGGGTTGGTCTAGTCGGTTTGGACCGTCTTTTGTTTCCTCTCCATAGTGAAATGCCCAAATCATTTGAAATGTTTTGGTCCCATAAGAAAATGCACTCATTATACAAGGAAAGTGCAAAACACAATGTTTGCAGAGCCAAATTTCCTGACCCAGCTGAAAAACTCCGTATTGGCAGTGCTTCAACTCCTGACATAGCTGTGGATTGGTAACTTGTTCTATTCAGCTCCGGTTCTCAGCTATTTTATTATTGCTAGAGCATGTGAAAACAAATCTTCTGTATTCCTTTGCAATGATTGTACAATCCTTCGTAATAATTGATTTGATGCAATCATTAGACTTTCTGCTTTTCTGTGTAACTGGTTTTCAAAGACAAATGACATCGGATTTGTTGTCTGTTGATCTTCCATTTATGATGTTTCACATTTAATGATGACTAATTGTCAATCTGTTTTATCTCGAGGTTTTAGTTTGTTAGTCACAGAGGAAACTTTCTACATTCCAGTTGGAGTGTACTGGTCATATGTGGAAAAGTGTCTTTTGTGGTAATGCTTCAATGCTTTTAGCTTGCAACTAATATATGAGGTTTCAATAAGAGACTGCTTTTGTATTCATTCCAGTGTTTAATTATGTGTTTGTTATTATGCGTATAAAAAAATCTAGTTCATTGAAGGTTTATCCCATTAATGAAGTGTGAAATTTGGCATCCGAATTGCAGGGCAGAACATACGGAAGCTGGTAAAGGATGGGTTTGTGATTAGGAAGCCGATGAAAATTCACTCTCGTGCCCGTGCTCGCCGTGCTTTGGAAGCAAAGAGAAAGGGCCGTCATTCTGGATATGGTATGTTTGTTTCAAATAAATTTAAGTCTTGCACCATGGTTAATCTAACTGGCAGAACAAGCTGTTGTAGGAAGAAATATACTTGTTTCGGCACCATATACATTTTTTTTAGAATGCCTTAGCTGTACTATTTGTACTTACACATCCAACTACAATTTTGTTTGTTTTGATTTTAAAATTTGCATAAGAAAGTTGTGTTTGTTTGTCTCAGGTAAACGAAAGGGTACAAGGGAGGCAAGGTTGCCTACTAAGATTCTATGGATGAGGCGCATGAGGGTTTTGCGACGACTGTTACGTAAATATAGAGAGGCCAAGAAAATTGATAAACACATGTACCATGATATGTACATGAGAGTCAAGGGTAATGTTTTCAAGAATAAACGTGTGTTAATGGAAAGCATTCACAAGTCAAAGGCTGAAAAGGCTAGAGAGAAGACGCTATCTGATCAATTTGAAGCTAGACGAGCAAAGAACAAGGCTAGTCGTGAAAGGAAGATTGCTAGGAGGGAAGAAAGGTTGGCACAGGTATGTTATCCGCTCACCTTTTATAAGCTGTTGATTATTTTCACTGTTGGATAATGAGGTCTGTAAAGATGAAAATCATGTTAAACCTTCAACAACCAATATGACTTGTGTATTTGGTTGTTGTGGAAATGTCTCCGCAACAATGGTCTTTATTGGTCTCTAACGTGTATGAAATTCCAACCCAGGGTCCTACAGAACCGACACGAGCAGCCGCACCATAAGTTACCGGGTAATGACATCGTATGAAAACTTACATTGATTTTTTATTGTCGGAGATCCACATTTCATTTGAAAACATGCCTTGGCTGTTTATTGTTGGAGATAAACATTTCATTTTGATCTATGTCATGTAAAATTAAAAATCTTCTTTTGAAATTGTAACAGTTTAGGATATGATGGTTTTGCAGGGAAGGAAAGAAGAAATGAGATACGAGTGACAAAAAGTGATGGCCTTGTGCCAAAGCTTATAGACAGGCTGAGACTAGGGGGTAGAAATTTTTTAGGTATAGAACAGGGTAGGCAACAATTTATTTGTAACATGTACGGTTTTCTTTGTTTATTTTGGTCAGGTATAACTTTATTGAATTGTTGTTTATTAACACTGACAACTGCTCATTTAATTTTAATGCATGTTGTTTTCTCTGTTTTACTTATTTATATATTCTTATGTTATTATAGAATAGGTACCTGTAGACGAATTTTTAGATGGCTGATTGAATTTCCTGTAAAGCTATCTTCAAAGAAGTTGTTGCAATGCTTATTAAGATTCTGTCCGCTAATAGAGAAGGGTGATGGTTTATGGATTTCTTGTGATACCATGGTTATTGATGAAATTGAGTGATGGGGCTGGAAGCTGAAATACTTAGTTGACCTTTAGTTTAGATGGGTTGTAACTTACAAAAAATCTCATGGTATTTAAACTCCCTTTGATGTTTAGCTTGGGAGTGTTAATGGATCTAAGGGTGATGATTTTGTGTGTTGAGGAAAAGGTAAAATGTTCTTTTGGAAGTAGGCAGTTGAATAAGTTTCATAGAAATATATGAGTGCCATAATTGGAAAATGCAAAGCAATCCCATAACAGTTATTATGGGATGGCACCCCTCCCATCAAGACACTGACTAGATTCTTGCAACACTAAATGTTTAATAGCTCTTCCTAAAAGATGTGAAAATGTATGCAGTCAATTGGGTGAAGGTTGGATAGGGTGAATTTTATGTTGTAATAAGATTCATATAATGATAAATACACACCATCCTATTTGAAGGATTTATTATTACTTTAGACCAACTTAGGTATAATATGATAAGTGCTACAGAAAATATAGATACAAAATAAAAAAGTTGAAGCCTATGCTTTTCATATTGCTAAAAATGATGATTAGCAAAGCCAGAGTATGTATTCCATTCAATCCTTAATAACTCCTATTATACTTTGTCCATCCATGCCCCTAGATATGATATGGACATGCCAATAGGATATTGGATAAGTGTCTAAATTTTAAACCTAAATTGCCCAGATAGGAATAGTTTGTTGGTTGTAATATGCCTCAAGTTAGATCATCTCTTTAGAATGTGAAGTGGAAACCCTCTCATTTCATTGCATGCGCTGAAGCAGAAACTGCGTCTTACGAATAGAAACCTGTTGAGTCTATGTTATTTCATCTGGAGTACAACTTATGCCACTCACAAATAGATCCCATTTTGTTCTTTAAATGATAATAGGACGAGAAAGGAATTACACTGCAGGGCAGCTTTAGCCATATGAGACTAGACTGTTTAACATGTGGATTAGGCGCTACTACCACTGGATGCAGACCTAGGTCTTTAACCTTCAGGCTCTAAAGATGAGCAGTTGGGATTTTAGGGTTCTAATGTTAAAATAGTGCTAAGTCAATAGTGGATGTAATGGAACCTATGCCTTCAAGGCACAAACACAGGTTGCTTTAAAGACACGAAATTGGGGTTTTCAGGTTGTAATGATAAAATATCTCTGAGCCAAGATAGTAGCAAAAGTGAATTTAAGTTCTACCTGATAAAATAGAAGCCTACATGAAGTAGCAATGGTGTTAGCGGCTGAACTGGTACTAGGGCGCACACAATGTCAGGAGTCATTTAGTGCATCGATAACTGATTCCCAGGAGGTTTTCTGTCACAAGTTCCACGAGGGCCATTAGATGTAATTTTTTGTTACACTTTGCGAGTTAAAGGGCCACTAGTTGTAATTTCTGGTGACAAGAGTCTGTCTGTAAGGGTGACTGACGTGGGGAAAGGGGGGCATGCTGTAAACAGGGTATCACCTGTTTAAATCTCGTAATGTAAGTTTGAATTGGGATCTCTCAAATGGATGTGTGGGGCTGTATATATATATATATTTGTATATATAAAGAAACCATATAACCTCAATTAAAATGTATGAATTCAAACGTGGATACTGGAAATGTCAACCGGGGCAGTGTGCCCACGTATTGATATACCTGGTATTGGGACTGGTCTTGCTCTTCAATTGAAATGTTTCCAAAACTCCTAAACTGTCTCGGGCATGGCTTTGCTGTATCGGGGATGTTTATGTACCGGATGAGCAGTGTCTGTTTATTAAACTTAAAAATCAAAATAAAAAACACTAATATTTCTGTGTAAGTGGTAGCAAAGAAAATCTAGATTATAATCATGTACATATAGAAATTTAAACATGTTAGAATGTTTTGAACTTTCATGAATACAAAGGTTTTAAAATATTGTATCTTTTATAGACAAAAATGAGTATTATACATTTTAACATATATTTATATTTTTTTTTAATAGTAAAATGGACGCAGCTTTGTGCCCAAGTTTTTTCTGAAAATTGGCATGACCGCTTTTCAACCCTACTTGTTTTCTGGCAACCTTGAAATCAAATATAATAAAAACACGTCTTATTAGTGAAAATTGTGTTCTTACTTAATTCATTCCTGTAAATTAAGTAGCAAGTTGTTTTCGAGAGTGTAATGGTGTGTGTTGATTGAAAACTTTTTATTTTCAGACTAATATTTAATAGTTAAAATAATTTATTTTATAATGCCTAATCAATGTTTAATAAATATATGATTATGTATTTATACATTGAAATGGAAATTTAATTATTTTAAATGTATTTGTATTTTTTGCTTTTAGATTAGTTTATTTTAATTTTTAGATGTATTTTAATTTTATGTTAGTTTTTACATTTAGATGTGTTTTATAATTAAACATATAAATAAATGTTTTATATTTGTAATTAAAATTTAATAAAAATAATTCTATATTTAAAAGTTAGCACAAATATCTTAAATGCATCTTATCTAAAAGACACCGAGAGACATTAATCTTGAGGTCCCTGGTGCCGATCTCAAAGATAGCACCTTGAGATTGATGTATTTAAGATATCTATGCTAGTTGAGATAGGCGTCACGAGGAAAAAGTTTTGAGGATCAAATCCAGAACTACAAATGATAATTGTAAATGTAGTTAAATTAAAAAACAAAAAACCTTGTAACAGCGTGAAAGTTTTAGCAATAAATCAAGTTAAATAACTCTGTTATAAGAGGTTGAAAACAGCAATAAATTTAAGTCTTTATTTGCAATTTTTTGGCTGAGATTGAGGGCGACAAGGCAAATGTTAAATATTCAAACCTTAGCTCTACAAGGAACTGTAGGGGTCGATAAGAGGGTGGAAGCTGGAGGAATCTTCCATCAATACATAAGAGCAAAGTTGAGTTAGAATAATTGTAAAAGAGGAAAATTAGGTTAGAATAATTGCACAAGAGTTTAAGAGAAAAGTTAAGTTAGATTATGAGGGAGTGTGCTAGGTGTATGTCACAAGAGTTTAACATGTGTTGGTGTTTCTTGATGCTTTATACATATTAAAAATCTGTCTATAAAAAAAAGAAGGAAAATTCAATCTAAGAATTATCTCTAGGAAAATTTAATCTAAGATTTATCTCTTAATTACAAATATTAGTTGTAGGGGACTTGTATGTGATACATAATGAAAGGGGATTTTCTTCTATCATAACAGCTGAGCAAAACCCAAGCCCTTCGATTCAAAGAAAATTCGATAATCGAAGGGGATTTTCATCTCTTATAACAGCTAAGCAAAACAAAGCACTTTTAGCTCACTTGGAAAAGGCTTACGTGAGAAGAACAATGTTTAGCATGATATTAGGTAAATCTCCAGTTACTCGTGGTTTTCCAATTGAATTTTTCAAAGCTTTCTAGGACCATACGAGAAGATTTAACTAAGGCTATTGAAGAATCTTGCTTAAATAGAACTATGCTCAAGGCTCTAAATCATACTTGCCTTGATTCCTTAAGTGAGACAAACATCTAATCTTGGAGGTTTTTGTTGGATTGCACTTTGCAATGTGATTTACAAGATAGTCACCAAGTTGATGGTAGAAAGATTTAAGTTGATTATGGACACCATAATTTCCCAAGAACAAGGAGGGTTTGTGTTGGGATGTCAAATTATTGATGAAAATGTTCTTGCTCAAGAAACTATTCACTTAGTGCAACATTTTGGCACAAAGAGTATGTTTACTAAATTAGACATGTCTAAGGCTTATTATAGAGGTCCTTGGCAAATCTTGGAGCAAATATTAAACAAAGTTGGTTTCTCTTAGGAGTGGTGACAGTGGGTTATGAGTTGTTTCATCAACTTCCTTCTTTGATCTCATTAACGGTTCTCCTTCACCCCTCTTTCTTGAATGGGTTATTCGTCAAGGTGACCCTCTTTCTCTGTTTCTTTTTATTATACTTGCTAAAGGACTTGGTAGAATTTTATAGAGAAAAAGGCAACAAGGTCTTTTAAAAGGTATCCACTTGGTTGCTGAGGAATTATCCAACCTTCAATTTGTGGGTGATAGAAAAATATTTGGAGAAGCTACTCTATTAGAGGCTAGAATGATCAATGCCACATTAAACACCTACATGGAGGCTATTGGGCATAAGATGAATGAAGCTAAATACAAGGTTGTTTTCTTCAATACTCATAATAGCATTCAAGAGTAGATTTTATTTATTCTAAACTTCACCTAAAGTACTCTCTGAATTGATAATTTGGGATTTCCCCTTTACTTTAAGCATTTGGAGGCCCCTGATTGGAAAGTGTTAATTGACAAGATAATTGGTAAAGTGAATCATTGGACTCATTGTTAGCTTACCTTTGGAGGAAGAATGGCTCTTGTTCAATTAGTAGTCCAAGCTATGCCCATCTACAAATTCTCTATTCTAGCTGCCCTTAAGCAAGTGTTTAAACAACTGGATACAATTATTCAATTTTTTTTGTGGGATGGCCTGCAAACGAGTAACAAGTAGGCTCTTGTTATGGGATAAAATATGCCAACCTAAAGCCCAAAGGGGACTTGGTTTTCGTGAAGCAATTTTTAAAAATGAAGCTCTAGCTAGGATGCTATATTGGAGGTGGATTTCCAATAAAAATGATCTCTTTAGTAGAGTCATTACTAGTAAGTATTTGGGTTCTACTCCTTATCAAGACATTGCACACATTGTGCTGAAGGGTTTTGGCTCAATTATCTGGAAAACTCTAAAAATTGGAGCACAATTGGTTAAATCTAGACCTTTTTGGAAAATACGAGGTTGGAGATGAGGCCAATTTTTGGATAGATTCTTAGGATCAACATTCCCCCTTAAGCATAGACTTCCCATAGTTGCTACCATTAAAGCAAATTCTAGAAGATAAAGGTTGGATAAAGGTGGAATCCTACATTTCTTCTAAATAGATTGGAAATATCTTTGTGGAAGAATCCGAAAGGTTGTTATGTCACTCTCTCTTCAACACAAACTTCTTATTGATCATATTCTTAAGCAGAGGTACCTTTCAGGAAAAGCGGAAGAGGATAAGATACCTTAGAGCCATGATAGTCTAGATATTTATACAATTCAGGAAGGGTATAATACTTTGCTCTCCCCTCTGGAGATCAGGTATGGTGTCCCATGGGATAGAGTTTGGGTTGCTCATGGTTGGCCTAAAATATATTCTTTTGCTTGGCAAGTTATGCATCAGAGCTATTTAACCTGTGATAATCTTGTGAAGATAAGTTACATGGATTGAATTTGTCGAGAAATTTTCTATAATTCCTTTCCAACCAAATGTGCCACCAAATGAAACTCAAACCTATGGACCAACCCATTTAAATAGGTGTTTTTAAATTTACAATGTGTTTCCAAGTGTCCTAGATATTTATAAGATCTAGTTGAAAACCTAGTTGAACTTTAAAGAGGTTTAACCAACTGGTTCTTACAACTATCTAAGCATAATCACATTGGAAACAATGTAAATGATAAAAGCATCTATTTAAATGGGTTGGTCCATAGGTTTGAGTTATCATTTAGTAGCACATAAATATGATACCAAAATAATTCTAACAAAAAACTATATATCGACATAATTAAATCCATGGGAGTTAGTTTGGACTAAAATGTATTTAGTATGAAATACATTAATACCACTCGAGCTCAATTTCATAGGGTTTTAGCTTAGATTCCAAGTGACATAAGGGGTCTTAAAAATCATATATATTCACGAGAAATGGAATGACTCATCCCCATTATTGTGGGGTACATTCTTATATGACAAAGATATTTTTATTTTTCGAGCTTCTCCAGGACAATCCAGGGGTTGCTAGTATTATTTTTCTTAGACAAGACTTTACAGGGAAAATCCTTCATTGGGAGCTCGAAGGTCTTGGAATGGCTACTAATAGTGACGCTGAAGAGTTAGCTATCAGGGAAAGTACTCTCAATGCTTGGGTGGATGTGGCTTTTAGTTGAATCTGATTCTCAAATCATGGTGGGTTTGTTAGATACTAGTATTAATTTTGCTCTGAAGGCTTGGAGAATAAGCAATCTGGTGACTCAAATCAAATATATTTGGCAACAATTTGAGGATGTCATCCTGGTCTATGTCTGCTACGCCCTTAATCATATATCTTACATTAGATGTATATAGTTGACTTGTAGCTATCATAACTTCTTATCATGATGTATTTCTTTCATATGTGTTATATTATCATTAGTGGGTTGGCTTTGGTAATGGCCATAACATAGGAATAGTATATATAGAGGTTAATAGGTAGTAATTCATCATCATATTGAGCATTTGAGTCTTATTACATGGTTTGGAGGTTTTCTTTTGGAAAAAGGTAAAAGTGTGGGTTTTGAAAGGACCCGCATCCTTGTACAAAATGCCCTTAAGGAAAAATAAAACAATGAAACACAACAAAAAAGAAGCCCGCAGGAAGCAAAAGACAAAAGACCACTAAGGCACTAATGAGCAATACATAATACAAGATGAAAATAAAAAGAAAGACTACAACACCCACAATTACGAGAACATACAGATTATTCCAGAGGATCCCGATCATGGGATCATAATCTCATTTTAGGGAAAGAAATTCTTTTCTTTTTTCCATTTACGATTGTCCAACCATCACTCCTATTAGAATCCGAATTTTCATCTAGATGTATTGGAAGCCGAATATCAGAGATCTCCATTGTTCCAACATTTGACTCCTTAAAGAATATGTTTTTGGAACAATCAAAATCTGCTCTCGAAGGGAGTGTCAACACCTGTTCCACCTGACTCGACCCAACCAACCCCACCGCAGAGGGGGAATCCCGAGTCTCACTGGGTAGCTGAATCTCCCTATCATCTAAATCGGTTGCCGCGAACCACCACAAAATCTTCCGAAGAGGAATTTGAATCATCCTCGACAACTAACATGATGGGTTGGAAAACCTTCCACCAAGAAAAAATTTCCTTCAATTTCTGTTTCACTTCTTGACACTCTGAAACAAGATGCCCCAAGGCAAAATATTTCTTGCATGTGAAGGGCAAGCCTTTATAGTCAAGAGGTTGTGACCAAATCCTATCCAAAACTTTGAGATCAATGGAAGTGGGTAGATCAAGAGAGGTATCCAAATCCACCAAGATGCGAGCATAGGTAGTATGTGTGAAAAGTTCTGTTTTAGAGTCGATGGATAAAAACTTTCCCAATACAATACCAATAACAATCAACCTCTCCTCCCCCCCAAAACTGCAGTGGGAGATGAGGTAAACGAACACAAACAAGCTTAACGTTGAATGCCACAGAGAGTGGATTAAAGGATGGAAACCATAGTTTCATCATCAAGTGATGATTCTGTAGTTCCCAAATCTCAAAAAGGATAACATCTCTAACTTAGACAACATTAAAAACCACAATAAAAAACCCCCTTGCACAGGGGTAAATGTCAACTTCACGAGTCAAGAGAAGACACCAATTCGAAGAAATCCAAGAGGGAAGAAGCGGAAGCCCAGGCCAGAGGCCATTGAAGTGGCAGACCAACCTTAGTTTGGAGCAAATTTTTTCTGCCTGTAACACTGACTCCCCAAAAGAAACTATTATCCCAAATTTGCCCCTCAGGCAAATTTGGTCAAGACAACTCCTGCACATAAGAAAATTATGAAGGAAATGACTCAGACCCACGAGCTCGAGTTCTAGAACCAGACAAAGTGAAAACAGAGGCCCGAGAAAGTCAAATTCGACCCTGCACAAGAAGAAATAGAAGAAACGGTTCTTCTGAATGTTTCCATATCTTAAATCTATTTAAAGGGTCGAGGGAGGACTCAACAATGGAATTGCAAGGTCAAAGAAGAAGGGGCAATGCCGTAGAGGAACCGAGCAAAAAGGGGAAGACCAAATGAGCGCCAGACTAACGCTTGTCCCAGAGGAAAATGGGGCGTCAGGGGAAAAGTTGATTCTTTGCCCCTTGTTATCACAAAAAGGGTAAAAGTTACAAAATGGCCCGCAACTCCGTCAGGGAAAAAGTCAGCGTTAGAACCCGAGTCAAAGCCAAGGCGGGGAGTCGGAGGGAAAAGTGAAAATTTGCCTTTTGTTCAAAGGGCAAAAGATAAATTGCGGACCCGCAAGACTGATTTTTTGTTCTAATCTGGCTGCCACATGTCCCAAACCAAAAGGGGGGCCCATTTTTCAAACTGTTTTCCCCGTCCATTCATACGGACCCGATACAAACTTCGAAGGGGCATATCTTTCGACTCAGGGCTCGAAATATTGCAGATCTGACACCATTGGAAAGATCTTGGCCTCACCCACACCATGGAGGTCTGAGACTTTATTTTTGAGGAGGTTAGGTGAAGGAAATGGAGGAAACGTCTTCGGGCCTTCAATGCAGGATCCATCTGTCTCAACAACCAGATTAGATTCGATCTGTTTCCATCGTTTCCTCTTCTTTCAAGGCGCCGAATCAAGGAATCATGCAGTAAAGACAGATTTGGGGCATATTTTATCAGAAGCATTAACAGTAGTGGTTGAGTTTCAACCCACTTCTCCCGCTTCCCTCTCTCTTTCTTCTCTCTGATCAAATCTATAAATACAGGGGTAGGATTCATTGTAAAGGGTTGTTCATTCTTCTTCCCTGCCCCCCCCTCTCTCTTTCTTCTCCAGGGTCGAATGTGGAGTTTAAGCCTCCTCCCTTGGCTTTATAATGGCATTTTCTTGCCTCTTGCCCATTAATGGTGTACTGTGTGAACTCCTGGAGCAATAAAATCTGTTTCGTGATGTGTTTTGTCCATCCTTTGCTCATTTTGTTGTCTCTTCTCGCCTCTCACCATTGCAGGGTATACTGTGCATATCTCTGATGTCCATTGCAGGTTTTGGGAGCTGTGTTTAAGGGGTTTGAAATGGTGTTCTGTGTGAACTTTATCCTTGGTCTGTGATGCATCTGTCCATCCTCTCCATTGCTCACCTCTCTCCATTTCAGGCAGTTGGGTTTGTGATCAGTAGTTCCCTTTTCTCGGTGCTATCACCTATGTAGTGTAGGATTTCTTTATTTTCATGATCTCTCTCTCTCTCTCTCTCTCTCTCTCTCTCTCCTTGGTCCCTTGGAATTGTTGGATTAGGAGTAGATAGTCGCATTTCCTTCCTTAGAAGTAGTTTAGTGCTAGGATTAGGAAGAGGAACTAACCTTCTCTGGAGGATCATTCCCATTTGCAAGTCCCACAGCTTGGGGAATGATCCAATGTTATACAAATCACACCAAATGACCCTGCCTTAGAAAAGCAGATCCATAACTCATTTGGGGGTGTTGTGATTTCGCACTAACAGTTTTGGCACGCTTGGTGGGAGAGGTCTGAAGCACCTTACCACTTCACTTCATCAGGTTCGATGTGCTCTTGGTGAAGGTTTCAACCTTTGGAGGCACTTTCAAGCACATCTGGTGACTCCATTTGGTCAACAACCCATTCTCTAAGTTGCAGACCTTTTCCATCCATTTCCAATCATTTTCATCCATTTTCTTCTTCCATCATTTTCTCCCATTCCATGAGGTTGTGCAATCATGACTTCATTCCCTTCATGGAACTTACACTTGCAGCAACAACAGTACGATCCACCTCTAATGCATTTCCCAACTCCTCCAAATCAGCATTATGATCAGATCTAGGACCATTATGCTTACCCATATGAGTAGAGTCAAAGTCAGTTTGGCCATGGAGCTTATCAAGAACAAGGGGGCACATACAATGGTGACAACTATGTGGAGAATGCTAGTTTATTGGAGAAAATTCAAAAAATGGAGGCTGACATGGTTCAGTCAAGGGGCATAACACGAATGAAGGCATTCAAGATTGGTTGTAGGGCACCTTGTCCATGGGAAGGCCCTTTTCCAAGACATTACAGCCCTCAAGAGAAGCTTGACTTCATGGTTGAAATGCTGCCCCAACTTACACAATGGACTGAGGAGATCGGGGCTTATGAGTTGGAGTCAAGACAACCTTGTCAATGGGTAAGTCCAACATCTCATAGCTTTTCTTTTTCTCTTTCTCAAGTGGCACCATCTCAACCGAAGCTCCAATTTCCAAGCTCCCCACTTGCTGCCCCAAGTGTTGATTTCATTTCTCCATCTCCTAGTCTTCCACCTCATCTCAGTTCTTCTGTCCTTTTCCCTTCCAAACAGTCATCCCCTCCAAACAAACAAGAAGTTGTGCCTCATATCCCACCACAAACAATTACAAATATGGTTGAACCCCAACCTGCCACTCCTCTTGCTTTCCCAAGTCCATGTCGGGAGGAGACTCAAGAATCTAGTCAAGGAGAACAACAAGAAGAGGATCCCAACAGAAAAGAAATGACAGACAATCTGAAGAGTTGGGCTGCCAAATTTGGGTTTACAAAGATCCCCTTGATGGTCAAGCCAATAGAGGAGGTCAAGATTGAAGAACCAGTGGTGGCTGAGGCCGAGTTTGTAGCAGAAGAAGAACAAGAACAAGAGGAGGAACAATCAGTCCCAAGCCCCATTGAAGAGGAGCAGCTGGGAGAGATCAAATCAGTGTTGAGGCCACTCAATGAAGAAGGCATCATTGAAGATTTTTTGCTTTCATTTCAAGGGCCTGATTTGATTGATGAACCCATGATGGAGGAGGACCATACAGTTTCAGAGGCTCTAAGTGTGGAGCAGGCTACAGGGGAAGCTTCAGTTATTCCTCCCACTTCATCCCCTTCAAGATCTGATGTTGAAGAAGAGTTTGATCTTTCAAACTTCATGTTTGAGGAAGAGAGAAACCATGGTGAGCAAGTTGCAGATCAAGAGGACACCATGAAGGAGGTAGAGCACTTGCAGCAGAACAAGGAGGCAGACTGTCTGTCAGACTTGAGAGATTGCTTTGATGAAGAGGAGCCCATGGAGATTACATCATTCGCTCCTCCATCCATCTTCCACGCACATGAACCTGCTAACATGAAGGAGAATATTCAAGCGCAAAAGCCTGCACTCCATAATGGCCCTCTGGAACCAGGGTTGGAAGATCTTGATCTTCCATGTTCTTCAAAAGAGGAGGAAGGCAAAAGGCAGGAGGATGTCACCATTTCTCCCACGCCATTCATCCAAGAAGGTCCACAAGAAGACTCCATTTTTGGAGTTGAATTTCAGAGAAATGGGCACATCCAAAAGATCAGACTGTGCCCAATCAGGTACTTGGCTTCATTGGAGCCAAAGGAGAAACCATAACCAGTCATGCCCATTTCAGGGCATGAGGATGAGCTACAAAGCACCAAGTATCAGCTGCCATACCTCTTCAATCCAAATGCAAAGCAACTAAAAGAGGTATTGGTTTTGTCTTCAGCTGATACTTTTGGTGATTTGGGTGGAAGATCAGCTTGTAGTTAGTTTTTCACTCATCCAACCAACCATGTTTAGTGCCAAATCAGTTGCATGGCTGCCATTTTTGAGGAAGGGAAGCTATTTCTCCCTGCAAGTTGTAGGTTTTGTTTGAGTTCCCTTTGCTCTTGGTTAGAGTAGAGTAGGTAGGTTTGTTTTCAGCAGAAGAAGTGCTTTTGCACACTTTGCATATCCCACTTGGGGTATGTATGATTTTCAGTTTGTACATAGTTTTTGGTGCTGTTGTTTTGCTCTTGCACAGTCCATTTCAGTTGGCTTTTGGTGAAGTTCAACTCCAATTTCAGTGGGTTTCCAAGAGGCTCAGAGGTCAGATCTTTAAAAGTTCAAATCAGTTTCGTATTTATCAGGCAGACTCCATGCCCAATGGATGCTTCAAGGCCACTGGTTTCTTCATCTAGCAGGCAGATGTCCCAGTGAGTCGCCAAATTGTTATCCCAAATTCACCCCCAAGAAAATTTGGTCAAGACAACTCCTGTACATAAGGAAATTATGAAGGAAACGACTCAGACCCACGAGCTCGAGTTCCAGAACCAGGAAAAGTGAAAACAGAGGCCCGAGAAAGTCAAATTCGACCCTGCACAAGAAGAAATAGAAGAAACGGTTCTTCTGAACGTTTCCATATCTTAAATCTATTTAAAGGGTTGAGGGAGGACTCAACAATGGAATTGTAGGGTTAGAGAAGAAGGGGCAGTGCCGCAGAGGAATTGACCAAAAAAGGGGAAGACCAAATGAGCGCCAGACTAACACTTGTCTCAGAGGAAAGCGAGGCGTCGAGGGAAAAGTTGATTCTTTGCCCCTTGTTATCACAAAAAGGTTAAAAGTTACAAAATGGCCTGCAACTCCATCGGGGAAAAAGTTAGCGTTAGAATCCGAGTCAAAGCCAAGGCAGGGAATCGGAGGGAAAAGTGAAAATTTACCTTTCGTTCAAAGGGCAAAAGATAAATTGCGGACCCGCAAGACCGATTTTTTGTTCTAATCCGGCTGCCACGTGTCCCAAACCAAAAGGGGGGCCCATTTTTCAAACTGTTTTCCCTGTCCATTCATATGGACCCGATACAAACTTCGAAGGGGCATATCTTTTGACTCAGGGCTCGAAATATTGCAAATCTGACACCATTGGAAAGATCTCGGCCTCACCCACGCCATGGAGGTCTGAGACTTTATTTTTGAGGAGGTTAGGTGAAGGAAATGGAGGAAACATCTTCGGGCCTTCAATGCAGGATCCATCTGTCTCAACAACTAGATCAGATTCGATCTATTTCCCCCATTTCCTCTTCTTTCAAGGCGCCAAATCAAGGAATCATTTGGTAAAGACAAATTTGGGGCATATTTTATCAGAAGCATTAACAGTAGTGGTTGAGTTTCAACCCACTTCTCCCACTTCCCTCTCTCTTTCTTCTCTCCGATCAAATCTATAAATACAGGGGCATGATTCATTGTAAAGGGTTGTTCATTCTTCTTCCCTGCCCCCCTCTCTCTTTCTTCTCTAGGGTTGAATGTGGAGTTTAAGCCTCCTCCATTGGCTTTGTAATGGAATTTTCTTGCCTCTTTCCCGTTAATGGTGTACTGTGTGAACTCCTGGAGCAATAAAATATGTTTCGTGATGCGTTTTGTCCATCCTTTGCTCATTTTGTTGTCTCTTCTCGCCTCTCACCATTGCAGGGTATATTGTGCATATCTCTTATGTCCATTGCAGGTTTTGGGAGCTGTGTTTAAGGGGTTTGAAATGGTGTTCTATGTGAACTTTATCCTTTGTCTGTGATGCATCTGTTCATCCTCTCCATTGCTCACCTCTCTCCATTTCAGGCAGTTGGGTTTGTGATCAGCAGTTCCCTTTTCTCGGTGTTATCACCTCTGTAGTGTAGGATTTCTTTATTTTCATGCTCTCTCTCTCCTTGGTCCTATGGAATTGTTAGATTAGGAGTAGATAGCCACAATTCATTCCTTAGAAGTAGTTTAGTGCTAGGATTAGGAAGAGGAACCAACCTTCTTTGGAGGATCATTCCCATTTGCAAGTCCCACAGCTTGGGGAATGATCCAATGTTATGCAAATCACACCAAATGACCCTGCCTTAGAAAAGAAGATCCATAACTCATTTGGGGGTGCTGTGATTTCACACTAACAGAAACCAAGGGAGAGGATTTGACAATGAACAATGGTTTAGAAGACGAAGAAAAAGAAGCCATAGCCGTAACATGCAAGTGGGAGCGCTTCACAAAGGGGGCTTGCTGGGGTTGAGCATCCCCAACAAAACCCACCTTCCCGTTCAGAAATATCGGCTCCAAAACTGGCTCAGAAGCAGGTATAGGAAAAATAGTGCACTTAGACCCACAATCACTTTTTTTTCGAGACAATAGATATGAGAAGATCGGATCCACCGTTGCCCACAACTACGCCACCAGGGACCCAAGACACATCCTACGCAGGACACGTCTGAGAGCCAAAGCCATCAAAACTAGAACATAGGAAAAGAAAAGGGGAAGAAGATGAGGGAGAGGTCGAAGCCATTGTTCCCGCTCCAAAAAAATAAAAAAAACTAATATTGCATGGTTTAGAGGTTGCCCTCTCGAAGTGGCTAAGCTATTCTACTTGCATATTGTGATCATTTATCTACAATATTGTGTTCTTTGGTGTTCTCTTGCTATTGATATTCTTATTTATAAAAGTAATTTCCTTACAAGTGGTATCAGAGCTTGATCTTGGCCGGAACTGTGTCAAAACCCTAATTTTAAACAATCGACTATATCTCCAATTTGGTAATGATTTTTTTGTAATTTTTTTGGGGGTTGCAAAATCAATCAAGTAAGCTCCTCTCCAAATTTCAAGATATTTTGACTTGTTTTTCAAAAGTTACATCAATTTTTGAGTTTTTGATAAATTTGCTCTATCGATTGTAAATTGTGGAATTTTTCTATTTTTTTTACATTTCCAGAAAGAGGATAAAAATTAGTTTGAGTTTGTTCTTTAAGTTTGATCATATTTTACTGAATTCATATTGAAATCCCAAACCCTAAATTTTGACCTTGATCCCTAAATCCTATTATTTTGGGGCATCATGGCGGGGCCTTCCACAAGAGGCAAAAAAAATCCCATCACTTTGAGTAAAACCCAAGACAAGGATGAGATAATAGTTGAGGAGTTAGAGTCTGAAGGGGTAACAATAGAGTTCTCAAGGCTAGGGTTTACTTTGACAAACCATAAGGTAAGCCAACTTGATTTTGAGCTACGAAACCTCGAGTTTAGAATGGACAACAAAGAAGATGTAAAAAATTATTGGACAATGATTGCAAGATTTCATTCACCAATTCAATTCAAATCTAACGGGTCATCATCTTCTTTCAAATCAACCACAACTCAATAATACTCATATCAATCAAGGTGGATCTTCATGTCAAAGTATTAGACAAATTAGCCAAGGTGGATCTTTGAGCATGCCCAATCCAATATAAACACTTTGCAGGCCCGTAACATGATTCTGAAATTGGAAATGCGTAAGTTTGATGGAAAGGCCACTCAATTGGATTAACCAAATGGAGAATTTCTTTGATCTACATCAAATTCCATCAAGAAAAAAGGTTTCCATGACATCATTGTATCTCGAACCAAACCAATTTGTTTGGTATCGATGGTTATGTGCTCAAAGGCAAAAGAGTGGTCTCAATGTTACATGAAAAATTTTCACCGAAGAGTTGCAATTGCATTACAGTTCTAGTGTGTCAGAGAATTACTTCAACCAATTAGCTAAGTTAAGACAAACAAGATCTGCCAATGATTACCTTCATCAATTCCAAAACCTTTCCTTACGGGTGGAAAATATTACCGAAGAGAATCTGAATGACTTATTTCTTAGGGGTCTTAATGAACACATTGAGAATGAAGTGCACATGTTTAATCCTCATAAGGTTTCAGATTCTATTATCATGGCACGTAGTGTAGAGGAAGAATTTCATTCCAGTAGGAGACAAACTACACTAATATAAGAGATCGTAACACCTTGCTACCACCATTCCCTCAGACAGTTAGGATGACACCTCAACAAATTGAAGAAAGAGAGCCAAAGAGTTATGTTTTAATTGTGACAGGAAATATGGACCGGGACATAATTTTGCTAAAAAGAAGTTGTTCTACATTAAGGGGCCTAATGAAGAAGAAGAGAATGAAGAAGATGAAGAGGTAGAGCTAGAGGAGGAATTAGGAGATCCTTAGCCAATAATATCATGTCATGCAATTTCAGGTATAGCACTCAAACTCTCAAAGTTGGACGTAACAGTGTTGATTGATTCAAGAAGTACTCACGATTTCATCAATCATAAGTTGATGTTGCACTTGAATTGCTTTGAGTATCTAGCTCCAGAATGTCAAGTAATGATCACTAATGGGGAAACTGTTAGTTGTTCAGGAAAATGCCATAACATTAATCACAACATGGGAGATTACTTGCTAACTAGCCCTTTGTATGCCATTGCCATGATAGGAGCAAATATTGTGTTAGGAGTTCAGTGGCTTACCACATTGGGAACCATTGAAATGAATTTCCAAGACTTGTTCATGTGATTTCAGTCAGAAGGGAAGAGTTTTAAACTAAAAGGATTAAGAGAAAAGTCCCCACAATTGGTGAGATCTCACCAGATGCAAAAATTGTTTAGAAAAGGTGAAGAGGGGTTTGTGGAACAACTATTTTCATTGGAAGCACATCAATCAAATACATTTATACACTTAGATATGCAAGCATTATAAATGAGCACTCAGTTGTGTTTGGAGATATGCCAAAAGGTTTACCTCCAAAAAGAGACCATGACCATGACATCTAGCTAGTACCAGGGAGTCAACCACCCAACATCAAAGCTTATAGGTACCGCTATATGCAAAAGAGTGAGATTGAGAAGATAGTACAAGAGATGTTAGAAGTAGGAATTATTCTTCATAGTCAAAGTGCTTACTCTTCTCTTGTAGTGATGGTATGAAAAAAAGATTAAAATTGACGCATGTGTCTAGATTATAGGGAGCTCAATAAGTACACAATAAAAGATAAGTTTCATATTCATGTAATTGATGATTTGCTAGATGAGTTGCATGGTGTTGTTTAATTTGCAAAACTTTATCTTTATTCCGGATATCATCAGATTATAATTAGGGATGAAGATATTCATAAAACAACCTTCAGGACACATGGAAGCCATTATGAGTTCTTGGTAATGCCTTTTGGACTAACAAATGCACCCTCTACATTTCAAAGCTTGATGAATTCTATCTTTAAGCCATTTTTGCAGAAGTTTGTTTTTGTTCTTTGATGATATATTAATCTATAGTAAAACATGGAAGGAACACCTACATCATCTAAATAAGGTGTTTAAAACTCTTGAACAACATCAACTTTATTCAAAGCCTTCTAACTGTTCTTTTGGAGTTAAGGAGGTGGAATATTTGGGTCACATTGTCTTATATAAAGGTGTTAAAGTGGATCCTAACAAGATTAAATCCATGCTTGAATGGAAAGTTCCCAAAACCATAAAGAATCTTCAAGGATTTTTGGGGCTTACAGGTTATTATTATAGATTTGTAAGGAATTATGGCAGCATAGAAACACCACTCACAACTTTATTGAAGAAAGACTCTTTCCATTGGAATGAGGAAGTTACTATGACATTTGAGAAGTTGATGGAGGCCATGTGCACCACTCCAGTTCTAGCCACCCATATTTTTCCAAAACATTCATTATTGAATGTGATGCTTGAAGGTATGGTATGGGGGTAGTACTCATGCAAGAAGGTTGATCCTTTTCCTTTGAGAGCCGCCAATTCAAAGGTACGAATATATCAAAACCAATTTATGAGAAGGAAATTCTAGCCATACTTCATGTAGTGAAGCAATGGAGATTATCTAATGGGTAGGCATTTCTAACTAAAGACAAATCATGATAGTTTGAAATACTTCTTAGAGTAACATTTATCATATGAAGAACAACATAAATGGGTCTAAAAAATGTTGGGGTATGATTTTGAGATAATACACAAGAAAAAGAAAGAGAATGTAGTTGCAGATGCTCTATCTCAGAAGGATGAATCAACTGAGGCATTATTGTTTGCTATCTGTATTACAGGAGGATTGGATAGAGGATGCAAGGTCTGAATGGAAAAATGACCCCGATACACAAAATATCATTCATAATCTACAATAGGATCCAAGCATGTTAGATAAATTTGTATGGAAAGGAGATGCTTTATGGTACAAAGATAGATTATACTCATGTAATAATTCAACCCTTAAAAATAGGGTTCTATCAGAGCTTCATGTTTCTCTAGTACGGGGGTATTCTGGCTTCTTGAAGACTTATCATCGAATCATGCATGATTTCTTACGGGAATGGTTAAAAGGGGATGTCCAAAAAATTGTGGCAGAATGCATGGTTTATCAGCAAAATAAGGGTGAAACAATTAAATCCCCAGGTCTTTTACAACCTCTATCTATTCCTAGCTAGAGGTGGGAAGAGGTGTCCAGGGACTTCATCACAAGATTTCCTAAATCAGAAAGGAAAAATGTAATCATGGTGGTGGTGGACAGACTCACCAAATATGCCCATTTTTGTGCCTTATCACATCCATTTGTTGCGAGTACAGTAGCAACAACCATCATGGATACAGTTCAGAAGCTACATGGGACACCAAAGATTATAGTAAGTGATCGAGACCCTATCTTTACAAGTAATTTTTGGATTGACTTGTTGTCATGTTTGGGCACACAACTAGTTCGTAGTTCATCTTATCATCCTTAGTTTGATGGGAAAACAAAGGTGGTAAACAAATGCTTGGAGGGATATCTTCGTTGTTTTACCTCAGATAAGCAAGTGAGATGGGTCCAATGGCTATCACTGACAAAATGGTGCTATAACACCTCCTTTAATACTTCATCTAAAATGTCTTCTTTCTTAGCATTATATGGGTACCATCCACCATCCATCACCTCATCTTTGAAAGTCCAACCAAGGGTTCGAGAAATTGAAGATCATATTCAACACCAACAAGAGGTACTTTCTAGTCTTAGGGAGAAATTGGCCATCACACAAAACCACATGAAGCTGTAGGCATACCAACATTACAGTGAAAGACATTTGAAGTCGATGATTGGGTGTTTGTGCATTTACAACCATCTAAGCAAACGTCCTTGAAACAACAGAAGAAGGATAACAATCACCTAAGTATTATGGCCATAATCAAGTGTTACAGAAGATTGACAATGTAGGATACAAACTAAAACTTTATCTGGCCACTCGAATACATCCAGTATTCCATGTATCTTACCTGAAGAAGGTAATTGGACAGATGGTATCAACACAAACAATGTTACCAGAGTTTGACGAGGAGGGAAGAATCGTCTTTGAACTAGAATGCATCCTTTAGGCATGCACTGAGCAATTGAGGACAAGGGTCATCACCGAGTACTTGATCAAGTGGAAAAAGATAAACAATGAAGACACAAATTGAGAGGATGTGAATTTCCTATGGTAGCATCCAGAGCTTCTCAACATTGCAGACAATGTTGCTTCGAAGGGGAGGGGCAGGCTACGCCCTCAATCATATATCTTACATTCGATGTATATAGCTGACTTGTGGCTATCATAACTTCTTATCATGATGTATCTCTTTCATATGTGTTATATTATCATTTGTGGGTCGGCGTTGGTGATGGCCATAACATAGGAATAGTATATATAGAGGTTAGTAGGTAGTAGTTCATTATCATATTGAGCATTTGAGTCTTATTGCATGGTTTGGAGGTTACCCCCTCAAAGTGGCTAAGCAGTTCTACTTGCATATTGTGTTCTTTGGTGTTATCTTGATGCTGATATTCTTATTTATCCAAGTAATTTCCTTACAATGTCGGTAAACAAAATAATATTGTCACTAATTTTTTGGCAAAATATGTTAGTGCAAGACTAACTGGGTATAAGTTGACTTCTAATCAGGTTAGTGACATGGTAGATTGACAGGAAGTGAATACACCAAATATTTGGTTGGTGAGTACAATTTTATGTAAGGATCAAGATAGGGCTGTAACCAACTAAGTCTTGGGGTTCTCCGGAGCCCAATTATTTAAATGATAATTATTATTGTTTTTTTTGGACTATAGAGCTTGCCATTTTTGGCAACCCTTTGTTTGTATTATAATTATTTTTCAATAAATCTTTTTACCTTTTAAAAAAATAGTTTCATTTTTATTTAGTTTTAAATGTTCATATTATTTACTCGAGAATGTTGTGCATGCATACATTGGTTTTTTTTGGATGCATTCAATGACCTAGTCTTTTTCTAAAACATGGTTATTCTTATTTTTAAAATTTTAAAATATCTAATTTTAGAAAAAAAATCAAAGGAAAATTCAATCTAAGATTTCATCTCTTAGAAAAATATTAACGAGAGGTGAATTTATGGTGATACAAGGAAAATCTCATAATGGAAGGGGATTTTGGAAACTTTAAATTGACGTTGTTTCATTCTCATTATTGGAAGGCTTCTTATGAAATTATTATAGTTTAATAATTTGGGTATATTTTAGCTCTTAGATTGTTTGCTATGGTTATATAATCTTGCTTTGTTTTTTTTTTCATTTTTGCGTTGCCTCAACTAATTTTTATATTAAGATTTTTGTGTTTTTTTTGGGGATGGTTTTTACGCCGAAGGTGTTTCCCCTATGGGAAAGGGCTTTGTGGACATTCACGACACTGCGTTAAATTTGATGGTCAATTTGACAGGTGTAATACTTTTAATATATTTTAAATAATTTAAAGAGGCTTAAAATTAAATTTTTTGAGTAAAGCTTCAATAATTATTAGTATGCAGTAATAATAACATTATTTGTTTTTATTTAAAGCTCTCTATCTATAGTTGGAGTTCAAAGTGGACATGTATTGAAGAGAGAGTAAAAGTTAAAGTAGAGATGGGAAAAGATGATTTTATATTCTTATAATTAAAATAAAAACTAGCGTAAAACTTGGAAAAATAAAAGCTTTAAAAAGAATACAGTGCGCTAATTATAATATTGTTTCATTTTATTTAAAGCAGTCTCTAATCTCTTGAAGAGAAAGCAAATGCGAAGTAGAAATGGGCAAAGATTGCTCAGAATTACCAACACATGTAATAGAAAGAATTCTACTCTCTCTCTCGATAGACTCGCTTATTAATTGTAGTTGTGTATGCAAAGAATGGAGGTCTTTAATTTGCACAACCAGATTGGTAAGTATAAACTGCAGAAACATGCCTTGGGCATTTCTTGTGCATTCAAATTTTAATTCCATTCTATGCATAAATTCACATTATATACTCTACTATTCTCTTATCACAATGTCAGGAAGAATTATCCCAAAGTCTCTCAACACTCTACCATGTTGTTTCCCTTCCCAAGATCTAAAAATATGCTACAAGGGATCTATTGCAGACGTAATTTTAGTGGAAATACACTGCTCTGATCGCAAATGGAGAGGTGATCAACATGTCACACAACAAAATGTGTATGTGTGGAACCTTTTCCGGTAGGGTGGCGTGTCTCAACTCCCTTATTTCATGGTACGATCATGGACCATGGTATAACTATCTTGATTCTATGGTGATCAAAATTGTATGCAATGAAGAGCCTGCAAATAACTACACAATGGTGGCGGTGGGAAAATATGTTAGGAAAAACGTTAACAAATTGGTTACATGTTAGTCGGGAGTCTTGCTAACAGGGATGGTCTTTTACACATGAACATATAATATTTGCAGGGAAGTGGTTATATATGATTTAGTGAAGCGATCGTGGAATTTATTTGGAAGTAACATGTCAGCAATCACTTATATGATAATGCGCAAGGGACCTCAATAAGGGTTTGCAAATGTTTTCATGGCAGGTTTTACTCAAGAAATTATTTTTGAACTCATTTTGGTGGTTGTATTTGGTTATAAATGTGTGTGAAAAAAGTGTTAACGATAACTGTTAAATCCAATTTTTAGAATCTTGTTTGAGGTGCATAGAGTTGTAAATTAGTTTCTTACTTGCTCTACACTCAATTAAAAAATATAAAAAATTAAATGTTGTTCATTTGTTATCATAGATGAAACAAAAGTCTGTTTTCAATGGATTCCTGTTTTGAAAAGATTTTATTTCAATCAAGCCAGGTGTTGATTGATTCAAAAGCTGCAAGGCATATATTTTGAGATATGTATACAATATTACTTGGGTTCCTCTCACTTTAAATAGAAGGTTTCCGTGAGTTGGTTTCAAGTATAATGATTATCGAAATATGTAATTTCAGCCACCTATATATTTACTATTGTTATCCATTTGCAAATTTGAGATTATTTAAATATAATTAGATTTAATATCTTAAAATTTAATTATGCCGAAGGTGTTCCCCCTATGGGAAAGGCCCTTCTAGACGTTTCTGCGACTGGGTTAAATTTGACAGTTTGACGGCCGTCTAGACTTTTGTGCTTTTTCTTCCTATTTTTAACAATTAATTTTTGGTGCATGCTGTATGTGGGGGCTATTTTTGATAGTTGATTTTGCGGGGGCTATTTTTAATAGTTGCTTTTGTGGGGGCTATTTTTAACAGTGCATGCAGTTGCCTTTAAATACTCGACAACTGTGAGCAATCAATTCAATTTCCACGCAAAACAAATCATGATTAGAAGTGCTAGGTAATTTCCAATTCATGATTATGTATTTCCACATTGCTTTGAGATTTTTCCCACATTTGTTTTTTCGATTATCATGTCGGTCTTGGCATTGATTTGATAGGATTTTTCTTTAACTCTATTGTGAATCTAGTTCTGTTGATATTGTTTGGATGGATTAGACTGCACACCCTTATTTATAGAACCGGGAGTCTCCACTTCTGAAAGTTTCCTTTCAACGGTTCTCCAGCCTTACATCAACAACGAAATCATGAGGGTCTGTATAAAATTTTGATTCTACCTTCTTTTTGATAGTACCCAAATCCATAATCTCATGCCTAATCTGGCGAAGCAGCCTGATCTCCCTAAGAGTCCTATTATTGATTGAATTCATGACTACCATTAAAGAAAATATAAATTGTCGTATAATTGACTTCAACCTGCTAATGATAAGGCAAGGACTGTGGTAACTATGAAGTATCCTCCAGCTGTAGCTCTCTTATAAGTATATGAGTTGTAGAATGGGAGAATTTAAAGTCTTTGTTTACACTATATGAACCTTGTTAGTTTTCAAACAAATTCATCCTCCTTTTTAGTCATTATTCATGGCTTGTGTCTCTATCTACACTACCATTTTCTAAGGACTTTACAGAAGTGATTCCTTGAGAAGTCCAATGAGTGTCATTAGAATTACAAAACAAGATCATGGCAAAATAAAAACATAAAACATGGGCCTAAAGGTGAGAAATTTAATTGAATAATATGTTTTTGCATCAATTTGTGGACATCTTACAGTATTGTCTTGCACATGTGAGGTTTAATGCATTTTGGAATTATTTGTCTTGCACTCTT
This sequence comes from Taxus chinensis, assembly GCA_019776745.2. Taxonomy (NCBI): domain Eukaryota; kingdom Viridiplantae; phylum Streptophyta; class Pinopsida; order Cupressales; family Taxaceae; genus Taxus; species Taxus chinensis. Next base: position 229,098,667 of record CM034150.1, read on the forward strand.
GTATTGCAAGGAAAAGTGATTTGAATTTTTTATATTTTGAGTTGGGGTGATTGATTGTGTTGGCTTTAATTTCCATGGAGACTATTCTAGATTTTTATTATAGTAAGTATTTGAGATATTTATATGTAATGCTATTGACTTGCACTTTTCTTCATGTTTTTTTTAAGTTATGTTGATTAATTGTGTTGTCTTAATTTTCCATGAAGAAACCAATATAGATTTGTTATTGCAAGGCACTAGGTTATCCACTTTCCTTCATGGCTCTATTACAAAGCACCAGGTGTTTGATATATATATATATATATATATATATATATATATATATATAGGTAATGTGAACGCCGAACGATATATGTTATTTGATTTAGAGGTATAATTATTACTTTTGTACATCAGTTCTATTTTCTATTTCTTTGAGTCATTAGTGTACGTAAAGAAGCTTCGGATTTCTTACTGATTTGCATAGGATTGGTGTACTTAAAGATACTTCAGGTTTTTTATAGATTTGCATAGGTGTTCGCTTAAAGAATCACATTTGTTTATAGATTTACATATTATGTGATTACTTTTGCTTATTTGGCTAGAATGTTTATATTTTTTAATATTTTATATATATATATATATATATATATATGTAGTTTTTATAGTGGTATCCAGCTGTATCAGATCCAGGGAAGTTCTATATGTAGTTACTTTTGATTTGTTACCATTAATTTCCCAATTAGTGGTTTTATCCGTTCTTTGTTTATTATTGTTCGCTATTATCTCCTTTTCTGTGCCTTATGGCCTTCTTTGGTTAATCTTCATGCTATGGGAAGTAATTTTGTTGTGCGATGTCTTGTGGTGCATATGTAGGTTGTAGTAACAATGAAATTACGATGCTCATCATCTCTTTGATCTCCACAGTGCTCGGTGTCTAGCAGAAAGAACATTCATCCCTTGCTCTAGCTACTTGTGGGTTGTTGTGGACGACAAAACTTTGGTACAAACTACTAATCATTTTCTTGTAAGACCTTTTTAGACAATACATGACCTATTTAAACCTCTCTCACCAAAATTATTAGGTTCGCATTCCTCATCATCTTTTGCACAATAGAGGCCACCTGGGCTCCGCAAAATAATTATTTTTTTGCATTACCTTCTAATTTTCCACGATGACACTTTTGGTAACATTTTTAACGCTCTTCTTTCGTTATTTTTCTTTTCTTTGTGAAGATAATCGTTATTACTATTTCACAATCACAATTAATTGTAATACTTATTAATTTTTTTTGACAAAATCTATTCCAATTGTATCCGCGTATTCTCTTTTCCTGCGCCTTGAAGCAATCTGGAAAATCAGAAACGATCATGATTGTTTAGTTCCTGGTTCTATCATTGCAGGATCCATTTCCTTATTATTTCTATGTTTCTAGCTATCATCTTAATCAAATTTTATTCCATCACACTATTGATATTTGTTTGGTCGTTGGTTGTGTATGCTCTTTTCCTGCGCCTTCGAGCGATCTGGAAAATAAAAAACAACCACGATTGTTTTTTTTCTTCCTAACATTTTGTCTGTAGGATAACTATTAATTTGTTTTCTGTAGGACCGCGTCGCTAGAATATTGTCAAAAACACAACAAAAAAATATATATCCCGCAAAAAACTACCACCATTCAAAAGAAAATTGCTGAAACCAAAAACAAAATTATCACGCTCAGGTATGTAATTATTTTCCGCCAGTGATTTATTTCAAGTTGAAAAGAACCTTGCATTTAATCATTTCATCATTTTGTTTTTACACATAGTCGAGGTGGATTTCATCACCACCAAAGCTACACCGTTGACATGGACTTGACTACCATGCACCAACAACATTCACATTTGCATTGTACTTTGAGACCTAGTCTCAACACAACGTTCAATAGTTACCTCGCCCCTGCTCTTCACTTACATGTAATGTTGTCATGTGGTGCATGTGAGTCATGCCTAAATAGCTATACAAACGAAGCTTGGGCATCGTCCCTGTAAATCTTCAGGGAGTTATAAGGACACCATACACATTCATCCCCTCATCACTTTCCACCTTTTCAAAACCCTATTTTGGACATGGTGATCCACTCCGAAGCAGGTAAGTAAGAATAGGTGAGTCTCTTCCATTGCTTTAAGGGTTCCTCGTACCAATTCTGTCCCCATACAAAATTAGGTATATTAGGACTAAGGTATATCAGAGGATGCATCTTTTTGGAGTGATAAGAGCTTGCATCCATCATTCCACAACATACTTGTATGATTGCATGAAACAATGATCATTCTTGAAGAATTTAACTCCTCAGCCAAAACAATTTGATCCACATGATTGCTTGTTGTTTGTAAATAAAATAGTTTAGCATTGTTTTATCATAAAACTTGGTTGATATCAATGTGTTTATTGTAAAGTTCAAAACCCTAGTTGTGTTCCACAAAAATTATTTCTCGACCAATTCAATATCAAGCGAAAACGTCCAAACAATCTAACAACGCAGATAAAAACATCACACCAATTTCATTAGCTTGCTTCAACCAACAATACATCCGCCATAACTTGTCTTCGGCTATATCCAACTGATATTGAGTGACTGACATTCATTGATCATATCGTCAATTGTCAAAACATCCTTCATAGCTCGTTTCAAGCTATATCAAACTAATATTGGGTGACTTGTTTGAGTTCACTCATTATTTTGTCAACCATCACTTTTATCCAAATCATAGCCAACACAAATCCTTTCATAACTCATTTTGAGTTATATCACAACCATATTGAGATTAACTTGTTTGAGTTACTCTCCCTGTCAACAATCTAGAGCTTGTTCAAGCCAAATCTATACAAAGTGATACAAATTCCCTAATAACTCATTTTGAGTTATATCACAATCATATTGAGATAACTTATTTAAGTTACTCTCCTTATTAGTCATCACGAGCTTATTCAAGCTAAATCTAAAGCAATCAAATTCTCATTTAATCACGCCTTCTCAAAAGTTCCTCCCACTTTTTCAACTTAATCAAACACATCTCATCATGATATTCACACGTAGTCACAATCATGAAAATGACGATGAAGAAGTCGCACAACAAGAACTCACCAATGAAGAACAAGAACAAGTAAATAGGGCGATCGAATAAAACAAAAATGAATATCTATTATGCATCCTAGCCATGGGGGAAAACTACCCCCTGACTTTGGGACTAAAAATTTAAACAAACTTATCGACAACGGTGAATCAATTTATCACAAAAAATACCAAACAACCCAAATAGATCTTCGGCTGACGAGTTATTCACTAAAATCCAAGACTTAACAAAGAAACTTGAGGCAGCAACTACTAGAGCTGAAAGATTAAAAGACCCCAATCCAGACCCCAATACTCACGACATTCTTGATAACTCATCCCCGGCCTCTCCATTAGCACAAGAATGGAAACATATGAAAGACACCATTCAGGGACTACAAAAACAATCGAAACAATTCAACCTTGAATAATTGTGTCCTTATCCATTTGATACAGAGATACCGCGCTTACCATTTCAGTCATCCTTTGAAATCCAAAAATTTGATAAAGACAAAAGAAAAGGTGACCCCCGTGAACATGTCAAGAAATTTTACATGCAATGTCAGGAATTTTCCTATCGTGACACGTATCTTTTACGATTATTCCCCCAAAGTTTAGGAAGACAGACTTTAGACTAGTTTTTCCATCTTCCCAAAGGGTCGGTCATGACATTCACAAACTTATCGGAGAAATTCCTCAAACATTTTTCCTACAACTTAGACATAGAAATAACCATGCTTAATCTCTACAACACTAGGCAAAGGCCCAACGAAAACTTTGCCTCCTTTTTACAACGATGGTGAGGAATTGCAAGCCGATTTCCCTACTCAATACCCGAGAGACAACTAGTTAGCATTTTTGTTCCTAATATCAATGCCAAATTATCATTCCACATGTAAATGCATTGTCTGAATAGTTTCAAAGAATTCATTGAAAAGGGAATGTAAATCTAAAAATCCCTCATTTCTAAGGGCTTACTTAAAGCACCCTTTAGGGACCAACCTTATCGAGACACCCCTCAGAACCATGACAAATCCAAATTCTTTAACCGAAACTGAAATATAGTCAAAAATGACATTACTGATTCCCGCCATGTCCGAAACATTCAAAAAAATCTCATCAACACATTAAAATCCAAACAACCAATCATAATCCATAGAAAACAAGTTCCTTCTCGAGATCGATGAAGACAGTTAACTCCTCTTGGAGAAAGCCTATCTAGTGTATTTCATCATTTGGAAAATGCTCACATGATTACATATCCCATTGTCAAACCCTTTAAAGAAGGACAACCCAAACCAAATTTGTATAAGGACAATGAATATTGTGATTACCATCGCATAGAAGGGCACTCTACAGATCGATGCATGCAACTTCACCATTATGTCTAAGACCTGATTGAACGTGGAGACATAGAAGTTGAAAATACTTATGAGATAAAAACACCTAATGAAAAACTTCACATATTCAAAAATCCCTTCCCTAACCACGATAACAATTCAAAAGATAAGGTTCAATCATCAATCAATGTCGAGTATGACTCAGTCATCTCAACCATAAACTATGACCAAGACTTAGTGACAACTATAAAGATCAGAACTAACTGTGCGATTACCACTAGAGAGAAAAAAATGTGGGTCCCTACAACAAAAAAAAATGCCACTTTTTCCCCCGCATCACCTCCTAATCCACCATCTAATTCCACCATCAATTCCACTCCACAACCTATGCCATCATTCAATAGTGTTAAACAATTAGATAAGACTACAACACAAATTTCCATAATGGAATTACTTAATTCTTCTTCTGCACTACAACGCATCCTTACGAAAACATTGAATAATGCTCGTGTCCCGAGGACATCAATTCACAAAAATTCTAGGCTTTAATTGCACATCTTACGGTCCCCAATTCTATTTTATCCTTTGGTCCTGTTGCCCTTCTTAATCCTAACATCGCTAATAATCATTCTTTATACATCGAGGGTTGTATAACTCATCGTAAGATCAAGCGCGTATTAATAGACAATGGATCTGCATTGAATATTTGTTCCATGAAACTTTTACGTGTCTAGGTTATACTCAAAATGTTTTACAAAAAAATATCATAACCATTCGTGGGTATGATAATAGCGAGAGAAAGTCTGAAGGCACAATCACGTTGCCTCTCCAAGTTGGACCCATCACCTTAGAAACGGTATGTCATGTGGTGGATGTAGAAGTTGCATATAACATTCTTGTCGGCTGACCATAGATTCATGCCATAAAATTTATCCCATCAACATTCCACCAATGTATTAAATTTCCTCATTTGGGCAAGGAATTAACGTTACGTGTGGATCCTCAACCCTTTGAGTATTGTCGATTCCTCGAAGGAAAATATCGATATGATCACTATTTTCCATCAACATATAAGTATGCTCCACCTCACATAATCCCTAACGAAACACGCATCGATCCGGATACCCTCCCTAAAAATGATCTAAAACCATCATCTTCTAACCAAAACACATTTTCCAATCCATTCTCTTCCGCTAGTCAACAATCTTCAACCAGTCCTCCTCCCACTAATCAGTCATCTTCTTCTACTAATCAAGCTTCTTCTTCCAACAACAATTATTCTTCCACCACACCATCTTCTTCCTCGCCTAGTCATCCTTCTTCATTCAACCACTCCTCTTCTATTAAGATACCTTCTCCTATGAATAACCAAACTTCATCCTCCAATCCACCCCCTTCTTCTTATAACCCATTCTCTTCATCTTTTAAAACTACCAAACTGACTTCCCCGCCACATGAGGTATCTATTGGTCCCCCATCCCACACATTTAAAATCATTGACACAGGATGCGGTGAATATCAATTTCAAAAGATGGTAGACTCTTTTTACATCAAAAAATTCCCACATAGATACGGAAAACCCAATGCTCCACATCTGAGAATCTATCCCACTTACCAAATAGAACAGTCAGTTAGGAAAAAATTTAGTTATCTTGACAACAAACATACTCCAAGTTCTTTAGGATCTTGGTTATATAATGACGACTTTACTCCATGTTATGAGTCCCTTCAATTTACCAAAGCTCATCGAATAATGAAAAACATGCAATGGAAGGGTAAAGGACTCGGTCCAAATGAACAAGGTCGTTTAGACCCAATCAATTGCACACAACATCACGGTAAACATGGTATGGGTTTCAAGGTATTCGATGCAGCTCCCGTATTAATTTCAAGTGATAATGATGATACCAGTTCTGATAATGACACCAGGTCTCCACGTAACATTTTTGAGGACCTCGTTGAAACACATCTTTACTTTGAGCATTTATCTATTAATGTTATCAATTTTGAGCCTACGCATCTGACTCTCATAGACAATGGCCAATCACATCATGCGGCCATGGACATGTTCCAAAATGATGAAGCCATCGAAGAATTCCTCGGAACTCGCGATCAAATCCTTAATTCCGACCATAGAAAAGGATTTGAAATCAATCTAGATGAATTGACCTATTTTGGAAAAGAAATAAAATATTCAGATCCTTCACCTTCAGAAAATTTAGATCAGAAACGAAAACATAAAATTTCCCATAGTCAAAATCTCATCGCCACCCTATCAAACAAACATGTCAATAAAAAGTCTCAACATTACACACAAAAATCTTGTACCAACTCCCCTAAATCACCCGACACCGATAACCTACATCAACCATTAGCATCATTCTCCAAAAAGGATACATCTAAAATGCTTGTAGAAGAAACTAAAGACATAAACATTGGAACCACCGAACAACAAAATTTTTTACAACTTGGCATTAGTATGTCTGACCAAGAATACATGAAATTCAAAACACTCTTTATTGAATTCCAAGATATCTTTACGTGGACATATAAGGACATGCCAGGCTTAGATCCATCTCTTGTAGTACATCATCTTGTGGTGCATCTGGATGAAAACCCTATAAAACAAAAACTCCGCAAAATGCATCCTCAAGTTGCATTGCTTGTCAAAGCCGAACTCGAGAAACTCTTGGAAGCCGACTTTATCTGACCTATTGATTATTTGGCATGGATATCTAACATAGTTCCCGTAGATAAGAAAACCCCTGACATCAGGATATGCACATAATTCTGAGACATTAACAAGGCTTGTCCCAAAGATGACTTTCCCTTACCAAATATAGACATGATTGTTGATTCTACGGCAGGCCATGAAATTCTCTCCTTAATGGATGGATTTTATGGTTACAATCAAATACGTATCACTGAAGGGGATCAACATAAAACATCATTTACTACACCATGGGGTACCTTATGTTATAAGGTCATGCCTTTCGGCTTGAAAAATTCTGGTGCCACCTATCAACGAGCAATAACTGTTATCTTCCATGATATCATGAAAGATTATGTTGATGATATATTAGCAAAATAAAAAACATGAATAGGGCATCCAGGTGTGTTGAGACACATTTTTGATAAATTACGTGAGTATAAGGTTTGTATTAACCCAAAGAAATGTGTGTTCAAAGTGACTTTTGGTAAATTATTAGGGTTTATTGTCTCACGGAGAGGCATAAAAGTGGACCCTGTAAAATTCAAAGTCATTATGGAAATGCCTCCACCTCAAAACCTAAAATAATTATATAGTCTTCAGGGAAAAATACAATCTATTTGATGTTTCATATCACAGTTGGCTGATAAGTGCCATCACTTCAACCAGTTACTCAAGAAAGATGCATAATTTCACTGGAACCATGATTGTCAAGAATCTTTCACTGAGTTAAAAGAATACCTCTCTAACCCACCTGTTCTTATGTCACCAGTTGTCGATAAACCCAAGTTGCTTTATACATCTACCACTGAACATGCCATAGGAGCCCTATTAGCACAACATAACAATCAAGCAAAATAACATGATGTATATTACCTTAGTCAAACACTTACTAAGCATGAAGTACGTTATTCCCAAATCAAAAAAGTATGCTTAGTGGTCACCTTTGCAATCCATAAGTTACATAATTACTTGCTCAATCACAAAACTAAGTTGATTGCCAAGATTGATCCTCTCAAGTATCTCTATTCCCGACTCATTCTCACAGGCAGAATGTCTAGTTGGGTTGTACTACTTAGTGAATTTGATGTCGAGTTTGTCCCGTAGAGGGAATTTAGAGGATAGGCCCTTGCAGACCAAATTTTTGAGTCACCCCTTCCTGGCACATAACCACTTCATTTTTCTTTTCCTGATGAAGATATTCTACACATAGACATTGTGCCAACTTGGACTCTATTTTTTTTATGGATCTTGTAATCTCCATGGCTCAAGGGCTGGTATTTTTCTTATCACACCTTGTGGACATGTTATCCCGAAATAATTTTGATTAGTATTCCCATGTACCAACAATATCGCAGAATATGAAGCTCTAATCGCAAGATTAAAAGTAGCTATATCTTGGAATCTTACAGAATTAGCTGTATTTGGTTATTCTTTACTTATCATCAAGCAAGTTATTGATGAATACCATGTCAAGGATGAAAAAATTATCCCATATAAATGCATGGTGGATAGTCTTCGAAGCTATTTTTTGATTAATTAGCTTTGATCATATCCCCAGAATTCGTAATAAATTTATAGACGCTATGGAAACCATTGGATCCCTGTTAGAAATCACATCTAGTCAACCACAGACACATTTTCTCTTAGAACATCTCTTAATGCCTGCCTATGATCTTCCTAAAAAAACTATGGTATGTGAAATCATGGGTCCGAATAACCCTTGGTACCATGATATTTATACCTTTATTCGTGATAAAACATTTCTTGCTGACATGAAACCAATGCATAAACGTGCTTTAGCACAACGTGCCTCTCATTACACCATTTTAGTATAAACTCTTTATAAACGAGGATATGATGGCACCATGCTCTGATGTCTTAATCAAGGTCCTAACTGAAGTCCATTTTGGTATCTGTGGAGCACACACAAATGGTATAGCCTTAACCAAGAAAATCCTACGAGTTAGATATTATTGGACCACCATGGAAAGTGACACATGTCATTTTTTCAAACGATGTCAAGTAGTCAAAAGCATGGAAATATTATCCATGCACCTTCCCAAGCATTGTAATCGATAACCACACCATGGCCCTTCTCTCAATGGGGACTTGACCTCATTGGTAAAATCAGACCAACATCGTCCGATGTACATAAGTTCATCATTACCGCTACTGATTACTTCACTAAATGGGTGGAAGCTATTCCTCTCACTTATGTTACCGGTAGCCAAATATCGAAATTTATTTTTAATAATCTCATATGTCGATTTGGTATTCCATCTGCTCTGGTCGCAGATAATGGAAAATCATTTAAAACCCAGGATGTAAAAGACCTAGCCAAACATTTTTGCATCAAACTTAAGTGGTCCACTGCATACTACCCTCGGGGTAACTGTTAAGCAGAAGCAACCAAGAAGACTTTAAAACCCATCATGGAAAAAATCGTCAACACCCATGGATGCAATTGGCATACTCAAATTTACCCCGCTCTTTAGGCTTACCGTACATGTTACCGCACGCCTACCGGAGGCACCCCATTTTCCCTAGTTTATGGTTGTGAATCCATTTTACCTATTGAGATAGAACTCCCATACTTGAGAATATCCCTTAAAGATGTAATTAATGAGGATGAATATCGACAATCATGGCTTCAAGAGCTTGAGATTCTTGATGAAAAATGACTTAATGCTCTCAATCATCTTCAAGTTTATCAAAACTGACGGTGACACAATTATCATAAAAAGGTAAGACCCAAAGAATTCGAGATTGGTGACCTCGTTTTAAAATAAAATAAAAATAATATTACTAAAGAGAGAGAAAAACAAGAAAAATTTGAGCCTAATTGGTTAGGACCCTATGTAATTATAGCTAACTTTGGCTATGGAGCCTATAAGTAGGCCACTGAAGATGGTTAAGAACTTGATGAACCAATGAATCCAGTTCATTTAAAGAAATTTTATCCTTGAGGCATTCACTATTCCAGGAAACAACACCGTGTACATTATTCCTTCTGTCTTGCTTATCTCCAAATAATTTAAATTTATTCATTTCCATTGGTAGATATTCTCGTTATCAAAATCACATCTTCATATTTATCATCATGAGATAGGTGTTAATATAGATCCTATTAAGTTTGTGAGCATCATACTTCTTATCATATCTCCCATTTTCAATCACTTTCACCTATGGTCATACCTAGAAGCTTACTGATGGTAATATATTCCCTTCAAAGACAATCTCTCTTTCATAACAAAGCTCTAAACTTCTTTACCCAGATCATTTGATCGTCCATCTCAGTCTTTGGTGTTGAACCCATGCGTCCTACTAGTCGTGTGGGGCTGAGATTGGGGATAGACGTTCCTTCCAACATACAAAGCACTATTGTAAAATTCCATCAATACAGTAAATTATGAATAATTCATTATTACATATTTTATCCTTCATAGTCTTTGGTGTTGAGCCCACACTTCTTACTGGTAGTGTGAGATTGGGAATGGAGGAAGGTGCCCTTACTCGTTTACGTCTTGTCTTTGGTGATAAATCCTTGCCTCTTACAGGTGGTATGGGGAAAAGCGTAGAGGGTCATTCTTAAAAAAATAAAAAAAATAAAAAAAATAAAACAAAATAAGAATTTACTCGCCTATGTTTTTCCTTCGGTGATGAGCCCTAGCTTCTCATTGGTAGCATGGGGCAAGGCATAGGGATTCATTTCAAGAATACAAAATCTTAGAGTGCTCACAATTATAGAATCCCCAAAGAAGTAATTTAGATGCCTAAGTGAAGAGACAACTATCCCTTCACCTCATATCTTACCAATCAACAGGCCACGTAACTGCCTAAGTCTAGCACGTGACTCATAGAGTGAAAGCCATTCTTGAAACCGGTTCAGTAATGTTAAGAAGAATTGAGTCACAATTTCCCAAAGGGATTGTTGTCAGCATTTGTCTCTATATTCATTATCTACCTCCCGCGTCCTTCTTGATTCTTGATGATGAGCCCTCACATCTTACTAGTTGTGTGGAGTCAAGAATGGAGCTGGAATTCTTTTCATCATATCATCACCAACATATCCTGCCAATGGAACGAGAATTTGTGTTATTCCAAGCATAAGTTACCACGAGGAACACGATACATGTGGAAAATATCTTGTTTATCACCTCTCAAAATAAGTCTGCATTCTGGTTCATAAATTACCAATAACAGTGTAAAAATCCAAGAATCAAAAACATTCGAAAATGGTCAAAAATCTAAAAATATTCGAAAATCGTCATAAATGCAAAAAAAATTGGAAAATCTCCAAAAAAAAACTCCAAACAAAAAAAACTAATATATATATATATATATATATATATATATAAGAAACAAAAATAAAAATATTGTAAACTCCACAAAATCGCAAGAACTCTACAATAATCAACACAATTCATCTTTTGAAGTATTATCCCCAACGAATGATCCAATCACCTTATGACTACCAAATTCAAACCACTTCTCCTCGCGTGAATCCTCGCTTGGGGAAAATATGGCTCTCATTATTTCCTTGTTTAAGGATAATGACCCAATCCTTTTTTATGTCCTTATACCCCTGCTTGGGGGCACATCCGATTAATCCTCACTATGGAACACGTTAGGGACATGTTTATTAGTTGTTGTGTTGCATTATTAGTTACAAATTATTAATTGTTATCTTGTATCTTGATATATTACAGGGGGCATCTTGATTCTATGTATCCTAGTGTTCTCTCTAATATGCTTATGTTATCTGATTGCATATCGTACTGAGGCATCATACTTTCTTGATGGCCTTTGTTTATGCTCTCTTCCACTTGCATATCGTACTAGGGCATCAATTTTTTTTGATGGCCCCTATCTATGCTATCACACATATTACAATCTAGTCATCCTGATCTTTTATATCACGATGCATCCTGTTGTGTGCTATATTGAAATTAAGATGCTTTTTGTCACGTATCTTCCTACATGATCAACATATTACTTTGCACCTCATCCATTCACCCATACTAATACATTCCCCAGTTTGGGAATCCTACTTGATCACCATTGCAGTTTACAAATCCTACCTAAAGATCTTTCTCAAGTAGCATTCACTATCCAACAACTCCTCCCCCCCCACCATGATCACCATGTATTTGATCCATTCATCCTCGCTCCTCATTTCTACTCCTTTGTCAGTTATCCCTATATTACCCTTCTCACCATTCCTGTCCCCTCTCACCCATTTGTATTCTTTTCTTTCACTCTTCTATTTCCCGCTTGACAATCTTACTTAATAACCCCTTCTATATGGGATCCTCAGTGGAGGTTTACCCTCTCCCTAAGATCTTCCCACTGTAGAAGCTTCTTCACCACCTCCCCTCTCATCAAGCAACATTCACCACCACACACATCTTCCAATTCCACCTCTTCTGATTCTCATTCTCACATCATTACTCTCACCACGCGGTCATCCCAATTAAGGATTCCCCTCACACTCTCCACCCTCCACTACATATATTCCTTCATCCATTCATGTTACACTCCTTTGTTTCCTTTCTTCCTTGTTATCACCTCATCTCGTATCCTCTCCCACTCAGGCATACATCACTCACTCTTTTCTCATCCTTCCCCAAATCTATCTTATGCCTAGTCATCCTACTTACACGCTCTCGTAGTATGGAAAATTCACTTGAGGGTTCCCCTTTAGTCCATTTTATCATACCCTATTCTCACCAACTCTATCATCATTCTTCTTCTTCTTCTTCAGATTGGCGATCTTACGTAACCATTCCGGCCACATGGCAATCTTACTTAAGAATTCCTCTTAAGGTTGATCTGCCTTATAGCCTTTCCCCATCCCATCATATTTCCCCCATATTATTTCTCCCACCTCTCGTCGTGATCATCTTCCTTAAACAACCATTCCACCCATGTACCCAATACAATTTTGTCTTTCTCCTTGTATATCATCCCTATCGGTTTGGTGATCTTATGAAACCACTCTGGCAGCATGACGATCTTACGTAAGAGTCTCTCTTAAGTATGCCATGTCATCTTACACACACCCATAACTCTAAATTCTCACCATCCAAATTTTCTCTTCATTCCCCATCATCGCATATTTTTACCACCGCTATCACCATCCTTTGCTTGGCAATCTTACTTAACCACTCGCACGGCATGTCGATCTCACTTAAGAGTCCCTCTTAAGGATGAACTATCTTCTTGCCTTTCCCCATCACTACACACACCTTCACCCTTCACCTTTTCTCAATATTCCCCATTATCACATCCTTTCACCTCCTCTTTCATTTTCACAAACACCACTTTTCACTTTCCCACTTTTCATCTCCAGTGTCGCTCGCATCGGCAATCTTACTTAACCACTTCCATCACATGACAATATTACATCAGGGTCCTCCCTATGCTAAACTCGTCATTGTGAAATTTTCCCTTGCCTCATTATTCATTCACTTTGTTGATCACTTCTTCCACCTGGTCTCTCCTACCAACCACATTTTCCTCCTACTATTATCTTTCTCCACCTATCATCTAATATATTCCACCTACAATCACGTTCTTTCCCCCCATTTCCCCCTTCTTGATCCATTATCCTTCATACCATTTCTTCCCATTCTTTTCATGTCTTGTTTCTTCATCCTCACCTCGTTCGTCCTCATCTCCTGCATCCTATCCTCGATTTCACCTAGTCCTAACTCATCCCTCCCATTTTCTTTACTCTTTCCACTTCATCTTCTCAAATTCTCCCACCTTTCTACCCACACACTTGTTTCCCATTATTGTTAACATTCTTCTATTATTCTTTCATCATCATCTTCTATTCCCGCGCTAATAATTGTTAGTGGACTTTCCCTAAAAATCATCAATCCTCATTCTGCACGACCTTGTTCACTCCCTTGGACCTTCTAGAGTTTCCCTTCATCCCTTCCTTCCTCTAAGCCCACTACTCATTGTTAGTGGGATTTCCCTAACATCCCTTCATTGGAGTTACCCTTTCCAATCCTTATTACCTTTCTCATTTTCTTCATTTTTTCACTCACCCTTCCTCACCACTCATTGTTAGTGGAATTTCCCTAACGTCCCCTCATTGGCATTGCCTCTTCTATCCCCCATTCTCTTTTCTCTCCTATTATTTTCCCCCAATCCCACCATTTCTTGTTGCTTATTACCCATCTCTCCTTCTTCCTTTCACCCTCTTCAATATCTTTACTATCTTCATCATACATCCTTTGTCTATTTTCTCGTAATCCTAGTATCCTCATTTCATGCATCTCCGCATCTTTTCCAATCTGTGTCATTCCTCCCCTCTTTCTTCTCTTTACATTCCTCATACTGTTCACTTTCCACTTATTATCCGCTTTATGTATTCCCTTCCTTCTACATCATTTTCTCTGTTATCCTCTTCTCTCTCCCAACCCTCGTCTTATTTCCCTTCCCCTGTATCGTGTTTTCCCCCTTTTTACATCAGATTTCCTCCTTACTTCCCCATCGATAACCTGGATCTTCAGCATTGTCCTATCTTTTTTATCATACCACCCTCCACATGCATCTCCATATGGTCTGTTCCATGTTCTTTGCCTTGGTCTTCCTTGTAATGACATTGCTCATTTAATCTTCTCCTTGTATTCGCTTTATCTTCCTTTTCTCTCCCCTAATGTTCACGTTTATTCTTACCACTTCTCCTTTTCTCTACCACCCCTACCTTTTCATTCATTATGTATCTATTTATCTTCTTTTCTCTACTCTTTTTCACACTTTCCTTTCCCCTCATAGTTTCTTTTTTTCTCCTTTCTACTTCTTCTTTCATCATCTTTCACTTTTTCGTCGATTTTACCCCCTAATCACACCTCATCTTCTCCTTCTTATTTATCCTTCCCCATTTCTTTCTTTTCTCAACTCTATCATTTCTTTCACTTTCATGCATCCCTCTTTATTATCTTTGTTGCTTTCTTCATTTGGCACATCTCTCTATTTCCTACCTTCACCCTCTACTCTATCATTTTCTTGTCTTCTCCTTATTTTTCCTTCATCATTCCTTTCTTCCCCTATCACCCCTCTCTCTTATTCTCTTCTACCTCTTTCATTCCTTTTTTGTCTGCCCTATCTCCATAACCCTTCACCTTTCTTACTCTTCTCATAATCAACCCCCAAATCATATCCATTCCTTTTTATCTTTCCCATTTCATCTTCCCACACACACTCACACATAACATTCAGGGCCGATTGAATCCTTTCTCCATTTGTGTCGTGCGGTCATTCCAGTCTCTTCCACTCTATTATCATACTCTTATCTATAGAATTCGTCTCTCCTCTTTTTGAGAGCTCTGTCGTATATTCCATTCTCGTTAGCCCTCTCGAAGGGGGCATCATCACATTTGTCCATAATCACATCTTCTCATGAAATTTTTTTCTTGGAGGATACCATGACATTCATCACTCGCCACCTTCTATTCTCCCCAACAAACATTCACTCTACTTTTTTCTTAAGAAAAGTAGATTGAATTCTTCCCCCATCTCGTCTACTTTCTTTGACATGAACTACTTTCATATTACCCTTCCAAAGAGGGGCAAATGTAGACACCCTAATTTCACATCTGTCCTAAATCAATTAATTCCTCTACCTCATTTCCCACAAAAATACACTTCGAATTAATCAAATATAATTTGATTAATTATCCATTTCAAATCCAAAAAATAACCCAATCCTCACCACATGTCATTATTCTCCATGTTTTTCTAATATTGAAATAAAAATTCAAAATCAAATCCTCACCCACTCTTTGCGGTCCCCACTCACTTAAAATCCTCGACTTATGAATTAAAAATACAAAATCAAATCCTCACCCATTCTTCGTTGTCCCCACTCACCTAATCTTGCCACATTTTCAAACCATGATTACTTAAATTAATCAATTCCCCAAGCTATAAATACAACCTTACCCCTCCCCTTTAAGACACAGAGAATAAGCTTGAATGCCCTGTCTACGTTCTTGCATCCTTTGAGAAAAGAAAATCCTTCTACCTCATCCTAATGCCCAAATAACATCATTTTGAAGCACCCCAAATCTATAATCCTTTAACCCATTTAGTGCAAAGTAAATGGATCGTTGTTGCAGGAAGGCCTTGCTCCGTCTTGAAGACAAGCACATACATATCACGCAATCAAGGCTCAATCCATGTTTCCTAGCCCATTCTGAGGTTTGCTACGGAACGCGAAGGATGAGGTATTATTGTTAGTATTTTACTTCCTTGTTAGTAGTGCATTTTTCCTAGCTTACACACACAAT
Organism: Taxus chinensis; assembly: GCA_019776745.2. Classification (NCBI taxonomy): domain Eukaryota; kingdom Viridiplantae; phylum Streptophyta; class Pinopsida; order Cupressales; family Taxaceae; genus Taxus; species Taxus chinensis. The sequence continues at coordinate 229,115,102 of CM034150.1, forward strand.
GGTGCCTTCTTGTATTGATTTTTCGGTTACACGACTTACAAATTTGGAGGGTAGAATTGCTGTCTAAAAATCTATTCCATCTGAAAGGTCAACACGATTTTGGGCACCCGTGTTGAGAATGGACCTTAGGGAGGACAAGTGCAATATCTGTAATGTGGGGTCAACATTAGAACCACCCTCAATCAATTGAGAAATGCCTTCGCGTGTCAAAGTTACTTCCATGGCAACTAAAAGACGCTCAAGAGAGTGGGAATTCTGTAATATATATGGTGGAAAATGTAAACTTGTAGGATAGTCAATCATGAAATGAAGTATGTGTTTAGGAAAGCATGTAATTGTAAATAATGAGGTTTTGCTTCCTTATTATTCTATATTTTCTAAAAAAGTGCAAACATGAAGTCTAACCCTTAAAACAATTCAATATACAAAAAAGGTGATATAATGTACAAAGCTTTAGATGAAAACACCTATAAATTGCATGGTTCTTTCTCAACATTTTAAAACTATATGTATTCATGTGTAGATATTATGAATAACACATTAAAAATGTGTTTTTGGTTTACATAAATAAGAGAGCAATTGTATAAAGGAATAATTGAACACGTATGCTAAAAAGTTGGATTCTGTGATCCATATGTTCCACCGTAATATATAGATGCATTTATTTGAAACAAATTACAGATTATTATGTTAAGAAAATAGAATGGAAGCAAATAACACCAATATGTACACTTGAAGTAAGAAAAATATAGGTATTTATATGGAGATACAATGATAAAGAAATTTGAAATGCATAGTTGTTGGATTACAAAAACTGAACATGTGTTTAAAAAGTTTGATTCTCTGTCCGATATATATTGCCACAATACACACATGGAATTATTTTTTACGAGTTAAATTTTGTTTCAAAAACACTTATAAACTAAGCACTACAAGCTATTTCTTTAAATCAAATTTCTTGTTTTTTTCTTGTGTAAATTTCTTTGCACTTTTCTTATATTTTTGTCCATTTACAGATGCCTCGATTAGTATTCCCATTCTCCTCATTTTTTGGGGTGGTTAATATTTCAATGCATCTTTATTAGAATCATAAATCAAGCAGAAGCCTCATGAATGATCTCCAATTGTTCAGAATTTGGAGAGAAAAATTGGGGATGTTGGCATCAGGTGGAGGCGATCTCTGATCATTTCGACTATCATTGTTTTAGGTGGTCTCGGTTGCCTGCAATGCAAAACATTAAAAAAAAATTGAATATGCTTAAAATATTCCTCCCTCTACAAGCGAGGCGTAGTTAATGTCAATCCCGTTGTGGGGATGAGAATTTCATTTCTAGTCTACATCATATTAAACTTGAAAGGGAAAAGAAGTATGTTAGTCCAACAAGATGTTCTTAGGTATGACGGGCATCTTTAAAAGCCTTGTCACTGATCAGTCTAATGTCTAACTTGGGATGCTTCAAATGGCCTCATTGGGGAACGATCCCCTCAGCACATAATGAATCATGTCATTAACGAAGGCACGTGCCCCCACATGTCACTTCGGAAAAAGAATTGGAGCCAACTACACATATAAATGGAACAATCCAAAACAAATAACATGAAAACTCTCTACAATATTTTTTTAGTCCATAACATGCAATAAACAGAACAATTGAATAAATACTTCAATTAGTATTGAAACCCACCCGAAGTTCGTCTAGAGACAACCCTCTTTTCTTTACCGCAAGAGAAAGAGAATCACAAATATCCTGCAAAAAAAATGAAATATGAAGTTAATAAAACAAAATGTATCTGCGAATTCAAAAGGAGGGACCCCTCCATTAAGATTATTCTATATTTTCAATTTCATTCTCAAATATAATACAAAAAACTAAAAAGATTATAAAGAGTTATTAAAAATTGTATATTAGTAGAGGCCATACATAAGAAGATAGTAAACTATCATTGATCAAACACAAAATATATTAGTTACATCTAAGAGTAGAGGCATATACGTCTTGGTATAGCGAGGCATTAGGGAGAAACATGAAGAAAAAAAATTTGATATTAACTGTCGAGTGCATTGTAAGTTAAAATTTTTCTTACAACTCATGTAAGTTCCACTTGCCATGTCCAACAAGTTCTACAAATTATACTACATAAAATGGGTGTTGGCAACTCTATTTCTTGGTGGCGTATGATGTGGCATATTATATTTCTGATGCATATTGTAGGCACACTGCCATCCTAATCCAGACCATCAAGGAATTCCACAAAAGCCTTCCCATATTTATCCTAGCCTTAAACTACACTACAACGTGTATCATGGAAATTAACAACAATCCATGTTAGATCTAAACATATTAATATATAACTATCAACGATATAAGAATTTATCTCCTATCATAAAAAATACAATTGATGTTTCCCTCTATGATTACTTATATCACCTAAGATTCCATAAACCTTAACAAGCTTGCAAAATCTGGATCCCACGAGGCGGTCACATGGATAAGGCCCGTGCTTGAGGTTGAAAAGACTCGTCACATCAGGACTACCAAGCTTGTGAAGGAAGAACAAGGGTTGTGAAGAATTTTTTTTGCATGGAACAACTACATTCGGCAGTCCTTGATGTGGCTAAGGTTTCAAGGGCATTAGAGACCTTGATATACATGTTGTTTCAGCCGCTGCCACTTATTTCAACACCTCACAATACAAGAACAAAAGAAGAGGAAATAAAATAGATCTTGCCCAACCATAACGGTAACACTCCATTTACCATGCCATGGCCAGAGCTTGGGCTCTCGCCAATAAATGAATATAATAAAGAGGGCTTGTTCTCAATGGATTTCCCAACTTTGTTTCTGACAGGAAAAGCAATGTGGTAACAACCCCACATTAAATAAATTCCAATGCATGAATATGTTATTCATTTGATGCATTACCATGACGGGCGCTTCGGTTCCCACCCAAGATTTTGTTACTTCCTTCTAAACCTCATAATGTGGCACATGAGCCAGTCCACAACAACATCTTTTATGAAACAGAACCTTGAATCAGGAATCCCTTTAACAATTAGAGATATGTGAAGACAACTACTAGAATACCCCAAATACAACCTCCTAGGAAACTTAATGCACTTTGGATCGAGCCTTCGAGGGACACGTTCATTCTGGGAAAAAATTAGAAGTGAGATTTTAGATATAGTGGAACAATTGGGGACACCAACCTTATTCTTCACTCTAAGTGCTGCAAACATTAAATGGCTAGATCTCCACAATATTATGTTTGGTGAATGCCCAGCTGATCCTCGAGTCACACAACGTTGGAAAACACTTAACATTGTATCTAACCATCATCAAGTGTCAACATACCTGCATCACATATTCACAATATTTTGCGAAGAAATATTACAAAAGGAACTTGGAGCAGTAGACTTTTGGTACAGGTAATCAAATCTACTTATTTCAAAGTTTTTTCCAAACTACATAGCTAATATTTATGTCTCCTCGCCTCACATGTATGAATGGAAACATAGAGGCTCCGCACATGTCCACGGTTTATTGTGGCTCAATAATGCTCCTAAAGTTTATGAAATGGACTGGGAGGATACACCAATCATTGAGTCGAAACAACAATACTTTGATAAGTTCGTGTCTGCCTGGAACCCCCGCCTAACTTGCAACCACTTGGATTTTGTTCGCAGGTCATTCCTAGACGACCCTTGCTTGCTAGATACAACACAAATTATATCCTCCTCCCTGCATGCAGACCTTGAAGAACTACTTAATCGTGTTCAACACCACACTAAATGTTCAGAGTAGACATGCCTACATAGAAATCAATCACAACTGTGGTGCAGGTACAACACCCCATGGGCCACGCAGCCTACTTCTTGTTTGCACATTGAAAGTGATGGGTTGAACATCCATAATCGAACTATGATATACATATGGAGAGAAAATGTCAATTGTCAACCGGTAATTTCTTGCCATGTCGTTCTTAAGTATATTGTAAAATATGCTTTGAAAGACGAGCAACGTTCAGAAACATATTACCAAATGTAATCCAAATTTTCAAGAGATGTTGACATAGATTCTCTATCACATATTGTGATCTGTAAAATGATCACATAAAACATTGTTGAACATGACATAAGTGCACAAGAAACATGCCACATGCCGCAAAAATTGCCACTTATGTGTAGTTGTTCATTGGTATCATTAAATGTTGGCAAAAATTTTCTGAAACGTGTCGTTGAAAGTGACGCCGATGCACAACAAACAACCAGTTTCCTGGATGCATATAAAGTTCATCCTACAACCATGGAACACCTACCACTTATTCAAGTTTCTTGAGGCTACAACAAGGACCATAAATGTGATAGATGGATAAAACAACCAACTCAAGCAATTGTTCGGGTCCACCCAAGATTTGTGGATGTCCCAGCTCAAGATTCAACGTCATATGACCTTTTCTGTTGGTTATAACTCCTTTCATACAAACCTTTTAGAAATATTACCTTTGAATTCGGCTCAACCCCACATGACATCAATGACACTTAGGACATGTTCAAACACAACTACAAACCGTGGCATGTTTTACGCACTACCGCAGACACATGACATACTACAAATGTTAGTTCTAACTCCGATTCCGAATGTAGTATTCAAAATGAACCATTGCAAGAATGGCAAGTCTTCACACAACTTCGCCCAAGAAATAACACATGTCTTGAAATGTTGGGGAAATGATATTTCGACATACACAATAATTAGAACATACATGACCTTCTCCATGATTTGCAGATAACTGGTTCATCATTCATCGAGAGAGAGAGAAGGAAGACACAATTGACAATAACATGCAGGACACACCACCATATTCTACACTTCCTTTGTCTTCAGAACAACAAATAGCTCTTGATACCATACTACACCATTCAGCAAACAAAACCCTTCTACCTCCACTAAGATTGATAATTCAAGGAACGACGGGCACAAGAAATTCAATTCTGATAAGTAAAATATGAAATTCATTCACATCATCAACCACATATCCCTCACCTCTACTTGTGCTCACCCCTACCGATGTTTCAACATTCAACATCTTCGCATCCACAATCCACAAAGCCTTGCATATTTCAATCAAAGAACTGAAACCCCTTGAAGGCAATGCATTATCATCTTTTCAAGAGTCACTGAAACATATAGAATATGTTCTTATTAATGAAACGAGTTTCATCGGCCCAAAGTTACTAAGAAAAATTGACAGTAGGCTACGCGAAGCTTTCCCACACTCAAGAACATCTGAATTTGGGAACATATTGTTCATCCTCCTTGGCGACCTCAGCCAATTACCACTGGTTTTGGATAGACCTCTTTACACAAGTAATTCCTACGGAGCCACCCTTTGGAAGGGTTTCAATTCTTCCATTACATTGCAAACAATATTTCAACAACAGGGAACAACCAATGCATAAGTTTCATTCCAGAATTTACTGCTCCACATGTGAGATTCAACCCCTCTTATTGAGGATTGGGAACTCTTAGTGTCTCACACAGACACACACCTAACTGAGCAAGAGATCAACATTTTAAAGGATGCACCACATTTTTTTGCAAAAAAATGATCTGGTGGATTCCCATAACCTTCAGATGTTAAAGGCATTAAACATTCCAATCACCCAATCCATTGTTAAAAGTAACAGGTGGGATGGAACATGAATCCCTGATGATGATCAGTTGGAACACAAAGTTCTATTGTGCAAGCAACAAAAAATAATGCTTATTGTAAATCTATGGGTTGATGCAGGCCTCATGAATGGTGCTACAAGAACAATCACCGACATTGTCTACGACACATCAATGCAACCACCAACATTACCTTTATTTGTTGTTGTCAAATTTGATAGATACAATGGCCCATGTAGGGATCCCTCCAACCCGTTACATATTCCTATAACCCTTATTTCAAGAGGGAATCAAAGACAAATGCCAATTAAAATGGCCTGGGGATTAACTATCCACAAGTCCCAGGGACTTACTTTGCACAAAGCAACCATTGACATTGGAACCATTGAAAGGTAGGGTCTGACATTCAAATCTTTCTCCAGAGTTTCCTCACTTGCAAATCTGTACATTTCACCTACTTTTTCATTCGAAAGGTACTCAAATATGGCGCACGTACCAACACTTGGAGCAAGAAGAAAGGAGGAAGCAAGACTACTATCACTCAACCCATCGTAAATACTATCCTCTAATTTGAAAGCACCTCCACTACTACTTTACTCAACACTTCTTGTATTCAAAGAGGCACTTCCGTTCAAGGGGTATCAAATGTAATCATGTTTATTGAAACTAAAATTGCCCACTAAAGGCTACCATTCATGATATAAGTACTACAAATGTATACATGTCTCATTATGTGCACACAAATCTTCATGTATTTGATGTTGTGAAATATGATTTGCACCTTTAAATGTACGAATCTGTAATAGAATTAAATGTACACATACAACATTTCAATGTAATGTTTCATCTATATTCCTACACTACCACTATCAATGACACACGTTATCAACTGTACAATAAATGTTTTTTCAACAAAACATCAACCAAACAACCGATGCACAACTAACACAATAAACCCGAATTAAATACATACAATATCAACTATAAAATAAATTAACTATAGAAAATGGTATCAAATGTATTCATGTACGAATTTGTAACAAGTTTGAAATGTAGAAACAACCTTAAAATTAAGTGGCTCATCTATATTTCTACACTTACAAAATCAATCACACCCCTTATCAACATCAACTACAAAAGTAATAACTATACCTCAAAATCAAATAACATATACCGTTCGGCGTTCACATTGCATTGAACCCATGTGATTGCTAGTTTAATGACTATTGTAATTTGACCTAATGCACAATATCATTGATATGTTCATTAAATCTTAATTTTTTTTTATTGGTGTTTGTTTCTTGTTTTAAATTTGATAAATTAGTTCAATGTTTAAGGTGATGAGATATTTAAAATCTATAAGCTAATGATAACTTTATTGATAATATGATCTCAAGGTTTGATAAAACTCAAACTATAAGATGGATTGTGTAGATATAGTTTTAGACATTAAATGTCATGTATTAAATATTGAATTTTGAATTCCTACTTTCTTGCGAGAAAATAGTGGCCATCAAATTACGGTGGTTTAATCTTTAGTGGTATAGCTTTGCCTTTTTAAATCTATTTCAGATCACTATGGTTCTATTTGAGGTAATGACAACCTTATGATAAAAATGTATTAAAGTTTGGTAAACTTCAACCTCTAAGTAAATACTGGCCATAAAATTAAGGTGGTTTAATATTTCTTGTGAGTAAATAGTGGTTGTATTTAAAATTGGAAATGAAAAATTTCGATATAATAAAATATTTGTGTCAATACAATTCTAATGTATAATCGCTTTCTTATGAAAATATAAGTCTTACTAGATATGGGAAAGAAAAATTAAAATTCCAAAAAATTATCTTGTTAATAGAATTAAAGTGGATAATTATTTACCTCTTTTCATATTTACTTATTACATTTTTTATAAATACATTTTTCCTTAAGCGATTATTAATCTCCTATCTTTAAAGATTATTAAACTACCGAAAACTAATTCACAACTAATATCGAAAATTAGCACAACTGCAACTTCATTAATAAAAAGACGGAAAGAAATGCATAACACAATGAACACAATATTTTCAGACAAGTTGTCCTTGGAAAAACCTCTAAGGGAAAACCAGTTCTACATATGAGGAATTATATTAACTTCAGAAAATTAGGAGATACAAAGATTCCTTGCCTCTTACTGGCAGAACTCTGACAATCTCCCAACTTCTCCCACTGATATTCCCCACTGCTATCTCCAATGCTATCACTGCGCCCTTGCTAACACTGCAAGACTATTTGATATCACTGTAAACTTACAAACTCAATTGCTAGCACTGCAAATGCTTCTCCAAAATCTATTTTCTCCAAATGCCCAATGACCTCCTTTTATACTACTCTCATTGGTAAACCAACGACCAAGATCGATTCTCAATCGACGGCTGAGATACATAACAACTTAACAACCATAACAAATAGGTTGCAAAGTGTCACTAAAGGAAATAAAATATTAGAAAATAATTAAATGCATTCTCAATATCAAGATAACTATTATCTAATCTTATCAAATGGACGAATAGCTGTCCAAGCTAACAAATTAACACTCCCTCTTAGCGAGGAAGTTGTTCTACATGACACCCATCTTATCTCTGAAGAAGATAAATGTTTCCTTCCCCAATGCATTAGTCAGAATGTCTGGTACCTGCTCCTCTGTAGGTATCTATTATAGCTGAACAATACCTCATTGTACAAAATCCTTGATGAAGTGATACCTGATATCTATATGTTTAGACCTATCATGAAACACGGGATTCTCAGACAACTTGGTGTAACTCTGATTGTCACAGTGTATCGCAGTAGTCTCAACCTTATGACCAAACAAGGCCACTATTAACTTCCGAATCCATATAGCTTCAAATGTCGCCATGCTAGCTGCAATGTATTCTTCTTCTGATGAACTCAAAGCCACATACTTCTACTTCCTACTGAACCAGGAAACAACTCCTAATCCTAAACTGAAACAACACCCCGAAGTGTTCCTCTTATCTATTGTACTGCGTGCCCAATCTATGTTAGTATAGCTTATCAACTTGATTCCTTCACCTTGAACATATTTGATCCCATACTCAATTGAACCACGCATATAATGTAATACATGCTTGGCCGTTGTTTAATGCACTCTCTTTGGCTCAACCATGAACTGACTAAGAGAGTTTACTGCAAATGCTATATCTAGCTTAGTGTTGACCAAATACATGAGCAAACCAATTAACTACCTGTATAAGGTGGGATCTACATCTTTGTCCTTATATGTATGTACCTTCATCCAATTAGTGATCATAGGTGTAGACATGTCTTTGCAGTCATCCATCTCAAATCTCTTCAAGATTTCAATGCAATATTTCCCTTGACCAAGGAAAATCTCTCCATCTATCTGCCACACCTCCATGCCTAGAAAATATTGCATGAGTCCCAAGTCCTTCATCTCGAACTCTACTGCAAGGTCACTCTTGCACTCCTCTTTTAGCCCTAGTGCACCTGTAAGAAACAACGCATCTACATATAGAACAAGAATGAGAGCCTCGCCCCCCACCACTAAGTAGTAGAGGTTAGCATCTGCCTCACTCTTTACAAAGCCCATTTTCTACAAGTATGTATCAATGCGCTCATACCACGCTCTAGGAGCCTGCTTGAGTCCATACAAGGCTTTCATCAATCTGCACAGATGGGTCTCTTTGTTGTGTGCTACAAAGCCTTCTGGTTGTTCTATGTATACCTCCTCCTTCAATTCACCATTAAGGAATGTTCTCTTGACATCCATTTGATGAATCTGCCATCCCATCCACTACAAATGAGATTACAGCTCGTATAGAAGTATACCTAGCTATTGGAGAAAATGTCTCCTCATAGTCTATTCCCTCCTTATGAGAGAACCCCTTTGCCATAAATCTTGCCTTGTATTTCTTGATGCTACCATTTGCACCATGATTTATCTTGAAGATCCAACGTGATCCAACTACTACCCTATGTTTTGGTCTAGGCCACATCATTATGCATTATTGAAGTATATTCCTCAACCATAGCATCTCGTCATACCTGATGTTTTGCAGCCTCTTGATAGCTGGAAGGTTCACTATCTACCAATTGGCTGACTAATGCCACATGGTCATTGAACTTGGTTGGTTCTCTCCTCTGTCTCGTACTCTTCCTAGGAGCTCCCACAAACTCCTGAGTATCCCTTTGTGTGTCTTGAACCTCATGGTGGAGGATGAAATATCAACCTCTATATCTTCTAGATGCATATCCTACTGCACCAGTTGCTCTATACTTTGTGAATCTTCACTACCAGAGTCTATGCTTGTACTAGTAACTGTACTTGAGCTTTGCTGCCCTTGACTTGGACTTGGACCTTTTGTTGGCTGCTCACTTTGATCATCTACTGGAAAATCTCTGGACCTTCTAAATGCTTTGTCCTCCATGAACTTGACATCATGTCTGATAATAATTATTCTAGTCCCCGGAATAAAAATCTTATATGCCTTTGAAGTTTCACTATACCCAACAAGGTACTCCTTCTCTGCAATCTGATCTAACTTGGTACGTGTATCTTCTGGAATATGACAATATGCCAAACTCCAAAATATCTTGAAGTGACCTACATCTGGGTTCTTCCCTTTGAAAGCTTCCTCTTGTGTCATCTTTTCTAGTACCTTGTGTGGAACCCTATTCTGAATGTAAACTGTTGTACTACATGCCTATGCCTATAGATAGCGGGGCATGTCCTGGTCATATAGCATAGCCCTTGCTGCCTCCAATATAGAATGGTTCTTCCTCTCAGCAACTCCATTTTGCTGTGGATTGTAAGGAACCATCCACTGTCTCTTGATTCCTTCTCTGGTACACAAATCCCGAAAGTCATTTCCTTTGTACTCGCCTCCATTATCTGACCAAAGAACCTTTATCTTCCTTCATGTTGAGTTCTTTGCAAGAGCCTTGAACTCTTGGAAGTGATTGAAAACCTCATCCTTGGTCTTCAAGAAGTATATCAAGGCCTTCCTAGAGAAATCATCAATAAATGTAACATAGTACACATATCCTCTGAGAGACTTTATCGACATTGGTCCACATACATCTGAATGTATTAGATCAAGAACACCCTTAGATCTATTGTCACTCCTTGGAAAAGATGCTTTCACAAACTTCCCCAACACACATCCCTTACATACATCATCATGCTCTGTGCTCACCTCTGGAACACCTATCACTGTCTCACAAAGCAATTTAAGTGCTCCATGATGAATATGGCACATCCTCCTATGTCATAGCTCTCCGAGATCTACAGGATTATTGCTGGTCATATGTGCCTTAGGAGTATCAAATTGTAACCTATAAAGGTGACCACTCCTAACTCCAATAGTTATGGGTGATTTCCAATCCTTGTGCTTAACCAACACATGTGTCCCTTTACAAAGTACATTAGACCCTTTATCCTGAAGAACAGATACAGAAATCAGATTCATACCTAAGCCTGGTACATACAAGACATCATGAAGTGGAACCATCTTTCCATTCTCCCTCTGAAACTGAACAGTCCCTTTCCCAACTGGGTTGAGCTTGGACAAGTTCCCCATAGAAACATGGATATTGGTGTGCTGCTCCTAGTAACTAGAGAAGTACTCTCTAACTCCTATCATATGAAATGGTCTATAGTCGATCCCAACTCGGTAAGGTGTCTCATCCACTAACAACTTGAACAAAGACATCCCACTATTTAGTAAACCCATTTAGGGCTATTCTTACTAGCTCATCATCATCTGGCTTATCTCCAACAGCTGATAACTCATCCTTGATGAGTCTAAGCCTGATGAGGTAACTTGTAACGTCTTCTCCCTTGTTCATCTGGGTATTCTTCAACTTTTCTCTGAGAATCAACTTCCGGTTAGTGGTAGCATTCTGGTACAGATTTAGAATGACATCCCACATCTTCTTCACCGTATCTAACTCAGAGATGTGTGGAACAATATGATCCTTGACACCATCAAGGACAATCCTCCTCACCTTGACATCCTCTTTCTTATATGCTGCAAGATGTGTTGCGTTTGTAGGTACAGTTACAACAGTGGTAACATAATCATTTATACCATTCTCTTCCAACAATAAAGAAAGTCTGGCCTTCCAGACACCAAAATTCAAGGCACCATCTAATCTGTCTTGATCTCTCAAACCAGCTGAAGCCATCTCAAAGGATAAAAGTAAAAAGAATTTAAAGAGATCAAACTAGGTTATAGAAACCCTCAATTTCTTTCCTAGGGCAAACGTTTTCTACCCTTAACACAACTCTGATAGCATGTGAAAATTCTTTTATAGTCACTAATTATTAATCTCCTATCTTAAAAGATTATTTAACTTCCGAAAACTAATTCATAGCTAATATAGAAAAATAACACAACTGCAACTTCACTAATAAAAATAGGGAAAGAAATGTGTAACACAAAGAACACAATATTTTCGGACAAATTGTCCCTGGAAAAAACCCTAAGGGAAAACCAGTTCTATAGATGAGAAATTATATTAACTTCAACAAATTAAGAGATACAAAGATTCCTTTCCTCTTACTGGCAGAACTCCGGCAATCTCCCAACTTCTCCCGCTGATATTCCCCACTGCTATCCCCAACGCTATCACTGCACCCTTGCTAACATTGCAAGACTGTTTGCTATCACTGCAAACTTACAAACATATTTGCTAGCACTGCAAATGCTTCTCAAAAAATTGTATCCTCCAAATGCCCAATGACCTTCTTTTATACTACTCTCATTGGTAAACCAACGACCGAGATCGATTCTCAATCGATGGCTGAGATACATAAAAACTTAACAGTTCCATAACAAATAGGTTGCAAGGTGTCACTAAAGGAAATAAAAAATTAGAAAATAATTAAATACATTCTCAACAATAAGATAACTATTATCTAATCTTAGAAAATGGACGAACATCTGTCCAAACTAACAAATTAACACTGTGTTGTTTTTCCCCTTCCCCCTTTCAATAATTTTTTGTTTGGTTGCTTCATCAAAGGAATTAAGTTTTCTCAACAACCTAGGCTTCTCACGTTTTTCTTCATTGTAATTTTATTGGGCTATCCCATGGCTTTGATTTAGAAATACCCCAAAAATAATGTTTCCTAGTGTTTTTTCTCGTTGTAATTTTATTGGTCTATCATATGGTTTTGATCTAGAAATACCACAAAAAAGTTTCTTATATGTAAGAAAATTTGCATTCTTTTATGTATATTTACGTGATTGATTTAAAAAAAATTCATTCAAAAGTTTGTTAAAACAATCTCAATTTACCTACCACATATCATGTTTTTAAAATTTATTTTGTTAACTTGTGCTTGAAAAGGACATTATGTTATTCATACATCTATAGATCATTGTGTGAGGATACTAATTAATCCATTCTTTTGCTTTCAACAAGTTGGTTTCTAAAATTCTTTCCTTTTTATAAGGAAACTAGAAAATCTCTACATTATGTTTCCAACCATCATTCATTTGGCCTCCAAGTACCAACTAGCCACATCTTATACCATTTTTTTCTTTTTATGTTTTTAGCCAAGCAAAGATACCAATGTTTTACACTTGAAAAAAACATATTTAATATATATATATATATATTTTCTAATGTTACCTAGGGAGAGGGCCCTAGCCCTTTACGACATCACCAACCCAGACTGACCGTGGAACCATCTAAGGATGGAAGTTTAAGCTCTCGACCAACCCATAGAATAAACCACATTATCGTGGTGCCCCATCATCGGGGTATCCAAACCGTAGGTAGTAGGCTGCCTTAACACGGAGCTGAGATTTGAACCTTAAACCTCCCAATTACTAGGAGACCCAAGAACCATTACACCACTATCTGTTGGATGAAAGTGGTATATTTCCCTCTCGGGGTAGTGCCAGGACATGCCTGATCACATTGAACACAAGTTTCATGCCTGCCCCCGACCTCCATCGTATTGAACACCAAGCCGGCTTGGCACCACACTGAGAGCCACCTCCACCACCGAAGCAGCTGACCCGCTCGACACTACCTAACCGAGTAATGACGAACTATAGAGGTGGCCAACCTGGGGATTTGACCCAAAGACCTCCCACATATAACACACATTCCCCACCGCTAGGGTAAACCAAATAGGTTGATACCATTTTTTATTGAGTGGTGACAAATAGTGAAAATTCTTTTTGAAGAAAAAAGCTCTAAATTTTGCTGTTAACTTATGATTTTTCTATTAGGAAATAAGAGATAAAATATTCGGAATAATCCCTCACAGAATCGCAACGGTAGAAACTAATATGCATAAATTATTACAGATCTAAAATAAAATTGCAGAATAAAATAACACAACACAAGGAGACAATATTTAACGTGGTTCACCCAATTTGGGCTACATCCACCAAGAATCACTTGCTTAGATTTTATTACAAGCCACCGCTCTCTCAATACAATACCCAGATCCGTTTGGAGCTATGCTCAACAAACTCTACGGAATTCACACCCGAATTCAAAACACATTTGCAATACATTTGCTTGTACATCTATCATATGCACAAGACCATATAAATAGACAACTGCTTAAATTTTTGCTTGTACATCTATCATATGCGAGGATACATGAAAAAGTGTATAGTACTCTTAGTGTACAGTCTTCAACACTTTCACACATGAAAACAGGCTCCACAACCTAACAATCTCCCACTTGGAGACTAGTTTTCCTCTGAGCAAGCTTCTCAACCCTTCACTAATTTCTGTGAAGACCAACCAAAGCTGAACACAAATTCAGTTTATCCCTTGTGACAACCTTGGTCATCATGTCTGCAGGATTCTGACTGGTATGAATCTTCTCCAACTTCAACTTCTCTTCCTCCAAAGCTATCCTAATGAAATGGTACCTTAACTGTATATTCTTTGTCCTCGAGTGGAAAGTAGAGTTCTTAGCTAGGTGTATAGCACTCTGACTATCACTATGCAACTTACATTCCTCCTGCTTATGCCCCAACTCCTCAAGCAATTGTTGTAACCAAATCATCTCTTTGCTTGCCTCTGTGGCAACAACATACTCAGCCTCCGTGGTTGACAAAGCCACCAACTTCTGTAGTCGTAAAATCCAACTCACTGCTATCCCACCTACAATGTAAATATAACCTGTCGTGCTCCTCCTAATATCTACATCTTCAGCCATGTCTAAATCTACATAACCACTAAAGTGGTGTATGATCCACTGTAGCACAAAACTGTCCCCATGGTCCCTCTCAAATACTGAAGGATCCACTTTACCTGCCTGTCAGTGATCTCTACCTGGATCACTCATAAATCTACTCACCACTCCCACTCCATGGGCAATATCAGGCCTGATGCTTGCCATGGCATAGATCAAACTACCAACCATTGATGAGTAAGGTACCTTGGACATTTGATTTCTCTCCTACTCTGTCTTAGGACACTACTCCTTTGACAACTTGAAATGGCCTGCCAAAGGAGTCCAAACCAATTTAGAATCCTACATAGTAAACCTCTCCAAGACTCTTCTCAATGTAATCTTCCTAAGATAAATTCAGCTTTCATTTCTTCCCATCCCAATATATCCTCATACCAAGGATTTTTTTCGTTTCAGCCAAATCCTTCCTAGCAAAAGATTCACTTAGCTGCTTCTTGAGTACTTTTATTTCCTGCATGTTTTTACCTGCAACCAACATGTCATCCACATATAGACAAAGGATAATATAACTTCCATCCTCAAATTTCTTTGTATACACACAATGGTTGGAATGAAATCTAATATAAGCTTGCTCCATCATGAAGCTATCAAATTTATTATACCATTGACATGGAGCTTGTTTCAAGCCATACAAGCTCTTCTTCAATTTTCACACCATCTCCTCTTTACCTTTGACCTCATAGCCCTCTGGTTGTTGTATTTATAGTTCCTCCTCCAAATCACCATAGAGAAATGTAGTATTTACATCAAGTTGTTCTAAGTGTAAGTCTTCTACTGCAACTATTCCTAGAACAGTTCTAATAGAAGTCATTTTTACTATAGGAGAAAAAATCTCATCAAAATCTATACCTTGTTTATGTGCAAACCCCTTGACCACCAACCAGGCCTTATATCTTTTCTTTCCTCCTTCTACGTCTTTGACTCTGAACACCCACTTATTCTGTAATGCTATTTTTCCTTTGGGTAGCTTTACCAAATCCCATGTTTGGTTCTCCATGAGAGCCTTATGCTCCTCATTCATGGCTTGCTCCCACTTCTTCCTGGCATCTACTTGCATTGCTTCATCAAATCTCTATGGCTCTCCACTATCAGTGAGTAATAAATAATAAAGAAAAGGAGAAAAACATTCAGGTTCTCTTCTTACCCTAGAAGACCTCCTCAATATAGGAGTTTGGGGTTCCCGTTGAGGGGGGTTCCTGAATTGATTCATGTGTTACTTTCCCATCCAGAAGATCATCTACCGGTGCATATTCTTTCTTGGATTCTTCCCTATTTTCCTATAACAGCTGCTTATACATGACTTTCTCATTAAAGACCACATCCCTAGATCGAATGATTTTCTTGTCCTTAATAATCCAACATTTATATCCAAATTCATCACCACCATAACCGATGAAAGTACATTTTTCTGATTTAGCCTCTAGTTTGGTCCTATCATCCTTGTCTATATGGACAAACACCTCACATCTAAAGAATCTAAGAAATGAATAATCAACTTTCTTACCATACCAAGCCTCCTCAAGTATGCCTCCATCCAAGGCACTTGAGGGTCCTCTATTTATCAAGTACACCGTTGTGCCCACCTCTTCTACCTAAAAAGAAAGAGGCAATCTTAAATGTAACCTCATGTTCCTAGCATGTTCCATTATTATTTTGTTCATCCTTTCTGACACCCCATTATACTGCAGAGTTCTTGGAACCGTCTTTTTCCTACGGATTCCATTCTTAGAACAATAATCATCAAATTCATTGTTGCAATACTCCCCTCCATTATCTGACCTGAGACATTTTATCTTAAGACCTATTTCATTCTCTACCAAGGCTTTCCATTTAACAAAAGTTTCAAATACATCAGATTTGTTTCTAATAAAATAAACTCAAACTTTCCTTGTTGCATCATCAATAAAAGTAACATAATAACTTGAACCCCCAAGAGATGATACTTGAGTCAGCTCCCATACATCAGAATGCACCAACTCTAACTTATTCTCTTCCTTTATAGGTCCAACCTTGAGAAACCTTACTCACTTTTTTTTCCATATATGCAGTCCTCACAGAACTCCAAACATTGTTTTTGTATATCCAGAAAAATCCTTATTTATGATGTACATGCCCTTATGGCTCATATGACTTAACCTATAGTGCCATAATGTTGTATCTGCATCTTAAGCCACAAGATTACAATCATTAGTACTATCAGTGGTTAAATACAAGGTTCTAACCTTCGTACCTCTTACCACCACAAGAGCACCCTTAGTAACCTTCCAAGAGTCAGTTGTAAATATCATAGTACAACCATCACTTCCCAATTACTCTGCCGATATCAAATTTCATCCTTAATGTAGGAACATGTCTGACATCCTTCAATAGCCATGTATTCCCATTCTGCATCTTAACCTAAACAAAACCTTTTCCAAATATGTTGCAAGTCTCATCATCACCAAGAAAAACATGCCCAAAATCCCCTTGCACACATAATCAACAAAATAATGCCTATGTGGAGTAGCATGAAAAGAAGCCCCTGAATCTAAAACCTAAGATTTGGTAATATTATACAAAGAAAGAATCAAAAAATCCTGACATACATTACCCGATGCCACATTTTCCTCCTTGTTTTCTTCTTGTTGTTTCTTCTTATCCTGAAGCTTCCAACAGTCCTTCTTTACATGCCTAGACTTTCCACATTGTGCCAGTATTACTATCTTGTCTTTTAGATTTTGACCTTGCCCGATCCTTTGATTTTCCACGGCTTCCTCTATTTTTCTATCTCCCTCTAGTTTCCACTGTCAAAGCATTCCCTGAAGTAGAATATTCCCCAGAGCTTTTTCTTCACATTTCCTCACTTCGAATCACCCCTACAACATCCTCAAACTTCAACTTCAAATTAGCTAGAACCAAGTTGCTTACCGCCATTACCAGGCTATTCCAACTCTTAGGTAAAGAGCATAAAACTAATAAAGCCCTAACTTCTTCATCAAATTCTATTGTGACCGAAGCTAGCATATTTACAACCATATTAAAATAATTTAAATGGTCTGTTACTGAACCATTCTCAGACATATACATATAAAACAAATTTTTCATTAAAAAAATCTTGTTAGAGGTAGAGGGTTTTTCATACAACTTCCCGAATGCATCCATCAGTTCTTTTGTATTATTTTCCTTTGAAACATTAAATAATACCGAAGATGCAAGACACAACCGGATTGTCCCAAGTGCCTTCCTATCCAGCAAATCACATTCCGCGTCTATCATGCTCGAGGGTTTGTTCACCTTCTTAAACAGCGGAATATAAAGATCCTTCGGATAAAGGTAATCTTCCATCTACATCTTCCAAAGACTGAAATTTTACCCGTTGAATTTATCAACCTTAGATCTTCCATCATCTGTCATAGCTCCCACTCAAGATAAAAACTTTCCCTATGATTCAACACTTTAGCAAACCTAAACCAGGCTCTGATACCAATTGTTAGGAAATAAGGGATAAAATATGTGGAATAATCCCTTACAGAATCGCAACAGTAGAAACTAATATGTAAAAAATATTACAGATCTCAAATAAAAGTGTAAAATAAACTAACATAACACAAGAGAGACAAGATTTAACATGGTTCACCCAATTTGGGCTACGTCCACCAAGAATCACTTGCTCATATTTTATTACGAGTCTCCGCTCTCTTAATACAATACCCAAATCTATTTGGAGCTATGCTCAACAAACTCTACAGAATTCACACCCGAATTTAAAAACACATCTGCAATACATGTTACTATATTCATCTACCACATGCATAAAACCATATAAGTAGACAACTGCTTAAGCAATTTTACAAAACCATGTGGTATCAAAACCATGGGGAAAAATGAAACTGTCCCATAAACCTATGGGTAACCGAAGAGGCAGTTTTACAAAACAATGGGTACCGAAAAAACATGAGCCCAAAAACACGTTTCCCGATATATCGGCAGTTACCCATTACCCATGGGTTAATAAACCACCCATGAAAATTTGTTTCAAAGTGCTTCGCCTCCTGAACCCCGGCTGACCCACTCACCGGCAAGCGGGACAGCCGTAAACAATACTCTTAGTGCAACACATAGAAGGTGTACCACACTCTCACACATGAAAACAGGCTCCACAAACCATAACAGGGAATTCTTCAGTCAAAATTCTTCAGCATTCACTTATCTTAGGGTGAGTGGATTTCATGGAAGACCTTGCCAGATAGTTGGAGTATTTTCTGATTTTTATTCCAAGATCCACAAGATGCAACCTCGTTGAGTTATGCAGGTTCATGCGGATTTAGTAGTTCATAGTTTCAAAGGCTTCAAGGCTCTGAATTTTTGTCAAGGGTATTTATTGGACTATCTGCCTAATGGGCATGTTTCTCATGTTACTATTATTCATGGTCAAGCATGACTAGATATCCCCTTGAGGTCCTCAAATTGTTAGCCTTCAACATTACACCCCATGTAAGTTTATGTGGCTCATCAAAAGGGAACCTTAGTCATTTGATGCTCAAGAACAGATCATACAGAAGACTCCTTTATCCTACTCCAGGACCTACAGTCACACAGTGTTCTACAAGGTTCCCCATAACCCTTGGAACAATTGTGTTGATGATCAACTTTGGTACTTGGGTAAGATTTTTGATGAAATTAGTGCTTTGTGAGTTGATTAGTATTTCGCGCTCATTTGAGGAAGTTAATCTTCCATTTGTGTAAATTTTCACATCATGATGATTCTAATCTTTTTGGGTCCTGAGGTCATGAAGCGGTCAAAGCATTGCATCTCCTTCTCCCATTCCCATGGCATATCACGGATGTTAGGATATATCAACTAAGAGAACAACTTCCACACTAGCGAGGTAGGAATGAGAATATCCAAGTGCTTGTTACAAAAATGGGTAAGAAAAATTATCACACACACTCGAGAGAAACAGGGTACATTTTGTATGAGTTGTCTTTCCAAGGAAATCTTATGCTCTACATCAAACATGAAATCATCCAAGTTAGAAGGTACGATGTTCAAGAGAAAGGTGTCACATGGAAGAGGAAATGTGGTAGAGGTTGAAGAAACAGGACCACATCAGTTGAGGTGCACAAGAGATCCAAGGATTAAGTAAAAAAATGACTTGAGCATTCTATGAGTTCTTAGGTGGCATAGATCCTTCGGATAGTCCCTTGAATATAGTCGCGGGTAAAGTTCTAATTATCCATGTATAGGAATGATCGTTAAACGAATAAGTACATAAACATTCAAGCACCTTTTGTCTCCTACCAAGCACCTAAAGTGTATGATATCACTCAAGAACCCCTTGGAAGGATCTGGAAGAAACTATAAATCAATGTAAGGTCGTGAGGCACAAGCGAAAGCCATGCGTGTTCCTAAGACTATATGTGCAACAACCTGTAGCACTAGAATTTTATGAAGTATGGCATTGTCTTGTGTGGTCTTATGGCATGTAAGTACAATCAAGGTGTCATGTTGTGGTGGTTGGCTCTTTTCAAATGACACCCATACCTATGCTACAAGTAAGCGGTGCAAGAATTCACTGAAGCTGTCTAGATGCTTGTTTCATAAGTTATCAGGAATTAATACTCCACTCATGGCATTCCTCAGGCATGTGGATCTTATTTTTCTCTCTCCTCCTCCACGATGCATTTGATAAGATGTAATTTCTTGTGCACATTACAGGGGTTATTCTTCCACTTATGAGGGATATGTAGCACTTTTTCAAGGAGTCTTCATCTCAATATTCTCGCATGGAATCCAAACTTAAAAGCATACCATTGGACCAATCTGTAACTCGCGATTTGAGAAATTTTATTTCCTTATATGTAATTTACACTATTTCTTGAATCGATTAATACAAGTTTAGTTTCTTTCTTTCCTTCAAATACTCTGAAGAAATTTGCGTCCCATATACATATTCACCCTCTTAGTCCATCAAGCAAGTTGTATTATAATTTCATTCACAATGTTTGCAATATAACTGTATGCCAATCTTCATAAGCATTCATCATGTGAATCTTTAGGGAATGTTATCTTCGCTTGGAGATTGGAGACTATGTTCCACTTTTTATTTTGGCCATAGAATTGAAAATACCACCCCTTTAGCTTACTAGATTTTAGATTATAGAAAGAGAAGTCCCTTTGGGAAAGTAATCTCTCCATGGTTCCTGAGAGATGTGAATTATTTTTAGGCTCATGCCTTAGGAGTAGTGTTCGCAATATGATAAATTGTCATCTACCTTAGAGATAGTTATCCTCCCATCTGGTAAAACATCATAGGACCTAGAGATGTGATGCTCTAAATGAGGTTATTACTGATCTGGAATCTCGTGAATAAGATGTCTCAAGACATTTTGGAAGAGTCAATCAACCATGTTACCCATGCAGGATTTTGATACTCCTTTCCTGCATGATCATACTTCTTCAGAGGGTGCAATTTCAAGAATTGGTTGACGAAAACGGTTGGTCATCACCGAGTATGTAATCAAATGGAAGAATTTGGACACTCTGAATAAGCAACTTGTGTAGGATGAGATTATGTCATTAGGAGATAGCATGTAAGGAATACATGAAACTTTGGGGAAAATCAATGCTTTGAAGGAAAGGATCAATGATCCATCTTTGAGACCCTGATGGCATCAATCAAGATATGGATAACCGACATGTGAACTAACATAGATCTCTGAGAAAGCCATATCATAATGCATTTATGCTTTCATATGTTCAACAAGGATTGTCCTTAGGTCATTTGGCCTAATACATTTGGAGTATACATGGGAGTTAGAGAGTAGGATAGCTGGCAGGATATTGAGCACTTTCAGTTTTACAGTATGGTTTGGAGATTGCCTCATTGAACAGTTAGGCCTACTCCCTTCTCCTTCTCCCTATTGTGATTATTTATCTCTTATTTTTATGTTATTCCCTCTTTCTAATTATTTCATAATATGTCAGATCTATCAAATTTTTTCTTTTTCACTTAAGTGACTTTCTAATGTTGCATTCTAAAAGTCTCTTTTGATTTATAAAAAGGGGACTTTTTTTCTCTCTTCCTAGAAAAATAGAAATCACAAGTGGAATAGGAACATGAATATTCATGTGTGGGTAGATGAAGGGTTGCAATGTAAAGATATAAATAGGGGTGACTTCCTCACTTTAAGGGATGGTTATTGTTTTTTTCTAGCTCTTTTTTATATTTAGAAGAAAGATAGTTGATTTCTTCCATTCCCTAGTCTAATGCATTCCTCTCCATCTCAAATATGCTCCATGAGCATATAATTTTTGAATATAAGGAAATGATACTTTGTGCATTTTGTGTCTTAGCTCCTTGTTCATCATTAGTTGATATTTGAAATAAATGTAATAAAGTTAAAGTATTTAATTTAAATACTTTAAATATATGTCAATAAGTATTAGTTATCCTTAGTTGTTAGTTAAATAAGTGATATTGTTCTCATCCCTATGTTTGTGTGATCATGTTCTATCTTGAATATTTTTGTTCCCAGATGATTTCCATGAGGGGCAATAGGGGAAGTTAGGGGCAATATGCTATTTCTGCATATTTTCTCAGAATTAGGTGATTTGCTTCCATATATTTTGGATGAGATAGAATTTTTCCAATATCTATAAATATTAGCAGTCACTCTCTCATTTGTTTGTAATGCTTGATTTCATATTAATAAAATTATGCAAGTACCGTCTTGTTTTCTGTAATTAAATCTTCAGGTTGCAGACAAATTTGGTATCAGAGCAACATTCTGATCCAGAGAGGAGTGTAGGAAGTTTTAGGTAAAGTTTAGGGAGATAGAGAAATTACAGAGCTAGGAGGAGCCATAGATGCCCCCAGCCATTTCATAGCCCCTACCTGAATCCACACCTGAATTTCACAGATTGATTTGCAGTTGAAGAACACCTGGTGTGTAATCACACGCCCTTGCAGACTTGGATGCAAACTTTGTTACAAAAGGTGCTATTGTTTCTCTACTTTTTTTTTAAATTTTTTTACATGTATGTGCAATTTTTTTAAATTGCAAGCAATTTAAAAATATATATACAATATTTTTGATATGTGGGGACCCAAGCTTTTCAAGCTCCCCACATTACTTCTTCTTCATTCTCTTCTCTGTACTTTGTCTTTTCATATACCTAGGATTTTTCAGAGAATATTTACGATGTCTATGAAAAAAAGGAGATCCAATCAAACATGGAATTATTAGGAGGAGCAATGAACCTACACCTGCAAGAGGAGAAGAAGATATGATATTTAAACAATCTCCAACATACCTGCATCCAAAACAAAGACTACAAATTATGAACGTGGAAGAATCTATTTGCAATCCTACAACAAAAAAAAAACGTTGGAAAAAGGGAAGTAAAAGTTTTTTGCAAGAAAAATACTTGCATAGAAAGAGAAAAATAGAAGAAAATCATGGCCAAGGGTTATAATAACACTTAGGTAAATCAGTTGAAACTGCAGTTGTGCCCTAAAACGCACTACACATGCACGTAAGTACTTATCTGCGTTTGGTTTTGCAAAAAATTGCTTTTTTAATTTTTTTTCCATTTTTAGACGTTATGGAAAAAATTTCATAAAAAAATCCATTTTTGGAAAGGGGCCCAGAAAGATATTGAAATCATAACTTAAAAGAGCCATAACTTTCAACTGGTACCTCAGATTGAGGTGCCATTTTTTTTGAAAGTGTGTATTTTTGCGAGCTCTACGTCTTGGTCTAGCTTTTAATAAGCTTTGTTTTGTAAAAAATGAACAAATTAGAGATTGTTTGTATTT
Source organism: Taxus chinensis (assembly GCA_019776745.2). Classification (NCBI taxonomy): domain Eukaryota; kingdom Viridiplantae; phylum Streptophyta; class Pinopsida; order Cupressales; family Taxaceae; genus Taxus; species Taxus chinensis. Next base: position 229,138,829 of record CM034150.1, read on the forward strand.
CAAAAGAGGCCAAAGAGTCCAAAAAAATATTTTTTTCAAATCGGCCAAGAGAGCCATTTTATTTTTCAAATCAGCCATAGAGCCAAATTTGTAACAGGGCCAATAGTGCCAAAAATTCATTGTACATGGCTGAAAAGGAGCCCAAAATAAATAAAATAATATTTTGAGCGGGGAGGGGGGGTGTGCATGCTTTAAAGGGGGAAAAGTGTTCAATTTTTTCTTCTACTGTTTATCAGTCTTCACAATGGTTGCAATTACGACACCAAAATTATTTTTGCCAGATTCTCAACTTTTGCATTTTGATAATTATCCAACATGGAAAACAAAAATTCACACACAACTTGATTTTGAAAATCTATGGTCCGTTGTTTCTGGTACATTAACAAGATTTGCAATAGATGTTACACAACAAGCTACATTTGATCATGCAAATCAAAAAGCAAAGTTAATAATCTTGTTTAGTGTTTCAGATGAGGTACAACCTCATATTCATGAGACCACAACAACAAAATAATCTTGGGATAAGTTGAAAACAATATATGAGTCAAAAAATAAGAACACAATACTTCATCTCTAGAGTCAACTATTGAACTTGAAAATGCAACCAACTGAGAAAGTTGAAATGTTTTTGAGAAGAGTAACAACTTTGCGTGCATCACTTCAAGCTTTGGAAGAAGAAGTAACTAACACATCACTTGTGCCTATAGTATTGAGAGCTCTTCCTCATAGGATTTTTGTGACCACGTTAAACATAACTGGTCAAACAACAACTTTTGAAGAGTTAGTGAACATGATACAACAAGAGGAAGCTATTCACTCAACTACTGAAACTAAAGAGCATGCACTTGCTTCTAATCAAAAAGGAAAAAAACAGGCTAAGTCTAGTAAACAACCTCATAAGCAAGGTAATACTCAACAAGGCCAAAAGGACCAACAAAAATGTCTTATTTGTGGTAAAAAAGGACACAAGTTAAAGAATTGTTGGTACAACACATTCCAACAAGGATCGTTAAGTGGTAAAAAGATTGATTACCAACAAACAAAATTAGGCCAACAACAAAGTAAACAGGGACAAAATAATCAAAAGTGGAAGAAGAAACCAACTCAACAAGGAAATGTAGTCAAACAAGAAGATCAATTTGATGATGATGACTTCCTATATTCTGCATAGTCAAATGAAGTATCCAATTCTACAAATCAAATTTGGTATGTCGACTCGGGTGCAACGTCGACACATGACAGGAAAGAAATATTGGTTCTTCACAATGAGTAAAACACCCACCAAAAATCATGTCTCTTTGGGTGATGATACATCATACAATGTTGAAGGCATTGGTTCCATTTCACTACCACTTGGGCATCATAATTGTAAAATTACAGATGTTCTTTATGTCCCTGGTTTAACAAAAAAATTGTTATCCGTGAGTCAATTATTAGATCACAATCTCAAAATTGACTTTGATTGTAAAGGCGGTAAAAAGATGTGCCTAATTCGAGATAAGTCACGAAGCTCCAAAATTGTTACAAAATATTCGAATGTGGGAAGAATTTTTTAGTTGGATTTTGTTCAACAAAATGATAAAGCACTTGTAGCCAAGGATACATCATCAACTCAACTATGGCATCAAAGACTTGGACATGTGAGTTTTGTCTATCTTGACACACTTTGTCGATACGACATGGTTAGGGGTTTACCACCTCTAAAAAGGGTAAAGATAAATGTCAGCATTGTTTGGAAGGAAAACAACATAGAACACCATTCAAACATAGTACATTTCGGGCTAAGAAAAAACTTGACTTAGTGCATACTGATTTGTGCAGACCAATGAGACCTAGCCACTCTGGGTTTCAATATTTCATGCTCTTTGTTGATGATTTTTCAAGAAAAATGTGGATATATTGTCTTTCTACAAAATACCAAGCTTTTGAAACTTTCAAGAAGTTTAAAGCCCTTGTTGAAACAGAGTTTGGTAGGAAAATAAAAACACTCCGCTCAGATCGAGGGGGAGAATACACCAGCAATGAGTTCAATGATTTTTTGAAAACACATGACATTCATCGTCAAATGGCTCCTCCTCACACGCTGCAACAAAATGGTGTTGTTGAAAGGTGAAATTGTACTATCATGGATATGGTGTGATGTATGATTGATGATGCAGGTTTATCAAAAACATTTTGGGACGAAGCAACTAAAATGATAGTCTATTTACTAATTAGAGCTCCCACTACATCTCTTAATGGAATAACACCTCAGGAAGCATGGTCAGGGCATAAGCCATCTATTTCACACCTTAGAGTTTTTGGATGTACAACAAGTATGCACATTCCTAAGAAACAAATAACTAAGCTTGATATGAAATCTAAAAAGCTTATCTTCTTGGGATACATTGATGAAGCACTTGGCTATAAACTTATGAATCCAAGAACAAGGAGGGTATACACTAGTGGGATGTTGAGTTCTTTGAGAAGAAAGAAGCAAATGCTCCTTCCATACACTCACATGATGAAAAAATCATCCCTACAGTGAAAACAGAGGATGGTAATCACTTTGATGATGACAATGATGATGGGGAAGATAATGAAATTCAACCTCCCACAGGAACCACAAAAATTATGCCTAAATGGTATACAAGTATGATTAGAGATGCAAAATTGGATAGTGTCCCCGACACATCTACCACTGGAATGAGGACTCATAGTATGGCTCGAAATGAGGTCAATTTGGCCTTAATGGGTAAAGTTGTTGAAACTATTAAGCCTTCCCCAGTTTCAAAAGCCCTACAGTCTAAACCTTGGAAAGATGTTATGGATGCAGAATATAAGTCACTTATGAAAAATAATACATGGAAACTTACAGATCTTCCACCAGGGAAAAATCCAATTGGATGTAGATGGATCTTCAAAATGAAGTACAAAATCAGATGGAAAAATTGATAAACATAAGGTTAGACTAGTTGCTAAGGGATATTCTCAAAAAGAAGGCATTGATTATGAGGAGACTTTTGCTCCCACAACTAAGATAAAAACTTTCAGGTTAATATTTTCTCTAGCTACACAATTTGGTTGGAAAATAAACCAAATGGATGTGAAAAGTGCCTTTCTTAATGATGATTTACAGGAAGAAGTTTACATGACTCAACCAGAAGGTTTTGTCATACCAGGTAAAGAGGAAAAGGTATGTAAACTCATAAAATCACTATATGGTCTAAAGTAGTCTCCCAGGGCATGGTACATAAAAATTGATGAGCATCTCATTCAACATGGATTCAACATGAGTCCATACGATCCTAATCTCTATCTCAAAAAACAAGGGTGGGGGGAGATAGTGATCATTGTAGTATATGTCGATGATCTAGTCATCACTAGAGGATCAGTGAGGATGATTGAGTCAACAAAGAAAGATCTAACATGATCATTTGACATGACCGATCTCAGGCTTCTGCATTATTGTCTTGGACTTGAAGTTTGGAAAAGAGAAAATCATATCTTTGTGTCACAATTGAAATACGCCAAGACAACACTCGAGAAATTCAATATGATGGATTGTAAGCCATTTTCCACACCTATGGAGACAAGACTTCAACTGTCTCAAACAGATCCATCACCACAAGTAAATGTAACTCTCTATTGGTAGTTGATCGGGAGTCTCATCTACTTGACTTACACTAGGCCGGATATCAGCTATGCAGTTAGCTATCTTTCACGGTTCATGCAAGAACCAAGGGTTTCTCACTAGAAAGAAACAAAGTAGGATACTGAGGTACATCAGAGGAACTATGGACTATGGCCTAGAATACAAGAAGAATAATAACTTCTTCTTGACAGGATATTCAGATTCAGATCATGCAGGAAACATAGATGATAGGAAATCCACTTTAGGATTTGTATTATTTTTGGGATCTGGACCGATATCATGGGGGAGTAAGAAGCAGACTTGTGTTTCAAGATCCTCCATAGAATCAAAATATCATGCAGCAGGTGGAGCTTTCTATGAAGCGATATGGCTATGATGTATACTTGAAGGATTGGGAATACCATAGAAAGATCCAACTATCCTACATGTTGATAATGAAGGAGTAGTAAAACTTGTTTGGAATCTAGTTTTTCTTGAGCGCACCAAACACATTAAGGTGCAGGTACATTTTATTTGTGAATATGTTCAGAACAACAACATCTAGCCCCAATATTTCCCAACATATATGCAACGTGCAAATGTCTTCACAAAGTCACTTGCTCAAGGTAAATTTGAGGGTTTTAGATAATTTCTCTCATGTTCACTTGAGACCATGCTGAATTAAGGGGGGGAATGTTAGGAATAAAACTTGGCTTAATTCATCATTAGTTGATATTTGAATAAATGTAATAAGTTAAAGTATTTAATTTAAATACTTTAAACTTATGTCAATAGGTATTAGTTATCCTTAGTTGTTAGTTAACTAAGTGATAGTGTTCTCATCCCAATGTTTGTGGGATCATGTTCTATCTTGCATATTTTGTTCCCCGATGATTTCCATGAGGGGCAATAAGGGCAGTTAGGGGCAATATACTATTTCTGCATATTTTCTCAGATTAGGTGATTTGCTTCCATATATTGTGGATGAGATAGAAGTTTTCCAATATCTATAAATATTGCAGCTCTCTCATTTGTTTGTAATGCTTGATTTCATATTAATAAAATTATGTAAGCACCGTCTTGTTTTCTGTAATTAAATCTGGGTTGAAGACAAGAGATCCTTGTTTGAGAACGTGTGATAAATGCCACTCATAAAAATTGATAGGTCTCCACCCCTTAAGAGGATAATATTTGTAAATATTTGATATTTTTAATATTTCGGGATCTCTTCCGCTTAGGCATAATTGGGTGGCCTAGAAAGAATTGACTCCTCTTTTATAGTGTTGCCATCATCCTCTTTGACAAGGACTGAACATATATGACTCTAGCTCGTATTGGAATCGAGTTATTCAAGGTGACCATATTCCTCTTGATGTTTAACATGGATGCAAAGCCCGTTCCTTTGCAAATAGAGCCATTATCTTAGTCAAGGATATCTAAGATATAGGCACTTATAATTGGATTTCTTGGAGTTTGTTGCATTGTATATTTGGGTTGTTACATTCAAGTGAGCCTAAGTTTCACTCACTCAACTTATTCCTCCTGAAGTACTCCTTAAAATATTGTCAATCTATATTCCCACGAAGGGATTGGTGTTGGTCAAACTACCCATTCATAACCTCTGCCACACCAAGACATTTGTATTAGTTCATACAACCTCCACTTACATTGGAAAACTCCCTTAATGTTAAATGGTTAATGTCATTCCGCAGCTCTTAGTGGTAACACATGGCTTGTAATATTTTTAAGTCCTCCACTGAAGCCAAATGTCAATTATTTTGTTGACGTATTCTCCATATGAAGGCTTCTTGTTGGTCACACATTATCCTTTCTGCTGTGATCTTGAAAATGTTCCTCTTTTTTGACATCCTCCTCTCAATTATGGTATGATATTCATTCCTCAATTCCTAATATATATGTTTCTCATTGATTTCAACCAAATAACAACCCTCCCACCTCTTTGATTCATTTGGAATACTACCCAGTTGGTTATACTTTTCTAAATTTGGAAAAATCACTACGAACAATTATACATTGGAAATAGTTCTATTCAATGAGCTCATCTCTATTCTTGTATACAATGAGCTCATCTCTATTCAAAGCTAGGACTTAATTGTGGTTATTAATAAAATCAAGAATCACCTTAAACAATTATGGCATTAGATTTTCTCATTTTTTTAACTATAATTATTGTTGTCTTGTTTCAAATGAATTGTTCCCCTCTGAGTTGGGCCTCCGAACTCTCTGAGTCTTGTACTTCAATTTCTTAAATTTTTAATAAAAACATTTTTATTTCAAAAGAGTAATTTACACTAAAACATGATTTTGACCAATTTCAACCAATTTTAATATCATTAAGGTAGAATTACGCATTTATGAAAGGAAATAGTTTTAATTACATCTACAAGACCAAATGGTATATAGGAGATTTTTAGAATCTATAGAACATAATTTGGGAGATTCTTGAGCCTCTAAAACAGAAATTGAAGAAAAATAGAGACTCTGGAACCTAATTACTAGTAATCGCACACTAAGTGTGTGATGGAAATGCCAAAGGAGATACATTAGAAAAGCTAAATTAAAGGGACTGAAAAATTGAGGGAGGAGGATGTGCATTCAAAAAGGGTTTTAAGGGAGGAGAAGTGAAAGGGCAGGTAAAATTCTAGGGGGAAGCAAACAAAAACTCATCTTTCTTACGATAATGCACATATGAAACACATGTCATTTGTGTCAATTATGTGAAGGAGAAAGGTGTGAGTTGTGTAGGTCATCGACACAAGTTGCAGAACAAAAGATTGGCCTCCGGGGTGTTTCCACCAACACTGCTCACAACTACATGTACACAATATTCTTTCCATAAAGCGTCAATGTTTCCTATGTCTTTCTCTAAACTCATATTATGGCCTAAGCTTGACTCAGCTCCCCTGCGTGGAGTATATACCCCCTTTTCACTTGTTCTTACCTCTTTCTTTGTTTACCTTCCATGCTCTTGTTACTAAAATGCAAAAAAAATATGATTGTAGTTATCTTTAAAAGTTATAAATCCAATAAAAAGTATGACTTTTCAAGTTGGTGACGATAAAGACATATTTATTATTAAACAAATACATAATGATTTGATTGTAGATATTAAGAAAAAATTAATGTTAAACAAACATTACATTAAATAGATAGTGTAATTGCTAGGTAAAATGATGATAAAAATTTCATTTTCTTGCATGTTAAGCGAAACATATTTTTTTGACATGAAAGCCTTATTGAGTAAGCTTTAGACCTCATAAAGCATTATTTTATTAAGTAAATAAAATTACCCAAAGGAAGGAAATGATATTGTTTTTTTAAAAGGCTTTTAGGTATGTAGGCCAACATAAACAATAATACACTATGGTGGGTCCATTCATTGCAATATTTTTGGCAACAGGAGATTATGTTTTAACTTATACAACACAAAAAATTGTCATTATTTGGTGCAATGATTCTTTCTTACTTCAATATATATTCCTCTTAAATATTCACTTACCTCCTAATATACCCTCCTCTCCTCAATGAGTTCCAAGCTTGTCAATGTTGACTCACACCTACCTTACACATGAGGATCATCTTCTTTCACTCCATAATACAATCTACCTACTCCATTACATCCTTAGAGACCCTTGTTACCTGATCACATGCTTTTCCATTAAGATTAGTATTCATATGACTTCCTTTTAAATCTTAGTCTCAAAATTCACTATAGATATGGAAACACATGACACATTACCTTCAAACTCTGCTATTATGGATCCACTATTCTTTGTTAGACCATCACATTGTAATAAGTTTCCTAAATCCCCTTAAGAATATTTGGTTTAGTCTCCATGCATTGTTGTAATGTCCCCAATTCCGAGTAGATGGCCTAGGAGTTTTTTTTCATTCGTCTTAGCCTTGGACATACCCGAGGGGCTAACGATGTTGGAGGCTATTGGGTATAGATGAATTATTACCACATTAATTTTTGTTATATTTTGTCGTTGACATTAAGTGGGCGACTTGGTGGTAATAATTGTTATATTTTGTCGTTGGGGGGGCTCATAGTACTTTATTATTCTATTTATTTGTTGGGGTGACTTATGGTACTTTATTATTCTATTTCTTTGTTGGGGTCACTTAAGTCACTTTTAGTCCCACATGGAGCTCCCAACTTGGAAAAAGGTAATGAAAAGTTATATTAGGAGATTTGGGGAGTGTTAGAGCGTATCCTTTCATACCTAATTATTTCCTTTCATGTGCAATTGTTGTTTACAAATATATAGCTTGTGGAGTGAAATCCTGTAGGAACCCTAGCTTTGGTGGTGAGAGATCCATCCGTAGCTAGCAGGGCATTCTTCGGTAGTGAAAGATCTACCCTAGCTTGTCATTTTGGAGCTGTTTTTAGGGATGATTTACAAAGATATTTTCAGAGGTTTTAGAGATAGGGTTTTGAGATAATTTGTGAAGATAATCAGTGGGTTTTTAGATCAGACTTACAACAACAATAAAGAAAGGGTTTGCCATCATTTTGAGAGGATTTCAAAGGGGTTTTGACCATCTACCATAAAGGGTAACTTGTTTTGGAGATTGAGGCCTTTATTTGGAGGGTTTCCAGTTGTCCATTTTCAGATCTGAGGGTTAGAATATCATCTCCTATATTTGTAAATATTATTTCCAAAGTTCCATAGTTTTTGCACTTGTATTAGGGAAGATATGAATTTTAGAAGTTTTCCAGCTGTTTAGGGCACGCTGTAATTTTCTGGAAGCGTTATATTGTCTGAAAAATTGCAAAAATAATTTTCTTATGTTCTTTATAATATTAGCAAGCTCTCTTTAAATTTTCAAGTGACTTGAGTGGATATTTTGGGAGTTATTAATTTTCTTCAGTTCGCTGCCCTAACTGGTAAAAATTTGCAAAAATCAATATTTTATTTGGCTGCAAATTTTCAATATTTTGTGTTATTTAAGTGGTATCCCACAAGGGATATTTCATAGGTATCATAGCTATTGTTCCTCCAGCCTGTAGGGGTTAAATATGGCAGATTGGAAAGATCGCAATGTGGGTTTTATGAAGAAAATGTTCATCAACATGGTGAAACAACAGGAAACCACTAACCTTTACTTGAGCCAGCTCACTCAGAGTTTGAATAAATTTTTTTTGGGGACAATAAGGATAAAGGTGAGAACATTGATAAAGGGCAGCCAATAGAGGTGATTAACGAAGATTCCTGTTGGAGGAAATACCAATCTTTCAGTAAGGGTTTTAGAGATAATTTGTCATTTCTAGATTATTGAATGTTGAAGATTGGTAGCAAGCCCCAACAAGATCATCATATTTTGCTACCTAAATTACAAAAGAACTCATTTGAACAACCAATAAAAACACCATATGAGCTAATTTCAGATGATGGAGATAATGTTGATCCAAAGATGATTGAATACCAAGTGAAAGAAGAAGAAACTTCTAGAGAAAAAGGTATGATTTTTAATGAGAAAAATATTTGTGGCAAGAAGGAACAAACATGGTTGGTTGGTTGCAAAATTGAAAAAGATATTTCAATCCAAAAGGTACCTATCAATCCTCCAAATAATAATTCATTATCATATGGGATGGATTTACCAAGCACTAATGAGCATAAATTTGTCAAAGGTGTTGATTCTTGTTCCACTTATTCTCCGTCTAAAGTCATGAATCATAATAGGGATGGTGTTGTTTTGGAGGTTTCTAAATCAGCAATAAAAGGTGAATATTTTGATGATATTATATGTAAGAAGGTTAGTGCTAGCATGGATTTATTTCATCATCTTCATCCTGAATCATTACAACAATTTTATCATGATGGTATTCAACCTATTGTCGATAAGAATGTTAAGAATTTGGTACATCAAAATCAAGTCATCATGGAGACAAAGAGTGATGATATTATTTATACTGAGGAGATACAAGAGAAGAAAAGATGGACAGACCTTACATGATACAAGGGTTCATGGGCATTATAAGGTATGTGATCCTGGTAATATGTTGCAATTATCCAAAACTATCAATTATGATTTTGAAAACTTTGTGACTGATTTCATAAGCAAAAGAAGGAATTCAAATGTATCTTTTGGGATTACAAGTGTTGGCAAACATGATTTATTCATCAGAGACTTCGGTGAAAGAGGGGAGAGTAACTCTCAAGGTACTAACATTGGTTTTCTAGTTGCCAAAAATGGTAAGATAATATTTTTTAATCATCTTTAGCCTGTTAGACTGTGTATAACAACAGTCATAAAGAGATGAGAAAATGCTTTATTAATAGAGCCCATGACTAATTTTTATATTAGCTACATGGTGGTACCCTTGGAAGGGTTAGTGGGGGCATTTGGTCCTCAAATTGCTCAAAGAATCAAGGTGCAATTTACTGTTAAAAAAAAAAATTTGAATTCAAGGTGCATTCATGACTTTAGCATCCTAAGGTATGAGAATGGTTACCATTTTCCTAGCTTGTTGAATTTCTCCTATGTTGTTGCCATGTTTATATTATTTGGGACAACATTTACATGTTTGGATGATTGAGGAAGACTATTTCATAATCACGTCTCAAGGAATGCTAGATGGGATAAACACATCCTCCATTCACATTGCTCTTGATTCAACTAATAAGCATATGTTGGAAAAGAAAATAATGCAGGAGCCCATGATATTGAAAGGACATGAGGTATGTAGCATATTTATTGCGGGTTGAATTTGCTAGAGGTAAGACTATTTTTGGGATGCAATGGCTGCAATTATGTTAAGGAAGATGATGATGCATGGGTTGAAAAATCAAAGGGGAATGAAGGTGTTGATCCTGTATCAGAAATTCTGAGTTGCAAAGGTATGATGAGCAGCCCCAATTATGCTATTTAAGATGTGTTGTCTTCTCTCATGACAAGAATCAATGGGTACAACAAAAGGTGTGAAGTTCCTTATGATAAAGTTTATGGATGCATGAGTTCTAATGTTGATTTCTCTTTCTCTTGCATTTACGATGAAAAGAAAATATGGGGAAAGAGGATAAATTATGATGAGGGAGCAACCATGTGTATTTCCAACATAGAAGGAATTGATGAGTTATGTCCATGGAAAGATGTGTCTTGCACAAAGAAGGTAACTCATTTCTTTATTGTCATTAAGAGATGTGAAGTACTTAAATTTGTTTATACATTTGGGTTACTCGAAGTTGGAATCATTCATTGGACATATTGGCTTCCATCTTTTGGGAAATTTGCATTAATCCCTCATGTGGATAAACTGAAAATTTTCAAGGAAAATAAAGAAATCATATTTCACGGTATACAAGGGCAGATTGTAAAATATGTGATTGGTGAAGAAAGAAGCATGTCATTGCAGCGGTTGAATTGTGAAGGAACTCAGCCTCTTGTGGATCATGGTGACATCACAAGGTATGAGACAAGTGTGATATTTGATGATTACTATTTTGACGGATTGTTTGTTGCAGATACAGAGCACACCATGATGACTTATGTGGAGAGTGAGTCAGATGATGTTAAATATGGGAGTGGGTTAGATATGATGGAGACTTTGACTCTAGATGGGGTGAGTGGAGGCATGAATGTGGGTGTAACTAGTAGTGTTGCATAAGATACAACTACAGATATTGGGATTACAGGTTCAGATCATATGAGTTTATCATTATATTGGTTATCTGAGGTTTCAGTAGACTAGAGATCTTATTTGCTTGTTGAGTACTCCAAGAATCGACACACTTGTGATAGTCTAGATGGTCACATACAAGATGATAACTAAAGATTGGAGGATGAGATTATCTTTTATCAGGGCATATTGTACCTTATGTTAGATTCATGGTTAAGGATGGAAATATTGCGACATGTGCATAGTTATTCTGTGACTTGGCACTTGAGCTTCGATGAGACCTACAGGTTCATGTCAGAGAGGTTCATATGGCATAGGTTGAGGGTGGATATCCTCAAATTTATATAGGCATGTACGGTTTGCCACTATGAAAAGTTAGAGCTTACGGGTTCATCATTTTTTGAGTTGACATGGGATAACACTCCTATGTATTTTACTGCTTCTATGACCAGTGAGCACTTCTCCCACGTGTTAGTCAGTGGAGAGACGGAATTGATTCATGGTTATTTAGTAGGTTCACATTCAACATAAAAGGTGGACTATGTGGAGCTAATATTGTCGGTTGACTATCTACTGGAGTCTTGGGAATTTTTCCCCACGGGACACATTGAGATACATTATGAGGAGCCTCGCTCTCACACGAGTGTAAGTTATGTGGGAGAGTTAACAACATTTGTGCGTATATAGATTGTCTCATAGGTTGATTCAGGGGATCTACAAGATTCATAGTGGAATTTTATACCTAGGAGTTTATTGGAGAGGCAGTGAGTGATCACATGATGACAACCTTGCATTGGCAGGGATTGGATAGATAGGTAATTTTGGGTGTGGATACAAGTGGAGAGTCGGTGTGGGCATCATACTACTTCAGAAGCAACATTGTTCTTTACATGGCATGAAGAGCATGATGACTACATGGGGTGTCTTGGTTACTTCGCATCACATCGATCATTAGTTGATTGCAGGGTGAGGTGGAGAAACTTACTATGTGGTATTCAGTTTCTACATCATGGCAGGATAATGCTTGGGGTCAAGCATTTCTCGGGAGGGGAGGACTGTAATGTCCCCAATTCCGAGTAGATGGCCTAGGATTTTTTTTTCATTTGTCTTAGCCTTGGACATACCCAAGGGGCTAATGACACTGGAGGTTATTGGGTATAGATGACTTATTACCACATTACTTTTTGTTATAATTTTTTCGTTGACATTAAGTGGGTGACTTGGTGGTAATAATTGTTATATTTTGTCGTTGGGGGCTCATAGTACTTTATTATTCTATTTCTTCGTTGGGGTGACTTATGGTACTTTATTATTCTATTTCTTCGTTGGGGTCACTTAAGTCACTTTTAGTCTCACATGGAGCTCCCGCTATTATTTCCCTTCATGTGCAACTGTTGTTTGCAAATCTATAGCTTGTGGAGTGAAATCTCGTAGGAACCCTAGCTTCAGTGGTGAGAGATCCATCCCTAGCTAGCAGGGCATTCTTCGGTAGTGAAAGATCTACCCTAACTCGTCATTTTGGAGCTGTTTTTAGGGCTGATTTACAAAGATATTTTCAGAGATTTTAGAGATAGGGTTTTGGAGGGTTTTGAGATAATTTGTGAAGATAATCAGTAGGTTTTCAGATCAGACTTACGAAAGAAATAAAGAAAGGGTTTAACATCATTTCGAGAGGATTTCAAAGGGGTTTTGACCATCTACCAAAAAGGGCGACTTGTTTTAGAGATTGCAACCTTTATGTGTAGGGGTTTTATTTGGCCATTTTCAGATCTAAGGGTTGGAATATCATCTCCTATATTTGTAAATGTTATTTCAAAAGTTTCATAGTTTTTGCACTTGTGTTCGGGAATATATGAATTTTAGAATTTTTCCAGTTGTTTAGGGCACGCTGTAATTTTCTGGCAGCATTATATTGTCTGAAAAATTGCAAAAATAATTTTCTTATGTTCTTTATAATACTAGCAAGCTCTCTTTAAATTTTCAAGTGACTTGAGTGGATATTTTGGGAGTTATTAATTTTCTTCAGTTCGCTACCCTAACTGGTAAAAATATGTAAAAATAAATATTTTATTTGGCTGCAAATTTTCAATATTTTGTGTTATTTAAGTGGTATCTGTACGTACCCAAAATTGTAAGGTACTGTACTGCCAGAACAACGTGACACGTGCCCCAATGATGATACAGGTCTCCTCGCAAGGTGTTCGAGATCCAGAAAATCTCTCCAAGTATGCGTTAACATCCCGCATGCCCCGCTTAGCCCCCGCGTGATTTTTTTTTATCTTTTCCTCTCTTTTCTTGGCCTTTTCTCTTCAGTAACGAAACCGCCGCCCTGCCTGGGTGGCGGTCTTGTGACCGCCGCCTTGAATAGGGCGGTGGTCCTTTACGTGTTTTCCAGAAATATCTTTTAACACGAATCACGTAAATTCAATGATTTACCAGCTTTCTTTCACCACCATAAGCTTGCATTTATGATTCTGGTTCCCTGGAATAGTGTTTTTCCATTTTTTATAGTTTAAGAGTTCCATTTGGTTTTTACCTTGGCTAAATGCAAATGCTATAAATAGTTGGCTTGTGCTCAAGCAAATGGCCCCTCAAAATTTTCCTCTGATTTCTCTTTGCAATAGATTTAGTTTTCATTTTTCGTAGAATGATTAGTTTCTTTCATTGCATACTTAGTTAGCATTGTTTTATTGTTAGTAAGCCACATATCCATCTTGTGCAAAGTACTGCTGTTATTTTATCCAATCCATTGGAATAAAACAGTCTATTTACCAAAAGGAAGCCTTTAAATTTTCAGGTTTTTCTCCTCAAACAGGATAGTTTCAGGTTCTGGACGCTTTATGTTGCATGACTCGCAATAGATCCTGCTAGGAATTACATAAGCCAAGCTCTGTACTCTTGCGCTATCCCTCTCCTACTCGCATTGTATTCAGTCAGTATTCTGAGCTGCCTTTATCCCAATATCTACTTCTGTTGATGCTAACATTACACTCTTTTCTAGATCCATGTGAACATGAAGGAACGAGGAGATCACACTGAGGGGACAAGATCACACACACCATCGGATTCGCCACTGTTCTACAGAATCCAGGTTCTAGCTTTCAAATTTCTAGTTAGAATCATATCAAATAGAGTAGTTAATTGCTTTATTTTAGTTAATTCTACTCTTGATATTGCCAGGGAAGCTATGGGGATTGATAGTTTCTGAGAAACTATGATTCACTCCTCACTTCTGAGGTAGGATCGAGAGCCTTGCAAATAGATTAGATGAGTTATTTCATTGTTTAGAATAGATCTACAAATTGCATAGACAAATAGCTACACTCGGTTATTTTGTTTGTTTTAAGTTATTATTTTAGCTGTCAATTCTAGATATTTTAAATAGCTGCTTTCTTAATTTCCTAAAGCTCGTCAGAAAACACAAAAAAATAGAGAAATCATATATGCTATAGATACACTTCACATAGTTAAATTTCATTTTACTGTAGTTCGTTTTACATTGTTCCTTTTGTATGACAATCACGAGACCTAGAGAGCCCAGGGAATACGTATTTGAGCCAATCGTGCCTCAGCCCAATCTCATCACAGCGATAACTGATATAGACCAAAATCTTAGGATCCAAGTCTTCCGAACAACGGTAAGCTTGCAACAAATCAATTCCCAGTTGAGCGGGTTAAATGTAGAAGACGACCAAGCACACACGTTTTGGTCAAATCAACCAAACTACAGATTACCCTAGGCAACATTCATATGACTGTAGAAGGGCTTGAAAGAGAACAAACATTTGGTTGTGATCCTTTGGTCCCATAGCCAGGCGCAGGAGACACTCTTACAGATATAGATACTAGCCTAAGAATTCAGGTTGCGCAAACACCTGTAAGATATTATGAGAAAATCACACAGTTATTGATCCTAAATATAGAAGCTGAGAAAGCATACGATTACTAGATACTAGGGATTAGGACTTGATTTCATGCATGACCATAACAGGTCCACAACAACTAAGAGTCTACGGTTGTGACCCACAAATCCCGCAGCCCAACGAATCCATAGGAGAATTAGACATAGACACTGGCCTACGCACACTAGTATTCTGGTCTACTCCACTTCCACCTATCATCATCGAACAATTATCCTTGTTAGACACAGCAACTAACAAAGCTAGAGAGTTCTGGACTAGGCCAGAGAATCATCCATAGAGTCGACTATATTTACCATCCACCATATGACCCTGTCCGGAGAAATACACGAAACTATCCCGGGTCACTTTCCACGTATTCCACAACCTATAGATCGAATCACGCCAGAGCTCGATATTGATTGGAGCCTTCGAGAAGTCATCCTTGCTGATTGATCTATCACACCAGTTCAAGTTAGGAGGGTCTTCTTTGCCTTAGACTCACAAATTCCGCTAGTGCGTATTGAAGACATTAGATTGCCTAACTAGTTTGTCTGCATCTCACATATATTCCATACCCACCGGCTATCTCGGCATGACCTCGGGAGGTCGGGTGCGAGGAAGAGTCACTTGTAGATTCCCATGCTCGCATGTCACTTTTCCGTTGTACAAAATTGGTGAACCCGACGTGAAAAAACAACTGTTTCACCTTCTATACCTCATTAGCCTTCACATCAGCTTCACCACCAAAATTGGTGAACCCGATGTGAACAAACAACTGTTTCACCTTCTGTACCTCATTAACCTTCACATCAGCTTCACCAACAAAATTTGTGAACCCGACGTGAAATTCCTACTTTCTAGTTTGGAGTCATATTATTACGTGTTCTTCCAAGTTAGTATACTTTTCATCTTTTCCACCTCATTGGCTTTCACCATCACCTTCGCTCCTTCCCATTATTCTGTGGGTATTCATATACCCCCCGAATATGTCGGGATTCGATGCATATGGCAGACCCCTCTTGGGTCTTGAGGCATACTACGCCCAGCAAAATAGACAATCATCACCCTCACTCTGAGTATGGGGTGACAACTACTCAACTAACCAGTTGTCAACACAAACTCCGAGAATCAGATATAACTCATCATTTCAAACTGAGGAGTTAGATCAGCTCGCTCAAACGCAACAAACAGAGCCTTCAGGCTCGAATAACATGACGTTCACCAGAGAATCTGGTTCATCTCCTCAGATGCTACTTAGACCACAAATTAGTAGACAATCAGACTCATACCGAGGTTTAGACAATGAATATTTGGTACGTTATGCCAGGAACGACCAACGTTCTCGAAGTATGTATCCACCTGTAGGAGGTTTACAAACACAACCCGAGGTCTCTTTTCAAGAAAATACCTCTATGCCACTGCATATAGGAAATACCCTCGGAGAAACTTGGCAAGATAGCGATCAGTTCATAGCAGGATATCACATGCCTATACAACACCATGGTATACAACAAACGCCACTACGGAAAAACACCGTGACTTCACCAAATGAAGTCATTTCAACTCTAATAGAAAAGGTTAGAGGGTTAGAACTTGCCCAAGCAAGTCAAAATTCACAATTCATGCAAGCAGGAAGTTCCAATCCTCCACACCATCCTAGCCAAGTAGATCTCCTCACAGGAGTAGGCACGTTAGGCATGACTCCTCAGTATTCACAACAAACGCCAACTAGACCCACCATCTCTAACACTGTTCCTCCCGGTCTAGTACAAAACAATCCATTCCTGGACAGTACCCCGTCATACTTAAACATATACTCCAAATCACCACAAGGGGATATGTTCTCCTCTCCCAGCATGTTTGCTCAAACACAGGTGTTCCCTTATGCCCCTACCAACGCATACGCAACATCATATCAACAACCCATTCCACCACCGCTCCCTCAACAGGCACCATCAATGGTCAAAAAATATGCGATAGGGACTTACTTAGAATATTTGAAAGAGCCCTTGGATTTCACCATACAAAGCGTCATGCTTCCAAGACCTCTCCTCGATTTGCCTAAATACAAAGGTGAGGGAGATCCAAACGCACATATCAAATCTTACGCTATGGCCATTCGATAACTACTCCCATGGGATGGGGTTGTTGCTAAAATATTCCCAAAAACCTTGGAAGGCATCGCTCTCGATTAGTATTATAGAATACCTGAGGCTTCCATACATTCGTTCAAACAACTCGTGTCAGAGTTCATCAAGGCCTTCGACATGAACAAATTATTAAGAACAGGAATCAGAGAGTTCTTACACATCAAACAAGAACACAACGAATCTATCACCCATTTCATCCAAAGGTGGTGTACAGTTCTTTATTCTTCAGCAAGTGCTCATAACATGGATCAAATGGAACTATGTGATTTATTCCTTCATTCTCTTAGCAGAGAAGTGAAGGAATAAGTCTAGAAGTTCCCATTAAGAACTTACGATGAAGTACTGGAGAGTGCTCTTCGAATAGATCAAGCAGCAATTGATAGTGGTCGCAAAACATATGGAGCAAACGGGAGGTTAATCACCCCCAACCAAAACACTACAACTTATCCTACTACCACAAATGTCAATCAAGGACCTAAAATTCTTAACAAAAATTGGGGTGTAACAACAGATGGAGTAACCAACCATCCTAAAAAGGTAAATGTTTTCAATACTCCATCACAAATAAACAACCAACGAAATAACAACTTTACCCCGATAATCAATACAGTGGATTTTAACCATCCACAACAACAACAAAAAAAAACAACAACAATGGTGAAATCCCATACAGGGTCCAAGCCAAAATTCAACTAGGTACCAAAACCAGAATTCAAACCAAAAACAACAAATGCAAAATTTTAATAGACAAAGGTTTGATCAAAATTTTGGGCCACAATACACATCAAACCAACAAACTAGGAATTATAATCATAATTCGTATTGTGGTTTCCACAAAATTCAGGGCCATGACACTAGAACATGCCGTGATTACAATAAATTCATGCAACGCTTGCCAGATGAACAAAGACAACTTTTCATGGATATGTTCTTGGCAGATCCTACGTCACCAATGTCAAATACCTTTTCAGGGGCAGTTTCCCCTCAAAATGCACCCATGAAGATCTTTAATGATCCACTCCCAAATCACGATAACAACAGGCTAAATCTAACTGGGATGAACAAAGGTGTAATGACAGGAAACAATGATCATGAAGCCTCAACCTCGCTAAATCCATTAGTTGCGCCACAACTAGGAAGTTAGCCACGACCTAAGGTAGTCGGTTTAGTGGAGTTAGATGCTGAACTACCCATCGAAGCTATAACAAGGATGCGAGAGTATTTCTCTCAACCAAGTCCAAGACACCTACCAGAGGTAGATGACATCCAACAAATCGTAGTAAAACCTGTGGGTGGCTATGATTTGATTAACGACCTAACAAAAACCTTCTTGCACATTTCATTCTTAGACTTACTAAAGAACTCTCCTACTCATAGGGCTGCTCTTTTAGAAGCATTAGGTTTAGGTCATTTAATTAACATTACTTCACCTCCTGAAACACAAGTAAATCATGTGGACTTTGATGTTCATCCTCCAGGGCAGGCATATAGGGACGTCGAATTCATATTCGAGATAAACAAAATGCCGACAGATGCTGAGATCACACGCTAAGGTGATCCAACCTTACATTTACAAGTATCGGTTTATAACAACTATGTGAAGCGCGCAATGATAGACGATGGGGCATCGGTCAACATAGTCCCCTTCTCTTTCCTTCAAAATCTAGGGTATGGAGAAACCAATTGTTCCACAACTCGAAATACACTAAGGGGCTATGATAGCCTTAAAGCCACCTCGGTTGGAACTATAATATTACCGGTCACCTTAGGAACCAAAACCATCTTGACTGAGTTTTATATTATAGATCGGGAAACTAACTATAATATGATCCTCGGCCGACCATGGATACACCGCATAAAGGCAATCCCTTCTATACTATTTCAAGAAGTAAGGTTTTTACATTTAGGAAAGATATTTGTGCCCAAAGGTGATCCAAAACCATTCGATGTACACCTAGCTGACTTAAAGAAAAGACCAGGTGTACACTCGGAGTTTGAACTCCCAACAAACCAGCTTAATAAACCTACCGACGTAAAAACAAAAGAAAGGTTGGTACCTACGATAGATCTTGAAACTATGAGCCTAGCCAAGGAAATCCCAACCCCCAAAGATGAGGCTAACAATGTAGAAACAATATCATTAGGAACTACTAAAAAAATCATTGAATTGCTAGAAAAGGATCTACCAATATTCTTACCATTTGATTCAGTAGGAATAGGATATTCCCTAGGTGTTGGTTCTCTTCCAGCAGAGGATCTTTGCATGGTGGAAGTAGAATGCGCAAACACAACAAATGCACCAACATCTATACTCCCAGCTAAATATTGGACACTCCATTTTGATGGAGCTAGATGCCATTACGGAGTGGGGGCAGGTGTCATCTTTACTTCCCCTAAAGGAAAAGTCTTACCTTTTGCCTTTAAACTAAATTTCAAGTGCACAAACAATGGCACTGAATACGAAGCCCTCCTCCTTGGCCTCATCTTAGCTAAGAGAATTGGTGTTGATAACATCAGAGTCTTAGGAGACTCACAATTAGTAGCAAACCAAGTCTCTGAGATATATGAAACCAAAGCCGAGCACTTACAACTTTACAAAAAAGTTGTATTAGATTTAAGCAAGGAGTTTGACTTCATATCAATTGAAGCAATCCCACGAGAGAAAAATCTTCTCACTGATTCAATAGCAACTTCAGCATCATGTTTTACTCTAAGTAATGAGTTAGAGGATACCCGTTTCATGGTATCCCTTCGTGATGAACCATTGATAAAAACAATGACGAATTCTCTTTTAAACGGAAATGAATCTACTATCCTAGACCATGTTGATAGTGATATGGCCACTCTAGATTACTTAAACGCCTATGCGACACTACATCTCTCCTATCATATGATAAATTTTTCCTTAATCCCACATTCATCTTCCTACTTTGGAAATCCCATGATGGATCTTCCCTCGGAAATGGAACCTAGCATATACACAGTAGAAAATGGGGATAATTTGGATTTACCTCCAGTGCCACCTGAGTTTGAAGAAGGTAACGCCTCTCTAATCAAAGAAACGATTGATATTAACATCGGAATGGAAGATGAACCAAGGATATTAAAACTAGGATCCTCATTAACCTCAGAGGAAATAGAAATATACACTCGAATTCTCAGCGAACATCAGAAGGCTTTCACATTTAATTATAAGGAAATGACAGGAGTTGCACCCCATATTGCGGTGCACAACCTCGTCACTAAATCTGATGCAAAGCCAGTTAAACAAAAATCGAGACCCATGACACCTAAGGTAGCTCTCATGGTAAAAGAGGAGGTAATAAAACTCCTCCAAGTAGGATTCATCAAGCCAGTCGATTACTCCCAATGGGTATCTAATATCGTTCCCATTCTCAAGAAGAATGGGAAGATACGCATCTGCATAGATTTCCAAGACATCAACAAAGCGTGTCCTAAAGACGACTTCCCGTTGCCATCCATTGATGTCATTTTTGATGCAACAGCAGGGTTTGAACTTTTGTCTCTCATGGATGGATTCTCGGGATACAATCAAATTAAAATATCTGAACAAGATCAAGCTAAAACCACGTTTATAACTCCCTGGGGAACTTATTACTATGTTGTTATGCCATTTGGTCTCAAGAACGCTGCTGCTACATACCAGTGAGCTATGACATATATATTCCACGATCTAATTCATAAAATCATGGAATCCTATGTAGATGACTTGTTGGCTAAAGCCAAAAAGCGTTGTGACCATCTGGAAGTACTCTGCATCATTCTCTCACGTCTGATAGAATACAAAGTCATGCTAAATCCTAAAAAATGCGTCTTTGGTGTAACAGGAGGGAGGCTCCTAGGTTACATCATATCATCACGAGGGATAGATGTTGACCCAACCAAAATTCAGGCTATCCTCGAAATGGTCCGACCTTCGGATGAATCTGGAATCAAGTCATTTCTTGGAAAGCTGGGTGTAATTTGAAGATTCATCCCGGACTTAAGTTTCGCCATTCATCCAATCAATAATTTACTCAAGAAAGATTATAGCATTGATTGGATTGAATATTGCAATGAAGCTTTCAACACAGTTAAGCGTTTCTTGTTGTCACCACCTATGCTAATGCCACCTAAACTAGACTGCCTGTTAATTTTATATTCACGAGCTACCAGTGTCTCACTAGCCTATATGCTGGCTCAAGAAGATGATGGCAAGAGAGAACGTGCGATTTATTTCATTAGCCGAACATTGCTCGACTATGAAACATGTTATACAAAAGCAAAACGGGAATGCCTCGCCATAGTCTTTGCAACCAAACGCTTAAGACACTATATGTTGAATCAAGAAACAAGGGTCATGGTAAAAACAGACCATTTACAAACTTTCCTCACACAAGGATCCTTGTTTAAGAAGGCTGGATGTTTTATAACCTTAATGGGGGAATTCGAATTAACATTTGTAAATCAAAAGTCAGTTAAGGGACAACTCATCGCGGATTGGTTAGCTGATAACCCATTAGACGGAGGTGATCTAGTAGATCTATAATTTCCAGACAAGTGCGTATACTACATTGAAACCAAACCTCCTATCTCTGAGTGTCCTTGGTACACTGATATCATTTATTATATCATGGACCATACGTATCCAGAAGGGGCTACACCGCAACAAAGAAGGTGGTTACGTATTATCGTAGCTAAATACATCATTATAGGGCAAGTGCTCTATCAGAAAGCGTTCGATGGAATGCTTCTAAGATGTGTTGACGCAGAAGAATCCAAGAAGATTCTGCATGAATCTCACAGTGGAATGTGTGGAAGCCACTTCGGTGGCCATGCCACCGCTCATAAAATACATCGAATGGGCTATTTATGGCCTACTCTAGAACACGATGCAGTAGAGTTTGTATGCAGGTGTCATAAGTGCCAAGAATTATCCCATGAGATCCACATGCCGACACAAGCTCTATAACCAATCGCTACTCCATGGCCCTTTTCTACATGGGGCCTTGATTTAATAGGGAAATTTTCTCCCTCATCCACAGACGGCCATAATTTTATAATCACGGCCACCGAATATTTTACCAAATGGGTAGAGGCTATGCCCCTTACTATTGTACCTGGTTCTGTAATCGCCAAGTTCATTTTGAACCAAATCTTTTGCAGGTATGGTATCCCACAAATCATTATCTATGATAATGGAACTTCTTTTAAGAATGAAGAGGTTCGCAAACTATACAATAAATTTAAGATAAGCCATCATACGACTTCCTTGTATTACCCTCAAGCCAACGGATAGGTTGAAGCGACGAATAAAACACTAAGAGCCATTCTCCTTAAAACGGTGAAAGAAAACAAACGAGATTGGCACTTGAAGTTATATCCGGCCTTATGGGCCCACCGAACCTCAATAAGAACACCAACGGGAGCAACTCCTTTCTCACTAGTATTCGGGGCAGAGGTAGTTCTCTCGCTTGAGGTTGAAATACCCAGTCTCTGCATTTCATTACAAGGGATTTTGGATGAAGACACTTACAGAGAAGCATGTCTTTCCCAACTAGAAAGCCTAGATGAAACTAGGTTAGATGCTGAACAACGACATAGAGTCTATGATGACCAGATGTGCCGACAATAAAACAAGAAGGTCTATGAACGCGACATATATGAAGGTGACCTATTTCTAAGATTAGACAGCCGGATTGACAAGAAGACCGGCAAAGGAAGGAAGTTCCGGCCTAAATGGTTGGGCCCATACCAAGTCATGAAGGACTATGGAAATGGTGCATACCTCTTATGTACGCTAGAAGGTGAGGAATTTGGCGAAACGGTCAATTCCCTACACCTCAAGCGGTTCTATGCGTAAGAAGATAGCACTATTTATAATAATTTTTACATTGCATCTTCATATAGTTTAAGATCATTTTGTCCGCTTGTTTCATACACAAATTGTGATCAAGGAGTTTTGTTCTCAAAGCAATTCATTACAAGCTCATACTGTTGTTGGCATAAACTTTCTAATCATACTTCTCCATTTTCATGATATCATCAAATTATCTCGGAATCATTTTATCAAATAAAGCTAGACATGACAAAGTCTTAACGGTAACCATACCAAGATCTGCAAGTTTATTCTCACTTTTGGTTTCTTCTTAGGGTAGGTGTCTTGCCTATGGTCTATTCTAGAAGCTTCATGGTGTCACATCTATCCCATATGTATATCTCTTTGGAAATAAACACATATTGAAATTTTACTCAAATAAACAAGTCAAACATTGATCAAACAAATTTTTTTAATTTTACACATTTCCTTGCCCCACCAACCTTTGGTGATGAGCTTGCATCTCTTACTAGTGACGTAGGGTTGGGAAAGGATGGAAATGCCCTTACTCGCCTATGCTTTTCCCACGGTGATAAACCCATGCTTCTTACTAGTAGTATGGGGCAAAGTGTAGGGGGTCCTCTTGACAAATAAATGCAAAAGGTCATACACAAACAATTCAAACCTTGAAGCTTTGAGTAAAAAACAAATGAATCAGATGTCCAAAATTCCAAAGGAGCTCAAAAATCCTAAAAACCTAGATTTTGTCTACTATGTGGCCATCTAAGGATCTAAGTCTGAATAAACCGTAAAGTAAGTAGCATTCTAAACTATGAAGTCACTCGGGTAAAGTAAGCTTATAGCTTCCCAATTTGGTTCTGCCAAAACTTTGTCTATCTTTCATCACTATCGTTTCAACACATCTCATAACTTGCGCCCTTCCTAACTCTCGGTGATAAGCCCTCGCATCTTACTAGTTGCATGGAGTTGGGGGTAGAGGCAGGTTTATCTGTTCATCCTACCGGTTTATATTCATCACTTTGCCAAAACAAATATGAAGTATCTAAAATTTCTTACAGAAACTAAGATTCAAAATCACATTATCTCTACATCATCATATATCAGCATCATGAAATACAAAAAAGGAAAGCAAAACACTTGCATCATTTGTTCACCATTTCATGCATTCTAAAAACATATAAACATACATCATGGTATACATAAGGAAACTGGAAATAGAAAGCAAGCTATGAATGCCAAGGATTTGATCCAGAACAAATATACATATATATATAAATGATCAACATTTATGTACAAAGCCATCATGCACTAGGCATGGTTAAAATGCTCAAAGAGCCTGGGATATACAAAAGAATGTATCATATAAAAAACTACGAGAGCCAAGTGGCTTCTCAATCCCTACGAGACCCCTCTGAAGGCGCACACCCATGCCTAGGACTCTGGCTACGCTGGTGCTTTGAGTGCACAGAGGGCTCAGGATCCCGAGGGGCAGCTGCGGTCTCACCACGAGAATGGCTCCTCATCAGGCGCTCGGCCGTCCTATACCCCGCTAACTCTGTGTGGAGAGTCGATACCATCCTGGCCACATGCCAGACTGGGGCGAAGACATCAGTATGTCTACCAGCTGTTGAAGGCTCCCCAACGTCCACAGACAACTCTGCGCGGGTCCTCTCCATGGGGATCATCAGGGTATCAGTGCATACCCTGCGAATCAAATCTCGCCACTCATCGGCGGTCTCTACAAACAAAGGAGAAAACAAATTAGAAACCAAACAAGAAATTAAAAATACAAGATAGCAACTAAGGAGATCCTAACAAAGAAACGAACATTAAAAGGGAGAGAGGGTAACTTACTCGGATCACCAGGCCTCCAAGATGGATCTATGGGATCAGCGCCCGCCACGGATGCCACTGCCGACTGAGGGGCTGCTCCTGTGGTTGGAGCAACATAGCTCCCCACAACAGACTCATCCTCCACATGGCCCTGGGAGAGTGGCTCCTCTGAAACCAGAGTCACCCTCTCTGCGCTCTGCTTGGCCCTCTCCGCCTGCATGATATCCTGGGTGTCGTGCCACTTAGGATCACTGTCCTCGGTCTCCTCTTCTATCTCTCCCCCTGTAAACTCATCAGACTCAAAGTCTACCTCCATGGGGTCATCGCTGCTATGGGCAAGACCCGTGGCAATTTGAAGCAAAGGTGCCTGAGGCGCACTAGCTCTCCCTCTGGCACGTACTATCCTCCTGGCTGTAATAGGAATGCCAGGAGTAACCACTGTCCAACCCAAGAAAGCCTCTAGGCCCCCCCCTCTGAAACCTCTCGTTGACTGATCTGTATACTTAGCTGATTCACTAGGGGAAGCATACCCGAATGTATGGTAAGCTGAACTACTGAGGAACTCGG
The DNA here is from genome assembly GCA_019776745.2 of Taxus chinensis. Taxonomy (NCBI): domain Eukaryota; kingdom Viridiplantae; phylum Streptophyta; class Pinopsida; order Cupressales; family Taxaceae; genus Taxus; species Taxus chinensis. Next base: position 229,164,381 of record CM034150.1, read on the forward strand.
CCAAAGGGGTGCATCTCCACTCGCCCCACTCTATCAATAAGCTTGCCCTGTGGTGGAGCAGGAGATCAAGGTAAGATCCTGCCTCACCCCATGGTCAGGGGTGTCAGAGACTGATATGGTTTGGGCACCATGTGACTGCTCAAGTAGTCAGGGAAACATAATTTTATAGGATCATGAGATGTTTTTTGGTTTTCGACCTGTTTGATTGCATCTGTATGTCCCTCACAGCTTTGTTGTCTGTTTTCCTCTAAACATGCTGCCGTAAGAAAGAAATGCACATAGACAAAACTCCTAACCAGGGTTGGGTGGCTCAAGGAATGCCCCTGTAATAAAATACCTTGTCATAAGTCGTGGTAGGTGGTCCCAATAATGTATGCTCCCTAAGATGTCAAAAAAGTGCTTACCATGTACGACTCGAGTGTGTACACTACATCTCACACCAATAATATAACATTTGTGTGTCCTGTGTGTAGAAATTGTGCCGATCAGGTAGCTCTTATGCAAGGATCACAATTGATGGCCTGAGTAATAGATAAGGGGATGTAGATAAATGAAGTCTATGGATCGAAATCTAATTTCCCCTCCTTATAAAGTGTATGGAGACATAATGCATCTCCCATATATGTAGCCCACTGTGTGGATGCTAGATGGATGTTTGAACCTGCTGTCTCTAGGGTAAATCATCTCCCGATGATTGGATGCAACCTTAGAATGGTGATAGACCTATAACTCCAGTGCTAATAGTCCTTTACTTATTGTCAGACATAACTGGCATATTGGATAGGTGATTCCGATCTGCATCCCAATTTCGTAGATTAAGTCACTAAAGGATGTCCGACTAGATGGTGTAAAAGTGGGGCATGCCTGAAATGCGATAGTATCCCAGACCACAAAAGAGTGTCCAACAAAGTAAAAAGAGGTCAGGGCGCCTAGTACCGTTGGTGAGCCAAAGTCAGAAATCCCTCTCTCTACTCCACCGGAAAGACTGGGAAAAAAGGTGTGCATAGACCCAAAAAGGCACAGTAGAAAGGAGATCAAGCTAGGATCCAAGATACACTGGTCAAGTTACGAAAACACGTAGAATTGCTTAGGAATAAGCATAAATATTAGTATGTGATCATGACTTATAAGATGACCCAAAGTGCGTGATTCTAGTGTCTACAATTTCCTCCACACTTTATGTTAGTGAGTGCGGTCTTGATAAGGTAAAGTAAATAACAAATGTGTACCTGATAACCAGGGCGTAGATCGATGAAAAAAAGCCGTGCTGAGAGATAAGGTGGCGGTCGTGGTCCGATAAATCCACGCGGGTTTATGAAGCGTAAAAAGACTAGAGAAGAGGTTGTGAAAAATGATGATGATGACCCTAGGATACAAAGCCGACCCAGTAGGCACAACCCCTAGATGTCGTGACCTTGTAACACTAACATTGTTCAAAAATGTACCCCCCTTGATGTGTGATTGATGTGACTATCACTTCCCAATTAAGGACGAACCTATAGAAGAGATAGAACTGAACAAGTAGTCAAACTAACGTGTGATATGAAAAATCGATGATTCAAAGGTGTAAAAATGATCGCTAAGAAAGTCACGTGAAAATTGTGAAAAGGACTCATGCAAGAAACCTGATCACCGTGGATCCAGAGCTGAAAGAGATCAGATCAAATCGATCTTGCACAGATGTTGTAGGAAGAATGGGCCCATTTTTGGGTGATATTTAGCGCCAGTTGCATCGAGTGTGAGTTTTAAATGGACCGATCTCACGCCAGGTTTGGAGCCAAGTACGGAAGTAAGTTCCTATCCCCGGAGAAACGTCTAGCATTACTTATCTAACCTATTGACTTCTTAGCGTTAAAGAGAAAACACAATTGCATATGTCTATGTGCAAATCTGAGTCCTTTTGTTGATCAATTCCAATGAAAGTAGAAAAGAGATTGTGGTACGGCGTCATGTTGAGTGCTGACACGGACTACCTGTCATGTAAAAAGTTGTTGTGTAAATTGCCAAAAATTCGGTACTGCCATACTCGAGACCCAAAGTTTTGTAACTGCCCTCTGGTCACAGGCATCTAGAAACACTTCTTTGAGGGGTGCAATATGTACGTGCCTGAAATTGTAAGGTACTGTACTGCCAGAAAAACATGACACGTGCCCCAATGATGATACAGGTCTCCTCACAAGGTGTTCAGGATCCGGAATAGCTCTCCAAGTATGCGTTAACATCCTGCATGCCCCACTTAGCCCCTATGTACTTTATTTTTCCCTTTTCCCCTTTTTTCTTGGCCTTTTTCTCTTCAGTGACGAAACCGCCGCCCTGCCTGGGCGGCAGTCTCGTGATCGCCGCCCTGAACAAGGCGGTGGTCATGTAACCGCCGCCCTGCTCAGGGCGGCGGTCCTTTTACGCATTTTCCAAAAATATCTTTTAACATGACTCACGTAATTTCAATGTTTTACCAGCTTTCTTTCACTGCCATAAGCTTGCATTTATGATTTTGGTTCCCTGGAATAGTGTTTTGCCATTGTTTATAGTTTAAGAGTTCTATTTGGTTTTTACCTTGGGTAAATGCAAATGCTATAAATAGTTGGCTTGTGCTCAAGCAAATGGCCCCCTCAAAATTTGCCTCTAATTTTTCTTTGCAATAGATTTAGTTTTCATTTTTCTTAGAATGCTTAGTTTCTTTCATTGCATGCGTAGTTAGCATTGTTTTACTGTTAGTAAGCCACATATCCATCTTGTGCAAAGTACTGCTCTTATTTTATCCAATCCATTGGAATAGGAATAGCTCTGTTTACCAATAGGAAGCCATTAAATTTGCAGGTTTTTCTCCTCAAACAAGATAGTTTCAGGTTCTGGACGCTTTATGTTGCATGACTCGCAATAGATCCCGCTAGGAATTGCATAAGCCAAACTCTGTACTCTTGCGCTAGCCCTATCCTACTCACATTGTATTCAGTCAGTATTCTAAGCTGCCTTTATCCCAATATCTACTTCTGTTGATGATAGCATTACGCACTTTTCTGGATCCACGTGAACACGAAGGAACGAGGAGATCACACTGAGGGGACAAGATCACACACACGATCGGATTCGCCACTGTTCTGCAGAACCCAGGTTCTGGATTTCAAAGTTCTAGTTAGAATCATATCAAATAGAGTAGTTAATTTCTTTATTTCAGTTAATTCTACTCTCGATATTGCCAAGGAAGCTGTGGAGATTTATAGTTTTTGAGAAACTATGATTCACTCCTCACTTCTGAGGTAGGATCGAGAGCCTTGCAAATAGATTATATGAGCTATTTCATTGTTTAGAATAGATCTACAAACTACACAGACAAATAGCTACACTTGGTTATTTTGTTTGTTTTAAGTTATTATTTTAGCTGTCAATTATAGATATTTTAGATAGCTGCTTTCTTAAATTTTTAAACCCTCGTCAGAAAACACAAAAAAAATAGAGAAATCATATATGCTATAGATACACTTCACATAGTTAAATTTTATTTTACTGCAGTTCGTTTTACATTGTTGCTTTTGTATGTCAATCACGGGACCTAGAGAGCCTAGGGAATACGTATTCGAGCCAATCATGCCTCAACCCAATCTTATCACAGCGATAACTGATATAAACCAAAATCTTAAGATCCAAGTCTTCCGAATAACGATAAGCTTGCAACAAATCAATTCCCAGTTAAGCAGGTTAAACATAGAAGATGACCAAGCACACATGTTTTGGTCAAATCAACCAAACTACAAATTACCCTAAGCAACATTCATATGACTGTAGAAGCGCTCGAAAGAGAACAAACATTTGGTTGTGATCCTTTGGTCCCACAACCAGGCGTAGGAGACACTCTTACAGATATAGATACTATCCTAAGAATTCAGGTTGCGCGAACGCCTGTAAGATATTATGAGAAAATCACACAATTATTGATGCTAAATATAGAAGCCAAGAAAGCATACGATTACTAGATACTAGGGGTTAGGACTTGATTTCACGCATGACCATAATAGGTCCAAAACAACTAAGAGTCTACGGTTGTGACCCACAAATCCCGCAACCCAATGAATCCATAGGAGAATTAGACATAAACACTGGCCTACGCACACTAGTATTCCGGGTCTACTCCACTTCCACCTATCATCATCTAACAATTATCCTTGTTAGACACAACAGCTAACAAAGCCAGAGAGTTCTGCACTAGGCTAGAGAATCGTCCTTAGAGTTGACTATATTTACCATCCACCATATGACCTTGTCCGGAGAAATACACCAAACTATCCCGGGTCACTTTCCATGTATTCCACAACCTATAGATCGAATCATGCTAGAGCTCGATATTGATTGGAGAATTCGAGCAGTCATCGTTGCTGGACTGATCTATCACACCAGTTCAAGTTAGGAGGGACTTCTTTGCCTTAGACTCGCAAATTCTGCTAGTGCATATTGAAGACATTAGATTGCCTAACTAGTTTTGTCTACATCTCACATACATTCCATACCCACCGGCTATCTCGGCACGACCTCGGGAGGTCGGGTGCGAGGAAGAGTCACTTGTAGATTCCCATGCTCGCATGTCACTTTTCTGTCTTACAGTATCCCACAAGGGATATTTCAATTGTTCACTAGGCAACATTATAGTTCTCTATGGGCTTATTTGGTTTGAAGTACTCAAAACAGTAAGTAGGGCCTTTGATCATTCTAGATACTTTAGAACACCTTATATACTTTAACACAGGGTGTTTAGACCCTTAGTTCTATCCTACAACTGTATTTCACTATAGTACTCCAGTTTAGGCCTCTTGGCCTTGTAGCAATTTTTACACACAAATGCCCTTGTATCCCACTTTCTCAAGAGACAACCCCATAACTTCTAGGGAGATTCTAAGACCCTTTATCAGATTCTCACTCATGCCAAACTTTCAATTACTGTTATTTTGTACTAAATTTTACTTCCTTTGTAGATTCGGGTGCTAATTAGGTCTCTTTTTGACCTATAGGTATGATAATAGACTCTTGGGCTATGAAATCCCCTGAATAATGAAGGACCCACTTCTATAATGATGGTGGCATGCTTCCTACCAATTTTGGTGACTCAACTCCCTGAATTTCCCCTTTATGCACTCCATTTTCTCTCTCCATTGTTCCTGTCACAGTCTTTACTGAAAAAACCTATTACAATTCCTTCACATGTGCGAATCAGGGGATGAAAATTTACACGCTTATAAAACTCACCTAGATAGAGATCTCCCTAATATTTCATGAAATTCCAATGGCTAGAAATTTAATAGCATGATGCCCTAGATTGGGCCCGAGAGCAAACTTTTAAGGCTACAGGACAAATTGATCAGTTTCAAAACCTACAAAAATTCATGGTTACTCCGCTTACCTTCCTCTAACTCCTTAGATCCTCACAGTTTCAAGAACTTTCATTCTAGCATGAGTGTCACCTTTTTTGGTCTCGGTCGGGACAATGGTTTCAATACACCATTAATTGAATATAAGCATATTATGCTGAATTACAATTAAGATACATGTAACAACATCCCAATAGCTTCATTATTGATTTTAAGCATTTAATACGCCTTCCTCCTTGAGTTATTGGACTGATACATGACTAAAAAGCCCTTAAAAATAGCTTATTCTTCCTTAACTCACTAACTCATCTATTTCAGCTTCGAGATGAGTTCAACCACCTTACTAACTTAGACATGACCTGATCACCTTATTTTTAGTTTATGAACACGGTTTACAAAACAATATCAAATATTTTGATGACTTTTATGGCTTCATTTAGCCTATATCCACCTGAAATGCCTCTAATTAGGCTTATGACAACTACTCCAACCTCCTACATACCTGAATTTTACTTTTACAAGCTTATTCAAATTTCACACTCATCTACCCAAATAAATCACTCTCATACACCTAACAAACATGTCTAACTGGTCTCATGTGAACTTATGTCTTTTAGTTCTTGATGCTCCTGCATCATTATTTTAGAAATTTAATTATGAAGTGGTCCATGCGGTATCCACGAGATACACGAACTTTGATAAGTTGATCTAGTTATTATTTTTTTAAAGTTTTGAGAGGTGAAAAATTTGCAAAGTTTTTTGTGAAATATATGTAGAAACTCCGATTAAAATATGTTGCATTTTGAGGAGAAGCAAAAGAGATTTTTTAGGGTGGTGCGTAAATATGATGAAAAAAGTATTTAGTAGCATCAGTTAATCAAAATAGTAATGATCCTAAGAATAATGTTGTATTGCATTTATTTTAAGCCATATAGAAGGTTCACATAGTCAGTGGCATTAAATTTTATGTCAGTTCGAGGGTGCTGACACTTGGCATTTACAAAACTAAAAGAAATGGAAAATTTTGAGAAAACACGTTAAAATGGGCTTCACTATTTTATATTTTGTTTTCTTCGATGCTAAGCTTTTCACTTGGACAATGTTTAATTCTTAGATATGATTAAGACGTGCCTTGATCATTTCCACCACTACATCATCCTAATCATCTTATAATAAACTTAAATATAATGTTATTTTAATAGCCGTTTAACCATATGAATGAACTTTCGATATCAAAAACATCTAATTTCAACATACAATTATATAAACAACCAAGAAAAATTAACACCTACATCGCAATAGAATATGAAAACCTCATGTCTTTATTTTTAGTTTTAACATTTTCATTCCTATTAATTTTGATTTTAGTTGGCCATTCTCAAACTCATGTTAATAGAGCAAAAAAAATTGTAAATGCAATGAAAATAAAAATACTTTAGAACAGAAAACATGGTATATTAGAAGTAAATTTTGACATGTGTTGTAAGGGCGACATCAACTTTAATAACTTTAAATAGAATTTATTAAATATGTCAAAACCATCGCTATTTAGGGAACAAAAACTCCCAACAAAACCAACCAAAACATTTGTTGGAATTGCAATATTTATAGTACTGAATATTTAACATTACTTAAAGATTCTTAAGGAAATTTTTGTATACATATTCACTACTGCAAGAGGTTATATAAATATTATTTTAGATAAAAGTTGCAGAGATATGTATATTCTTTCCTACTACAAATAAAAATGGAAAATAGTACAACACCGATTAGAATCCTAATGAGGGGAACAACTTGAGGCAGATTGCCTCCTTAGAAGACAACTGCAATGCCTCAAATATAGTCAGGAGATGTTGCAAAATGAGAAGGCAATGTAAAAAAGGGAAATGATGGCCTTTAGTGACCAATTATTGAATATTTGTGGTGATCACTAATTCCAATGACACACTAAAATTAAGACTTAGTTATGACATAAAAATGCAAAATCGTACTTGAGACATGAAAGTTGATGTGAAAAACAATTTCGAGAGTCCTGATATTCCAAATTTCAATATGGAACAACAATGTAACATTATCCCTAAATCTCTTCCATGTCCAAAAACTTACGGATTTGACCAAAATCTTACATATCTGCAAAACATTTAGATGCCCACGTCAACGATTTCGTAAAAAAAATTATCGGCTTGTAGATGAAATTTGGAATGCGGCTTCGTACATTCAAGTACCTAGTAATATGTTGGAGTGAGAAAACATGAAAATTTCCTTCATATATTTGTCTGCACTGTCCTATTCCCAATGCACATCGCACCTCTTACATGAAGACTGCGGGTTCATGATTTCCCTAGGGAAATATTAGGGACCAAAAAAATAGTGGGAAAAAATTAATATAATGGCCCGACTAGACATTCTCATCAGATGCCAAATTGTCACGGGAAAAAATAACTAAATAAACATAGGGAAAGACAAGGCATAGTCACAAGCACAAACAAAGACATCCACCCAAAGATATGATTATGCAGAGAAAGTTAAAAAAAAGTGTGTTTGTTTTGGTAAAGGTATCCACATTAGATAGAAATACACAACATACTCTTCCCTTCCCATTGCATATGACTATACTTAGGTGATGGTGGCTGTGTTTTCTTGTTTACTTCAACATGGGCTCCATGTCGGTGCCCCATTTCCATTTGGTGTTTTGTTTTTTTGCATCATCGTGTGGTAAGATTCATCATTGCCATGTTGCTACAATGGAAATAATCATAAACATCGTACCTCCTATCTCCATTTTTTGGAAATTAGGGTTTACTCCTGACTAGAGATGCATGAATGGTCCATGGTAATCCGTGCATCTATTGTCCCTTTAAAAGTGAATTTAACCATAACCATAGAGGTCATTGGTAGCTACATAAAACATGATGAGCACCCATAACATCACTTGTTTTCCTTCCCTCACATGGGGGGTTTTATCACTATAGAATTTCTTTTCCAAAACATACAACACACTTGTCAGATGACAAAGCAATCTCAAATATATTCCTTCTTGATAACAAATAGCACATTGCTCAGCTGACAAAGCAGTCTCAAATACATCCTCATGTAGATAAATACCACACAAATAATTGACACCACATCAATAAATAGCTGCATGCGTCCCCGTCGACGTCGATAATGCATTGCATTCGCGGGCTATGGATCAGAGAGCGGCGAGGACTACTGGATTGTAAACAATTCTTGGGGCACAAACTGGGGAATAAACAAATATTTTTTAGCTCAAAAGAAACACAGACCTACCATATGGCGTATGCACTGCCATATTGTGACATTTTTCTATCTATTCCTCTGACGAGACATGATACTGCGTATTTGAGTAGACAAACTTTTTCCTTATTTATGGATTTTGTGAGTTGGAGAATGTCGTGTGATGTATTGGCACCCTTTTAACCTTGGTTTAATATTTAGTTATACTGAGTGATAATGTTGTTAACTCAAGATACCAAATATTTCAAAGGTTTCATTTGACGATCAAAGATACTGCCACGTATTTTAGCTACACTTTTGGTGACGTTGACATCAAGTTTTTTTTACCCTGAAATTAAGATATACAAAAGATTATCCTATATATAAATTTAACTATGTTTAATATATATTATATAATTTACCTATTAATCTATATAAAAAATACTGGTCTTATTTAAAATTTGTAAATCGCATGTGACAGGCAAGTAGTTTACGGTTAAAATCATGGAAAAAATCTAAACGACCATCAAATTTAACCCTTATTGAGGGGTTTAAGCCAACCTTCCGATAAAAAAATACATATAAACGAAAAATAAAGGCAAATATCAGTGTATTGTGCATATATTATGCGGTCTCAAGCCCTTAGAGCGTAGCCCCCTAGGATCACCATGTGACCGCCATTGAAGTCAATCTGTAGCGCAACCACTAGGCCCAGGTTTCATTTTTGGGAAAGAAGCTAGCGAGCTTACAATTTCAAGAAAGAAGCTAGTGAGCTTGCAATGCTTGGCTCCGTCTCCAACGCCAATTATCGTTTCTAATGACTTAGACGAGCATATTGCTGACGTGGAGAGTGTCGATTCTAGCACAGACAATAATGTTGATGTGGACAATGGCCGTTCACTGGTAAATGCTTGTCGGCTATTGCGATGTTTTTTATAAAATAGATAAAGAAAACAATTACAAATGTGGCTTGGGTGAAACGTTTTAATTGGTTCACATGCAGCAGAGTATGGTCGCATGGGTAACATCCTCCTATATGGTAATCTCGTTGCTTTTATTATTTCCACACATTTTTCCACTGAAGCAAAGTTTAGTTGCAGGTATTTACCTTCAAACTTACCATTAAAATCGCCAAGTTTCGAAGTAGAAAGCTACAACTAGAAAAGGGCCATCGAGAAATGTCGTCATAAAAACAACGAAACTAGGCATAATAAAGCTGCCCAAAAAGAGGTGCCAAAAATTGACTCTTAGAATACAAAGGAATAGTATGAATTACTATTTAGCTACATAAGAATAGTTGTCCAACAAATGGATTAGATACCTTTACTGATCACAAAGGCACTGAGAAATGAATGATTTAAAACACTTTCATCGACGTTAAAAATCCAATAACGAAAATAAAATAAATTTATACTTTTTGAACGCTCCCAAATTTAAAGGCAAATTCTAACTCTTAGATTCCAAGTATTTGACCATTTAGTGCAAATAAACGTGACCTGATACTATCACGTATTCTTAGCTTTTGTATTTTAAGCATAGAGGCCTTCAAATCCCGCAACAATTCCCAGCATTTAAATAAAAATTCTGCCATAAACTTTGCTGTATCCAGGTATGCCTATTTTCTTGTGTCTCTGAGTATTTCTGAAGATTTATTAATGGATTCTGTTTTCAAAATTTCTCTTTGATTTGCTGGAAAGGGCTTATTCGAATCAAGATCTTTAATATTAATAAATATTATGGGGGTTAGGGTTTTATGGAATCAGGCTTTTGGGTTTTTGTGTGGAGTTTCCCTTGTAGGGTTTGTGTTTTGTGTTAATTTTGGTTTCAGGAAGACTTGATTATTTTCCCCAAAGAAAGTGCAATTTCATTAACTGTCGGGGTTTCGCTCATAGCCTTCGTTTATTTGTACAAGTCATTCCCTGGTTATGTTCTTTTAGTGGTTATTGAACTACATGTGGGAAAATCTCTGTAGGGTAATGACTGCTCATGGATGTCATCTGGAGCGACTTAGACAGAGTAAAATTCCACAAAAGTTCTCCTCCCTTAATGATTAATTAATAATAAATCACAAAAAGCATCTTGCCTTTTCTTGTTCTTTCCTGAATATTATTTTTCTTCATTTAGCTGGCTTCTCCTATTGAATGGTATGAAATACATATTTGTTTTGTAGGTCAAATTACAGTGCAATCTAGCAGTCAACTATGGCCAAGCATCATCCTGATCTCATTATGTGCAGAAAGCAGCCTGGAATTGCAATAGGTCGACTTTGTGAGAAGTGTGATGGTCATTGTGTAATCTGTGATTCTTATGTGCGACCTTGTATCCTTGTTCGAGTTTGTGATGAATGCAACTATGGATCCTATGAGGGAAGGTGTGTGATTTGTGGCGGATTAGGTATTTCTGATGCATATTATTGCAAGGAATGTGCACAGCAGGAGAAAGATAGAGATGGATGCCCAAAAATTGTTAATCTCGGAAGTGCAAAAACAGATCTATTTTATGAACGGAAGAAATATGGTTTCAAGAAGAGATAGATTCAGGGATCTTAGGCTGTACACTGGAATGCTTGTATTATTTCTTTAAAAAGGGCTGTGCTTGGATCTACGCTACAAGTAGTCAGATAATACACATTTAAAACTCAGATGCACTTGTTTTAGCTGTTTGGTACAATCATCCAAAAGTTGAATTATAACTCAATCTGTTATTTTGATTCGGCAATACAAAAACATTTATTTATTGTATATAGTTTTTGGATAAATATATATATATATATATATATATATATATATATAAAGAGAGAGAGAGAGAGAGAGAGAGAGAGGGAGAGAGAGAGGCAATTATTTGAGTCTTGCAGAAACAGTAAACCCACTTATCAATCAGTATAATATTGTTTGAATTGTGGGTTATTGCTTGGGTATTGCCCAAAACAGTAGATCTCTTATCAACTGAACTGTCAATCAGTAATGTTAATCCATACTATTTGTTTTTGAACTGAGAGTAGTTATATAGTCTTTGCCTGAAAATTGTATAACCCTTATCAATTGAACAATGTGAATTGTGGGTTGATTACCTGGGTCTTGCCAAAAATAGTTGACAAGCTTACCAACTCGACCATCAATTATCCAGTGCAAAAAATTGAGCTGGTTAGAGAATTAATGCTTTCACCGTTAAAAAAATGAGCTGGTTAGAGATTTAATGCTCTCACCATCTATGATATGAAAAAAGCTACTTTCGAAATAACTGCATAACAAAACTTTTGATTGACTTTTTGAAATGCTTCCCCAGATCCATCATCTTATATCAGCTTATATAGGTCGAATCATCACCCTTGACCAAGTGCAAATTTCTTTTACTGGACTAAGAGAAATCACTGCACATGGAAAAGGCATCTCCGAATTACTGGGACATCCAAGGAAGCAAAACCAGCGTCGCTGCTTTAACTTATATGCTACTACCTTTTTCTTGTGGCTAGTTATGAAACAGATGTAACTTCCTGCTGCCACACATTTAAACCAATAATCACCTTGCTTACATCTAATCCAATAAACCTGTGAAATTGATGGACAGGTCGTTTTAAAATAACGGAAAAGTGGATTTCTTTCCAAAATGAATTGGGATTTTGCTCAAACTGCCATTTCCACAGGGTTATGTCACTCCAATATTCCATTACAAGTAAAAGTGATAACACACTTGTAATTAACTTAATCTTTCTCAATCCATGAACCTCCCAAACTTTGAGGGGGAAGACCACAAACTCATGTACAATCTCAACTTTGTAATCTTCTTTAATGCTCAAAACCATGATACCCTCGCCAAAATTGCCAAGCATGCAAAAAACCAGACCATTGAAAAAAATAATTATCTACACCACTCAATGATGATATTCTAGGCAAGTTCTCTGCAAATATCCATGATTGTTTGCAAGAGTCATAAATTTCTATAACATCTGTATTGGATTTCCAACTTGGACCAATTGCCAACACTATGTAAGACTTTTTTTCATCCCTGCCATTTGTATTGGTTTTCCTTGTAAGTACGACTGCTTTGCATCCCTACCCACAACTCCATCGGTATTGGAAAACTCCTTTTTATCCCTCCCCACAATGCCATCTGTATTGGAAAACCCCTTTTTATCCCTACCCACAATGCCATCTATATTGGTTTTCCAATTAGGACCAATTGCTACCAATTTCGAAGACTTTTCATCCCTCCCCACAATGCCATCTGTATTGGAGAACCCCTTTTTATCACTACCCACAATGCCGTCTGTATTGGAAAACTTCTTTTCATCCCTACCCACAATGCCATCTGTATTGGAAAACTTCTTTTCATCCCTACACACAATGCCATCTATATTGGTTTTCCAATTAGGACCAATTGCTACCAATTTCAAAGATTTTTCATCCCTGCCCACAATGCATCCCACTGTGGCATCGTGGGATTGGAGCATGGAAGGAAGTTGGAAAGATGTTTTTTAATTGGATTGCATACAGTGACTGCGGAATATGGATTCCTGTCCTTGTTGCTATGTAATGACGACCCCACATAAAGGAAAGGGAGTTCGACTTCAAGTACAAACATTGCTTGCTTGTGATAAGAATCAGTCCTGGATGCTTGTTGGGCATTTGAATCCATGAATTCAAGAAGCAACTAGAAGATATTAGCCGTTCCCACTTCGCATAGTTACAAGACTGTCTCAAACGGAAGCAGCAAGAATATTTTCTCTATTATTTTTGTAGGCAAGATAGAGAACATTGAATCTGCATCCCTTCCCTTGAATTGAATACTCTCTCTCTCCATTCCAAAGCAAAGGAAGCTATTTATATAAATGAGTTATCTGCAGTTACTCAAGCTTCAATGGCCGAATAAGCTCACACAGATTCACTATCCTGGTTACTCTATATGCCCACCCATGCGTACAAATATATGGCAAACTTAGTCTATTCTGAGCAGTTTTTTTTAACCCACCCCACTAAAGCAGGGCAATAAAACTTTACTTCCTAACTTAAAACTTAAAAATTGTTTTCAATAAAAAAAAAGACTTCTAAACATACACAACAATTCTAAAACTTGAAAACTTCTTTTAAAAAAAATAAAATTAAATGAAGGTTCTAAAAACAACTCGTACTGAAATATATGTTGTTGCAACTATTTAACTACAATTTTAAAACTTGAAGAAGTGCCTAAATTAGGATTCTGACCATATTAAAATAGTTCTCGCATCTATAATTTAAGCATCCAATTTACCTTTAATTATAGTCGAGAAAACACTGAGGCACCCTACATCTATATATTAAAAAATATAACTAGTGGTTGCTCTTGGAGGAGCAAGTCTACGCCGATGGGGTCGTTGCTGGAAGGGGTGTGGGTGGTGTTGGGGCCGTTATTGGTAGTGAAAACTTGTACTCAGGCAAGCAGCGAAAATAAATCTTTCATTTAAGACATTAAAAATATCACAAATAAATCTTGGGTTGTTTGTTATATTGCGGGCATAAATGGAGAGGGAGTGTTATAATAAGAGAGAATGAAGTCATGTCTAAAGCTTAAACTTACTGTCGGGGTGTTGAACGGAATTGTAGTAATTTTTAAATGGACCCTTATCTATATTTGTTTATCACTAGTGTAATGTGCTTGGAAACTGATTTTTGTACTGGAAAGTTTTGCAAGAAATCAAATAGGTAACTGAAATTCAGTCAAGACTGCTGACAAAATATTGTATTGTATAGATGATTATATAAATGGACACAAGAGTTTGATGTACGACAGAGTTTGGGCTAAATGTGCTAATTACCTGAGTCAATATGAACAAATAGTACAAATGGAGAATGTTAAAAGAGTACGTAGATAAAATTGAATCGAAATCAATTGCCCACGTATAAGTTGCTTTTAAGTGTTTGACAATAAAAAGAGGGGATTTAATTATTTATTCTTTGTAGATCTTAGCTTCTAATACACCTCTCACAAAGATAAGATAAGATTTCATGTAACATTTACATTTTACTAAAGGAGCTATAAAATTACATGCGGGTGAGATAGTAAAAATCAAGTTGAGATGAATAAAATGTGAATATAATAGCAAAAATCGTAGTATGTTATTTTCCTTTTTTATTTTCTTCAAATTTTAGAGTGTGCTCCTGACAATCATAAGGTGTAAGTTTTTAACAATTGAAATGGACATTTTATGTTTCAGTGGAGCACGCCAACTGTTGCTAATTTCTAATACTATTGTAAGCATAACATTCTATGGAATGGGAATTTTATGTTATAGTGGAGCACGATAGATTTTGCTAATTTCTAATACTATTGTAATTGAAAGAAGACAAGGATAAGATGGTGGTAATCTCGCTATGAATGAGTGAGAATAAATTGGTGGAAAGGGGACAATGGTGGATTTTATAAGCGTGCCAAGAAAAGTGTTCAAAGTGAAAATGATGTTTACCTAGTGGAGTGTTAAATCATCAATAAAGAATCTTCCTTCCGCATTCTCTTTCTGTATAATTGAGTATAGACTCGTCATATGTGGGCATGATCAAAGTCTTTGAAATCTTATGTTCTTTGTGTCAGTATTTATGGGAATGCAATAGGGTTTTCTTGATTAACCATTTCTTGAAAATTGCGTTCTAGTCTAGTCATGTGAAAATCTACTGACAATTGTAGCAATGGACTAATGTTTTGTTAGTGTTTACAAGGCACTGTAGCAATACATTGCCAAATGCTCTCTTGACAGGGGAACATATAAGAGGTTGGTAAGATTTTACAGTTTGAAATTTGCAAGGTTGTGGTGAGCCCCCTTATAGTTAGGTGTAATCCAATTGCCGGTTTCTCTGTGATTGATGCATCAGTTGGATAAATTCATGTTTTCCATGGTGAAGCTTTGAATACGATCCTCTTAACAAAAACAAGATAGAGTTCCAATGCTATTGACATTATCTCACTTTACTTGAGTACAACTTTAAAATCACGTATCAAATTAATGAATGTTTCCTAGAACTAATGTTCCCTTTCTGCAGAATTGTTAGCTCATTCAAGCAAAAATAAACATCCAAAAGCTGAGGTTACATTTGAACTTGTTGTTGAGGTGAGTGAAGCAAGAATTATTTATGTGGATTGTATATCATGTTGTACATGGCGCCTATTCATAGGAGTAGATAAGAAAATCATTCAAATCAAAAGCAATATTATTTTTGTGAATTTCTTGTTAAGAAAGGTGATTACAATTATAGGATTGTTTTTCAAAGTTCAACATATAAGTCTTTTCAAACTAGGGTGGTTGTTCTTTCACCTAGTTTGTGAATGTGGTCAGTCTGCACTCTTTCTTGCAATTTGCTTTCATGCCCATTATTGGAGTACCGCTCACATGTAATGACTCCGGAGATCCAGCCTATTTTTCATTGTCACGGTGGGAGTATTGCAAGTTTTTTTCATTTCAACTTGACCTAGTGGACTTTTAATGCGCAATATAAATATTTGTGTCCTATTCATCTAATGCTCCCCAATTCTTTATTCATTATTTAAACTTAACTTTAAAACATCTTTCACAAACAATTGAAGAAAAGGAACAACGAGAATTTTGCAGGCAGACTATAAAAACACCAAAATACGTAGATTGACTTGTGCAACTCTTGGGATGGTGCCATCAAAAGCACGATATGTTTCTCGTCGATGAATCTCTGCCACAATAATGCTTGGATAATATTTATATGGGGAATAACAGGGGGGTCATCTCAAATGGGATCGGTATTCCTCTCACCCTAGTTGCATAGTTTATAGAACAGATGGTCCTCATTTAGACTAACATGAACAAACATTTGAGTCTTTGGATCAATACTTGCATAAATCATAACCGCAATCCTGTATTCCACGTGCAAATTACTACAAACGTTAAACCATAACCAAAAATCAAATACATTTAGCGAAGACGGTGAAGGAGCAAGTCTACGCTGCAAGGATCCTCGATGAAGAAGTGGAACATTGAGAAAAGACCAAGTGGAGACTCTTTCACATCCTTGATGCAAATTAGACCATGTGTACCAAATAGTTGAAATATAGTAATCCCTGTAATTGGAATAAAAAAACCTAAATTACATGTGCTATAAGATGTATTGAGTTATATGAGTTTAGTTTTGAGGGCCATCTTAAGTAGGTGATTGTAGTGCATTGTAAGTGTAAGAGTACTTTCCACATCTTTATATTGAATAATGAACTTACAAAAATAGTAAATAAAACTTGTTAATTCTATTTTGAGAAATATACACAAAATCAACAACATCGCCACTAATAGTAAGCGCAAAATTTAATATTTCAATATTTTGAAATCTAAATAATAAATGTTTTCTAAATATGTTAAAGCACATGCTTGTTGGGGAGAAGTGAAGATATAGATAATTTAAAAACTAAACTTATAAAGAAGAAGTAGAAGATATTTTAACGTCCATGAGGCTACCAAAGACAACCCATGGGACTTTTTCTCGAAAAATTGCTTTCCATTATGCTTTGATGGATGCTCATACCCTGTTCCAAAGCTCCCATTTTGGCATGGGGTGGGAGGATGCTGACAAAGGTTGTGGAGTCTGGCTTTAGGCCTAACAATTGCATTTGCTTAAAAGCTTCAGCAACCTTTTCAACAAACACTTTTTGAACATATCTAGCAATCATTGCATTCCTTGAGACCACATCTCTTTGAGGCATTTTGTCAAACAGTTCACGTGCATTGTTAATGCTTCCATATTTTGCATACATGTCTGCAGGGCACTTGCAACTACATCATTTGACAAAAGTCCATTCTCTATTATGCTTTGGTGGATGTCCATACCTGTTTCAAAGCTCCTATTTTGGCACATGCAGGGAGTATACTAGTAAAAGTGAACTGATCAGGTTGGACACTCGTTGGTTGCATTTGGCGAAACAATATCAATGCTTCGTGAGGATGCCCATGTCTTTTATAAGTTGCGATAATGACATTCCATGAGAACATGTGTTGTTCAGTCATTTGGTCAAACACTTGGCGAACATCCAGTAAATAAAACTTTGGTAATTAGAGAATAAAATTCCTGTAGTTGTCTGCCTGAAATGTTTTAAGATTGTGATATTTTCTTCCTTTAAAACAAAACATCGAACCACCCATGTTCAAGACTAACAATTCAGTATGCCATATAAGGATAAACAAAAAACAAAATGTGGGAAAAGAGAGGGAACACTAACTTTATTAGAATTGTAACAACTTTCCCATTCTGATCCAACAGTGCAACGTCCTTTGACTGCCCAATTGCTTCCTTCTGCAAGTCGTCAATGGCCAACACAATGGGCAAGGACATGTTAACCACGAAACCATCCTGTAGCTTGAGCCAATTGAAATGAAGAGTTTGGAGGAACTCAGTCTGTCTCATGAAGCCCTTATGAGGGGTAGCCCATCCTTTGCTCACAACATGAAACAATTCCAAATCAAGCCTTGAAAGCCTTATCTGAGGCAATGAACGAGCTTCTTTTCTTATAGAATCCCTTTGAGTTTCTGGAACAAGGAGGTCCACCAACTTCCCAATATCTGGCTCAATCAAAGAACACCCAATGACAACCCTTTTTCTTATTGACATGCAAATAGGGGATTCAAGTAAAGTGCAATAATAATAGTGTCGGCAATGATAGTGTTTCTTCAAGAAGCGGCACTAGGAAGAAGCATGAGATGCAGGCCGCACATGCATATCTGTGACCACAACGACATTCCTACCTTTGTAAAATATCGCTACTATGAATTCAGCTGTATATACCTATTTGTCTCAGCGCCAGAAATGTGGGGATTACATGCTAGGGCAGGTGGCAGGGTGGCAGAGCAGCAAGCTGGCAGAGGCGACAGAGGATAATTTGGAGTAGGTCAAACTAGAGAGCGTCATTGTCCGAGACTTAACTGGAGGGTCGACACGCCTTTGGCGAATTTTTTTTTTTTTGCATTTAGGAAAAATAATAATAATCATCCTTCTAGATGAAATACAAGAGTGAGTACCTCCTAGACTTAGATTTTTAAAGTTTAATTTGTTCTTTTCAGCTCATCGAGCTTACCGTCTTGTCTAGATTAAAAATTGTTTACTGCATGCTTTATGGTTTCTCTTTTTAAATAATTCAAATTAAAAAGATATGATAAATTTTGATTTCTTGTGGGTTGAGTTAAAGAGAAGATGGTTGGGAGGACTTGTTATGCATTAGGACACCTTAAAATATGTCAGGTAATTGAGTTATAAAAACCCTTATAAATATAAAAAATAGTTAAAAAGAAGAATTCAAGCCGTACATGCAATATGATAGTTTTAAGACTAGCAATCACATGTGCACAATACAATGTGAACACCAAAGGGTATATGTTATTTGATTTAGAGGGATAGTTATTACTTTTGTAGTTGATGTTGATAAGTGGTGTGATTGATTTTGTAAGTGTAGGAATATAGATGAAGCATTGCGTTTAAAGGTTCTATCTCTACATTTCAAATATGTTACAAATTTGTACATATACATTTGCAAATCTTATATCATGAGTGGTAGCATTTTGCGGACTATTTTATTTGAACTAAACATGAATACATGAAGAATTTCGTACATTTGTGGATTTTATTTCATGAATGGTAGCCTTTTGTGGCCAATTTTATTTGCACTAAACATGAATACATTTGATACCACTTTGGATAGTTAATTACTTTTGTAGTTGATGTGATTTGTAATTATTTGGGGAAAATTGTGTCACTGTTGCAACATGTTTGAGGCGGTGGTTGCATTAGTTGTTTGGTTGGTTTTTTGTTGAAAAAGCCTTTTTTGTACTGTCAATAATATGTTAATAAGGGGTGTGATTGATAGTGGAAGTGTTGTAATATAGATGGAACATTACATTGAAAGGTTCTATGTGTACATTTCAAATTTGTTACAAATTCGTATATATACGTTTGCAATCTTATATCATGAGATTTGAACTAAACATGAATATATGAAGACCTCCGTACATTTGTAGATTTTATATCACGGGTGGTAGCCTTTTGTGGTTTTTTTTATTTGTGCTAAACATGAATACATTTGATACCCCTTGAATGGCATTGCCACTTTGGATACAAGTGTTAAGTAGAGTAGTAGTGAAGGTGCCATGGTTTGTAGTTGTGCTTGAACAAGTCCCAAGTGCCATTGATGTCATGTGGGGTTGAGCCAAATTCAGAGACTATATTTTTGAAAGGCTTGTATAAAAGGAGTTTTGACCAACATAAAAATGTCATAGGATGCTAAATCCTGAGTTGGGCCGACCCTGCTTTGTTAGAACATATGGTGTAAGAAACAATTTCACATAGCTGATATCAGAATGGGATCAAGTGTTTCATGATTTACTGTTGTTCCCACTCATAGATGATTGAGAATTCAAACCTTCGTGGATAAGGAATCGACTTAGAAGAAGTTTTCTTTTGAAAGGAAGGATCAGCTGTTGAGTGAAGCACCCTAATGACAGTTC
This sequence comes from Taxus chinensis, assembly GCA_019776745.2. Taxonomy (NCBI): domain Eukaryota; kingdom Viridiplantae; phylum Streptophyta; class Pinopsida; order Cupressales; family Taxaceae; genus Taxus; species Taxus chinensis. Next base: position 229,184,448 of record CM034150.1, read on the forward strand.
AGTAACTGGATATTACCAATAAATTCTAGCCTTAGGTAAAAGCCTCTTTGGTTTGATATATGTGTTGTGCTTTGCAACTTGTATTAAGAATTATACTATTGGTTCTTTTCATTGTATTCTATCCTAGAAGTCTTAGTATGGAAAGTAATTTTCAAGCCTAATTTCGTTTGTCAGACATATACTTTCAAATGTCGAAGCACTTGCTAGATTTTCAATTACAAACAGCTAGTATTTATATATATAAACATGGTTCGCGTACATTCATATTCATGTATATTACCATACAAACTTTGGGGCATATCCATGAAAATTAATAGAGCTACTATTTCCCGCCTTATTTGTGACTCTTTTTTAACAAAGTTAGTTAAACAAATAGAATGGAAAACAATAAGAACAATATGTACACTTGAACTAACAAAACTATATGTATCTATATGGAGATACAATGATAAAGAAATTACAAATGCATAGTTGTTGGTTTACAAAAAACTGAACATGTATTTTTAAAAGTTTGATTCTCTGTCCCATATATATTGCCACAATAAATACATGGAATTATTTGAAACAAGAATATAGATGAAACATTACATTGAAAGGTTCTATGAGTACATTTCAAATTTGTTACAAATTCGTACATATACATTTACAAATCTTATATCATGAGATCTGAACTAAACATGAATACATGAAGACCTCCGTACATTTGCAGATTTTATATCATGAGTTATAGCCTTTTGTGGCCAATTTCATTTGCACTAAACATGAATACATTTGATACCCCTTGAATGACACTGCCGCTTTGAATACAAGAAGTGTTGACTAAAGTAGTAGTGGAGGTGTTATGGTTTGTAGTTATGCTTGAACAAGTCCCAAGTGCCATTGATGTCATGTGGGGTTGAGCCAAATTCAGAGACAATATTTTTGAAAGGATTGTATAAAAGGAGTTCTGACTAACAGAAAAGATCATAGGACGCTGAATCCTGAGCTAGGCCGACCCTGCTTTGTCAGAACATATGGTGCAAGAATCAATTTCACATAGCTGAGATCAGAATGGGATCAGGTGTTTCATGATTTACTGATCACAATCAACTAAAGAAGTTCATCTTCACTGAATTCTACCAGATCTACACTTTTTTCTTGGGTGTGCCTCATAATAGCCTTTTCAGTTAGGTAGTCAAACTAAATTCACCTGATCTATAAACAACAACATTGAATAATGTTAGGTATGATAATAACTCTATAAACATATTTGAAAGCAGCTAGGGAGGTGTTGATTTTTAGATACTCTAATTTCATAATGTGAAATCCAAAATATAGTACAAATCACTCTCAAAATCACAATCCAATTTAATAGCAGGGAGGAATGTGTGGAATTTGGAAAAACACATGCCTAGAGAATTTGGAAAAACACAAAAGACATGTTGCTAGTACCTAATACCAACTCTAAGCACCATCCATATTTCTAATAAGAGAAATTGGGAAGCAAGACAACAGTCTGTTTTCTAGGATACATCATAGAACATATATGACTTTGACCAACAAGAAGAGTTGTCATAAATAAACTACAAATCACATCCTTGTCCAATTTCATTTAGAAATCAAAAACTTATGTCTGGCTTACTTCATAAAGTAATTTCCTTAGTCATGGCTAATCAACACACAAAAAGACATATAATAATACAATATCAATTATTACAAATGGTAAAGTGACTCTAAAACAACAGTCTTTATGTATTCTTGTTTCACTTAGCTTGATCAATATGACAACCCTAAAAGAGTTGGGATGAGGGAGATCAGATAATAAATGTATGTGATATATCAAGGGTTGGTTGCTTCAATATGAAAGGCTAGAGGAATAAGAGAAATTAAATTATCAGAGCTATGTAATATATATTAGGGGATGGTTGGTTAGATATCAAGTGCCACAGTTCAAACTTAGAAAACAATTGAGCATACAAAAAAATGTCTTGAGTTCAATGAAGGTGATATAGGTACTTTCCCACCTCCCCTCTCTCCCTCTCCCTCCTCCTCCCCCTCTCCCTCTCCCCTCTCTCTGTGGCAATGGAGAAAAGAGCAAGATATTTCCATAGTACTTTCTAGTTGTAAAGATGGTGCAAAGACAACAAATTAAATGTTTCTTGAAGTAATTTAGATGCAACAACTAGTCTGTAAAGTTCAAGTCATTGGATGCGAGACTCGAAGTGTATGATCATATCAAGTGTGTCTGAATAATAAGAAATGGGAGCCTTGGAAAAATATAAGAAACACATTGTTTCTCGACAGAGTTAAGACCAATGAAATAGTAATATCTGGGAAAACAATACTTAACCTTAAAATATTCTAACAAGAGTGCTTTTAACATTCCAACTGTTGCTTAGTTATAGAGAATAAAAGAGTACTAATTGATCAACACTGAAATAGAAGAGGATGAAGAGACGTTTAAAAAAAAGATCAAAGACAAGTCAAAATATATGCATAGGAAAACCACCTCTTCAATCATAGAATCTAAGATTGTTAACAAGGAAAATTTCGTTCTCCGGAAATAGGTCGAACATAGAGAGATAAATGTATGAATAAAAAAATAAGTCCAGTCAAAGCGTTTCAAGATGCAATCCAGTCAAAGCGTTTCAAGCTGCAATCCAGTCCATAATATCTCATTGGAAGGAATTCTCTCTATATGCAAAATGTCCAATGTCTATATGATTTGCATAACCAAAATTACCCCCATCCTTGACCATCAGTGGATAACCAAGAGTCATGTTACAAATAACACACATTTAAATCAAGCCCCCAACACATGTAGCATTTAGTGAAGAATTGCTCCAAATCATTTTATGTAATTTAGTGTAGGCTTCAACACAAGGATGCCATCCACACAGATACAAAAGGTTGGGTCGTAATATAGCCAACTGGGTCAGTAACTTGTGATTATTCAAATTATGTTGCGTCTTCTAATGCACAACTCCTTTGGAAATTGTAGGGACGAAATCCCAAACTAAAAGAAAATATGAAACATCTTTAAAAATTAATTTTATTGTTTGGTGTCCCCAAAAATTTCACTTGGAAATGGTGGGCTACCCCTTTAAAAAATTTGTTCTATTCAAGCTAACGGGTTTGTTTTGTGTTTGTTTCCCTTGCAATTGTCTTCATTGCTTTAGAATATTTCTAGGGAGTCATAAAATTCAAACTCGACAAATACACACATGTTAAAACTCACTTTATCCCTTCACCAAGTTTTGTTTGAGAGAATTTTATTTATTTATTTATTATAAATAAAGTTCTGTTTAAAAATAAATTGTGCTGTAGTTGAACCCTACTGAGGATTTTCACGCCAGTATTGCTTCCGCCTCTTAATGGAGTGTTCACTAGGGAAGAGTTTTTACTGACCAACTAATCTGCAGGTGACCAGAGCTCAGGATTCCTTCAGGAGATTGCAAGAGGTTGCTTGGTCCAAAAAGGTGCAATAATGGATTTTATGAAAATAAGAAAAATACCACTACCAATGTGTAGAGCTCGAGAAAATACACATTTTTAGAAAAAACGACACCTAAACAGAGCCACAGAGTGAATGTTATGGCACTTGCAAATTTTTGTTGCTACATCTTCCCAGACCCTTTCCAAAACTAGAAAATTTTATTCTCTGCTTGTGTTTTCTTCACTGAAAATCTAAAAATGGAAATAAAATGCTGCTGATGAGTTTTCACACAACTTTAAAAACAGAAATCATGCAAGTCGCACTTTTTGGGAAGAGCAATTTCATAATACAAGTTGCATTTTTCAAAACTACCCATCCTCTTGAATTTCCACGTAAAACATGAAAGTCAAATCACTTAAGTGAAAGTGAGAATTTTGGCGCTACCTGGAAAGTGGGAATTTGGAGGCTTCCTGGAAGGTTGTTTTTTCCCATTATGAAAGTCAAATCACTTAAGTGCAAATGAGAATTTTGGAGCTGCTTTGACGGTGGGAATTTGGAGGCTTCCTGGAAGTTTGTTTTTTCCTATCATTAAAGTTAAATCACTTAAGTGCAAATGAGAATTTTGGAGTTGTCAAGAAGGTGGGAATTTGAAGGCTTCCTGGAAGGTTGTTTTTCCCATTATGAAAGATAAATCACTTAAAGTACAAATGAGAATTTTGAGGCTACCTGGAAGGGTAAGAATTCCCATCAAAGAGATTTTATTCACCGATACAAATCGCACTTTTAGAAAAAAACTCTCTCATGCTAATCACACTTTTTGGAAAAGTAATTTCTTCATGCAAATGGGAATTTTGGGGCTTCTTGAAAGGGTAAAATTCCCCCTTCCTTGCCCTCTTAATTTTCACATAAAAGATGTTTTATTCACCCATGTAAGTTGATTGTTTTTTAAAGCTGCCGGGAAGGTTAGAAGTTCACCCAAATCACTTAAGTGGAAAGTGGGACTTTTGGAGCTGCATGGAAGGTGGGAATTTTGGGGCTGCATGGAAGGTGAAAAATTCTCATGATGAAAGTAAAGTCATTTAAGTGAAAAGTGGGAATTTAGGGGCAGCTTGGAAGGTGAAAAATTCCCACTTCCCCTTCCACATATTTTTCACACTATTCCTAGCCCAAAAATGGTGACCCACTTTGGCAAAGCTGCATGCCTTAAAAGATATTTATTTTTATTATTTTCGGGAAAGGTTGGCGCTAAAGAGAGAAGTTGTTAGCATTAAAAAATATTTTTAATTGCCGGGAAGCATCCCGTTTTGGCACATAGGGTTGGAAAGGCTTTCTTTTTTATTATTTTGGCTATCTGCATGTTGATGTGAGTGCACAGGTGAATCAAATAATATTTTTAGCTTGCTTGGCATGCAAACAAAGTCTAAAAATATAGGGTAGGAGACTTTATAATCAAATTTTGGTGAAGAAATTGGACATTCATGTCATGGATTCTATGTTGGTATGAATTATTTGCAGGAATAATTCAATGGTGCTCATATTGGTGAAAAGAAGGAAAAGTCAATGTCTGATACATTGAATATATCTTCAGAATCAGATGAAGCAATTGCAACTTCTGCACAAAGAGATCTAGATTTTACAACTGCAAAAGCTTCACACAAAGGTGGAAAAGGGAAGTCTCAGACAAAAGTAGATTCAGACAGAATGAAGGGTGATGACAAAGGGTAATCCAACAGAACCATGTATAGTGTACAGGCATGATGAAGTTAATGATATAGACATGGGGCACGTGTCTATCATCGTATTAATGGACAAATCAAGGGCAAGAATGAAGTGTTGCAGCTGGAATAATTTATTCTCCTCTTTCTTCTTCTCTCTTATTTTCTCCGACAAAGTGATTGAGTGGTCAATTAAATTGTAAAACTTAGGTAATTGGTTTAAAAACCGTTACTTCAAGTTATTAGAAAAAGTCAATTACTTGGGAATATGTGGCAGACATGCAGGGCATTAATTTAGTCTTCAGATGCATGTCATACAAAGAGGAACTCCAGGGGAAAGGTTTCCAGTTGTTTCCTTTATACCTTCCGCATGTGTGAGTTCAATTAAAAGCTTCATATTTGTACTTGCCCTCTATGCACTATAATTAGAGGAAGAGCCTACAAGTTTAATGATAAGAACTTGTTGATCACAATTTTGCTAGAACATTATTGAGTTTTCAGGCTTTGTGCTATAACCCTTGATGTTATTTCTGTGAAAGCTAGGGAATTGAATAAAAGATAGATTTACGAATAACTTTGTGTCTACGGTGCTTTGCTTCTTGCTTATATTTGAATTTTTAGATAAACTTTGTGTTATCTAAGAGTTAGGTTAGAAGCTATTCGTTTCCTTTACTTTTGAATATTGTGAGATTTATTTGTTTATTTAATCTATGTGTATGAGACCAACTCTAAGAACTATTGGTTGAATCACACATATTCCTTCCTACTTTCCCAAATTCCATATTTTCCCCTTCTGCAAATACTTCATAACAACTACTTACTTGCTATAGAATTGCTAAGTTATGGTTCATGAGCTTTGTAATTAAAGTAAAACCCCATAAATACTTATTAGGATTCATACCCACTACATTGATAAACATCTTACACGGAAGCCTCACTGTTAAATGAGGGAAATTTATCTCATGATTGCCTAGGTTTTTAGCAATGCATAAAATTTAGTCAACATAATTTATTCTGCTATAAATCCTGAACAATAAACAAGTAATATGCAGGGCTACTTGTCAATATGACAAAGGTTAATAATTCTGAATTCATAACAATTAACACTTAAAAATGAGTAGTTGTTACAACATATTTTCAGTCAGATGGCTTGGTAGAATTATCTACTAATATACTATTACAATTTTCAAGCTTATGCATATAATAAAAAATACAAGGAATGTAGTTTCAGACACAACATTTCTACCAAAACTACTGGAACATGGGCTATTCAAGTAGATAATGGATTGATATTTACCATGCTCCATTGAAAAAAAAAAAACTCTCAATACTAACACTGCATAATTTGCACAGGTCCACTTGATTGAAAACAAAGGATAATACTGTGTGAATAGGGCTAATTGATTGAAAACAAAAGCACGAATGAAACACAATGTAAGAAGGTTTTTATGTTATATTAGTTCAATCCTCCAACCAGGTGGAAGGTCATCACAAGATTAATACTAGACCTACATCCTTTTTTTGTTATATTAGTTCAATCCTCCAACTAGGACAAAATAGGATCAAATGCTTTCTTAATTAAGAATATGTTACTCCAGGAGCTGCTACCATTTCAACTAAATTCTAGTGAATTATAACAGAGTGTCAGGGGACATGTCCTTTTGTGCTTGAAAGTCCAAAAGGAGGTTCTTGAGAGCCCATTCCTCTAACCAAAATATAGTCTCTTAAAAAAGTGCTCAGAAAGTCCCCAACATTAGGTATTCTGACATCCTGACACCATAACTAAGATAAACTAGCACAAATGTTGATCTCCAATAAGTTACAGAACAAAGTACACATACTGTATTAGAAAGGCCGCCTTTCCCAAGATCTTGGAAATCATTTCTCCACCAAAAAACTCTCATTTAGTTACCTACTTCTATTACTTTTTGCTATATCTTCACACTGACAGAGTACCAAAAGAAACAAAGGTATGTCACCTTGTGGTCCTCCGAATAATCCCTTATTACAAAAGCCTTCAATTGTCTATCCAAGGCTTTATAAAGATGCCCATTTTGTGCATATCTTACTATGGTAGCAGAGAAGTAAATACTTCTCCACATTGTTTGAAATATTTTTTTTGATTGGACATCCTATTGCCTTCATCCACTAAGATAAAATTTCCATCTCTCCATAGATCACCTATGTTTGTGTGTATGATTTTTCTCCTTATAACATCCAGCTTGTCCACTCTGATTTCTCTCCCTATCCATTGTGAGGATAAAAAATTGAAATGGCTTGAGAGAGAAAGCATGAAGAATGACAGTTTAGAACATGAAAGTTGGAGTTCGTCCAAATTCCAATACTACTGACTATGTTTTTTGAAGACAATAGGAGAGGTAAAGAAAGGATGCCAAGTACATTTAAAATCTAAGAAAATACCACCTTCTATAAGTTCTTGACTGTAATGGAGCAATTTCATTGACTGTTAAGACAATGGTTTCTCCCTTATGCTCAAGAAATCATTCAACAAGTGACACTCCTTTCCAAGATGATCCTTCCTATTTTCTATACATTCACCCATATTCATAATTATACCAAATTCCTATGATTCTTGGGTTGGCATTGAAGGTAGCAGTATTCTTGTTTTGTAGACAACCAATACACTACAAAACATTCATTCATCTACCCTGATAGAGGTCTAAGTACATCTCCTAATGGCCTACAAACTTTCTCTACAACCCATTCCTTCCATTATGATTGTCGAGTTCAAGATCATGTATTTACTACTACTGTTTAGATCTTTAATTATGAAGGCTTAATTCCTTTCATAAGGTAAGAATATGAATGCCATAAGTGGATCATACCTGGTTTCAGTCCTCTTTCCACAATCCTCAAGTAGATAGAAAAATAAAACTTCCTTTTGCCAGGATTTCCCTTCTTACATAGTGATAGTATCCTGTCTTACACAGTCTACTAGGCCAGTTTAGAGACAAATCTAGGTCTAACTTTCACATGACATAGCCTTTATCCTTAATGTCAACATTTTTAGATACCCTTTTACGTCTATTTGAAGCCTACAAAGCTTTAGATTCCAATTTCTCGTAGAATTTACACAGCTCACATTTTCTTGTTTAGTATTGGGCCTCAAGCGGTTTTATCATAAAGATTGTTAGACCCCAGAGTCTACTGAGGAAGAAGGAATTCATTGCCATATATGGGTGCAATACCAGAAGGCTTGTTAGATCCCAGAGAGATGGTTAACTGAATAAATCTACACCCACCAATAAACATTCTTACATGACAGAAACATTTTTTTCTAATTCTAGAAAACTAAATAATTTTGTACCAACCTTGGAACATGCCAAGATGCATAATTTTGTACAACCTGGGTCAAGGTCTCCTTTTCTTAGGCCTTTTTTGTCCCGATTCAAAGAAGATCCACCAGTTTAGTCCCACTGTAGAGATATGATTAGACTGTAGAATTTTACACCCTATTTGTGAAGTTTAGTTATATCAATTAATTAATCTTTGTATTGAATTATGTCTCAGACATGTCTCAAACAAACAAAATAACCCAACCCAGACATGTCTCTAACACACAAACAACCCAACTAGAAGGAAGATTGTATGTGTATATATCGTGGAATATAGAAAGTGGGTACAAATAATATCCAAGTCAACACACAATTTTACACGAAATCCCAACTATTTTCTTCTATTATTGCTCCAATTTTAGATATAAATAATACCCATAGTACTTATAGGCTTCTAACTCGGGCAAGAGGGAAAATTGTTACAAAATCTACTGAGGAAGAAGAGTTCATTACCATATAAATGGGTGTAATACCAGAAGGCTTGTTAGACCCCAAAGAGAAAATTGTTACCAAGTCTACTGAGGAAGAAGGAATTCATTGCCATATGTGGGTGTAATAACAGAAGGATTGTTAGACACCAGAGTCTACCGAGGAAGAAGGAATGCATTGCCATATATGGGTGAAATACCAATTAATTACAGTTTTTTCCACAAGAGATGAATTGAAAATCATCATATTTGCAATTTTCTTATATTCATATTTACACAGACTCAAAAGAATATTATGACTTGAAAATGAAATAACTGGCTTTCAAATTTTATGCATACAAGACAATAGATAAGGATTGTCCCTGAAATCAGAATTTTATGCATACATGACATAGAATATGATTGAGGAAGGCATTGAAGCATAGCCATATCTGTAATAGTAGATAAGTTATTTCCTTATATGTAATTCAAATAGAAGTAGTTTAAGCAAGAGCATAAAACAGGGGAAGAACAAGTGTCTTCATTGAAACGGGGTCATCTTATTTATCCAAAGATCAACAACTCTTCCTTTCAAGTATGGAATTGGATGGATTCAGTGCTAAGAATAGCTTCTGGCATGCATCAATTCCTCTATGTATGCAAGGCCTAAAATCAAAACTGAAGTGGGGTTTCACGAAATTATTTTTTTTGTTTTCAATAACATGGGTGACAGATCCCAAAACCCCATTTACCTATTATAAAAAAATTCTTTCTATATCTAGTGTCACGAAACCTTCTCTGGCCATGATTATAACTTATATCATGCATTATGTTATGAATTTCTGGGTGTCTAAATATATATTTTTTGGTTCATTCCTCTTCCTGACACAAGTCCCCTGTATAATACCAATATTAACTAATTGAAATAAAGAAGGTTTTTTATCTGTTGTGATCTTCTTAGTATCTATTTTCTTTCTTGTTAAAAAGATTCTTCTCCAATTTTTTTGAAGAATCTCAATCATGATATTATTTTTTAAAATGTACATTAAGCCAACTATATAGACCAGACTTATATGACAAACATTCATCATGGAAATATGTCCCAATATGGTTACATGTTGTTTATAAAAAGTTGGATTGTCATTTGTGCACTGTCCGAAGGAGACATGGAAGTAACTGTCAAGGATACATATGTACAAGCGTATTATCATATCTCATGAGATAGGAAGAAGGTTCCCAGGAATGTCATAAATTTTAAATTTGGGCCATTTTCCTTTTAATTGTTTTAAATATTTTCATAAATCATAATACTCTAAAGATGCATTTTATAAACTATAGAGACTTATTTTTTAGATGCATTGGCTCAAAAGGCTTGCAATTTGCTACAAAAACCTTTTAAAATTATCCCTTACATTTCCATCAACTCTAGACTGCATTAATAATCCTCTAAATAGATGTAACAACAATCACAATAGACAACACCCATAACTTCCATATACAACTTGAACCATATTCAGCTATATGGCTTCAAAACTATGTAAACAACTTCTCACTACCATCTACTCCTGCTTGCATTTGTTAGAAAGGTTAGAAGACCTTATAGATGTTATGACTATGAAGTACATAACTTTGTGGTATTAGCTACTATGCTTGAAGTACTTAACAATGAATAATGTTGCTCTTGAGCCGATTTCTTCCAGCAATATTTGACCCAAAAAAAGTCACAAATGTTTTGAAGTGCTCTTTTTTTGCAATAGTTTCCCAAAGTTGACCATTCTTTGTCATATCATTAGATTTTGTCACATCAAATAGTGTGATACTCATATTATTCCTAATTATACAAAGTTTCCCATTCAAGAGGATTATCCCATATCATTTTGTTCTCACACATATCAAATAGCATTTTTTACATCTTTCTCATGTTCATCTTCACTATATCCCTTTCGGCGTTCACATCGTACATTTAACGTACAATGCACACAAGGTAGTGTTAGCTTATTAATTGTATTTCAACTTCCAGAATACCCACATTCTTCGCCCATTTGTGTATGATCCTATCTTGTATTTCTGCTGGAAGACCCACAATTGGATAAGCAAGAAGACAAGAAGCCTCCCTAACATAACATAATTCTTACCTGGTATTTTAGGTATTTTTATTTCACAATAACACAATAATTTTAATGATTACTAAATGATTGCCTCTTTTTTTACCACAAGTGGGTGTAGATAATACTCAAATTTTATTTCTTACTAAACACTCACCAAATATTTTTGTTTTACAAGACCATAACATGTTTATATATTACTATTTTGATTGTTTAAAACTTAAATAAGTCCATGTAATACAAACAATTACAAAAAATAATTCTTCAGGTCTACAAGGCAACTCCCACAAATGCAATTTAACAGTGACAAAATTTAGTAGAGAATTTGTTTACCTTTGAGACCATCTTATTACTTGTATATCAGTTTCTAGAATATGTTCTGCCCTGTTTGAGAAATAGCGGGAGTACTAATTATTTCCTCTTTTTTATGCCACAAGGTAATGTTAGCCTATTAATTGTATTTTAACTTCCAAAATACCCACATTCTTCGCCCATTTATGTATGATCCTCTAATCTTGTATTTCTATTGGAAAGCCCATGATTGGATAAACAAGAAGACAAGAAGCCACCCTAACATAACATAATTGTCCCCTGGTATTTTAGGTCATTTTATTTCACAATAACATAATAATTTTAATGATTATTCAATAACAAGTGTTTTGAATGATTTCATCCTTTTTTTGTTACAAGTGGGTGTGTATAATACTCAAATTTTATTTCTTATTAAACACTCACCAAGTATTTTTGTTTTACAAGAGCGTAACATAATTATAGATTACTGTTTAGAATGCTTTAAACTTAAATAAGTCCATGTAATAAAACAATTACAAAAAGTAATTCTTCAGGTGTACATGGCATCTCCCACAAATGCAATTTAACTGTGACATAATTTAGTAGAGAATTTGTTTACCTTTGAGATCATCTTATTGTCTGTATATCTTACATTCCCTGATAACCCTGATTGTAGTGCAGTAAGTCATTACATTATTCATCAAATTTAAACTCAAGACTCTCCCAGTGCCCAAATTGAGGAAATGAGAATCTCTTCCTTATAGTTAAACAGTCTTTGGATAAAATTATATAGTGTCAACTTTGATCATAATTCTGTGTAATGTATTCATGTTTAGTTCAAATAAAATAGTCCGCAAAACGCTACCACCCATGATATAAGCTTTACAAATGTATATGTACGAATTGGTAACAAATTTGAGATGTAGCGATAGAACCATTAAATGTAATGCTTCTTCTATATTATTACACTTACAAAATCAATCACACCCCTTATCAACATCAACTACAAAAATAATAACTATGCTTTTAAATCAAATAACATATAGTGTTCGGCGTTCACATTGCATTGTACACATGTGATTGCTAGTATTTATAATATTTATCATTAAATTATTTATTTTTCCTTTTTAAATATAAGATATATTTTGTTTCAAATTAAAATGAGCAATATTTATAAGTGTTTCGAGTAAAGTATTAACTACGCCTACACCTTTAGGGGGTGCAAGGGAATCGTTGATAAACAATTTTTTGATAGATATTTTTTGGAGGTTTTTTGACACGAGTTTTTCAAATTAATTTTTTTGGCAAAAATCTTTTGACTCAAGTTTTTCTGGAGAGGCTTTTCGACATGGTTTTCCGGCAGGGTGAAAGCAATTCGTTGACATGAGATAATTTTTCCAAACATTTTTTAGGCAATTTATTGGAGCAAGACAACTTCTCTAGCGATTTGTTAGAAATGAATTCCATTATATAAAGTCTATTTATTAATTGTGGTCATCGAAAACCACTAATCTTTAATGATGTGATAGGCGTCTCTTATATTTATTAAGAGTTGTTGAAACTCTTATTAATCTTGAATTTGACCTTCTTGTTTAGAAACTTCATCTACATTTTCACTCCACAATTGTAATATGAAACAATTGTTGAGTGTTGACGTGGTCATCACTTTTTTAAAGCTCATATCTAGTTTAGTTCATATCTTTCCATGAACCTACCATGTACCTACCATGTTCTATTTTACATTTGAGTGATTTATATATACTCTCTCTATTCACTATAAATTTGTAATACATGCCATATGTATTTCGTCTTTAAAAAGACGAGGCAACACCTTAACGACTTCATTCTTTTGATTGACAATTTTGCTCTTTCAACTTGTCTTTTCTCATTTTTTGTGATATTATTATATGTGCTCCTCTCTTCCTTTGATATTCTTTGTGGTATTCTCATATATGTTTACTTCATTCTTGCTCGAATAGTTTAGTGTGGGACATACCATGTTCATTGCGAATTTTAAATAAACATTTCATATAGTTATGAATAAGAATTTTAGAATCATACATGAGTCGTAAAAGGAATTCCGGCATGCACTGAGATGAAGAGGCATATCGGCCTCGCAGTAGTAAGGTATGTATTTACAGGTAATTTTTATTACTATATTAAAGCCCCAGAGGAGAAGAGGAGAAGGCTACGTAACCAAACATACTCATCCTGCAACCAGTCAACCAATATGTTAGTAAGAGGGTCACTTCCATTTGATGCCATCCCAATTGGCATGAGGATAATGGAGTTTTGAGATTTATATATTGATGCAAACCAAGATTATCAACCAATATGAAATTAGTTATGTCAATGAATGAGGGTTTCGGGATTGTAAAAACAATTCCAAGATGCACTGAGATGAAGAGGCATATCAATCTTAGGGAAGCAAGGCATGTTTTTAGAGATAATTTTTTTATTATATTAAAGCCAAAAAGAAAGAGAGTGGAACACTGAAAAAACAAACATATTCATCTCATTACCAATCAACCATTATGTTAGTAAGAGGGCCACTTCGATTATGGTGTCACCCTTATTGGCATAAGGATCACATGGTATATTGGGGTTTATATATTGATGTGGATCAAGCTTATCAACCAATCTAGAATTATTATTTTCAATGAATGAGGATTTTAGAGTGGAAAAAACAATTCCGAGATGAGATGAAAGACATATTGGACTTGAGGTAGTAATATGTGTTTTAGAGACATTTTTTAAAATTATAGGCAATTCATAGATGAGGAGAGGGGAATGCCAAGTAAACAAACATACTCATCACACAACAAGTCAACCATTATGTTAGTAAGACGATCACTTCTATTGTGGTGTCACCTCTAATTGGCACAAGGATCAAGCTATATTCGGGTTTATATGGTGACAAAAACCAAGTCTCTCATCCAATGTGTGATAAAAAAATCAACTAATGAGGATTTTAGTCGTGGAAACAATTCTAAAATGTATTGAAGAGGATTTGGGTAGTAATATGTATATGAAATCTCACAAAACCAACTCATATATATTTAAAATTGATAACACATTTATGAGACATATCCGTAATTTATATATAAGAAGTTAGGCTAAAAATGAGTAAAATACCTGAAATAATTGATACTCCATATCTAAATTGTATCTTTAGCATTATTTCAAATAAGAAAAACACAATAGGAAGATATATAGGGAGAGCTTGGAGCTCTGGATGTGAGGAGGTGAAAACAAGTCCTCCATTAGAGTTGCTTTAAGCTCTTCCTTATTAAGTGCTCTTAGTTTTCTTTGACCCCTTCGTTGCATGTGTGATTTTGTTCCTTTCTTTGTGTTAATGGTCCCTATTTATATTTGGTAAAGTCGGGTGGTTTTGTCTTGTTTTATGTTACCTTGTATCTATTTTCCCTACCTTGGTAGACATGCTAGAAAATTTTGGGAGATAAGATATCCATTAATGTTTGGAAGGAGTTATTGTGAAACAATCATCTATTGGGGAATGGTATTGCTAAAAAATATTTTCCCCATACAAAGAATAAAAGAGATGAGACAGTTGGGAGAGAAGAAGGGAAGGGGGATAATGAAAAGAAAAAGGGAGAGAAATCAAATAAAAGTGAGAATATTAAGAGCCCTAATTTTCATCATTCAAGTGTGAACATAAAGAAATTATTCATTAACTTATTGCGAGCGGAGGAAGCGATCAAGGATTCAAAAGGAGCATTGTTTGTACAAGATGGACAAGAGTTTGTCAATGATATATAACAAGATAAGGAAGGTACGCCCCTTGCCCCATCTACAATTTTTTTTGGTGCCAAACGAAGACATGACAAATGACACTATTGAAAAAAATAGGCTTAAGAATGCAGGGATTTTTTGTGTGCCTTAGTCAAAATGCTTTTCCTTCCTAAAAATTTCTTTGATAATTGGCTAAAATTTTTATGGGGCAAAATGGGAGTTATGTCAACCTTTGTCAAATGTTACTTAGAAAGGTGTCTTCTTGGTATTTAAAAAAAAATCTAATATGTAGAGAAGGGCCATTAACAACCCCTTATGGAATATAAAACAATCGATCTTCATAGCCATCCCTTGGAACTTCGAAGTGGACTGCCAAAATATTATTCTCATGGTCACGCTTAGATGGGGTGAAAATTTATAATGTCCCACCACAATTATGGAACTTCTTTCCGCAAGTGCTTAACCAATAAGTGAATTAATTTTTAAGAGTGGAAGATAACAAGGTCACTTTACCTCATATGAATGTTAGGGTTGTCATCTCTATGAAGCTTGCTAAAATATTCCTTGAAACCCTAATTTTGGATATGAAAATAAATAGTTTATTTTCCCTATTTTTGGTCTAGGTAGACTGAATTTATTTTTTCTCACTTACAAATATCGCTACATGGAAAAAAATGCCCACTTCTACCTCTTATTAAAAAGTCTAACTCTTGACTCTAGGAGAAACATTATTGTGACACACCCTCACATGTGATGCCATTATGGAAGATTGTATTCTAATGGACAGTTCCATCATGTGATGGCTAGATGTATTCCTACCTCATGTGGGATGCGATTCTACTTTGATGAGTAACCCCCTCCCCACCGCCCCCCCCCCCCCTCCCCCCTTCCTGCTAATCCTTCTCTACTAAAGTCTCTCCCTTCTAGCTCGCCATTCTCCATAAAGAGAATCTTCTTAGGCTCTCCTATTTTCCCATCCATTATGAAGACATGGGAAAAAAATGAAGCATCTTGTTATAGCCTAACCTATCTTTTATGGTATGGGTCTCAAGTGTTAGGGATATAGATCAATATGGTAAAACGTGAAACACAAGAACAAACTCCTTTCCCGAACTAGAGGATGTTATGGTTATTTTTAGTTTGTGAAAGACATTTAAACCTTCAAGGACTTACATCTTTATGGTTCTTACCTATATTGGGATGAATTGAAAAAGAAATTTCTCATCCCTTCCATAACATAGAATATATATTATGGTTTTCAACACCTTAAATAGCTCCAATAAGGAAAGTTTGAAAATGGAAGAGGATGATGCTTTTTCAAACTCTCTAAAATGGATAAAAGGTTACCTAATTAATGAGATCCCCTCCAGGAAAATTTACATGAAACTCTCATTCTCTCCCAAAATGTTCCTTAGATTAAATGTTACTAGCAATAGTATTTAGTAGTATCACGCACACGCACACGCACACGCACACACGCACAAACACACACGCGCACGCGCACACACATGCACATGCACACGCACACACACACACGCACACACACACACATGTGCACACACATATAGACATATAGACACCCACACCCACACACCCTCTCACCCACCTACACCCACACACACACACATGCATGCATGGACACACACATGCATGCACGCGCGCACACACACAATCACACATGCGCATGCATGCACACACACAATGACTGTTTAAAACATTAGTGTGGTGAATATGTGTACCCATGTTTTCCTTCTTTCTCTCCCAAAATGTTCCTTAGATGCTACTAGCAATAGTATTCAATAATATCATACACACACACACACACACACACACACACACACACACACACACACACATGTAAGCACACACACACACACACACACACACACACACACACACACACACACAAGCACACACACACACACACACACACACACACACACACACACACACACACACACACACACACATGCACACACATATAGACAGATAAACACCCATTCCCACACAAACACACCCACACACCTCCCCCCCACACACAATCACACAAGCGCACGCACATGCACACATAATGACTGTTTAAAACATTGGTGCGATGAATATGTGTACACATGTTTTCCTTCTAATTTTAAATTTTTTTGATTGGTTTTGTTTTCGAAGTTGTTATTCCCACTTTCCAATTCATCCTAACTATATTTTATTAATAATATTTTAAGTTATCAAAATTCATTCTTAATATTCTACACTTTCTGTCTTGCTCTATTTTCATTCAATTTACAATTTTCTTTTGCTATAATAGTTCAACACTTATGTTGTTAAAACACATATTAATGTAAGCTATAAAGCCATTAAAAATTAATGCCCTCTAGGGTGGTGGGCCCGAGGCACCTATTCCCGAGCTATCCGAGCTAATGAAATTTTAAACATACTGAGGATTTGACTAATATTGGGTGTTTTTTGATTGTTAAAGCTCATTCATACGACTTTGTGCCTATTAAAGTAAATATATATTTAAGTTTATTATAAGATGGTTAAGATGATACACCGATGATACTGATGAAATCATTTTTTGTCTAGCCTATGGTTTGTTTGATTTTTGATTCTTAGTTATCACCTACATTAATTTATTATCAATATACATTTTTTGAATTGATGTATTTGTGTCTTCATATTTTTTGTTTTGAAGATTTGTATTTTTTCCGTAAAATTTTATTAGATTTCAATAAAATAAAATAAAATAATTTTGCTTTTGGGCTTTGAAGATTGCTTATGAATTTGGATATGATAGGAAGTGTTTACAAACAAATTTGTATTTTTTCATAAAGTTTGAAATATTTTACATTAAATAAAATTAAAATGATTTCGCTAGTGATCTTTGAAGATTGCCCTTTAGTTGTTAAGTGTACATATGTCTGGACAACGTCATAACTACTATTTATATCTTCATACATTAAATAGTAATCTCTTAAGGATTGTGTGTTTAAAATAAAACCAACATTGAATTGAAGAATAATGCAAACCTCAACTTGTACGAGTTTTTCGAAATAGGTACACTCCAAATTGAAAGATGTTGTAAAAATATGAATCGTAGCATTTTGAGTCTAGTTTGTAAGATACTAAATTTTATTGAAAACGGATAAGTTTAAGTGAGTCAAACAACTAAAATACCAACAGATGCTCCTGTTTTTGTTAAAAAACATAATAGAGTGACTTTCGTGCCCCCCACCATTTTTTGAGCACCATTTAGTATTTTTGAAAACCCTTTGGTAGAAAGATAGCTAGGAGCATCTAGTTTGGGCTCCATTTTTTTTAGATTTTTTTAGCGAATATTTTTTTATTTATGATTTTTCTAGTACAAAATTTTATGTTTTGAAAAATAACGGAGCTCCGACCGTGCCCCCCCCCCCCCCTAACTACCTCAAAAAATATCAAAAATTAGATTTTTTTTTTGAATATGTATAGAATTATGCCTAGTTTGGGCTAGTATAATTTTTTTTAAAATTTCGATCACCCAAAAAAAAGATACACCATGAAAGATAGACATATTTACACTTCAAAAAATAGCTATAAAAAGGCATAGTTAGAAAATAAATAATATGGAAACCTTATATTAGTCAGAAAATTTGAAAAATTATATTTTTAGAAAGAAGAGACTCTGCTCTACGTCGTGGTATAATTTTTTAAAAATGGATCGATTGTTTTATTTTGATTTATCATAGAG
This sequence comes from Taxus chinensis, assembly GCA_019776745.2. NCBI lineage: Eukaryota > Viridiplantae > Streptophyta > Pinopsida > Cupressales > Taxaceae > Taxus > Taxus chinensis. The sequence goes on from CM034150.1 coordinate 229,203,211, forward strand.
GAAGTGGCATTTTTACATTTTCTTGTAAAAACACATTGTTTGCTGTGTTTGTGCAGGTCCATGCCTCAGGCTTGGGGATCCAAACAAGATCCCAAGACTTGAGGCATGGCTTAGGAAAAGAGAAAACGAAAAATGCGTATGCGTTATAACGCGTACGTGTTCTGTGTAGTATAAAACTTATGTATGCTTTTGACATGCTTTTATTTAGATAAATAAATGTTTAAGTATAAATTTATTATTATTTATATTTTAAATTTCTTTAATTTAAATTTATTTATGTAAATATAAGAAATTAGGGTCACTCTGCACCTTATGGAATTAGTCTCACAGCTCCATGAGTCATGGTTTAGGAGATAGTTTTTTAAAGTATAATCTGGTCAGTACATAGGTAATTTTTCAGGATTTCAGCATTCAGCCTAAATCTTTTAGCATTTAACTTCTACAATCGAAACCCTAAACCATAGGCCATAAACCTAAACACTAAACTGTAAACCTTGAGCCCTAAACCCTAAACCCTAAACCTTTAACCATGATCCCTAGACCCTAAAACCTAAACCCTAAACCCTAAACCTTAAACATTCAGCCCTTACCCGTGAGCCCTAAACCCTGAGCCTTAAGCCCTAAACCCTAAGCCATAAGCCCTAAGCCCTAAACCCTAAACCATGAACCATGAGCCCTAAATGCTAAACCCTAAACCCTGAACCATAAAAACTAAATCCTAAACCCTAAACCCTGACCCCTAAACCCTAAACCTTAAACACTGAATCCTAAACCCTAAACCCTAAGCCTTGAACCCTACACCCTTATCCCTGAGCCCTAAAATCTAAACCCTAAACCCTAGACCATATACCCTAAGCCCTAAAACCTAAACCCTAAACCCTAAAGCCCTAAACCATAAACCCTAAACCTTAATCCCTAAACATTAAATCCTAAACCCTAAACCCTGAACCCTGAACCATAAACCCTAAAACCTGAACCATAAACCATAAACCCTTATCCCTAAACACTAAATCCTTACCCTGAAACCATAAACCCTAAACCCTAAACCTTAAAATCCTTAACCTCGATCCTGTAAACCCTAACCATAAACACTAAACCCTAAACCCTAAACCTAAAACCTAAATCCTAAACCATAACCCTGAACCTTGAACCCTGAACCCTAAACCCTAAACCTTAAACCCTGAACCATGAGCCCTAAACCCTAAACCCTAAACCCCAAACCATATTTCATCAATATTTCCTAGTCTCGTGCCTAGAACCATCATTGAGTCTGCTTATAGAACTACCTTGTTTATGAGAGGTGGGACAAGTAACTAAATGGATATGACATCTACCTTGTGCCTTGTAATGCATATATTACACATCTCTTCCAAACTTGTTTCTCCCCACATATACTTGCACTCTTGAATGTAAATTTATTCACACTCTGAAACAAATTTCACATTTCTCATATTTCCATGTATGGTATTATGCAAGCCAGGATGACCCATTGGAAGCTGGAAAAAATAACCATCACAACAAAAAAATTAATCTTAAAGGAAACAAAAGAAACATAGAGAATATATCAATGCAGAGGTGTAGGATCATAATTGAATTTCCTGTAGTATCCTCTCCTCCGGAGAAAGATAAAGTTCAAGTGTTCTACTGGAATGGATAGTAAATTTGACAGAACTTCCTAAAGTGTTCAAAATAAGCATAGAAATAGGGGAATGGCTAAGAACACTAAGGGGTTATCAATCGCCTAGTAAATATTTCTTGTTTAGTTCTAAATGGGAGTTACCTGGCCTACGACTTAGTGACCTTCCATTCATTGATAATTCCTTATATGATAAACCCATGGATGTTTTCAAAATCCCCTGAACAAAAAGATAGGGGTAGTCATCAATCCTAGTGAAGGGTGTGATGTGATTTCCAAGAAACTTGAAATTCATATAGATTTAGAGGTCATAACATGAATTTACAAATATCTCTATCATTATAAATGGAAGCCAAGTAACAGTGTCTCCCTGTACATCCAAGGATTGAGGACTACTGGGGTCTTTGGAAGGATTGGACAGTCAGGAATATGACATTTCCCTCCTTCAAAATATCAACAGATGAAAGACATCAAATTTTGATGACTCTCTTTGAATGTTCTGCCTACAAATTCGATGAACCCTGAACTCTGTGACCTAAACCCTTAACCCTCAACCATGAGACCTAAACCCTAAACTATAAACCCTAAACCCTAAAACCAAAATAATAAATCCTAAACCCTAAACACTAAATACTAAACCCTAAAACCTAAACCCTAAACCCATAACCCTAAACCCTTGACCCTAGACCCTAAACCCTGAGCCCTAAGCCCTAAACCCTAAATACTAAATCCAGAGCCCCGAGCTCTAACCCCCAAACCTTAAACCAGTAACTCTGAACCCTGAACCTTAAGCCATAAACCATGAACCATGAACCCTAAACCCTAATCCCTAAACCATAAACCCTAAACCTTAAGCCTTGAACCCTACACCCTAATCCTTGAGCCCTAAACCCTAAACCTTAAACCCTGAGCCCTAAACCCTAAATCTAGAGCCCTGATCTCTAACCCCTAAACCTTAAACCGTAACTAACCCCTAAACCTTAAACCCATAACTCTGAACCCCAAACCCTGAGTCGTAAACCTTAAACCATGCACCCTAACCCCTAAACCCTAAACCCTGAGCCCTGAGCCCTAAACCGTAAACCCTAAACCTTAAGGCCTAAATGTTAAATCCTAAAGGTCCCTAAACCCTAAACCCTAAAAACTAAATCATAAACCCTAAACCCTGACCCCTAAACCCTAAACTCTAAACCCCAAGCACTAAATCCTAAACCCTAAACCCTAAGCCCTAAGCCCTAAACCCTAACCCTAAACCCTAAGCCCTAAACACTAAACCCTAAACCCTGAACTCTATGACCTAAACCCTTAACCCTAACCCTGAGACCTAAACCCTAAATTATAAACCCTAAACCCTAAAACAAAAATAATAAACCCTTGAACACTAAAACCTGAACCCTAAACCCTAAACCCTAAACCTTGAACCCTGAGCCCTGAGCCCTAAGCCGTAAACCCTAAACACTAAATCCAGAACCCTAAGCTCTAACCCCTAAACCTCATATATTTCCAGTAGGTCTCATGAGTGAGTTCATTTTTTGAATATATTAGGACCATATTTCCTAGTCTTGTGCCTAGAACCATCATTAAGTCCTTTTACAACTACCTTGTTTATGAGCTCGGTGGGCATTTCCCTCCTTCAAAATATCAACAGATGAAAGACATCAAATTTTGATGAATCTCTTTGAGTTTTGTTCCTACAAAGTCGATGAACCCTTTTTCAGTTGAATACTCTCTGTCAATACTAATAAGAATGGGTAAGACACAAAACATTACAGTGAGTGAAATAGTTCGCATGCAATGGGCATTTCCCTCCTTTAAAATATCAGTAGATGAAATGCATCAAATTGTGATGACTCCCTTGAATGTTCTGCCTACGAAGTAGATTAACCTTTTTTAGTTGAATACTCTTTGTCAATACTTATAAGAATGGGTAAGACATAGAACATTACTGTGACTGAATGGGTGAGCCTAATCCATGAGCCTTAAATCCTGAACCCTAAACCCTAACCCCTAACCCCTAAACCCTAAACCTGAGCCTTAAACCCTAAACCCTAAACCCTTTTCCCTAAACCCTGAACCCTGACCTTTAAACCTTAAACCCTAACTCCTAAACCCTAAACCCTAAACCCTAAATCCTCAACCCTAAACCTTAAACCCTAAACCCTAAACCCTATACCATAAACCCTAAGCCCTAAACCCTAAATAAACCCTAAACCCTAAAACCTAAAAACCCCTAAACCCTAAACCTTGAGCCCTAAACCCTAAGCCCTGAACCCTAGGCCCTAAGCCATAAGCCCTAAGCCAAAACCCTAAACCTTGAACCCTTAAACATAAACCCTCAACCCTAAACCCTAAAAACTAAACCCTAAACCCTGAACCCTCAACTCTCAACCCTAAACCCTAAACCCTCAACCCTGATCCCTAAACCCTAAACCCTAAACCCTAAACCCTGACCTTTAAACCTTAAACCCTAACCCTAAACCCCTAAACCCTAAATCCTCAACCCTAAACCTTAAACCCTAACTCCTAAACCCTAAACCCTAAATCCTAACCCTAAACCCTAAACCCTGAACCCTAAACCCTAAACCCTATACCTAAACCCTCAAACCCAAAACCCTCAAACCCTAAACCCTCTAACCCTAAACCCTAAACCCTAAACCCTAAAACCCCTAAACCCTGAACCCTAAACCCTAAACCTTGAGCCCTAAACCCTAAACCTTGAACCCTAGGCCCTAAACCCTAAGCCAAAACCCTAAACCTTGAACCCTCAAACATAAACCCTCAACCCTAAACCCTAAAACCCTAAACCCTGAACCCTAAACCCTAAACCCTAAACCCTCAACCCTAAACCCTAAACCCTCAACCCTGATCCCTAAACCCTAAACCCTAAACCTTGAGCCATAAACCCTAAACCCTCAACCTTGACCCCTAAACCCTAAACCTTGAACCTTGAGCCCTAAACCCTAAACCCTCAACCCTTAACCCTAAACCATAAACCCTAAACCTAAACCCTAAACTATAAACCCTAAACCATAAACCCTAAGCCCTGAGCCCTAAACCCTAAACCCTAAAATCTAAACTATGAGCCTTAAACTAAACCTTAAACCCTAAACTCTAAACCTTGAGTCCTAAACCCTTAGCCCTAAACCCTAAACCCTGAGCCCTAAACCCTAAACCCTAAATCATAAACCCTCACCCAAAGGAAAGTCCTAAAAAGATCATTCAACGTGTTTCAGTGTGTAGGGAATAGTGTTTAAGGTGATCGATCGACTCATTTAGTTTTGATGAGAGACTACTTCCTTTGAAGGCCTAAAAAGGCATTTTTGGCCATTTTGTAGTTAATTGAACACCCTTCAGAACAAGCTAAAATGAGCTAGTCATGTCACCGAGTTATCAAGGACCATTATTTGTGAAGTATTAAGGCATCGTTTGTCTCCATAAGAGACATATGAGCAAAAACATGTATGAGAATCATGAATTTGATTCCATGAAAGGATGCTTTTAGAGCTAGGAAAGGTGAGGGGATGATCTTTATATGGAGCACCATGTTTCTAAGAATGAGCAATCATCTGAGTTCACTTGATGCAATTCACTTGGTACTATTCGTAACAACTCATTCAACACCTAGTAGTGTTATCACACCTTAAGGAGGAGGCACATTACAATCACCTCATTTTGGCCATAGGACAGGAATCCCATTCAGGGAACAATCCTCTATCTACAAAGTGAGGATCTCTTTTTAGTAAGAAGTAGACAAACATCATAGAGTTAATTCATGGTCACTAAAGTGAATTATGGACCAAATTTAAAAATTAGTACCAATTCAAGCAGTGGTAGGGCCAAAATCCATTTTAGAAGGTCAAAAAACCTAAAAAATGACTATATGCTTTCCCAAAACAAAGACCGACTACAATATATATGCCCTGAAAGTTTTAGGTCGTTTGCTGAAATCCTGAAAATGAGTAAGTACTGACCAGATTAGATTTTGAAAAACTATCTTCTAGATTATAACTGTTGGAGCTACGAGACCACTTCCATAAGGTGCAGAGTGACCCTAATTTCTTATATTTACTAAAATAAATTTTTAGTATAAGAAATAATAAAAGAAATCTTATACTTAAACATTTATTTTTGTAAGTATAAAACACCAAAACACATATACATGGTCCATACTACTCAAAACGCGTACGTGTTTTGACTTCTTTGAAATGCGTACGCGTTATAGGTTCGGTGATTACCGAGCCAAACAAATTAAAATGCGAGCGCATTTTAGCAAAACGCGTACGTGTTTCGTCTGTTTTCAGGTTTTTGTCCACTTTTTGGCCCCCTTGTCATCTAAATTCTAGGCAGTCACAACTTCATATGTGGTGAATTTTTTATGAGTAAGATTTCATGTCTCTGCATCAAACTCACCCCTCACTACTACTATTGGTTGCAAGTCCCCTATATCAAATACAACTCTATAACATTGTCATGATCCATGTTGGAATGATAATTGGTATCACGGATAGGCGCATTAATAATGGTTCCCAAATTCCTTGTTTATGTGTCTCGCAGGAACCTGAATGATAATCAACCAAGACATGGACTATAGTATTGAAATCTTGGATAGACAATAATTTTCCATGATACATCCTTCACCATGGATGCAATTCACACTTTTTCCATTTGTCATTTTCCTATGCAAGCAAACCCTCATTATGGTTGCGTCATAAACAAGAGTACTAAAAAACAATGTTAAATCGAAGTCTTATCCTTATATCTCTTGATGGCGGTTTAAGTTTATAGATAAAATAATCCACAATCCAGGAGGAATGTAATACAATTGCATCATTTATTGATTGGAAGGAATGAGAAGTCAATATATAGGAGTGATGGAATTTTGATTTCAATGTCAATAAATTTTTCCATATGTCCTTCATGTATTTTGCACCCCTTTCCCCTTGAAAGTGGTTCACATTGAATGACATGTAGTCCATATGTGATTTTACTCAAAGAAAGAAGAGGAGAAAATCATTGTGGAGGATTGAGATTTAAGCTATGTCTAGGGGAATTTCACTGCATTTACCATCTCCCATGGTTTATCATGTTAACAGTAAATGCATCCTCTTGAATCCATTAAGTATTGTGCAATGTCTTTCATTGGTGCATGCAACAAGATTCATTATAAATGTTCATCCAAGGCATGATTTCCAAGTCTGGGTTGACCATCACTAATTTGTAGTTGTTTACATATTGAAAATCCCCAATGATAAGGTGCCCCTTATGTTATTCAGGTGGATCGTAAAAAAAATATGACTGCAAAAGTCCTTTATCCCAAAGCCTATTGTGTTCTCACATAATCAAATAAATCAACAAAACATTCATGTCGTTTAAATTTTAGGAAGACACCATTAGTCAAAAAACATTTCGTACGGTTTAAGGCCCCACACTGTAATGGTAGCCCCATACAATTTTAAGTCATGCATTAGAAACAATTCCATACGATTTTAGGTCCCATATTTGGATGGAAATTGGTTTCATGAATAGGCACATTAAGAATGACTCCAAATTTTCCATTTATTGTTGGAGGGAAGAATGACATTGTACAAGATATGGACCATTGATATCAAGGACAATGAATTTTCCACGTGCCCTTTATTGTAGATGCAATTTGCACCTTTGTTGTTTTCCACTTTCCCATGCAAGAAATCCCTTGTTACAACCACACCATAAATAATAAAAATAAAAGCATTGTTCAATTGAAGAATAGTGTAAAAATTTCTTCTATCCACTTATTCCTCTGTCTCTTGATGGTAGTTTAAGTTAATATATAAAAGGTATGTCTAGGAGGAAAGTGAAAAAATGTGTGTTTGATTGAGAAACGAAAAAACACAATGGAAGGGCACATGTTCAAAAAACATTGTATTTTTTCCTCTATAATTTGGAAGATTTTTTATTTGAATAAAATTAAATGATTTTTCATGCAGAGACAATTACTTTTTGATTGTTAAGTGTAAATATGTCTAAGCATCCTCCCAACTCCCATCAATATGTTTGCATGTAAATGTATTCTCTTGAGGATTATGTGTTTACATGACATGGCTTTGTATGTTGGATCCCCTATGAATCCACTCCCGTTGTTCAGATAGACGGATGACAACTCTTGTTCTTTTACCTCTCCAACTACAAGTCATTTGTCCCTTGAGCTACAACTCACTTTTGATATTGTTCTTCAACACTTCATATGCTAGGATTAACTCCCACATTTGAAATTAATCGTTTAAGGCATGTTTGGAACATGAAATTTGTATATCATCTTTCCTATAAAAGGTGCACTTACTTCCACTCCAAGTGCAAAAAAACCCCTTACACTCTTGCTAACACCAACTAGTATTGTTGTCTTCAACATTTATGAACCGACCATATATGCATGCCCTCAAAATTCTATCAAGTCAAAATGAAACTGATTGAAGGCTAGTCGCTGTGGATTCTCTCAAACATGTGTTATATATTCTCATCAATAATTTGAAATTTAATGCCCCCTTTTTGCTTTCCATTTTTGGTCTTTGCCTACGAAAGCATTTCCCCATCATAAACCAACCCCTTCAAGTAATAGCTCAATCATTCTCAATGATGACTAGGGTTAGTTGCCTGATGTTAAGTGTAGGCACCTAAAATTAGCCTATGTAGTTTTAATACTAAAATTGTACTAACTATCGTCTTTCCTGTCATTTCCGTTATAATTAGTATTTTCTCGCTAATTAACTAACGTTCCCCTCTATTTTGGTCAATTAATGACACTTCGTTAATTAACTAGTCTTTATCCCATTCCAGATGTCAATTAACGACACTTCGTTATTTATAATCCTCGTTCAATCAATTAATTAACTATTATTAGTTAATTAAGTCTTTTTAACCTTGCATTTAATCAATAAACCTTCTTATTGGTTAAATCCCTCTATCAAATCCTCTAAATCATACCTATTTTCCTCTAAATCATATCTAAATAGCTTTCTAAGCTTATTCTAACCTATTAATTAATCCTAGTTGATTAATTAAACCATCTCCAACTCCCATGAGTTGCTAATCTCTTGTTAATTCCTCTAATCAAGCTTATCCTTTCTAATTCTCTTTTATCCTTTATTCCACATGCACTAGTTTGCAAGCTTCTCCCAAATTGGAAAGCTATATAAAGGACCCTCTACCTTCCTTCGCACCTTACACCTTTACAATATAAGCTTATGATAAGAGCCTTCTCCATTGTTGGAATATCTACTTCATCTTTGCATCCATTGTCTCATATTTGAGTAGTAAAGGAAGATTTAAACATGACTTTGTAGCCATTTTAGTAAGATCCCTTCCTCATTTAGAGACAACACACAAATTGATTGCTTATGATCTAAATAGGTTCATAATTTGATAACAATCACACATTTACAAGAGTAGGAATGGTTTAGCATTAGATGTTCATTCATGTTTATGCATTAGAATAGTTATTTCCTTTAAGCTCTTATCATGATGTTAATGGTAGATGTACTTTGCTTTGAAGCTACTAGGTGTTAGTTCCATTCAAATAGCATAACAAGTTTAGCATAACAACATTAAGGACATATCGAGTCGATATGGGATGCCAAGTACCTTTGACATTTCCCTATCTCTAAAGTATCTTGCGGCACCCGCAATCAAATTCCCCTAAAATTGCCACATTCTCTAACTATCCACAAAACACATGGGCCAACATTGCAAAAGTTAACTATTGACATAGTTGAGATATCTCCAAAGTAATTTGCCTCAACGATTTGTGTACCATATTCCCTTTCTCCTTCGTATGATTGACAAAAATGACACATGGTTCATATTGTTTTGTTAGAAGAAAGGAGTTTCACATGCGTTCCAACAATTTTCCCACCTTTGGACTTCTCATCCTCAATCTCCTTCTTCACCGCCCCTCTTCCCCCTGCAATGTTTCACTCCTTCAAGTTCAACTTCTTCAACACATCCCATTTGACATCTCCATTTGAATCCAACATAAGGGTTTTCCAATTAATATAAATAATAGTTACCTATATTAAATGTTTATAGAAGAATATTAAAGATAATATATTTATTTTAAAATGTATTAATAAGAAAACTTAGAATGAATAAACAAATTTGATTTCAAAAGGTAAATGAGGTGCATGTGTCTTCTTTCAATCATAATATGCAATCCCCCTTTTGCAATAATTCTCTTTTAAATTTAATTATTCAAAATAAGTTAAATGCTAAAATTAACAATATTATTCTTTAATTATGCTCCTTGTAACTAGTATCAACAATTTGAAATAATAAGTAAAATAACAGAAATGGAGTGATTTTAGTATAAGTAGCTTCAGAGTCAATTTTAAGCAAGCATCAACATATTTCAATATTACAATTAAACACGTTAAGATTAACAGAAATATCTGTTTTGAAAATGGAATATCTATCTTTGATAGGAATCACAGTAGCATTACCAAGATGCAGAACTAGTCCATGATTTTATATATATACTATTGGAACTGCTCATTATCTTAATAATATAAGAGAGTTACATTAGTAGGGGCGACGCGAAAACTCATGATCTCACAAAAACGCCAGGTATATGTCCTGATTTTATTGAATCTCTTGTGCATATATATATATCTCTACATTGGATTTATGTAGGCTGAGTAACTAAATGTGTAAAAAAGGGACTACAGAGTATAAGTATTCAATTAGGTGCAGATAGCTTCCACTACCAGGGTCTTAGTAGTGCCTGTGCAAGGATCTCCAAATCTCTCTTCTGAAACCTCCACTGAGCAACTTTCATGTCCAATGCATGCCTGCAATACGACCCAAATAAACCTTAGCACCATACAAGAGAGAAACAGAGGAAAAACGTTGTAAGTGCATTTTCATGGTGTTGTTTATCAGTTCAAGATTTTGACAGAGGACAATGCATGGAGAGACTGTAGAATTGTAACCTGATCTACAATGGAGATTGCATTGTTGGTTTTGCAGTCACCATGTGTGTAGCTTCCACATTCCCCACTGGGTGTTCCAAAACTAGCGAACTTGATAGAGGAGATGATTTGCCCAGATGATGGGCATTGCAAGTGAAGTTCTGGCTTCAGTTCAATCCCCTCTGATCTAATCTTTGCACTCGATTTCCATGAATCCACAGGCGGAAGATCTGTCTGTGATACTCGAGCACACAAATTTTTTACAGTCCGGGTCTTAAATGAGATTTGAGTAGGATCCCCACCCTGGTCTTCAAAGAGCACGAGTGTGTTACCGGTTTCTCGAATCCATGAACGAGGAACATGATATCTAAGAAAGAAAGAAACAGATTATATTAGTGTACATGAATCACCAGAGAAGTACGAAGAACTAATCAAGAGCACTATTTTGCAAGCAAACAGATCCCAAATGTCTCTTAAACACATCAACGAAACAGGGCAAGTTGTACATCATGTCTGAACAAAATAAATTTCCATAAGTTGTAAATCTGTCTAAGCAAAATAAATTTCCATTTTGAACTCCTTCCCATGTAACATTAGAGTTTGAACCATTAACAAAAGTATGTTTATTAGATTTCTTACAGGGTTTGTGATGGTTTTCCGCAATTTGTTGTACATTTATCTTTATTGTAACTTCCTCGATAGTTGTAGGTATTACTACATCCAGTCATGGGAGCAAGTTTGGTCGGCCAATAGCGTCCAATACTTTGTCCATTTACCCAGGCAACTCCCTTGCCCATGGCAGTCATGTCCAATGCAATAGGATCATTACCATATGGAGCATCAAAAGTGGTCTGTCATCAGAGCAACAACATTATTAGTATTTATAGAGTGCCAATATGGGTTCCACCTATTCATAAAAAATGCATATTAGAATTGCTTGTAATGGATTATGTTCAAATTCTATGCTAGTTTAGGCCAGAAAGACAGATGTAGAATAACTATCTCATTGATTGAAGATAAGCAATTATGCATTGACTGGAGCTATCACTGAAGACGGTCTATAATCCACTTAATCTGTTTTTTTTGTTACTTCATGTGCTTCCAAATGCTTTGCAAAGTTTAGAATAATTCAATATTTGAACCTTAAAGAATTCAATAGTCTGTGAATGGTAACAAACCTCACGAAAGATTAACTGGAACACTCCTAATTTGAAATCTCTTCACTAGCCCAGATCTTGCGTCACATGCTTCTCATAAAGGCCATCAAATCAGTATCTTCAGTAAATCTACCAAGTTAGCATGGTATAAATTGGACACTGAGAACAGCCATAAGTTCACGTCATCAAAGACTAGGTCTTGCATCACATCTTCTCATAAAGGACACCAAATTGAGTAATATCTCTCGTAAATCTACCAAGCTAGCAGGTTATATTGGACATTGAGAACAGCCATTATATGTTCTTGTCATCAAGGGCTAGGTCATGCATCACATGTTTCTCATAAAATACACCGAATCAATTAATATCTTTAGAAAACCTTCTAAGATAGCAGGTTATATTGAACATTGATGGCCGCCATTAGATCTTCATGTCATCAAGGACTAGGTCTTGCATCACATGCTTCTCATAAATGACACCGAATCGATTAATATTTTCCATAAATCTACCAAGATACCAGGTTACATTGGACATTGACAGCAGCAATTAGATATTCATGATATTAAGGACTAAGGGATGACCTTTACCATCAGATAAAAAGAGAGACAATGGCATGGGAAAACATGTATCTTATTTCATAGGTTTGGTTAGAATGTTTTCTACTCACAGTGTTTGATATATTCATTTTGGTCCTATGAAGTTGAAAGTTGTTATTCATTGTTCACTCTCTCAGATTTTCATTGAGCAGATCTTCAGGCTCCCTAAGCATGAAGAAAATACAAAACCTAATGATTTTGATTGAATGAACATCTTATGGATGTTCATGGATTGTTTTACTCTCTTCTCATTCATCACAACCACTAAATGGAGGAAAGGAAAAATGCAGAAAATAAATTTTATTGCAATTTTATTTTCTTTGAATGGATATTAGCCGTACCTCTAAATGGAGGAAAGGAAAAATGTAGAAAATAAATATTATTGCAATTTTATTTGCTTTGAATGGATATTTTCCTTGGTGCTCTGATAAAAATGTAAGGACAGGAAATGGAAGAGTGAAACCCAATTTTCATTCACTAGAAAATATGATACAAAGTACATATTTATCAACATGAAATGACTCTTCAATTCATCTTCAAGATGATTGTTCAACTTCTATTGTATCTAGGTAATAATAATAAAAAACATTATTATTACATTTATTGCCTACACCTAAGATTATATACAATATTGTTACAAAGGCTGAGTTTGAATTTCAGGGAAATTCAAAACAATGGATACCCCTCAATCCTTAACACTAAGTCGAAGAAAATTGATTATTTGAGCACGAGATATCAATGGAATGTTTATTCTTAAATAAAAAAGAGAAAGAGCTTGAGAAGGAACTAACCTTGTACCATATCATAGGTTTGTACTTTGGCATTTGTTCTCCTGTAGCCCATTGTGCATTATGTGTGCTCTTGCCTTTATAAAGTCTTGACTTTTCGCCTTTCAATCCAATCTGCACTTGCAAAACAACAAAACTTAAATGAAATAACATTATTTCCTTCAAACCCTACTTTTTGTTCTGGGAAAATCTTATTCCAAAGAAACTCAACATATGTGCTTTATTCCCAAAGACTAATGGAAATAAAGGCAGCAGGCAAAAATGTACATGGTGGCTACAAGCAAAAGCCTAGAGATGGAAATAAACTTAACTCAACCTATATGGAAGAGAAATTCAATTTACCTTCATTCTATCTAGCTCTTTTATCTGGTGAGAAAGATATATAAACATAATAATTGATTAAGATTAAAAGACTTGAGATGAGACCTGATAAATCCAGGTTTGCGAGGACAAATCTTTTTCCCCATCTTTGAAGCCCATCAATTTAACTGGCCCAGTGATTCCTGCACCCCATGTGTCAAAAAATGACCCATAGTTCTGGAAACAAACAAACAATAGTCGATTAATATTGTGGAACAAATGCACTATGCATTATACAAGCAATACAGGTTGAAAGTAGCACTGGCATTTACTCGAATGTTGTATCAAATCCATGAAGAGAGGTTATAGTTAAGACTGTTAAAGCAAAAAATGCACATCAAGTTCAAATGGAAGAACAAACTAGAGTGTTCATGTCTACCACTAAGTAAATAATATAAGCATCCATTTCCATAATTACATATATTATGGAAATCATCCAGAAGTAAGCGGTGAATCTATTTCTAGACAACTCAGAAAGAGAATTAAGACTTTTTTTAGTAATGCTGTAGTCAAGGGTGATGGGGAAGCTAGCAAGATAGCAGGGGTTTGTGTAAGAATGAAAATATCCACAAATTGTAGCGCTAAATGGTACACTAGAATTGTGTACATACTAGAGCCTCAAACTTTCCATCCTTCCTGATTATGTACCTATAGGCATTTCAACAAAAAAAACCCATACAGAGCTGAGAATAATCACAATGGGATAGTGTGATCTGTTCCCCAAAAGAGACTAAATACTGTTAGAAGACGTATACAAGGAAGAAATGAAGAGAAGGTGGATTGCACACATTTGAGACTGTGTGTCCGTCTATTTATTATAAAAGAAATAGTTACAAAACGGTTGATGTAGTTACAACCGGTTGCAACCAACTTGTAATCAGGCACCTTATAAATAAGTCTTATATTCTCATAAATACCAAGCTTTGAAGGGATAAATAGCCAAGTGCAGAGGATGAAAGGCAGGAACAGGAATAGGAAGAAATAATATTTAAAAAAAAATGTGATAGCATTCTAATGTTAACCATTTGATAGACAAAAACAGAGGGTTTCAACTTTCAAGTCAGAAAATGACAGATATCCAGGTACAAATAGATTAGTTTTACAAATTTACGAAGCTAAATAGAAGATAACAAACATCTATAAAATATGAATGACAAGCATTAAGGAAAGTAAACATGGAATAATTAAGTTCGGTCCCAAAGAATTGGTAGCAAATCAGAACACGTTTTCAAACACAAATGGAGTCCGGACACACTATTATGTTTTGATCCCCAGAAGGTTGTCAAGCCTCATAGCTCCATATCTAAATTTTCCCCAAGGAACAAACACGCAAAGAGGAAGAAAATTAGCTAGTAAAAGAAAATTTAATGAGTTTCGAAGAGAACCTGTAGGCCAACTGTCATACTTAACAGTTGAATTTGATTTCTTCCAGACTTCAAATTAATAGGCTGCTGCAGTATGATATTTGGAGAGCTACCATTCCCTTCTTGACTTCCTGCAAGCATTATTAAATTATAAAAACAATGTAGTTAAAGATATGACTTAATTGGGACAGTGGCAAGCTTTACAAAGAAGACAACATGAGACAACTGCCTCACAAAGGGGCATTATTTCTGGATTTTCTTCAATATCTTGTAATTCCGAAAATGTAATGCTCGTAAAAACAACTTGCTAGAGGTAGAAAGATTCAGTCTCTTTGCTATTATTCAATGCTCTTGAGTTCCTCAAGTCGACACAGACATCAGAAGACATAATAGTTGCACACAAACATCTAAATGTAAAGAAGAAAGCGTAAAATGACCCGATCCTCTCCTAGAAGAAACCATGAACCTAAGCATGAGATCAATATATCAATTTGCATCAAAATAAGCCGTAGAGAATTTACGTGCAAAAATTTCTAGATCTGCAATTGGAAACAACATAAACCATCTTGTTTCAAGCTAGACAAGCTTATGAAGAAAATTGATACCGTGGAGTTGGAAAGAGTTTCTTAGAGAAGAACTAACTATAGGAGTAAGAGAGAGTTTGAGGAAGAAAATAATAAGGATGTAAAAAGAAATCTGCAGAACACCATCAAGCACGTCTTATTTGTTAAAAATGATATACAATGTGGTAAATTTCTACAAGCAGATAAAAAGGAACCTTGATTTTCACACTTGTATTTAGAACTTGGTCTGAAATGAAAATGAAAGTAACCACTTTCATTATATTCTTATGCTCTGTAAATATCTTGTATACAGTGCAAGGTAGCAACTTTTGTACTGAGAGAATTAAGTGAGTGTCTTTAAATATGGAAAAAAGTCAGCCGATCAAAAAATACGATAAATATGGGGAAAAATACGGTGTCACTAATCTTCCAAGGGCTGCTGAAAACTTTCTAAACGATGCCGAAAAATGAAAATCCTTTTAGCTGCTGAATATAAAATCTTGGAAGTGTTCATGATTTAAACATTTATGGTATAAAATAATAATAAATAACCTGAATTTTTTAAATCTTCTTTTTAAAAATTTTACCATTGAAAATTCGTAGTTTTATAAGATTAAAAGAAAGAAATGGAAAAAGATGGAATTTTTTTATGATTTTAACATATTTGGTAACTATGATACAGTGCAATATGCAAAAAGTTTCATATAACTCAACTCTATGTTTGTATATATCCTATTCAGTTACAAGATTGAACAAGCTACTCAGGATTACCTGCATACTTCCCGTCAATAAAAACACGTAAAACGTGTCCCAAGGACTCCACATAAAGAACTGGCTGAGTACCATTCTTAAGAAATGCTTCATCATCATCAACATCGATGCTGCCAACCAGTTAGAAAATTTGTGATATTTAGCATAATTTACAGAAAGCAATGACACCAGAAGTAATTGCCTTCATGCATGAAATGTTTAGTGGATTATAAGCATTGCCATATATTTTACTTATACAATTATTTCAGTCACCTAGAAATGGGGTGGTAAGGGTAGCAGAAAGGGGATGGGAACACCATTCAAATCAAGATAAGGGAGTTGATGAATAAGGGTACAACTATATTATATATATAGTCAGATAAACATGTGGATATGAAACAGCGACGTGGTCCTTGTCCCTATACTGAAGTTTCCAGCTGAGTGAATCATTATTTTTTATTTCAAGAAAATGGAACTATTAGCTAATAGCATTACACCGAGACAAATCCAGGGGTGCAATATGATCTCTCTTTTTCCATATTATAAGACCATGGGCATATCTTGTTCAGACATTAATATGAATTTTGTTTTCATGGTTTCTATTGAAAAGTTAAAAAAAAAAATGTAACAAGTGATTTCTTACATTGTTGTGTACCATAAGTAGTCACTAGAATCTCCAGTTGTATTTATTTGCTCAACTAATCCATGCTTGGAGAATGCATCCCTTCCCCAGATTCCTATTGGCTCTTTCAGCCAACTCCATTCTGGCCCTAACGTTTCCACATTTGATATTTTCATGGCACCAGAACCTACAAATGTTGAATTTGCAAGCTGCATTTGTACAGATGTGGTTTGGGAACTAATCTGTAAGCAATAGATACAATATGAAATACATGTTAGCACTGCAGTCCAACTCCAGATAATACCAACTCTTTGTTTGAGAAGCATTATTCATGGAACTTATTTTTCTTATCTCTATAAACTTAGAAAGCTAGGGATGGGAAGAAGCTTTCCAAAAACCATACTTTTGTCCACTAGTTTTAACTTTGATCCAAGGTTACGAAATACAGCGGTTTTATGGGAGCCACCAACAAGATCGATCCGGGAGACATAACCACATAAAATTACCCAAACCAAGAATCACCATGAACAAACTCAAAATAGTATTTTCTCCAGACAAACTACAAACTCCACAGAATTCTTTAAATTTCTCTCATGTTCCTGTCACGGTAAGTGTCTATCATATAGGCTTACAAATATTGTTATTCACAACAACTATTAGTAAGAGATAAATCAAATCCCTATAATCAATCTCAAACAACCCTACGTGAATCTCAAGTTGTTAATATAGCGACTTGACAAAAATAATATTATTCTAGATCACTCCCTTGATAAGCTTAACTAGCTTAGGTGTGAACACAACAAGTAAGACTAGTGTAATAACAAACTAGAAACTCTATCTAGTGTGAACATTCCTCTAACAGAATTAGATTTAATGTGATGCTTGTTTTCAATTTTGAAAAAAATATAATATAATTTGATTAAGAAGTGGACAATAAACTAATATACAATTTATAATTATTTTTTATTTGAAGGATTGTTAAATCTTAAATTGAAGTTCTCTAAGCTCTTTGGTGGCAGCATTTGGATTTTTTTGCCTTGCAGCTCTGGATTTATATATTGTGCCATGTCTTCCAAAAAAACATTGTATTTTTAAAGATGTAATTTACCGCATTCGTATTCCGTATTTGAGGTCCGCCTTATAAAACACTCCATACAGAAGTTCCTACCTTGCAGTTTTATCACATTTTCAACTATTATGGCTGTTGAACCATATGGCCCAAGTTCAGGGATGTGTATATCCAAGAAAGGTCAACATAATTAGTGGTTCTATGTATAAGAGGTTTTTGGGTATAACTATGTAGAATCTCTTATTCTTTTATCCAGTTTTTGGGTGCCACCGTGTAGAATCTTTTAATCTTTTCTCCCTGATATTGGGTCTAGTAGAGAGACCCAAAACGTTGGACACCTGAAGTTATAGGCACTTGTACTGGAAACATCTTATACTTTGATATTTTATTGATATCCTGGGGAGCATCTCACCCCCATGAATGGCACGCAATTATTATTGGTGCAAGAAACAATTCATAAGAAACAATTCATCAAGAAACACAATCTTCATACTTTGCATATTAAAAAGTATTGAAAAAACATCCTGGGAACATCTCACCCCCATGAATGGCACGCAATATTATTGGTGCAAGAAACAATTCATCAAGAAACACAATTCATCCTGCAAATTAAAAAGCATTGAAAAAACACAAAAGCACAACAGAATTACGATGGTATCATTTTCTCTCTTTCAATGAAAAAATGCATCATAGTTATGATATGAGTTGGAATCCAGACCTTTGCCGTATTAAAGATGACATTCTTGCAATCTGGAAGGATGCTGACAGACCAAGCTGGCAATTGGTAAGAGACCCCATTGAACTTTACTACCGTATCAGTACGAGAATCTCGATTTGCCAGAAATGCTGCACATATGTTCGGTCCATCTGAGTAAACATATGCCTGCAAAATCATAAATTTGAAACCAAAATTATGGTATTTCTTTCAGTCTCTATGATCTACTAGTATAGATAACAATCATATACAACACACTTTTAAAAGGATTGCAGTGATATTATGCAGTCCAAATGAAAATAGATTTTTGCAACTAAAACTAAATTACAACCTGGTAAATTATACTTGGGTTTATAATAACATAAATTTTAGGGAGACTTTATTCATCACCGGCGACTATGAAGTCACATATGGCCTTCAAAATAATGTCATTCATAGATGAGACTTCTAGTTCAGGAGGTATCTTAGGTGCTTATGTGCTGTAAAACCTATGGTAAAAGACCAAAGATCCATTAAATTTTAACATGGAATCATCCTTTTCTATTGTTCTAATAAGGCATTTCATTTTTTCACACCCAAGAACTTTGTGTGTTTGATTGCTTTAAACATGTTTTGTTTGTGAATCTTCAAGTTTACACCATGCAAATAAGGTAAATATGAAACCTACCTCTTGTCTAAGACCAAGTTTAAGGAACTTGGGTTCAGAATTTATCAAAGCTCCTTCACAAAGTTTAATAGCTTTGTGTAGCTCCTTAAGGTGTCCCCATTTAGGTTGCCTCAAAAGTCCTGCACCAAAAAATATTTCTCTATCTTATTAATAAAGTCACATCAAGAAACAATTTTTTCTTACACAAACAATTACTCATTTTGGAGAATGTGCACAATGAGTGCATAGAAGAATCCACCCAAAAACTAGTTGTTGCTAGGAAAATTTGCACGCCATTAGGATGCCATCTCCCATTCATTAAATCTTCAAGTACTTGCTATTACTAAATGCAATAGCCATAGTCCTTAGTTTCAGATTTCAGAGTGTTTAATAAGAAGGAAGAAACAGAAAGATTTAGTTTGTAGAAAATATACTAGAGAAAACAATGCATCAAAGTGATTTTAATCATCACAAGTGTGCGTGTTTCATCTCTATGGTTTACAAAGTCTGGAAAGTAAGTCCTACATTTTCCATCCTTGCTTATATTTTGTACTTATACGAACAAACTAGCACAAGTCAAGAATAGGGGACTTATATCTCTGGTCTCTGTATTTCTCGGCCGATCATGCTAATTTTATCTTCTTCTATATTAAGGCATTCTATTTTACAACTTTATTTTTGAATAGAAAATATGAACTTAATTTTAGATCAGATTTTTTAATAGAAAATATGAACAAAACTTTCAGATCAGAGCATGTAGCTTTCAATAAGACATATTATAGACCACTATAACAAATAAAAGCATTTCTTTCAGCCATAGTTGTTATGATTATTATCTTGTTGGCTTTAGGTAATGTTGTAACAGCTATTTCTGGTTATGTTTAGTTGTGTTTTACCTGACAAATGTCGAGTCTTTTGTCATACAAAAGAATTTTACTTGTTGGGGTAAGGGTATAGTGTAATAGGTCCTCCCTGTATAGAACACTTGTACTGTGTATTACCTTATGATAAATTATTTTCTCATGTTCTTCTGTGCTATGCAGTGGTATTTATTAGCAATTACACAATTGATTTTCCTTTGCTAGTGTAGTTTTCAGAGCAACACATACATGGCAACTAGCTTACAAAATTAATGGTCCATCATTGTGCTAGTTTTATCAAAACTCTAGTCACAATTTATTTACAAGTAGAACCTGTGTAGAATCAAAATAGGAAGAGAATATGTATACTGAATAATTTACCATATTCATCAATGGGAGCATCATAATCATAGCTTGTAGCAATAAAAGGGCCTCCTGATGTGCGGCCAAAGTTTGTCCCTCCATGATACTGCGGCCACAAAAGCATGAAGTGTTTGTTACTTTTCTCCCATAATATCTCCAGTCTTGAATCTTTTATTTTATGTAAAATACATTGATGTTCTAGTAGAAAATTTAATATTTCTTCATAAGTCTCAAGTGATAAGAACATAAAATAATTATATTGAACATGCATACCATATAATAATTCTGAAAAGTACCCCCTTTCTGGAAGAAGCGTGCAACAGAAAAGGCTAGGTCCTCTGAAGGCCTGGAAGGCACTGTACCCCCAAATGCTAGAAACCTGCCAATATGTAAGTGGAGAAATATGTATATGACATATATTATATAAGTGTTTTTGACCCCAATAGAAAGGCATTGAGTAAATATAAGATGCATTTGAATGAGCTGACTGAAATGCAAGTACACTACAGGAAACGATTAATTTATTTCCTCTAAGATCTAGAAATGATCCAGATTCCAAACTATCTATGTTCTTTTTGTTGCAGTTACACGTTAAAGATAAAGGGTATCAAGAGTAGTACCAGCCACTCCAGTTTTCTGTCCACATTTTAGGCTTGTTTGGGAATTCTGGAGTAAATCGGTCACAATAGAATCCATTACACGTGTTGATCTGTAATTTCAAAAGCTCAAAAAGGTTATTTAAATTACTATGAAATGATTGCAAATACATCTGTGGCACATCTTCAGACAATTATTTTCTCCTTTTTTTGGATTTTTTTTCAATTTTGTATCCTGAAAAATTGAAAATTACCAAAATCAAGAAGTGAATTTCAGGTCTAGACTTCATGAAGTTCTGCCAATATTGATATTTTGTTTTGATTACATCTGTGGCACATCTTCACACAATTATTTTCTCTTTTTTTTGGAATTTTTTTTTCAATCTTGTATCCTGAAAATTACCAAAATCAAGAAGTGAATTTCAGGTCTAGACTTTATGAAGTTCTGCAATATTGTTATTTTGTTTTGATTATAATCAAACTATGTTTGATCAAGATCCATTTCAACATGATCATGTCTATTTATGTCCAATTGCATATAATGCGATGCTGGATGACATATTTGTTGTTCTATACATGTTTTTTTGAATTGCCTGATACAATTAGGCACTCAAGTCATGTTTGGCGTACAAACTGGAGTTGAGATGCATGGTTTTATGTATCATACTCCCCCTGCATGTTTTTGTTTTGACTGGAGTTATGAACCGATATTACAATCAGCCACAATCAGCTACATATCCATATATCCATCTAACACAATACTTGTCAGAATTGAACTTGGATTGGCTAGAAACAATCCTTCCATTTAACCAACCAACCTACATCTATCTGCACATTCGCTTGACATGCTATATCGATTCACCTCAAGCTATCTTAAGAATTCCTACACCTAAACACTCCTACCCAGTTATTTTAATTCAATGATAGCTAACCAATTGCACCATGTAGGTCCTAAATGGAGCTGTTGAGATATAGTCTACTAACGTTCAGAACAAGGTGTAAAGAAAATGGCTGTAAGAGAGAAAGACAGTATAGAGAGGTTTAAGCATATACTCACAACTATATTAGGAGCATCTTCTTGTTGACACATCACCCAAGGAACCCCTGTTTGTAGACCAACAGCCATAGATGCTGCCCATTTCACATATCGTTTGCCTGCTTCTCCATATGGTGCATCGATGTTTCCATACTCATTCTCTATCTATGAGACAAGATAAATAGCATTAGAATGATTACCAGAAAACTAGGCTGCACTCCCCCTGTTTTCTTTTGCTCACAGGTCTCCAGTACAGTAATGCATGAAACATGCACCTTTTACTTAATGAGTTTGGTTTCAGTTTAACTCTTGGAAAGTAAACCAAAATAGTCTGACGTCAGAAGACTACAACGTGCGTCAGTAATGAAATTAGGGTGCATATTTGTTTTAATTTTTGACTCGAAGCATATAAAGTGGCAAAGCTAAGAAATATATAAAAACCTCAGAAAATACTTTGTTTTCCACATAGGTAGAAAAATGACCTGAGCTAAGATAATAGGTCCTCCTTGAGGGGCAAAGAGATTTTCCTGCTTCATCATGTCCACAATCTTTCTGGTGAAACGTTCCATCTCAGTCTACAGAAGAAAGAGAACAAAAAAAGGAAAAACAAAAAACCAATTCAGGATTTGATGAAATGCTGCAGAAAATTCCTTAATTACTTATTAAAGAGTATTAGATCTCAAAATGAAACAACACACAAGTAACTCTGCATATTTTGTATAGCTAAAAGAAGACAACAGCCAACCTTGAAGGGCTTGTTATTGGTTCGGAACTTGACTCCCGGAAGGAAGTGCAACCAAAGTGGAAAACCTCTGTATAAAATCGAAGCAAAGACTTACAACTATGATTTCACCAACCATAGCTTTACATTTGCATGAATGATAAAATCTACTAGGCTAGACTTACCCATAATTCCATTCTGCACATGCATATGGACCAATGCGAAGATGGGCATAGAGTCCAGCCTGTTGAACTGTTTTTATGAACTTAACCAAATCAAATCTTCCCTTGAAGTTATACTGAAAAAAGGTTGAGAATCAAACAGGCTTCAGAAATTTAATAATCCAATTATAAACACCCCTACATCGTGAATTTTATCCTACGAGAGGAAGAAAACAACATTTTCATCCATGTTTTTAGAAAAATTCTATATATGTTAGAAATTTTGTGTCCAATATACTGGAAAAATGCCGCTTGTTTTGAATGCACCGTGTAAATTTAATATATAAGATGCTATTGAGCTGAATTCATGGGAAAAATCAGGGAAATCTAACTACAAGAATACAAACATTGCTTTCTTACAAGCTAGGGACAATCCGTCAGGAGTAATTCACAGATGGAGAATGTACACAACAAAACCCCAGACAGGAAATTCTCAGCCAACTATATGATTATGTTGCATGGAACTTCAAAAGGCCATACATGGAAAGCTGGGTCGGTAATTTTCATTTTGAACAAGAAAGGAAAGGTTACAAGAATTAAAACAATGCTTTCTTAAAATTTAGGAACTAGATCCTTTCAATAATTCACAGCCGGAGGATGAAGACTGCAAAACCCCAGACAGGAACTTGTCATACAACTGTATGATTAAGTTCAATGGAACTTAAAAAGGCCATCCAGGGAAATTTTCACTTTGAACAAGAAAGGTGAGGTTTAATGAAAGAACATTGCTTTCTTAAAAGTTAGGGACTAGATCCCTTCAGTGATTCACAGATGAAGAACGAAGACAGAAAATCCCGACACGATGTTCTCAGCCAACTACAAGGTTAAATTCAATGGAGCTTCAAAATGCCATCCAGAGAAATCAGGGTTGAAAATTTTCATTTTTAACAAGAAAGGAGAGGTGTGTTGGAAGGTCAATCTGCACTCCTGGAAAAAATAGAACTGATGAGGAGCCAATATGTCAGTCATAGAGCACCCCTGATTGCAGATAGGAGGTCCTAGGCTTAAGTTCTAACTGGTCTATGTTTTTCATATGAGGCAGAGTTTCAGGCTGATTTGAAAGGAAAGAAAGTGTGCAGAAGACTGAGTTTAAAAGTAATTTTGGTCCAAGGGAATTCTAAGTCGATGATTGAATAGTGAAAATCAAAGTGGGCACTGAGCCATATATTCGTTGAGAAGGATTTTTGAAATGGAGTTTGTAAATCTCACAATTGTAGAATTGATTGGTAATAAGGGAACAAAGAAGTACAACAAGGAAGCACAATATCAAGGAATGTAGCATTTCAAGCAAAAAATAATCCCCAAGTACAACATCAGAGACTATATCACCTTTAACTTTCAAAAACATGAAGTACAATGTAAGAGAGTATAGCATCTGATATAGCATTTTAAGCACAAAATACTCTCCAAGTAAATTCTAAAGGAGACAAGCAACAACTCTTGTACCACCAAAGGCTGAGCTCAAAATTGTTGGAGAAGAATGATATGATAGTTCAGAATACGAGCATTAAATTAGTACATGAAACCCTAAATCAAGATAATCAAACAAAGTTTGGAGATTTTATCATAAATCTTAAAGATGGTAGAGCAATCTTCTATTTAAATGGATACACTTTGATATCTCTTACAGGCCAATTTGGCCTAAAGGGCGTTGAAAGACGTCGTCAATACAGGATGCATAGAGTGTACAAATGTTATCTCGTGACTGTATATGCCTATGTGTAATCTGTTTTGCTTGATAATAACAGCCATGAAACACAAAGGATAATGAGAACCAGCATGCATCTGGTTCTAAGTTAGAACCAGATGCATGCTGGTTCTCATTATCCTTTGTGTTCCAAGGAGAAGACTAAGTCTGGTTGGCTAAATCTGTTGAGTGTAGGGAGGCCTGGTTAATGACTTTATACAGCAAAAACTTTTTTTGGTAAGAGAAAGTACAATCAAATCAACAGTAATAGTCTAATAGACACGCATTCTATATCCGAAACAAAAAGAAAAAACTAAGAAAATTAACTCCTTTATATGGGAACTGTAAAATAAAAATTAGAAAATGATACAAAACATAGAAATTAAAACATAAGCACCTTGTTTTGCTGGGGCTCATGTATATTCCAAAACACATAAGTCTCAATGACATCCAAGCCTCCCTCCTTGGCCTTCTGAATAATATCAGGCCACATCTGCCAAAGCAATAACAAGTATCTTCAGTACAATTCAAATCCTATAAAGAATACCAATAGAGTCACCCATAACTCCAGATGGCACGTGGAAAGATTGCAGTAAGGGGTACTTCCTCGCATGGTTTCCTTAAAAGAGAAATAGGAACTGGGGAGCTTTACATAAATAAAATGTACAATTTTGTAATAAAATGTAAAATTACTCCATGTTTGGCCATGGCAATGTCTCAACAAGCCCAGGGGTGAGTTAACATTGAATTGGCAAGAACTGAGAAAAAATTTAGTAGACTCAAGAACATATAATTCTACATATTTGTTTTTGGGAAATCAGATGCATACAACCACTATTCATGAAAGATGGGTCAAGAAAATTGATTTTGATTCTAACATATCAACTGACGACTATGTAAAACATTTGTAGGCAACAAGAAACAGTGTTTCCATGCAAGGTGGTGTAATTGTTTACAAATCTTAGGAATGTTGTCAATTCTTACTAAAAACAACTTTAAAAGCTACTCATAAATTCACCTAGATTAACAAAGAAGTTAAAACATACATTAAAACACAAAATGCATAAAACATATAAATCTTCAGCAATTCATTGGCAACAAGAAACAGTGTTTCCATGCAAGGTGGTGTATTTGCATGATCAATATTTACAAATCTTAAGAATGTTGTCTAACTCTTACTAAAAACAACTTTAAAAGCTACCCATAACCTCTCCTAGATTTACAAAGAGGTTAAAAAATACATTAAAACACAAAATACATAAAATATATAAATCTTCAGCAATTCATTGGCAACAAGAGACTATATTTCAAGACACAACATGAAATTGCAACTGAGTATTTTACTCTAACCCACATTTACACATTTTAAGAATACAGTCCAAGCTTACCTAGATTTGTCAAGAAATAGTAAATATATAAAACACCAAATAGATAAACATATAAAATGTTCAAATTAACTATAATAATAAACATGGTGTTTCATCATGAACAATACAGCTCAGCCTAAAAATCACATGTATTTATAAAATTAAAACAACATCAAAATGTATCGAAGTTAAGCATTTTACCCTAACCCTTGTTTACAAATCTTAAGAATGTGGTTTAAACTTACCCCACACAACCTTAAAAGGTGGTCTACATCCTTATGTAAGCTTTCCCAATTAAAAAAAAGAAAGAAAACACTACATACATCTGGTGTGCTCCGAGGATAATGAATAGATCCAGATATCAAAACTCTTCGTTGCCCATTTATCACTATAGCCCTGTGATCATAAGTCACATTTGCACTAGAAACATGTTGCACTTGACAAACCCCACATACAAATAATAGGGCTAACAAAAACTTCCTTAACAATTCCATAGTTTTAAGCCTTTCTATCCTTGACAATGATAGGTCTAGCAGAGAAACCAGAGACGTCAAAAAAATTCAATCACTACGCTCTTGTGAACTTCCATAATTCTGTGAAAAAACTCTAGAATGTAAATACATATATAAAAATGTGAGTATTTGTAGGCTTCTTTACGTCCATTTTGGAAGGCTAACATTCATGAAGAGATAAAGTTTTGTTAGGGTGGTCGATTTATGCCAGATATTTTGCCACTATTTTAGTTCAAATTAAGTTCAGATGATTTGTATTCGGTATGATGTGGATAAGATGTCCACTATGGTCCTAGATTTTGTTTTGTTTTGGTTGGTAGTTATCCATTGGTCATGTTCATCCCATAACAATATTATTGACGTGTAATCTATTTTATAAACGTTTTAAAAAAAAGACTTCGAAAATGCATTTAGTTAGCCATCAAAATAGTCTTTGGACAAATTCATTACCGGAACAATTTCATGGGTTACTCCCTCTTTCATAACTATGGGTTAAGGTTTTTAGGTTTTCCATTGATACGAAGAATAGTAAAGATAAATATTTCAATTTTTAGATAATGATTATATGGATTAAGTGTATATAATGGTACAATCTTAATAATCTTAGTCTCGTCTCTTTTGATGTTGGGGCTTTTGTATGTGGGTAAGAATTATTTTTTATTGAATTTTTTATGAGCCAAAGAACTTCAACAATGAGCCAATAACTTGTAAACCGTAAATACTCTTTATTAATGAAGAAAAAAATCATATAACAAAAATTATCTTACAATAAGGCTAGTTTGTGGTGGTATTTTACGCAATGAAAACTGAACTCTCATATCTTCTACCTATTATTTTTTCTCATTATAATACAACCTCTTAGATTATTATTTTTTTAAATCTACTTATTCTTCTTTACAAAATTTATAATAAATAATTAAATAGGTTTTCTTTTACATTCTCTTAAAAATTGGATAAAAGAAATTTATTTGCCATGAGACCATCTTCATGTTGCCCTTAATGTTTTTGAGCAATATTTATTTTGGATGTTATTTTGAAAATTTACCTATAGAGGTATGTTTGTAAATATTTATCAATTATTGTTCTATATTAGGTAGGCATATTTGTTGACTTTTGACTGTCTGTAACCCTCTCTCAACCCCAATCTATAAGTGTTTTCCTTCCTTTTGATGTTTTCTTATTTTTCCACCTACTTTAGAGTGTTTGTATGCTCTTGGAAGATGTTTTTGTGGCCTCTTTTGGCTTAGGTCCCCTCACTCCTTAATCTCACACTCTTGGATTTTTGATTGTGAGGTCGATATGGGAGCCATTAAGATCATAATTCAAATTCAATATGTGTATAACATACAAACATCCTAGCTCATTTATCATCTAACACTCTAAGAAGAATATGCAAGCATTTATAGAGAATCATTCTAGATCAAGCAATCATTAGAGAAATTATTTGAAAGAGAGGTTATACATTGTATGAAACTAGTGTTCTTGGTTGATGAATTATTGCAATTATTTGTATTTTGTTTGCAATATTATATAGCATTGATGAGCTTGACAAATATCAAGATTGTTTTGTTATAACACATGCCCCAAAACATATTTTGTTTTTCTTATGCCTTCAAATATTGTAGCCCATTTATGGTTTTGAGAAAAAGACTTGATTTGTAGGGATCATGTTCGAATCACAAAAAAATGACCAAGGTTTTTGGAAGGTATACTCAAGAGAACATAGATGTAAAATCAAAATTTACTTATATGCAATTTGTCATGACTATACAAAATAGTCTTGAGAGAGTACAAAACAGTTGTAGGATCTAGTACAAATCACTCCCAAGGGATTACAAAACACTCCAAACAAAAGCTCTTTATTTCACACAAATTTAATGGGTTGGCTCTATCTTGTGTATATGGATGAACATTTTCATTGTAAGATCATAGTTTGAATATCATTAGATGTCATGGTATTCTAAATACGCTTCTAAAACTTGCATCTCACCTCTTTTTGTTGGGTTTGGAATTAATTAATTAGTTATGATTTTTTTTCTTCATATTTTAGGTTTGATTAAATTCAATATTGGTATAGTTTGTATTTCAATTTGATTAAATTCCATTGATCTATATAACATTTTAGTGAGACCATTATCTCGTATTCCTCTTCTATGATTATATCATGATCAATATAGGGTTAGACATGGAATCTCTAGAGTCAATTATTTAGCACGACCCTTTATGGTTTCATAGAATCTTGATTGGCGGTGCCTTTCTGATCAGTTATATAGATGGGGTTTCTTGTCAAGGAAAGTATTAAGTGAGAAAAT
The DNA here is from genome assembly GCA_019776745.2 of Taxus chinensis. Taxonomy (NCBI): domain Eukaryota; kingdom Viridiplantae; phylum Streptophyta; class Pinopsida; order Cupressales; family Taxaceae; genus Taxus; species Taxus chinensis. The sequence continues at coordinate 229,232,091 of CM034150.1, forward strand.
AGGAAAAAAACACACAAATACACAAGCTACAACAAAAATATTTTATCAATGTCACAATAAATATATCCAAGATTTAGCTATACATGATACAATTTTACTTGAGTTGTAACAACAATCTCTTCTCACTACAATGACGGATTCTTTCAAAATTCCATTAAATTTCTCTCCTCTCTCTAAATCTAGGGGAATCTTCTAATCACCATAGAAAATTTAACAACTTCTTCACTTTTTGAATCTATAATTTAACATAGTTTTTCCACTTTTATAGATATGGCTTCAAATACTTGCTTAATATGCCTCGATATAGGCCTCAAAATATGCTACGTGACAAATTTAATCCATGCAATCACTAACTAGTAGCCAAATGTCTCCTACATCCATCTCTTGGGGTTATGGAGTTCAAGGTGGTTCTAAAGTCTTCGGAGTCAATCCAAGTTCCTTGGGGTCCAATTGGTCAAAGCTTACATATTTTGTGCCTCTCTATTCTTTGTTTTTGCACAACTATAATTTTTGTGTGTCATTGAGAAGTCCTCTAGCCTTTACAAGTATTAGTTCTTGTGCGTGATTTAGGTATCCATTAGTCTTTGTAGTGGTGCTTCAATCTTACTGTTTTCACCCTAATTAAATCTCTAAGTGTTATTTGATGTAAAACAAATAAGAAGGAAGAAAGGGTTTATAATAGGTAGACTATTCTAATTAATTAACTCCCAACATTAACCATTCATAATCAAAATGATGCATTTATACTTGAAATGATTGATAAATGATAAGTACTTTCTCAAATACACAATAAGAGAGATAAAATTATATATATGAGGCATAACAAAGATGATATGGGTATGCAAGATAGTGGAACAAAATGATTAGGAGCTGTAGATGCTTTAGTGAAAGTTCTGGAGCTGCAAACTTAATAGGGATAGGATCGTACAATTGTTGTATAGTCCCTACCTAATCTATATGGTCTTGAACTAGAACTATACAGTATTTAACCCCTTGATAGTCTAGATCTGCAACTTTTTGTGTACTTTGATTGTCTGGTAATGATATTTGATGTATGCTACTCTTTCTCACAAAACTTTGGGATGGCCTATAATCACCTATCACATAGTGAAAAACCTAAAAACCTACATAACCTTTCATCAGAGCATTAACAAACCAAAAGGAGAAAATATGTATGTGGTGAGGCTAGAACACCCTTGGTGGTCAAACGTCTAGCTATTAAACCAATCTAAGTTTTGCACTACATGCCATCATTGTGAGATCAAGCCTCATGTAGTTCTCCTAGGTGCTTGTGTAAGTGTGAAAAGATAACTAACCCCCTATGGGTACCCTTGTGTCTCTTAACAACAAGATAACAGACTAACTACGCAGTATAAAATTTACCAATGTAGTAGTAGTGAGATGTGGCGTGACTCAATTATGTGACCTAACCCATTGTTAGTTGAAAGTATTATGCAATGCTTGGAGTGACTTTGCTCTTGCTAAAACACAACATTATGACATTTGAATGCTTGGAAATGGAAGAAGCTAGACTCTTTGACCTGGTTGAGTACTTCAGACTTGTAGTAGGGACTTCTCTAGATGGTGTGCAACTAATTTGGGTAGATTTAGGAACCCTTTGAGTACTTTTGGAAATATATTTTCAATAGTAGCTTGTAAGCATTCCAGGTGAGTTATAAAGTGATGTTAACTTGATTTTATATACTTCCGTAGATTAAATTTTTTAATAAAGTCGATCCTAAGAATAGGAAATGACCCAAATAAGATTTTGAATTGAATTCAAAGTCAATGAATGTGAAGGGGCGAGACCATATAGGTTGGACAATCCCAAACCTTACATCCCGACCCTTTCCTACGTTTTCAAACCAAAGAGATGAAAACCAAAATTGGAAGTTGTGTTATGAACACAAGAGGTTTACTACTACTTTGGTCAAATAATATTCTCAGAATTAACGATAGAGATAAGTGTAAAGATAAGAAAATTTTAAACGAGCTAGAGAGAAGATGCGAGTGAATTATGATTATAAGAATTTGTAATAGGAAGGGAACATGGTAAAAGTTGGTATTACACAAGGAAAAACTACCAAAATTTAGTGTCTACATTTGCCGCTTTTAAATGTGTAATTGAATATTAAATTCTTAAACGAGAAACATACCCAACCATGCACACACACTTTATCTTCACTTGATAGTGGTTCTTTGATGTGTTGGTGTTGGCATGCACCATGATGAAACTTGCAACGTAGAGTGCAATCAATATCTATCATAGAGGCTAAAGTTTAACTCAATATATAAACAATGCATGTAGATTTTGAACTTTGCAAAAATCAAGTAAAAATATGCACCACATGAAAGGAATACACCTAATCATTTTTGGAGGGAGGAGATCCTGTTTCATGTTGTGCCTTAGAGAATTGGAGTTCTTGCTAAATTGCCAAAGGATTGGGGGTGATCATCCCCCAATGTTATGCCAAAGGAGATGCTTGAGTGTTGAATATCAGATATTGTGAGAAGAGGATCCAAAATGCTCCCATTTTTAGAGATTTGTAGAGAGGAAGGTATAGACTACAAATAACTTAGCTACTTTGATGCCTTCCCCATTTGGGAATATGGTGAGAGAAATGGAAAGATCATTCTACAAAGAACTAGTTGCTTCTATACCTGTTTGCCTTTGTGTTTTTTGCTAGCTTGTTTGTTTACTTTGTCTTTGTGTCATGGTTTCTACCATGCATGATATTGTAGGAATAAATATTGATAGCAGCCAAATATTGTATCCTTCTAAGTGATCCAAAATTGATTATTAGATACATTCGACTTGGACACACATTATTATTTTTAGCCGAGGATTCTCTTTGCACATCTCACTCATCCCAAAAGAAGGGGTATTTAGTGGGGTTACTTAAAAAATATACCTATACACATCATACATATATAAAAGTATAAAAAATAATAAAATAGGATTGGGTATAAATACTCACAAATATAATTAGATACAAAACACGAAAAAATGACACATATGGACAAAACCACCCAATAAGGAATTTTTTTTCCATATGTTACAGTTTGAAATGGATGTTTTTTTTTCATGGGGTAGCTTCTAAGTGGATTTCACGTTTCTCATAATCTCACAGACAATTACATGTTTTTGATAAATGTTCATATTCATTTGGCATTGCATAACTTGAGCACCATTTCACTATAGAGTATGGGGGCATGATACAATTAATTCCCTTTTGAATTTGTTTTATTTTTCACTTGGACCTAGATCTGTCTAGAATGGTATGTTTTGTGGGTAGAAGACATTTTAGGTGATTAGAAATTCCTATGACAATATTCTTCTCACTCTCTTTAGGATGAATACACATCATGTACCATCCTTACTCTTTATCATGATGAATAAAAAGTCTTGATGCACTTCTTTTGGTGTTAATTCAAGTGACACTAGACTCCTTCCTTTGGCTTTAGCATCTCATTTAACAAATCTAGGGGCTAATCACCCCTAATCCTTCAGTAACTCAATTCCAAACCAAATCTCCAAGTACAAAAAATTCAGGAGATTTGGAAAAACAAATAGGAATACTCCTTTGATAATTTTGTCTCTTTTACTTTACTAGTTACATATTAAAATTTCATGTTATAAATATATTTTCAAAGATGAGTTAAAGTTCAATTATTTTTATGGACATTGAATACACTCTATGTTGTAGGTTTCATCATGGAGCATGTCAACACACAAAGAGGAATTAAAAATTTAAAACAAAGACAAAATGTGCTTACACACTTACGTATCTTTTCCTTTAAGCATGTAGTTTTCATTTCATACTTAAAGGGGTAAATTTAGACATCTAAATTTAAAAATTTATCATTTGGAAATGAAAACTTTGGTTCATTCCTAGATCATGAATTGTGTTCACATTCCAAATCTAAGTGGCATATCCTTATCTATCTTGCATGAATTTCTTCTCTATTCAAATTTCTTAGGAACTCACAAACTAGTTGTATCAATCCACAATAATATACTCCTCCTAGGAACCATTCCTAGAACTTTATCAAATCCTAAAAACTACTTATATACGACCATTTGTCTAGAAATAAATCATATAGTGGTTTGGTATGAGGATTATGTTTTCATCCCTAGCTACCCAATGATTAATTTTTCAGTTTGATATATTTTACTTCTTGTTTCATATCCTATGGGTTGGCATTACTATGAAATTAAAGCCATAAAATCCAATATAAGCAAGTATAACTCATCTATTTACCTCACCTAGCACTTTTAAGAACATACATTCTAAAAGCATTCCAAACTCTCCTAAATCTAATCAAAATAGTGTCACAATATAGTAGCATGCCCCACATAGTTCTGAAACACTCCTAACTAGGTTAGAGAGCCACATCTCTCAATATAGAGACCTCCAACGACAAGACAAGCTAAGCACACCAAGCCTTTGTTCCTCATTGTTAAGTGCTTAAGTTGGTATACTAGTTGCATCCATATAAACATCACATGCTAGTTAGAGAACTATGTACATTTTGAGGTATCTTCAGAGTATTTCTAATATAGGTAATGTACATATTGCAATTCAACCCAACCACTAACCTTTGTGTAGGGTCTCCTATGGGCATGGCTAGGGTTTGAAGCTCTTTTGTATCATACCTAGGATTTAAAATATATATGACACCTATGGTTTTAGAGAAAATCACATCATAGCCAGTGGATAGGGAATATAAATTTACAAAGAATAATCATGTCACCGTACATAATCATTCACAGGTACACCAAACTGTTTAAGGATTCCATACATACTAGACAGTTCCATACCTACTCATTTTGAACTCCAAATCATTAGATGAATCATTGTTAGATCATTTCCAACTTGTATATTCACACAAAACTATCAGTTCAACTTTCTACATATGTAATAAGCTAAATGTACCCACTTCCTTGTGTTTTAGTAATTGTTTCCGTATTCTATTTTGCAATTACTAATACTATTATATTCTGATTTGAGCGTTAATGTATATTAAGTAATATGAATATATTGCCTATTTATAACCCATAATCCTATGAATAAATAAGAATACATTGTCGTAACACTCATCTTATTTATTTATTTAGGGTTAAATTACTTCTATAAAAACAATTAAGCTTGTCAATGAATGGGTAGTTACACGAATAGTTATGGGCGGTTGAATATTGTAATTATTCATTAACAAGTATATACCTTGATGTAATCATTCCATTTTTAAATTAATAAAATATAGCATTATTTTGTCTCATTATTATTTTCATGTGCTCTAGATTATTTGGATTTTAAACATTTTGGACAACTGATACATTAATAATCTACTTCTCTCCATACATAACTACGTCTTGTCAAGATTTGTGCTTATGCGGCCACATTTATGGTCGATTTAATATACCTCTCTCACACCATCTACTAGTTTCCTTACAGGAAAAATTTGTGTTGGGCACCCATGGTGTCGAGCCTTGTGGAAACTCTTAGATAAGGTACATATTGGAGGCTATGGTAGTCACTGTGTTTTTTAATGAGTATTTTGTTCTTATATGTTGGAGTTATACTTGATGTCAAACAAGTTCCATTGCCTAGATGATGTCGATTCACCAACTCAATGAACTTATTGTAGGATTATTCCCCTTGGATGTTCGTAAAATTCTACATAGTGCATGTGATGTGGATTATTTTACCTTATCTTTTAATATGAATTTGAATTTTACCTAGAACTAGAATTGATTTCTTGATTTTTCATTTGAGCTTGAAGGTTTTATTTGATTTTTTATTTATCTTTTCTTGAATTGAAAGAGGCTACTTAGCTATATATTCTTGGTTTCCAAGGATTCTTTGGTTTCTCTTGTATATTAAATTCAATCCATGGACTTCGGGGCCACTCGACCATTTGCCATCAAATATATAAATGTGAATTTCTTGAATTATTTTAATAGTTTGGTTTTGTCATGTTTATATGTGCATATATGTTTCCATGGGCCCTCCATAATTAGGTCATTTCTTACATTGGGTGTGGAGAGTTTTCAGATAGATTACCTTTGCAAGGTGATAGGGTTCCATATGTCTGGGACCATAGAGTGTGATCTATAATGCATATTTAAGAAACTCACTTAAACCAAGTTATAGGTTTTGGATACTTAAAAACTCAATCTCAATTTCCCATAAATTATTAAAATGATTAAAATTGGCTTGAAAATATAATAAAAATAATAAAACATGAAGAAAATAAGAAAAAATGACAGTAGACAATGCAAACCAAGTGTTAACAAGTTCACTCAAATGGGATACATTTTTCAGGTTTAAATAAGCTCTTGAACTGATCGATTACAATGCAAACATGATTTACACAATGATAGTTTACATCAAAAATATTTTTGGTTTGTAAAAATAGTCTCTGCTTAGTCTCTAAGAGGATCTGATCACTTCTCTAGTTGCTCTCTCACAACAAAAATGTGCCAAAATGGCTCTATGACTCTCTAATATGCTCCTGTAATTAACTAAGTTACCATGACCCGTGGTTTAGTGGCTAGTCCCTTATCCTTTTACCACAACCACCATGGTTCAAATTTCTACACCATCGCATTAGATTTTGGGTTGTTTCCCCAAAAAATACACTTTATCATAAATTTTCTCGGCCACATTAGCTAAGTTGGGTGTTGGTCTAATGACTGGGCTCTTGAAATAGCCCATGAGTGGTTAAGGGTTCAAACATTTATCCCATTTCATTCGGCCTTGCTTGTTTTTTTTAGTTGGGAAATATCCCACCTTCATAGTGAGTTGGATGTTTGAAGGCTTGAAATGGCCTCAAGAGTTGCGTGGAGTATGTGGTTGTAGCCACACATTGGAATATTTTGTTGTTTCTAGCTTAGGCTCACCACCTAACTCACCATGATAAATTATATGTTGATATATGCACTGGCCCTTCAACTCGACACCTGACTTGATTGCATTGGTTGTTGAGGTCGGCCAAGGTAAACTGCATGGTTGGTGAGCTGGTTAATGAGACAAAAATGTGGTTGGTTGATGAGGTAGCTCGTCAATGTGGAATTAGACTCACTTATTTAAATGTAGAGCTTGGTAGGATTGTGGCTCGCCAAGTTGAGTTGATTTGTTATCTTTGGAAAATTTAGGAACTTTGTCCCACATGTAGCAAAAATTGGTCCTCCATAGGGTTTATAAGAAAAAACCCATACAATGTAATGTGAAGAAAGGCTGAAGGGTCTCCCTATTGAAAAAGAGTCGACCCCACTGGTTTCTAGGTCCCCAGCCGACACATCATGTAGGCCCCATATCAACTGTCAAGGACCGAAGGCTACAACCAAATTTTTGCATGAGAAAATGACCACTTGTCATCTCGTCATTCATCTAATTTTTGTCCTCACACCATATCACCTCGTCTCTGTGTAACCTATTATTTTATTTTGTTCTAGTTGGAAAGAAATTTTAGTGGACCGTATCTTCCTCACACGACGTCGTTTTTTCCCCATTCAAAAGGTGTCAGAAATCTCTCAACGAGCTCTTCTGTATGGAAATATTTTCATGAATTGTGCATATCATTTGATAAATTTTGAGTGAGGATTCTCCCAAATAACTCCCACCCATCAAGGAGCTTTTGGACCACCAAATGATTTGGTTATATTTTGATAGTAGGTGAGGGTATAGTTCCCCCACTCTTCCAATTTTCATCAATTTTTCCTTGCTTGGATGCATTCCCTTCATACCCACATGAAGATATTCAACATCACTCTTCGTGAAGTCCTCGTCCTCTTTTCAAACATAATATCTTCCTATAATTCATCCAAAAAATCAGGAGCAAATTCAGCAACAAAAGGTACTTGAATAGTCTCATCCGAATCAATGATCATGGGTGGCTTATACAATTTCAAGATTTCAACATTAATAATGGAATACATATGTGTAGTCACTAAATCACACACTTACTATGTACATCTAGCCTCTAAATATTTCATTTATATGCATGATTCCTAAGAAAGAGAATTAGTCATTAACGACACTTGTTTTGCTTTTATCCTTTTTATCTTTAGATCTTTCATGACTTCCCATACCTTTGATTCCAATGCTTCCCCATTCTATATCTAGGTTTAACTTCATAATCTCTTTGTTAAGTGTGTCCTAGTTGATCTTGGATATGGTATTAATACATGCACTATGTCCTTTCTCCATCAAATAGGACTTTTTGCTACTCATCTCAATTCATCTACTCTTTGTATATGTGGTTTTGATGACACACCTAAACAAGTATTGGGCACAATCTCTCTTCCTCTTACTGTGAGATATTTCACTCTTGATGTTCCATGTCACGTTATGCCTCATAATGTCCCTTATACTATCCTTCTAGGCCATCCTTGGTTATATACTATGCATATAATTCTTTCTACCCATGCCCGTGTTACACCTTCTTCTATGGATACTGCTACAGTTGATTCCATACCTCATGTTGATACTCCTTGTGATATTCCCCTTATACATGATGTTGATGACATTACCTACATTGCACATTTTTCTCCTCTTAGGATGTGCCCTAGTCCTACTGATTTACAAGATCAATTTTCTATTGGCACACATGATACTCCTTCCATTATGTCTCATTCTCGATGCACTCTATTGATCATATGATTAGTGCTTCCAATGTTACATTTTTATCTTCACCTTCCTCATCACAAGTTAGAGTACCATATGCTGATTTGACAATGATTCATAATGCTTTTACTTTCCGAGATTATATGTGTGATTTATTTACTATGGATGCACCTTATCTTGTTACATCCATGAGGGAAATTAATTCCCCTCTTTCCACATTTCTACCTATGGTCATAGGGGCTAATTCATACTATTTTATTGCTTATGATCTTCCCAAATTAAACCTATTGCTTCTGATGATTCTTGTGTCTCCCCCTCCACTGCTTGAAATTGATACTGATGAGCCTCCTAACATTACATATATTACACATATTTTGGCTCACATATTGATCCTTATGTTTGCACTTAATTTTTCCACCATTTCCAACACTCCTAATGTTACACATATTCTATTTTCTCCTAACGAGTACATTCTTATTGTTTATACACTTCATACTCATCTGGTTGGGATCTTGGAATCTATAGGGTTTTCCCCTTATGTTGACATTATTCTATGGTAGCTCACATGTTTACTAATGTTTTACCTATTCTAGTTTCTCCACATGCATCACACAACTCTAAGTTCTTGCCTAATGTTCACATATATTCATCTTATTTAATAGATCGTGGGCTCTTTCCTATTACTCTCATTGCATAAATCACATTGGCATTTAAATTTGGAGGCATACTAATTCCCCCACACTACCCAATGACACACTCTTGTTCCTGGTTCATACTTGACTGTTGAGGGTATCCTTACATACATGAACCTCAATCTACACACACATCGGGGGGATCCTTCTTCCTCCCTTCTAGTTGTTCTCTTTCCCATATTCACAATAAAAAAATCTAAAAAACATGTTTTCCTACATATTGATTGGATGTACTCTTGCTTCCTTATACTACTATATGTTGCACCTTTTCTTATCATGTTATTACGGTTCCTAGTATGCTTTATCATTTTTCACACACACATGTGGGAATCAAATGGTATCTTGAGGTGAATACATGTCACTTACAAGTTGTTACATGATGAATGATACTTGTCCGGGAGCATATACCCTTTTTCCACTTAATATTAGGTTCTATCATTGCAAAATTTCACATTTTCCTTTCTATATTTAGATATTACAATGTGGTATACTATTTATCTTTCCTAACATGCTAATGAGTGCTTCATGTGTAGCATTTTCCTTGCAAGAATCCTTCCAATCATGGTTGTCTTCCTTGCTTATATCTTATTTACTATTGTTTGCGGGCTATGCCCTATGTTTTCTTGTTTCCTTACTTTCACAAGCCTTGACGGCTTCAATTTTCTTGTGACATCGTGAGTGGTGTCCCATGTATGTAACTAGATCCTCATTGTGTCCTTGTTTTATATTTTCCTATATGTTTTTACTAGTTGCTATTTCCATTTGCATTACTTGTTTATCACTAACACTTGTATGCTAGCATGTTCCACTTGTTGTTCTTGTTTCATGTTAAATACCATGTGTAACCCCTATTCCCCATGCATGAATCCCTATATTAGATATGCATACCGGTTTTAGCCTTCCTTGTTTGGGCTCCGTTCAATTTTGTTCATCTCATACACCCCAAACGAGTGGGGGAAAACCTAAGTCACACATACAGTGAAGCGGTGCCAACCCACAATCACGAACGACAAGGATAATTAAGCAAATTTCATGTCATTAATAAAATGTCATATTAACGACCATACATGGCAAGGATTAGTGCCGCTCTTGCAAGTTATATGAATTACGATTATTATTATTATTATTAAAGGCATCGATGATAACCTTATTGTGACAAAGGTAAAGTGAAAATACCCCACTAGCAATACAACTTATCACACGAGAACAATAATTATGAGATTAAAACAATTTACGACCAATATAGCAATCATTTCGAGAATGATTAAAAAAACACTGTATGTTTATTTTTTTTTATTTTTTTAAGGTTTGTGGAAAGGAAAATATATATATAAAATGGTCATGGGTCCCATTTTGTCTCCGAAATGGACCCATGCCTTCGAATTCAATCCACAAATATTAATATTGGATTTAATTAAACAATACACCATTTTTGTTAAATTTAGCCAATGTCTTTTCCCCAAAATAAAACATTTAATTAAATCCCATTAATTTTTCACCCATACAACTTAAGTCAATTTAAAAGTAAACAAGAGCCCTAGGATTAAACTGATCTCCACCGTGAGATCATAACCCTAAAATTTGAAAACTTATGAGGATAAAAATATTAATCCTAAAATCTTATTATTCATTTTCATTCATCTCCTTCACCTGGATGCCATAATTTTCTTTTGCATTGTATTTTTTTTGTACAGGGAAGGAGAACTCACAAAGAGCTTAAGGAATAAGAGATTTAGAGGAGGATTATCCACTCCATTTAGATTTGAATATGCAAATCTGGTTTGCACACAATTGTTGGATTTGTCAGGGTTTCAAAATTATTGATCTCCTTCATTCTTTTTTGTTTGATCCAAACGGATATGTTGGGTTATTTATTTCGTATTGTTATTGTTTTTTTATCAAAACAGGGAAAGATTATGAGAAACAATGTATATCTGTAAATTCTTTCATATATCTGTAAATTCTTTTATATATGAAACAAAACAATATTGACCGCATTTTAACAAGGGTGATTGCAGGCAGAAGGCCGCACGACCTGTGTGAAGGTGAAGATGACCATAGGCCATAATAATGGAGGGTGTGGGGTTGTGCATGCCACATCCCTTGTGTTTTGTTTGAAAGGAGTGTGGGGGATGGGAGGGACAACCGTCCCACCCCACCCCCATAATATAATTTTTTTGTTTATATAAAACAAAACCTCCCCCGAAAAGCTACGACTTAACTGAAGCTAAAACTTTAAAAAAAGTAATCTCATTCGTGATATGTGTGTGTGTGTTTATTACACTCTTTTATGATCAAAATATACAGGTAGTAATCACTTATAAATGATATAAATTTGTATTTTTTTTTCGATAGAGGAAGTTTTAATCACAACTGTTCTAATATGAAAATTTTGTGATATTTTACTAAGTGTAAAAGTTATATAAACCCAACCAGATTTCAGTTACTAGTTACTAAGATGAGAATAACCAAAAAAAAAAAAATTGTATATAGTGCAACATCCTCATGGTTCTACCATTCAGAACAAAGATATGAATTTGAAATGCAATAATTTCAATTTATAATCTTACTTTAAATACAATTATATGAGATTTTTACCAAAAACACAACCATTTCATTATTTATTAAAGGAAACTTTAAACCCAATATCATATTTTTTTCACTTTTCCATTAGGTATTTCAAGAGGAAGAACAAGGACTTTATACAATAAATTAACCTTTAAAACCAGATGAACAATTCCATTTATAAAAATGCAATAAGTTGCAACATTTGAACAAAAACTAATACATCTTAAGCAAGAATTTTAACAACAATAGATTTAGAGTAACAGTTCATTCCATGAGAGTGATTCCTTTTTGTTTGACATATTTTAATAAGGAAAAATTATCCTAAAATGCAAGTACAAAAGTCCTTCACTTAATGTGGAGACATCATGTCAAAATTGTTCCAAAAATTACAACTCCTGTAAAGGTAGATTTTACAACCTGCAACTCCAAGTGCACAAAAAAAAATCTACAACTTTTACAATTTTGAAGACCCTTCTTCAAGCTCCATGCCATCCAAAAGCAGCTCCAAAATCCATGAGAAACCAATTTGTTTACCTCCCAACCTATGGGCATCATTATATGCCTTAAAGTGGACCAAAAGGACATGATAGCCTCCCTCCAAGCCTATGGGAAAGAGGGAGGGGCATGCCACAAAGCAACCATTAAAAAAAGTTACCAAAACACAATCAAGGATATAGTACTTAGGAGTAACACCCCAAAAATAATGCAACACAACCAATCAAAGACTTGAAAAGCATTAAACTTCTCAATGAGGGAAGAGGGGATAATATATCCCATAAATTGCCAAATTTAGAACCAAATAAAACATAGTAAGCCACCATCTCATTATATCTCCATGAGATATCATAATACTCTCCTTATCTCTCCATAAATTCTCCCCTTATCCCTCTCTCCATAAATTCTCCCCTTATCCCTCCATGCCCTTCAAACCAAATGAAGGGGTAAACCATAGTTCCCTCAAGCTTCTCCATCAAGCATGAGGGTGAGTAAAAAGGAGATTCTTCCATCTTCCCACACATGCTCAAAATCTAATTCATGCAAGATTGGATGGGAAAACAAAAGACAAACAAATTGAACAACCAATTCCAATCCACACAACACAATTTTAACCATTTCAAACAAGAACAAAATTTGAGGTAAGGTCGTACCTCAAGATTAAGCAAGTGTTCCAAACCAAACTTCCACAAATCCACTTCCTTCTCCTTGTAATCTCCCAAAAGCAAACCCAAAGCAAGAAAAAATGAAACAAAGTAACCCCAATCCCTTCCACAAGAGGGGATGATATAGAAAAATAACAAGCCAAAGGACCAAATGGGAGGGTGACAAGTGTCACCCTCCACCTATGCTTCAACCAATCCAAAATCTCCAAAATTTGCACCCCAAAAACCCTAATTTAAAAGACAAGAAAAAAATATCCAAACAATTATGGAGGATCCCCACATCCCAACACCATTCACATAATCAAGATTTTTTTATAAAAGATGAGGGAGAAGAAGGGGCAAAATGGCCAAATGGGCTCAATTTACCTTCGAAGGAGCCCACCCACCCCTAGGTATAGGGCCTAGGGGCTCTTTCCAAGGAAAATTTAGTCCATAAATTGCCTTATACACCTCCTAAATGTCACCTTTTCCCCAAATCCTCCATTAGGAAGACTAAAGCAAGACATAACCAAATTTGCATAAAAGCCAAGGGGTTAAAGTTAAACTGAAGGTCAAAGCTAATATAAAAGAGGATTATAATTATTAATAATAATGCCATAGTAAGAGGGGTTAGCAAAACCAATAAGATAAAAAGGTAATAATAATACAACATCACAAGGGGGGTTAAAATAATCCACAACAAGACCAAGGTCAAGAAAGGTGACCCATAACATAATAAAATAGGAAGGAACTTTGGCCTTTTAGAGTCCATTGTGCTGGTTTAAGACATCCCCTGCCTGAGTCCCACATTTCTCGTGTGGTAAAACTTGTCATTTGCACACTCAAGTTAAACATTATACTCGCCTAATAATAGTTAACAAATACGACAACAATGTAAACGATATCTCAATGATAATCCACATATGATCAACAACTAGCTAGTGAATAATCAAACTACGATGCACCAATAATTGTAACAAGAGGGGAACACGATAATGCATCTACGACAAATATATATACCATCATGTGAGATATCATGATCTAGTCATAATCATCACATCGATACCATGATAAAATCAAGCATGTTGGCATCATATGCTATGTACATCCCTGTCATAAAATGAGTTAGCATCCAAAATTGACATATAATTATGCATGTAATGTAATAACATCATCATCAAAATGTTACACAAGTACAATCTTCTCCAGTTTTAGTAGTTACATAGTCAGTTTTAGATTGCAATTAATTATTAGCATGAACTAAATAAGGAACTAAATTCTTACTTAGGAATCAAAGAATGAACAAATAAGGAAGTGATACCTAGGGAATTTGTAGAACAATTATATTCTTGGAATAATGTGTCACCCGAGGTAAGTTAAAAACCGGGTTTGTGATCATCTTCAATGGCACTTATCCATGGAAAAACGTTATCTATTGGAGAAAAAAGCCTATGAGATCTCCCAATACACTTTGCCTTAGCAGAAACAAGATGCCTAATTCTGAAGTCTAGCGCTGGGTCACTCAAATCCCTGGTTTGATGACAGGATGATAAAATTCTTTGTAATATTCCAACCAGCTCCTAAGCAACAAGTCTACAAGCAAGACCACATTTCTACCCCTTTCTCTTTTAGCATTTCAAGTGTACTCTAACCCCTTGGTTAATTTTTTTTCCAATACACATTTCCAATTTTACATTTTGTTCAAGTTAAAGTTCAATTGCATTTACCTAGAGCATTGACTACACTTGTTTTCTTTTGCATGTCATATCCTATCCCAACGAAGGCAAAGCACAAAAGTAACCATGAAGCAAATCTCAAGCACTCTCTGGAAAAGACGATATTCCAAAGAAATACACGTAAAAATCATTATCACTCCACGCACACAAAGGTCACCCATAGGATCCTTATCCTTCCCTTAGAATTCCACAGTACAAATTTTTTACTATTCCATTTGGCATGCTGCACAACTCATTTAGCACGCTACTGGGAACAATATTCTTTTGAATACCTAAGGTAGACTTTTATTTTCTTCTTTATGCTACCAAATACTTATTCACTAGCATAAAGTAGGGGAAAATGTAGTCACTAAATCACACACTTACTATGTACATATAGCCTTTAAATATTTCATTTATATGCATGATTCATAAGCAAGATAATTAGTCATTAACAACACTTGTTTTTCTTTAATATTGATTTTATCCTTCTTATATTTGTTAATTATATTTTTTGGATTTACACCTTACAGTTTTGCACACTAGCTGACATCCTATTTAGCTCTGATTCCACTATTTAATATTTTTGGCACCCTATACATAACCACCCATTAGGGAAAGGAGCACCTGGGCGCTACTGTCCCCTCTGGGCACCTCTGTCATCCTTCTCCCTTTCTCTAAATTGTTATATGGTATATCTATCATGTCTTTGTTTACTATCTTGTGTCATCCTTTCACTTATTAATGAAAAAATTGAACGAAGCAATCAAACATACATACATACATACATTACATGTCTTATGTAACCTCATAAGGGGGGAAGCATTCAAGAGGCACATACTATTACAAGGTGTTAACATTTTCTGTCAACAATATTAAGGATTGCATTTTGGGATTGTATAATTCACTACATAGGAGGGTCTATTCTGAATTCCATAGCACACATTTTGCAATGGGAAAAAGTAGTTATAGCCTACTATTCTTCGTGTGACTGACACTAGGGCATCCTATCTCAAGGGATACACTTCCAATCACACACACACACACACCCACACACACACACACACACACACACACACACACACACTAGAACTACATTAAGTCTGAAATGTAGTGCAGTGCTTAATGATAATCACATTGGGGTGACCACCAAGGTTAGTTTGATGAGATCTCATATGTATTTTTTATTCAGTCTAATGTGTGTTTAAGCCTCGTGCAGGAAGCTAGAGTTTATTTTATAGGTACATGTGTGATAGATAAAAGGTGCAACGAACCTTATGCGGCCTATAACAAACTAAAGGTGATAAGAAATGACACAAAAAGAACCAGGATCACAACTATCCCATAGACACCAACTCCTAGAATAGATACTAGTGCCCAGGCACCTGTATTGATATAAGAGCATCATTTACTTTTACATATCAAATTTTGGGTTTTCATTGCAATTTTGGTTTGAGATAGATTTAGGAGCATCTTTATAGTGTTTAGTGTATGCCCCAATTGATTTTGTCCCTTTCATATTTTTACTAAGGCCATTTGGGGTTTTCACTCCATAATGAGCCATTCAAATATTTGAATTCTCTAATTTATTTATTGGGGTCTAGGTGCTAGGTTATGGAGCATGTAATGATTCTAACGGTTTAAAAATTCCCCATGTAATATAATTGACATGTTTTCACTCATGAAGAGGGGTTACCTTTGTTATAGTAAGTCTTACCATAGTTTGATAACATAAATTCAAGCTGTAACTACCTCCATTTGGTCAATTAGGGAGGTATTCGAATGGGAGGTGATAGTTAGGTTGTAAAGGAGGTAGAGGTAGTTTTGTTGAAGAGCTAAGAAAGCTAAAAAAATCTTGAGATGTACAAATGAAGATATCAATATGAAGGATTGCTCGAGAATGAGTTTGTAAAGTGTGATAAGAATGTGTATGTTTGATAGGAAAAATGTTAATGCATGTTGTTCATAGTATAATATTGAGGTTGCGGGTTTGATTGATGTGAAAATCCATGGAGGAAGTGATTACAGTTTGAAATATATCCTAATGACAAAATATTTGGAATACTGTAGATAGGGGTTAATGCATTGTTCCTGTATGATAATTGTCTAAGAATGTCTGGTACAATCATCTAGCTTTCAAATGATGAATGTATGAATGGAAATATGTATATTGGTATTGTTTAAAAGATGTAAAATTCTCCTTGTTATTAGAAAGATCTAGAACTTAGGATATCAATAAACACAATATTGTTTAAGACTCGTAAAACGCAAATTAGGAAGGTTTAACAAAGTTAAAGGGTTATTTAGCTTTTGAGGTCATTTGAGAAGGAACATAAGGTGTAATAGAATGAGTGTGAACCTTGATAAAACTTGGGAGAACAAGAAAATGAAAATAAACCTAAATTACTTGCTCTCATCATGTTCAACCCTGTTTTAGGGTTTGAGACCTAGAAACAACCATATCTTGAAAATTAACCATTAGAAAAGGATAGAAATTGGTAGGAAGTGGGTTATAAGATGTAGTTCCCACACTTTTTATAGCTCAGTAGCTTGTTGTTCCTTTGCTCATAGACATGTTTTGACAAAGATTTGTTATATCTTGGACATTATATTAGAGATTTGATCCTATGAGACATACATGGACATTTAGGCATATAACGCCAATTTAGCTTAATTTCTATGTTGTCGTATTTCCTTATGATGTCATGGATACTAATGGATATGATGTTGTTTTTGGAACATAATTATATTGATGGATACTTAGTTGTTGCATGTTGGGATTCTATGGTTATATGTCACTTTATCATCTTGTCTAACCTTGGAGAATTGAGTATAATTGTGCACGTTGTCACATTTTGATTTCAGTAGGATGTTAGGCTAGTTTATAACTCATTGATATCTTACTGAGTCATTGATTTATATTTTATCAGACAGGTGCGGTTAATGTGTTTAATGAGTGTGTAGGTGACAAGTTTATAGGAGAACGTGGGATTCAAGCTAGCTACACAATCTTGAACGAGTAGCCCATGGGCTGAGTCCTAGCCATGTTCATTGTCTGAAACCTTAGTATTGAAGATTATTATTTTGGGCACCATGAGTGACCCCAATTTTTGTAATGTATTGTGCCTTGAATTATTAATTTTGTTTAGGGTAATTAGTTATGTTATAAACTTGTTTTGGGGGTTAATAATCCCACCTTTATTAAAAAAATTATTTTGTTTAATGAGTCACTTAATCACAAGGGTTTAGGGTCACATGTGAAACCCTTGGATGATCCCCACACCCTTGTGCCAAAAATGCAAAACCCGAAATTGGGTTATTTTGGGCATTTTTGGGAACCCCTTTTTAGTTTGGGAGTTCCCCTAACATAAAAATGAGCCCTTGGACCCTACTTAATGGGTAGGGGGCTTATTTCCAAGGCTAGAGGGAGTTTTCCTTCCCTTTTTACCTCTTGTTTGGTCACATCCATGTAAAGAATGTGGATTGGAGTGCTTGTTAAAAGTTTCACTAATTTTGTCTTGTTAACTTTTAGGGAATTTTGGTAGAAGAGGGGAAAAAGACATTTTTACCCTTTCTGTCTTTCGTTTTGGCATCGTTGACCTTGGAGGAAGAGAGGGGTGACACCTGTCACCCCCTCATTTGTCAACAATCTTGCTTGCTCCTCAACAAATTCCCCTTCATGCGAAAAGAGAGGGACTTTTTTGGAACTTCTTGCTAGGGATGCTTGTGGGATTTGGAGCTTGAGGTTTGCTTGAGTCAAGGAGTGGAGAAATTTGAAGTTGGAGAGATTTTTGGAGATCTTTCCTTGAAATAGGTTCTTATGTCTTCTTGCATGTGTGGTATTTACCCTAGTTGTTAGATGGGCTACATGAATTTATTATTTTTGCATATGGATTTTGGTTGTTGTTTGTTTGTTTTACTCCCTCCATCATATGACATGATGGAGTTTTGGAGTTTGTGGGGGAAGAGAGAGGGATTTTTCCCTCTCAATCCTCAAGGCTTGATGGACAAGCCTTGTAGGGTCTTAGTGTTTTCCCCTCAAATGATTGAGGTGGGGAAGTTGATTCATTTGGCTTGAATCTCCTTCCCCATTCTTGGTAAGGAAACCCCTTTGGGGTTTGAAAATCCTTCCAAGAAGGACTTGGAGGAAGGGTGGAGGAATAAGGAGGACATGGAGGTCTAATTATTGTGCTTATAATCTTGGTAACAAATTTTGGAGGACTCCTCTCCTCTCTTCCCCGTTGTTTTTAGAGGAAGGACTTGGGTTCTTCCCTTTGCCACCTTGGAAAATTTTGAGTCTTGTCTTGGATGTTGTCCTATTTTTGTGTGGTTGTATCATTTTTAGTTCACCCTTCTTCTTGTGTAAGATTGTGGATAGTTGTCCTATTTTTGTGTGGTTGTATGCATCCCAACCTTGGGAGAGGCATGTAATGATGCCTATGGCTGGGTGGCAAAAAAGTTCTTTCTCCTTATTTGTTCTCTTGAAGGCATGAAGGTTGGAGCTCAAATTTGGAAGTTGGAGATATTGATAGTTTTTATTTGTCTTCTCTAATTTGGTGAAACATTTCTTGTATTATAGCCACTTAAGTATGGCTTGTGGGAAAATTCCTCTTTAATGAAATTCCTCTTTCTTTTTGTATTTGAAGATCTTCTTTCAACCTTGGAAAGGAATTTTGTTAGAATGTTGTCTTGTATATTTAGCATGATTTTGAAATATGAAGTATTGAGTTATTGAGAGATTGTGCAAAAAGGACATTTATTAAATATTGTCTTTCTTTAATATACATTTGGTAGAAACATTCTTTCTTTTCTTTTTACATTTCCTTATCATGCATGTAGTTGGAATATTGATTTGAAAAAAAATATTTTGCATTGTATTTGAGAGGAATAGTAATTCCTTGTTGAAAGTCTTATGTATTTTATCAAAAAAAAAAAAAAAGTTTTGGAATAGTATGCTCCTTTGCAAAATTTATTAGTATTTAAATTTTTTTTTATATACTTGTGTTGTTTTCTTCATCTCAAATCTGATAATCATTTAATGTGAATAGTTGGGAGTATTTAGTTTATTTTTGTATCAAATGATCTTAATCAGTTTTTTTTTTTTCAAAATATATACAAGCTTAGTTTAATCTATTTTATCAAATGGTTATGAGTTGTAGATTTATTTTTTTTATATATATTGAAATAGGTTTATTGTAAAACTTGGTGTTTTTGTATATATACATATATATGTCTATTATATATATACTTATAAATAATAAATAAATAAATATATATATATATATATATATATATATATATGTATATTACTGTAAATAGTTTTTGTAGATTGGTTACATATAATATTATAAGTATTAAACTATACACAAAAAAAGAGAAATGTACATATATTTAATATAATATATACATATATATATATATATAATATATATATATATATATACATGTGTGTGTGTGTATATACATATAGATACATAGACATAGACATACATATATATATATATATATATATATATATGTTTTAAATAATGATAAAAACAAAAAAAACTATATTCATTTCAAAAACAATGTGTTGTTTTAGAATATAAAAAATAAATAAACAAAAAATGTTTTGTTTTAAATTCAAAATTTATAATATATATATATATATATATATATATATATATATATATATATATATATATATATATATAAAGTGTTGGTGGGGGGGTTTGGCCCCCCCCACCCCTGGTCCCAGGGGGGTGTTGCCCCCCAAAAACCCCTACGCCGCTCCTTTGGGCGATGTCCCGGCCACCCTCTCAGCGCCGCCCCCTCACACCCCCCCTCCACCACACGCCTCCCCTCATCCACCTGCTGTTGTGCACAGCGCCCGTGCCCCTCTAACCCCATCACCCCTGAGCCTCCACCCTGCCGCATTTCTTCCCCTATCCGTTGCCGACTTCCCTAACTTGTAAATCTGCCCCCACTCATATAAAATATAAAAACATACATACATACATACATACATACATACATACATACATACATACATACATACATACATACATACATATATATATATATATTTGTAACACACAAAAAAATACAATAAGGGTTTTACAAGGAAGAGGAACTAACTTCATGGTTCCTTCTATTCAACCTGCAATAAGAGAAACCAAAACAAAATGAGAAGGGGAAATGAAAAGAAAATAACAAAGCTAAAGATGAGTTAGGGAAAACTTTAGGGTTACTCCAAATCTAGGGCCCAGAATTGTTTGATCCTAGGGCTCAAGTAAATCCCTACATACTTTTGAAAATGAGTAATATTGTGGGATTAATATTTTTGAATGGGGAAGGAAATTTTAATTAAAAATGGGTAGTTAATTTTCTCATGTAGGTTGTTTTTTCAATGATAATATATATTATTTTTAAATGTGTGAAAATTATTAGAAGCTAAATAAATAAAATTAGTCAATGTAAAAACAACATGTTTTAGTGAATTTGGTTAAAAATTATATAAGAATTAAATTACTTAAT
Source organism: Taxus chinensis (assembly GCA_019776745.2). Taxonomy (NCBI): domain Eukaryota; kingdom Viridiplantae; phylum Streptophyta; class Pinopsida; order Cupressales; family Taxaceae; genus Taxus; species Taxus chinensis. Next base: position 229,253,351 of record CM034150.1, read on the forward strand.
GAGAACATTAGGCGAAACATTAGATACTTCAAAAATTAAAAAATTACCAACTTTTTAGAGTTTATGGTGTCTCGAGGATGGGGCATGACATTTGGTATCAGAGTGAGGTTCGCACACGTGGACACTCTGGGTATTTAATTAAGATAGTTGATGGTAATGTTAATAACATAAAATTTAATAAATGGATAAAAATTATTAGTTAAAAATTATTTGTAACCATTAAATATTAATTAATAACTTCTTTGCTCACCTCGTGCATAGGATGGCACCCAAGGGGGGACAATCAGCTAGAGGTTTGGGGCATAGTGTACCTACGCGGGAGCAGCTGGCACCCAAATTTGGGGCCTCATATATTAGAGGCCCTGCACCAACTGATAGGTGTTGTGGAGCAGCGTCTACCACCACCACAGGAGGTGAGAGAGGAGATACTTTTGGGAGACAAGGAGCTGATAGGTGAGGACGTGCATTTTAAGCCACCAGAGAACGATACACCGAGGTGGGAGAGGTCATGTAGCCCTTCCGTTCATCATGAGAGGGTAGCCTCGTTCCATCATAGCCACTCACATAGTCTCGAGGGACCATTCAAGGATAGGTGACCCCCTTCGCCTGCTGGACTACATCACCAGGATCGAGATACAGGTAGTGTGATCAGGGACCTTCTTCACTTGCAGCCGCCCACTTACACCGGCTCTACAGATGGCTTTGGGGCTGAGTCATGGCTCCTTAGCTTGGATAGTTGCTTTGGCTTGCACTCTTACGAGAGCAATGTCAAGGCAAGGTTCGCTATACACCTCCTCCGAGACGCAACAGGTGTTTGGTGGAGGAATGAGGAGCGGAAGCTCCATCTGACTTGAGAGATAGTGACCTGGGAGATGTTTGAGGAGCATTTCAGGGCTCGTTATATGTCAGAGCATTTTGTGTAGAAGAGGATCGATAAGTTTCATGACTTACGACAGGGATCTGGCACAGTAGCACAGTATGAGAGCAGGTTCCTAGATCTCCTACAGTATGTGGACTACCTGCAAGATGAGAAATTATAGGTTAACAGGTTTATTCGAGGCCTTAATGCAGATATAGCAGGAGTAGTTAGGATGTTATCTCCTCCCACACTTGAGAAGGCCATTGAGAAGGCCTACTTAGCTGAGGAGAACAGGACCAAGGCATAGGAGCACTGTGATAGAAACAAGAGCAAGTTTCAGGAGAGGATACAGGCCTTTCAGAGTCAGAGGTCACAAGGTACTGCACCACCCCCTAGAGGAGGATTTTGGCCTCCGCCAACAGCCACAAGGGCCCCACCGCACTCGTAGTGACAGACACAGCAGTAGGGCCACCCACACTAGGGGGCTAGACAGACACAGGATATTCAGAGAGGTGTTTCTAGGGGTGGTTTTGGTGGAACCAAGGATAGGAGGCAGGGTACTCAGCAGGCACAACTAGCTCGCATGCAGCAGTTTGCTAGGGTTGGACCGACAGGATATGTACACTAGAGTACAGGAGGGACCCCATCTCATAGAGGTACAAGAGGTTGTTTTATTTGTGGATCTCCAAATCACTATGTGTGCATGTGCCCACACAAACCCAATACCATGGATACACAGAGAGTTGCTAGATCTGAGTAGATGGTGGGTGATGCAGGACACGCTCATCGTGCATATGCAGTAGTTGACATCCACCAGGCTGAGCATCAGGCCACAGTCATTGAGACGACAGGTACTATCAGGGGTATTTCTGTCTCAGTACTTTTTGATTCAGGTGCTTCAGATTCCTTTATATCACCTTCTATAGTGGACCAATGTGGGCTAGTGGTGGCTAGGCAACCAGATAGTTGGCAGGTTGAGTTGGCCTCTGGGGCCAAACTCACCATGGACTCATATGTGGAGAGTTGCGTACTTGATTTAGGAGCCTTCTCCACTACTCTTAACCTCCGAGTTATTCTTTTAGGATCCTATCAGGTAGCATTGGGTATGGATTGGCTCAAGGCTCATCGAGCTAAGGTGGATTGCAGAAATAAGGTCACTGAGTGTCAGGATGATCTTGGGAGTGTAGTTGTGATACCTAGGATGTAAAGGCCTTTCTCCTTGTGGCTGATATCGGCTAAGCAACTCAAGCGGAGCATGCGTAAGGGTTGTCAGTTATTTTCTATCACCATCAGTGATCGATCAAAGAGCACTTCAGAGCAATCACCATTAGATGACCATGCAGTTTTGAGGGAGTATGCAGATGTGTTTCCAGGTGAGCTTCCAGGGTTACCACCCCGTAGAGAGGTAGATTTCACCATTGATTTAGTACCTGGATCAACACCAGTTTCTAGGGCACCTTATCAGATGACGACTCCAGAGCTTCATGAGCTCAAGATTCAGTTAGAGGAGTTGTTAGATAAGGGTCTCATTCACCCTAGTGTATCTCCTTGGGGAGCGCCAGTCATATTTGTGAAGAAGAAGGATGGTTCTCTCATACTTTGTGTAGACTTCAAATAGCTCAACAAAGTCACAATAAAGAACCGTTATCCACTCCCTATGATTGATGACTTGTTTGATCAGATGCGGGGAGCGAGAGTGTTCTCCAAAATTGATCTCAAGTCAGGGTACCATCAGTTGCGCATATCAGATGCAGACATTCATAAGACAGTGTTTCGCACACGTTATGGGCATTATGAGTTCACAGTGGTTCCATTTGGTTTGACCAATGCCCCAGCTGTCTTCATGAGCCTCATGAATGGAGTATTTAGGACATTTCTGGATCGCTTTGTCTTAGTGTTCCTTGATGACATATTGATTTATTCTCATTCTGAGGAGGAACACGAGGAGCATTTGAGACAGGTACTCTCAGGTTTTGAGAGAGCAGAAGTTATATGGGAACTTGGAAAAATGCAGCTTCTTTCAGACAGAGATTCAGTACTTGGGTCATATCATATCAGGTGAGGGTATCTCCATAGATCCCTCTAAGATACAGGCTATCTTGGACTGGCCAGCACCCACATCAGTTACTGAGGTGAGGAGTTTTATGGGTTTAGCAGGGTATTACCGCAGGTTTGTACAAGACTTTTCTAGGATTTCTCACCCTATCACTTCTCTTCAGAGAAAAGGGAAGAATTTTGATTGGTCAGAAAAGTGTGAGTAGGCCTTTCAGTTGCTTAAGGAAAGGTTAACCACGGCACCCATATTAGCAGTTCCAGACCCGACAGAGGATTTTGTTGTTTGTACTGATGCATCACTAGAGGGTTTGGGAGTAGTTCTTATGTAGGAGCTTCGGGTTATTGCCTTTGAGTCTCGTAAGCTCAAGGACTACGAGCTTAATTATCCTACTCATCACTTGGATCTTGCAGCAGTTGTTCATGCTCTTGTGCGTTGGTGACATTTCCTTTTGGGTAGACCTTTCTTTTTTATGACAGATCATCATAGTTTGTAGAATATCTTCTCACAGCCAAACCTCAACACTCATCAAAGGCGTTGGATGGAGTTCCTATGTGAGTATGACATGGAGGTCTAGTATATCAAAGGAAAGGAAAATGTTGTTGCAGATGCACTTAGTAGATGATGACATGTGCTTGCTTCTTTGACACTTCAGTCAGATTTGAGAGGCAGGATTCTTGAGCACCTTCCAGAGGACAGATTTTATGAGGGAGCCAGACAGATGTTGGATTCATAGGGTTCATTAGAGGGCATATTTTCTGGGTGTGTTTTAGAGATAGATGGTTTGCTACGGTTCCACATGTGCATCTACGTGCCTAAGTTAGGTGATCTGTGTAACTTCATCCTCACAGAGGCTCATCGAACCCCATATGTAGCACATCTAGGAGTGAAGAAGATGCATGCCGATATGAGAGAGTTATATTATTGGCCAGGTCTTCGACGGGACATAGCAGATTTTGTTGCACGATGCCTTGAGTGTCAGAGGGTTAAGGCAGAGCATTCTCATCCCACAGGACTTTTACATCCTCATGATATTCCCAAGTGGAAATGGGATGTGATTTCCATGGATTTCATAGTCAGACTTCCTATGTCTTCTTATCATCATGATGCCATTATGGTTACCGTGGATAAGTTGACCAAGGTTGTGCACTTTTCGCCAACCAAGCTCACCTATAATGCACAGGCCATCGCCAAGGTATTTGTGGAGGACATTGTTAGGTTGCATGGGATTCCAAAGACCGTCATCAATGACAGGGATACTATCTACACTTCAGTTTTCTGGACTTCCTTTCAGACCACTCTGGGTACTCAGATTAATTTCAGTTCAGCTTATCATCTAGAGACAGATGGATAGACAGAGAGGGTTAATCAAGTGTTGGAGGACATGTTGAGAATGTATGTGATGGATCAGCAGAAGAAATGGGAAGATTATTTGCATTTAGTTGAGTTTTCTTACAACAATAGCTATCATAGTTCCATTGGTATGGCTCCTTACCAGGCTTTGTATGGACGACCTTGCAGGACACCTTTGAGTTGGGATAGACTAGATGACAGGATTATTCTGGGACTAGCCTACCTTCAGGATTTAGAGCAGCAGGTTGTTCTGATTAGACAACATCTTGAGCAGGCCAAAGCATGCCAAAAGGTGTATGCAGACACCAAGAGGATTGATCATCACTTCTCAGTGGGTGACAAGGTCTTCTTGATAGTTCATCTGCATAAGAGTCCAATCTGCTATGGAAAGGCTTCTAAGATATTGCCTCATTTTGTGGGGCCTTTTGATATTTTAGAGGTCATTGGTCCATTTTCCTACCGCCTAGCTTTGCCACCACGCCTTATATGGGGCCCATGATGTGTTTCATGTTTATGTACTACGTAGATATGTACCAGATGTTTCTCATGTTTTGGATTGGTCGACATTACAGGTAGAGGATAGAGGACAGTGGAGACTGGAGCCCATACGCATACTGGAGCACCGGAGGTTGGCCCTTCAGGGTCGAGACTTGGACCAGGTTAGAGTACAGTGGGACCGATATGAAAAGATAACAGCTACCTAGGAGGATACGACACCTTTGAGGGCTAGATATCCCTATCTCTTTCAGTGACTTCCAGGAGGAGGTCTAATTTTAGTAGAGGGGGATGTAGTTCCCACACTTTTATAGCTCAGTTACTTCTTGTTTCTTTGCTCATAGAAATGTTTTGATAGAGATTGGTTATATTTTGGACATTATATTTAGAGATTGGATCTTATTAGACATGTGTGGACATTTAGGCATATAGCGCCAATTTAGCTTGATTTCAATGTTGTTGCATTATCCTTATGATGTCGTGGATACTAATGGAGATGATGTTTTTTTTGGAACATAATTATATCGATGGATACTTAGTTGTTGCATGTTGGGATTCATATGGTTATATGTCACTCTATCATCTTGTTCTAACTTTTGGAATATTGAGTATAATTGTGCATGTTGTCGCATTTTGATTTCAGTAGGATGTTAGGCTAGTTTAGAACTCATTGATATCTTACTGTGTAGCTGTTTTATATTTTATCGAATAGGTACGGTTAATGTGTGCACTGAGTGTGCAGGTGACAGGTTTACAAGAGAACGTGGGATTCAGGCCAGCTACACAATCTTGCACAAGCATCCCACGGGCTAAGTCCTAGCCATGTTCATTGTGTGAATCCTTAGTGCAGGAGATTATTATTTTGGGAACCATGAGTGACCCTAATTTTTGTAATGTATTGTAGCCTTGAATTATTAATTTTTTTTAGAGTTAATTACTTATGTTGTAAACTTGTTTTGGGAGTGAATAATCCCACTTTCATTTAACATTTTGTTTTTTTTTAATGAGTCACTTAATCACAAGGGTTTAAGGTCTCATGTGAAACCCTTGGGTGGTCCCCCACACCCTCTACCCTTGTGCCAAAAATGCAAAACCCAAAATTAGGTTATTTGGGGCATTTTTGGGGACCTCTTTTTAGTTTGGGGGTTTCCCTAACATTAAAAATGAGTCCTTGTACCCTACCTAATGGGTAGGGGGGATTATTTCCAAGGCTAGAGGGAGTTTCTCCCCCCCCCCCTTTTTGCCTCTTATTTGGTCACATCCATGTAAGGGGTGTGGATTGGAGTGCTTGTTAAAAGTCTCACTAATTTTGTCTTGTTAACTTTTATGGGAATTTGAGACATGAGGGCAAAAAGACATTTTTACCCTTTCTCTCTTTTATTTTGGCATCTTTGATCTTGAAGGAGGAGAGGGGTAACACCTGTCACCCCCCTTATTTGTGAGGATCCTTACTTGCTCCTCTTCGAATTCCCCTTCATAGGAAAAGAGAGGGACTTTTTTTTTGGAACTTCTTGCTTGGGATGCTTGGGGTGATTTTGAGCTAGTGATTATGCTTGAGTCAAGCAGTGGAGAAATTTGAGGTTGGAAAGATTTTTGGAGAGCTTTCTTTGAGGTAGGATCTTATGTCTTTTTGTTTGTGTTGTATTCATTTTAGTTTTTAGTTTGGTTTCTTGAAATTGTTATTTTTGCATGTGGATTTTGGTTGTTATTTTTTTATTTTACTCCCTCCATCATATGGTATGATGCAGTTTTGGAGTTAATGGGGGAAGAGAGAGGGATTATTTCCTCTTAATCCTCAAGGCTTGATGGAAAAGACTTGCAGGGTCTTATTGCTTTCCCCTCAAATGGTTGAGGTGGTGAAGTTGATTCATTTGGCTTGAATCTCCTTCCCTGTTCTTGGTAAGGAAACCCCTTTGGGGTTTGAAAATCCTTCCAAGAAGGAATTGGAGAAAGGGTGGAGGGTTAAGGAGGGGATTGTATATGACATAGGAGAAATAAGGAGGGTATGGAGTATTTGGTTTTATGTGAACTTATTATATTGGATTATAAGCTTATTGGAGAACATCCTTTCCTCTCTTTCCCATGTTGTTTTAGAGTTAGAACTTGGGTTCTTCTCTTCTTCCTTCCTTGGAAATTTTGGAGTCTTGTCTTTGTTTTTGTCCTATTTTTGTGTGTTTATATAATTGTTAGTTTCACCCTCCATATTGTGCATGTTGTGGTTAGTTTTCCCTCTTTCCCATGGGCTTGGGGGAGGCTAGCATGCATTCCTGGACCTTGGGAGAGACTTGTAATGATTCCTATGGTTGGGTGGCAAACAAGCTCTTTCTGCTTATTGGTTCTCTTGAAGGCATGAAGGTTGGAGCTCAAAGTTGGAAGTTGGAGATATTGCTAGTTTTTCTTTGTCTTCTCTAATTTGGTGAAACATTTCTTGTATTGTAGCCACTTAAGTATGGCTTGTGGGAAAATTACTCTTTAATGAAATTCCTCTTTCTTTTTGTATTTGAAGATATTCTTTCAACCTTGGAAAGGAATTTTGTTGGAATGTTGTCTTGTATATTTAGCATGATTGTGAAATATGAAGTATTGAGTTATTGAGAGATGGTGCAAAAAAGATATTTGTTAAATATTGTCTTTCTTTAATATACATTTAGTAGAAACATCCCTTCTTTTCTTTTTACATTTCCTTATCATGCTTGTAGTTGGAAAATTTATTTGAAAAAAAAATAAATCTTTTACATTGTATTTGAGAGGAATAGTAATTCCTTGTTGAAAGTCTTATGTATTTTATCAAAAAAAAAAAATCAGATTTGGAATAGTATGCTCCTTTGCAAAATTTATTAGTATTTAGATTTATATATATATATACTTGTGTTGTTTTCTTCATCTCAAATCTAATAATCATTTAATGTGAATAGTTGGGAGTATTCAGTTTCTTTTTGTATCAAATGATCTTATTCTGTTTTTTTTTTAATATATATATACACACACACACACACAAGCTTAGTTTAATCTATTCTATCAAATGGTTATGAGTTGTAGATTTATTTTTTATATATATATTGAATTGGAGTTGGTGGAAGAGAGAGGGATATTTTTCCTCCTCAATCCTCACGGATTATTGGACAAGCTGTAGGTCTTAGTGTTTCCCTAAATGATGATCGGTGGGGAAGTGATCATGTGGGCTTGAATCTCTTCCCCATTTTGGTAGGAAACCCTTTTGGGGTTTGAAAATAATTCCAGAAGGACTTGGAGAAAGGCGTGGCGAATAAGGAGGGTGTAAATGATATAGGAGTAATAAGGAGGGCATGGATGTCTAGTTATTGTGCTTATAATCTTGGTAACAACTTTTGGAGGACTCCTCTCCTCTCTTTCTCATTGTTTTTTAGAGGAAGGAATTGGGTTCTTCTCTTTGCCACCTTAGAAAATTTTGAGTCTTGTCTTGGATGTTGTCCTATTTTTGTGTGGTTGTATCATTGTTAGTTCACTCTTCTTCTTGTGCAATATTTTGGATGGTTGTCGTCTTTCCCATGGGCTTGGGGAGGCTAGCATGCACCCCAACCTTGAGAGAGGCATGTAATGATTCCTATGGTTGGGTGGCAAACAAGCTCTTTCTGCTTATTGGTTCTCTTGAAGGCATGAAGGTTGGAGCTCAAAGTTGGAAGTTGGAGATATTGCTAGTTTTTCTTTGTCTTCTCTAATTTGGTGAAACATTTCTTGTATTGTAGCCACTTAAGTATGGCTTGTGGGAAAATTACTCTTTAATGAAATTCCTCTTTCTTTTTGTATTTGAAGATCTTCTTTCAACCTTGGAAAGGAATTTTGTTGGAATGTTGTCTTGTATATTTAACATGATTGTGAAATATGAAGTATTGAGTTATTGAGAGATGGTGCAAAAAAGAGATTTGTTAAATATTGTCTTTCTTTAATATACATTTAGTAGAAACATCCTTTCTTTTCTTTTTACATTTCCTTATCATGCTTGTAGTTGGAAAATTTATTTGACAAAAAAATAAATCTTTTGCATTGTATTTGAGAGGAATAGTAATTCCTTGTTGAAAGTCTTATGTATTTTATCAAAAAAAAAAATCAGATTTGGAATAGTATGCTCCTTTGCAAAATTTATTAGTATTTAGATTTTTTTTTATATACTTGTGTTGTTTTCTTCATCTCAAATCTAATAATCATTTAATGTGAATAGTTGGGAGTATTCAGTTTCTTTTTGTATCAAATGATCTTATTCAGTTTTTTTTTTTAATACACACACACACACACACACACACACAAGCTTAGTTTAATCTATTTTATCAAATGGTTATGAGTTGTAGATTATATATATATATATATATATATATATATATATATATTGAAATAGGTTTATTGTAAAACTTGGTGTTTTTGTATATATACATATATATGTCTATTATATATATACTTATAAATAATAAATAAAAACACACACATATAAACAAAAAAAAACGTTTTATTAAATTCAAAATTTATATATATAAAAAAAATGTGTTGGTGGGGGGGTTCGGCCCCCCCACCCCTGCACTGTCCCGGGGGGGCGCCGCCCCCCCACAAAACCCTGCACCCCCTCACCGTCCCTCCTGCGCCCCCTGCCGCGCCCTCTACCGCCACGACCCTCCACCCTCACTGCCCCCACCCCTTCCCACTGCCTCCACCACGCAGCACCTCCTCCACACGTCGCCGCACCCCTCCATCCTCCTCCATGTGGCCTTCACTCAGTCCTCCCTCCACAGCTCCGACCTACACCTTCAATCTAAACAAAATCAATAATATATATATATATATATATATCATATCAAAAAAAAAATTACAGTGAGGGTTACACAAAGAAAAAAAAAGAGAGAAATCCCTCTTGTTATGTGGTTTTCACAATAAAAGAAAATCCTCATAGCACTCCAGCAACCTGTAACAAGAAAACAAATCCAAAATGAAAGGAAAGAGGTGGAAAAGAGAAGAGATAAGGAAGGTTAGGGAACAAATTTAGATCTAGGGTTGAGGATTGTTTAATCCTAGCGCTCAAATAAAACCCTATTCACTTTAAGTCATGGGCTTTGGTGGGAATGTTTCTTTTTAAAATAAAAAAGAAAATATGGATCAATATATGTATTGGGGAATGTTTTTACCTAAGAACGAATAATCTTATTCCCATGTGGTGAAATTAATTAAGTAAATACATATGTGTATAAAAAAATTAAATGTGTGTAATTTAATCAAAGCTAAGATAAAATTAAATTGAATTAATGTCTTAAACAACCATGAGGGTATTTTTTTTAAAAAAATTTAATAAGAATTAAGGGTTTATGGAAAGAGCTAATTAAAACATTAGTTCGCTACAAAATAAAAAATAAAAAAAATTACCAACTTTTTAGCCTGTTTCCCGGTGTCTCGAGGCGTGGCACTACATAAGAATTATTAAAGATTCCATGAAGCTTTAAAGTCATTGATGAATTTTTCATAGGTTATATATGAATATCAACTTGACTGTGCATGTTAAGTCAAATCTTGAGGGTTTAATGAAAGGAAATGAATGAATAACAAAAACATATTTTTAATTCCTATTAACACTTATATTAAAGGTGTATGAAGGTCTAATGGATGTGTAAACATGGTTTTGAAGAATAATCTCAAGGTATTTATGATAGAAAACTAGAAACACAATCATAACCCTGTCATTATAACAATTTACAAGCCAGTTTTGATGAGTAATTATTCTAGAAGGAAGTTCATGGAGAAATAATTTCTAAGGAGGTGTGCCATGATGACTTGTAGGTGTTTAAGTCTTTGAGGAGTAAGGATACATTCTATAATCTCATAAACAAGTTCTCTTTGATAGTTTAGTATACATTCCTAGAACTAGCTTTAGAGCCTAATATATAAGCATTTGATACAAGAATGAATAATGTGAATTTGGAGTGAATAAATGGGTTTGAAATGGGCCTTTGATAGAGAATATATGGTGGAATAGAGAGGTGGAGTTGATAGTTTAGAGAAACATAAAAAATCCTAAATATGCATAAGTTTATCTAGGGGCAGAATAAAGTAAGGACAAGTTGGTGCAAAATGTGTAGAAACAAAACAAGTGAGTAAGGTGAATTTACTTATTAAGGAGGGTATACATTTATTTAAAGACATGAAAAAGATAATAACCTTTTAGATGAGTTTAGAAGATAAAAGTGAAGGTTATCAATCCAAGACTTAAACATTGACCTAAATGCAAACAATGAAAGGTGAGTTGAAGTAATTCCTTTGGGAGTTAGAATCTAAAATTTGGTGAAAAGAGTATTTAAATATGTGTTTATTTTTTCATGGGAGCTTGTAATATATCCATAACAATACACTTTACATATAAACAAGGCTACAAGAAATATGCCTAATTGAAGCAAGTAACAATTTAGTTGAAGGGCTTTCCTTGTGAATTGAAACTTGAAATTTTAGGTGGAGTTGTAAGCCCATTAAAAGTTTCTAAAAAGGTTATAATATTCTCTTGAGTCCTTGTGAGCGATGCATAAAAATAAGATTTATGTTTTTATGGCTAGTAGCTTTTATTTGGAGTTTAAAGGTGAAATTGATGAAATGGATTCTATATTCGTTAGGGAGAGTCTTAACAGAAGTTACTGAATAGAAAGGAGTGTAAAACAAGTGGAAACAATCCAAGTAGCCCTTAAATATATATCTACAAGTATTCCTTGAGTTGTGATTTAATTTGCATTGTGATGATCTTGATTCTATTACATGATTTTGTTGTTGTTGAGACTAACTTTTGAGGTGTTTCCTTATCGATTTGTACCTCCTCTGCATCACGTGTCCTCTCCCAAGAAAACCTATCCTCAAGATCATCACATTCCAAAATCAGAAGTAGAGCTTAAAAAGTCTAGAATATGCCTTTCCAGTATGTCCATCAATCTAGACCTATAATTACAAGTTGAGTCATCTTTATCTCATATCTTTCACCCTTGCTTGCATTTCTATAACTATATCTTGCTAAAATATTGTTATATTGATCTGATCGACAATTCCCTTACATAGATTTAAATTTTAGTAAATAAATATGCATATAAAGGTGGTAAATCTAACCTAAAGGAATTATTACCAATCTTCTCCAATATTTTAAATGTGCTATACCTGATTGGTTTCAATTTTTTACCTTCACATGTCAATCTATATTTATCGATATGAAGCCAAACTTGATCACCAAATTGAAAATGATGATCAAACTAACGTTGGTCATGTATAGCCTTGTATTTTTCTTGACTCTTTTTCAATTACTATTGGACAACTTGATGAACCATATGTATCTTTTTAATGAACTAATTTTCCTTATAAATATCATTTTATCCATCTGTTACTATGTCTTGCACAAAGGAAAAGTCAACAGGTAACTTTGGAAAGATACCAAAACATGTATAAAAAGGAGAATTCTATGTGGAAGAGTGAAAGGCATGATTATAAACATGTTGCACATAACACAAGTATTCAACCCAAATTATAGGATGCTTGCTACAATATCTTTAGAGAAAATGCACTACTATAAGGTTGACCACTTCTATTTTCCCATCGGTTTGTGGATGAAAATCAATAATTTTATTCAATTTGGTGTTCATCATGTTCCATAAACTGACCAAAAATTCCCAATAAATCGAGGATCCCAATAAGAGACAATAAAAGTAGGTAGAAAAAAAATGAACCCATATATTGTTGAATAAGAAATGTGCATTTTCCTTGCATGTTATTACTTTTTACAGGGCACCAAAATACACATCTTGCTAAATCTATCCACAACCACATAAAATTTTCTTTTTGGCATAGGAAAGCCTCCAAAAAAGTCCATGGAAATACTTTCCCATGGCCTGACTGGTATGAGAAGTGGGATATACAAGCCAAAATTCCATTTACTAGGATTTGCAATGGCACAAAGAATATAATCTTTAACATATATAAATACATTTTCAGACATTCGAGGCCAATAACAATATCTTTGTAATTGTGCATTTGTTTTACTAACACCAAAATTACTAGAAACACAAGAAGTATGTTCTTCCCTAATCAAATGAACTCTTTCATCTTGTGGAACACAAATTTTACCAAGATGATAAAGTAATCCATCATGTAAATGATAGTTTAATTATTTCACTTGTTTATCATGAGTTATATCTTCATAGACATACTTAAAATTAACATCTCTAGCATATTGTTCCTTATAAATTTCATGAACTAGTGGACTATGTTGTAACATAATAGATGCAAGAATAAGAGGTCTGGAAAGCATATCAATAACCTTATTTTGTATACCTTTTTATACTTGATCACAAGATGGAATTGTTGCAAAACCCCATCCAATGAAAGTGCCTTGATTGTTGTAGCTTGGATTACGAATAAAGGTATTGCAAAGGCTAATGATCCATATGGATGATTGTCTCTTTTCCCATCAAATAATGTTTCCAATTTTTCACTAAAGCATACAACTCTTTTTCATATGTAGGATAATTCCTTACTACGCTTGTAAAGGTATTTGAATGGTAACAGAAAAATTCGTTCTCTGCATCAACAATACAACCATGGTATATTCACTTGCATCAGTTTCAATCTTGAATGTACTGTTATAAATCAAGTTAATGTCAAAAATAGGGTATTGTTTATATTTTCTTTTAGCATGTCAAAGGATTTTTGGTACTTGCCTCCCCATTTAAAGACATGTTTCACACTTGTCAATGAATCCAAAGGAGTTGTAATTAATGAAAAGTTAACAATAAACTTTCTCCAATATTGAAATGCCCCTAGGAAGCTTCTAACTTCAGTTTCATTAGTAGGTTTAGGAAAGTTCACAATAAATTCAACTTTAGAGGGATAAATTTTCAGTTCAACACCCCTATAACATATCCTAAATAAACCAAATATGTTTTCCAAATTCATATTTTGACATCTCTAAGTATAATTTCTCCTTTCACAAAAGTTTCCAAGACTTCCTTACTATGTTCAATATGATCTTCCCAAATTTTACTAAAGATGAAAATATCATCTAAGTAGACGGTAATAAAATATTCAATGAATGGCCTAAAACATCATTCATAACCCATATGAAAGGTGGCAGGTACATTGCAAAGACAAAAGGCATAACAAGCCACTCAAATAGAATTTATTTAGTTTTGAATGTAGTTTTCCTAATATCATCTTCTCTGATCCTAACTTGGTGATAACCATTTATCAAGTCTAGCTTAGTGAAATAAACATTATTTTTCAACTAATCTAATAAATCATCAATACGAGGAAGAGGCATAGTGTTTTTTCACCGTAATCTTTTAGTATGTTTGGTAATCCACACACATCTGCCAAGTGCCATCTTTTTTGGGCACCAAAACAATAAACTATATGGATAAATTCTTGGTTGTATGACCCCTTTCTCGAGCAACTCCATAACTCACTTCTTGATCTCTTCATTTTCCACAAACTACAACCTATACATGCCAATGTTAGGAAGAGGTGAATCATGGTGCAGATGAATCTCATGTTGTATTTCTCTTTTAGGACGTAATCTTTATGGATCCTAAAACACATCATCATCATTTCATTATAATAACCATTTCACTATCTTATTCTTACATGTTTAGGATCATAACCTTCCAAATCCTTGGATTTATCATCATCCTTAATTTTAACAACCATGAGTACAAAATTCTTGATTGCATTCACAAGCCTCTTCATCTATCCTGAAGATATAAGTGACATATTTACTTCGATTCAATGAGATCTAACAATGTATTCAAATCCATCTTTAACAAAAAAATACTTGTTCTCTTCCCTAGATATAATTTTTCTTTTCTATCAAAAAGATAAGGTCTACCAAGAACAATGCCACAAATGTCAAGTGGAACCACATCTATCTCTACCTCATCAATGAATTTAGAGGTGATTACAGATCTAAGTTTGCATGTTTTCGTGACCTATAATTTAGCATCATCACATATCCATCCCAAAGGGTACAGTTTTAAATGTGGTTTGATTTTAAGTAATAATTTCTTAAAAAATTCTTCATAAATGAGATTATCTTGAGATCCAATATCAAAAAGAGTATCAATATTTGTATGTTTATAAATATCTCTAATGTGGAAAATCTCATTTCTCTTCTTTTCATGCATATATTTATAATTAGAGGATGAGAATTAGTGCTCGAAGATCAATAAGATGAACCTTGAAAACCCATAGCCATGATCTTGGTATCATCACCAAAATCAGATCTAAAATCTTGCATTGTTGAAATAGCTTTCTTGTCACCTCCTTTCTCAAACCATTTTGGTTTCAGCTCTAGATGCAGCTTCCAACAATTAGCATTTGTATGCCCTTGTTTATTTACAATGGGAGAAAACAGGTTTCTCAATTTTTTTCTTAACCATGGAATTATGTTTTTCTTTATGCTTTCCTTTTTATTTTCCTTTGTTTTCCTAATTTCTTTATTAATCTTTCCTTTATGCTTTTACACCTAGTTTCAATTTGGGTAGATTGGAAAAAAACTTCATCAAGGTTAGTGGGATTAAACATGAGTATGGTATGTTTCATATAACTATAAAACACACCAATATATTTCAAAAGAATCTCTTTAGTATAAAGACGAATTCCCAAAATCAATAATTTCTTCCTAAACTCTTGAGTGTGATCTTGCACACATTGAACCTTGGTTTGTATTATATTTTTCTTATCCATAGTAAATTGTTACATATAACCAAGAATCAAGTGGATAAAATTATTTTTTCAAAGCAGAAACAAAATCATCCAAAGAATAAATAACTTTACCATGTTTTACTAAATCCTTATAAGTGTTACTCTCCCACCAAATGAGTGTTGTACCACCCAAACAAAGAGTATTTAGCTGATTTTTTTCTTCCTTATCAAAATTTTTTTGAACCCTATGGTAAACTTCAATATTTTGGATCCATTAATCTAACTTTTCTACATTAATCTTTCCATTATAAATTGGCAATTCAAATTTAGCATTAAGTTTTAAAATTGATGAGCCTCATAAGAAGAACCAAAAAAATATAAGGATATGGAGGAGGTTTAGGAGATCCTTCTTCTTTACCTTTTTCCTTACCATCTTCTAATTTACCTTCCATTCTTGGTATAACTCTTCCATTGTTATTTTCATTTCCAGAAAATCTTGTTGAAAGGCCATTTATGTATCTATTATTCCTCTAGGAGATTCTTTAGGGGAATCCATAACTGAACTTGAACTTTCCCCTTTTGAATTAATCTCTGGATTACACTCCTTAAGTGTTCCTTCACCACACTTTTATTTAGACCTGGTAAGCATTCAAAATTAAAAACCTTGTAAATTCCCAAAAGCAACAGTAAAATAGCCTTGAATCAACTTCTCTAATACCAAACTGATTCAAAAAGTGTATTTAAGTGAGACTCTTTTTAACCAAAATATTGCTTTTAAATACTTAAAAAATCATTCTCAATTTCTTGTAGATTATTAAAATGGTTAAATTGGCTTTAAAACATAATTAAATTGTTAAGACAACAACAAAATGAGATAAAAAATTACAATAGGCAGTACAAACCAAGCGTTAATGGAGTTCACCCAAACGAGATACATCTCTAGGTCTAGATAAGCTCCTAAATCAATCAATTATGATGTAAAAATTCTTTATACAGTGATAATTTACATCAAAAATATATTTTTCCTACATAAATATTTTTTCTCAGACTCTAGGAAGCTCTAATAACTTCTCCAGTTCCACTCCCACAACGAAAACACTCAAAAATGGATCTATTACTCTCTAATAACTCCTAAAATTAACCAAGTTGCCCCCTTCAAATATCATGTAGGCCCTTTTATATATTTTCTAGGCTCATATCTTAGTGTTTGGGCCCCTTATCTTTTATGTGACTAGTCAAGGGGTTAAATCACCATTTTTTCGTTTCCCTTTTACATGGTTATTCCTGATACCAAGGGATAATATTTTTATCTTTAGCTTATTTGGGTATGTAGACCACATGGCCTAATGACATGTGCTTTATTTAGTGTGTTTTTGGTTGGTCGTTTGAGCTCCACCTTTCACATATCTATTTTTAGACCACTACTTTTGCATATTGGGTTTGGTTTTGTCCCACATTGGGCATGTTGTGGATGTTTTTGGGATTTATTAAGGCTTGGGAGTTGCATGGAACACTTGGTTTTGGACATGCTTAGACCTTTTTTGTTGGTTATTTATTTGAACTCAGCATTCAACTCACTGTGTTGGTATTTGGACTCATTTACAATGGATAGACCTAGCACTAGCTTGATGGTTGCTTGTGTGGCTCGATCGTGGTGAGTTGTTCAGTTAATGAGCTAGATAATGTGGCTAGTTGATGAGGTATCTTTCCAGATTGTATACAAATATTGGTAGGACTATGGTTCACCGAGATAAGTATTTTGTTGATCTTTGGAAATTTTAGTATCTTAGTCCCACATGTAGCACAAATTGGCCGTGCATAGGATTTATAAGGAAAAACCCATATAGTATAATGTGAAGAAAGGTGATAGGGTCCCCCTCTTAAAAAAGAGTGGACCCCATTGGTTGTTGGGCCCCCATCTGGCAGATCATGTGGGCCCCACATTGACCTTAAAAGATAGGCTGCAAACCAAATTATTTCATGAGAAAAATGATACTTTTCATATCGTCATTTGTCCACTTGTCATGCACACACAATGCCACCTCATCTCTGTGTAACTTGTTTTATTTTTTTTCTAGTTGGAGAGAAATTTTAATGGACCTATCTTCCTCATACGATGTCCATTTTACCATGTTCAAAAGGTTTCTGAAAGCTCTCTATGAGCTCTTTCATATGGAAGAAATTTCATGACTTGTGCAGATAGTTTGATCGATTCAGAGTGAGGATACTCCCATATCAGAGTGACCCATCCTTTCTCTAGAATTATGTTTCACAATGGATAATTTTGGAGGTCTAATCAATGCTTGATAGGTTTTAGGTGAATTTTGGGGTTGTTTTAGTTATATATGTAGAATTAATTGTTGTATATTGATATCATCATATGAATTTCTATTCATATATGAAATATTATTCCTCCTCCTAGAAAACATGAACCATCTTGTCATGCTCCACAACTTTAGTCACCTTCCCTTAACTATGCTTAATGGCGATATATCTACATATAAAATTACTAATCTTATTACCTTCATCCTAGTTCTAGCAAAGGATTGATGAATTGACCAATCAAATCCCCTTTAAAAGATCTAAATAAAAAATAAAACCAATCTTGGATTTATTCTGTAGATTACTTTAGTCAACCTTTTTAATCATGAAATTCTTGGAAACATCCTACCTATCAACACTAAATTCTACATTTGACATTTATTATTAGTGAAAAATGCTCTTAGGTGGTTTTTTTAGTTCCCCTTAGGGAAGTAAATGCAATGCTCTAATTTTCTTGGTTTACCTATTCTATTACTCATTGGGTGAGGAGTTGAGGAACTTTTATGCTCCTGTGTTCCTATGATGTTGATTATGAGGGATCCTTTTGAAGAAAATATATTGATTCCAGTTTAGATTGTTTTAACTAGGGGAGAGACACCAATAGTGGTGCACCCTAAGTTAGGGGCCTACAAAATCAATTCTATACAATGTGGGATCTTGATTTTTTCACCAACACATAGTTCAAGATTTTTCAAATTATATATATATATATATATATTTAAAAATGTTGAACTATGTGTTGGTGAAAAAATCAAGATCCCACATTATATATATATATATATATATATATATATATATATAATATATATATATATATATATATATATATATATAATATATATATATATATATATATATTGAGTGTTGAATTAGAGGGAAAAACATATTTTGAATTGATTTAAAATCAGTAAATTTGAGTTACACTACATTTTGATTGGGACCCCATACTTGATCATGAGTGATAATGGTTTGAACATTGACATATTTAAAAAATGACAATTCTTACATGGCATGATGGGATTGGGTGCTTGTCATATCAAAAATGACTAATCACTAGGTATATTTATGAAAACTATCAAGTTTTACTATGACAACTATTGGGTGTTGTGCATTCAAGACACTATATCCACAATTGGACCCTGCTCAACCATTGGTGTCTCTCCCCTACATTGGTTTCAAAATTGAGAGAGATATATATGTTTGCATTAGGAATTTAGGGACATGGACTGACTATGCAAATTGGTGCAAAAAAAATGTGGCTATAAAAAAGTACTAAATATCATAATATGAAAGAGGGAAAGATTCGAGCATTATTGCAACTGTCAACACTATTGTGATGTTGTGTATGTGCCAGGATCGTGGACCTCCACCCACTCTATACCCGTTTTCATGGAGTGTCATGTACCAAGAGTCGATGAAATATACTAACTCCATATCTTTCTCAAGAAGAGTGGGCGCAACCATTTGAAACATTGCCTTCTGCATAGTAGAGGGCCACCAATGACGGAGTTATGTTGATTTGGTCTTGTTTCGTGGTTGGCGGGCATGATCTAACCCCGCTTGACTTGAGGAACGATAAGTGGACAAGTGATTATGTGGTCATGGCTACGCCATTACAGCATTGTGTGGAGAACTTATTGCAAAGGTTGGTACTAGGATGGCACGCAATTCATTATGCAAGGAGATACTCTACCTAGTGGCAATAAAGAATTTCAACCATGCATATACGATTAAACTTAATCATGTGACATTATTTTCAGTGTTTGGGCTCGAATCTACATACACATTATATGACATGCACAATGAGAGCTTTTTCAGTTAACAATAATAGTTAGTTGATTAATTGGTATGCTCTAGGGATACTTACAATAGCTTGGAACTAGTTAGACTAGACTTTTCATGAAGTTGAAATAGAATAATTTCTCCCAATTTTTTCCAAAGATAAAGCAATGTGTTCATGATTAGTTAGCATAATCTTTTGAAACATTTAATCAAATGCTAAGTACCCTCTCAGTTCTGGGATAAAAGGGATGGAAAAAGACTTTGGTTGAATCTAGTTCCAAACATGGCATGAGCTATAAGGTAAAAACCAAAATAGGTGTTTGAAAGTTTATGGGGAAGGCGCATACGTGGACATTTTAAGATTAGATATGGAGAAGTGGATGAGTCATAGTTCTTCCAAGGGATAAATACTTAATCGGTTGACTAGATGTTAGAAATATATATAAAGCAATTACATATGCATGAAACATGTCTAGAATGTAAATGATTAGCGTAAGCAGTCACTTAGTCATAAGATAATGAACACAAAATTTGGATATGTAATTGTGGGAAAACCTCGTAGAGGTAAAAAACTTATCACAGAGATGATATTCAATGCATATGAGAAACTTTCAGTAACATTCCCTATTACATAATAATTCCTCCTTCTCGATTCCTCTCTGAATCGAACCTAGCTTCACAAAATCCTTCTACAATGTTAGTATTATTGTCCGCAAATATTAAATCACTCAGGATGTTTTCATTGAGCCTATACTCGATCTTCATATATGTAAATCTACAATAGGGGTAAAAGACTTCTTCCCATCAACGGATATGATTCCTTACCGAGAGGGAAATGGTAAGTAATCTTCCCAATTAATGTTTTATCCTATTAAGGATTTACATGAGGTTTTCAACCCGTGTTAAGTAAATCTGTGAAATCATTTATGTATCTAATTACTTAATGAGTGTTACTTGAGTGGTCTAAAAATAGCCCACTTATTCATTAAAATCTTTATGACACTCCCCTGATAACATGCTTATAGGGGGGATACAATGTTCATTAGTCACCTTCATAAAGGAATGGATACTATGTACAAATTTGAATGATTTTTAAGAACAACCTTCATGTCAATCACCACCTTAATGAATAACAAAAGGAATAATAGTAATCCATTAGGTTTAGGTTAGCATGATACTTTACAATGACTAGGGATGCTCTACAGTTTTTGCATGAAGTAATCATTGGGGGGCATTTGTGGTGCCTTTTATGTTCATAAGGACCGTCCATTATAATAATGCTTTTAAATATTAGGGCACAAAAGTAAAAACTCTCACACGAAATTACTAACATAACATAATGTGCATATGATTACAATTCTTTGAGCAATGAGCTTCAAGTATAGAGACAGAAGAATTAACACAAGACCATTAGGATAGTGACATTGATGTGTGCACACTCCCCCTCAGGGGATGCCAGACTCCAAGAAGCCCAAAAATTGACACATTTTAACTGACAAAACTTGTGTACACACCATTAATAAGTGGTTTTGATGAAGATATCTTTGCCACATGTTCATACATAGGACAAAATTATAGATTATGATATCACTATTAAGAGACTTTCTCTCACTACTAAAATGCACATGACTATCTTCACATATGTTTAGTAACATTGGTGTTGCATTGGATCTTTGTTGCACATGATTCTTGTCAAGTAGTTATCCAAGCACAGAAAAATGGATATTTTTATTTAATGTTGCATTCATGTGTGCCATAATAGTAGATTTGTATGTGATTGTGGAAGCATACATATGGTGCGCGAGATTCAACGAGTTCCTCAATTTCAATCATTTTTCGTGTGAACTGCAATGCTTAGGAAGCATAATCAGCAATAGATTTGTTGGTAGAAGCATACAAGGATCAATGTGATCCTGATTTTTTTTAAGAAGTAAGTGTACAAGCGACGAAATTGGAGGTCACATTTCAACCACGGGAGAGTTCATGAGCTAGACAGTGATCCTAGCACACGAGTTCATACTAGAGGGGATTAAATTTATATAAAAAAAAAATCATTTTTCTTTCAGTATTTGACAAATGGATTGGCTTTAGCAGGGTTTGTAACAGAGAGTTTACACGTTTTGCTCGAGGTACTGTCGGGTTCGATTTGATTCTGGATTAAGGGGGGCTACCTTACACTCCTGGTTTAGCAGGATAGGTTTAATTGTTAATATAAAAGTAAAACATTTGAACCCTATTATTTATTACTTAATACCTTAAAATTGGGGTTTCTTGTGTTTGAGTAATGGAAGCTTGAGGGAATTATAATCTTTTTTCGTGCGAGGGTCAAGGTACAATTTTTAATTTTTTTGGGGGGGGGATTCCGTAACCAAGAAATAATAAGATGGTACCTATCATATCATTTTAGAAGTATTCAAGTTTCAACACAGAGATGGCCACTTGATATATCACCATCTTAATCTATTTGAAGTAACTATGTCAAAAAAAAATATGGCTATAAAAAGTACTAAATATCGTAATATGAAAGAGGGAAAGATCTAGCACATATAACTACAACACTATCTTTCGAGAGAAGATCGAGATATCGAGAACCACTCACTCATTCCCCAGTCATGAAGTGTCACTACCAAGAGTCAATGAATATAATAACTTCGCACCCAAGAAGAGGGGGCACAACCATTTGAACATTGCCTTATGGACAGTACTGGGTAAGCACCAGGGTACATGGAGCAGTTTGAACGCTTGTTTCGTGGCGGTAAGGATCTAACCCCACTGATGAGGGTGATGAGTGGACAATTGAATGATTACGGGTAAAAAATACGCCAAATAAGGGTATTGTTGGAGATATCCTTCAAATGAAGGTTGGTTAGGAAGCACGTAACTCGTTATGCACAGGAACGCTCCCCTAGTGGCTAAGAAGCTCCTACAGGAATTATGACAACTCAATCGTTACTTTGCGCGGAAGTTTGTGGGAACTTTGAATGCTACATAGCACATCAGCATGGGCACAATGCACAATGAACTATTTCATGCAACAATTGCGGAAGTTATGATTAATCATAGTATTTACATTATAATAAGTTCATGATGAGTTACGTAAGATTTTCATAATTGCAACATAGGGAATATTTGACTCGTCCAATAAGATTCCAAAGTGTAAAGCAGATATGTTCATGTTAGTTAGCTTAATCTGTGCAATGAAAAATCAAATGTCAAGTAAAAGGTTTGAGATTGAAGGGATCAGGAAAAGACTTACACAATAACATGGAGTTCCAAGGACTAATTGATGTTTTGAATAAGGGATAAACCAAAATAGGTGTTTGAAAGTTTATGAGAAGGTACACACTGGACAATGTGAAGCATTATGATACGGTAAGCATGTGATAGGAGATAATTTCTCCAAGGGAACAAGAGTGCAGAAAATGAGCACATGAAAGAATGGTTAGAATATAGTATACAAGACATGGTGTCATACACAGGAGATCTAGAATGCAAAATGATTTAGCATGAAGGCAGGTCAATTAACATAGATAATCCAAGGGGCACAACATTCATAATATGAACGTTGGAATAGACCTTAAGAGGTAAAAATAAATCTACCACATAAATGATATTTAATCATATGAGAAACTCATTACCCCTATCCACATAATGAAACCTCCTTGAAACAAAGAACAATGATAAACCTTCTACACACATACATGTGGTACAATAACTGATTTATCGATCCGCAAATATTCCAAATCACTTAGCACGTATTCGATGAGTATATTTTGATGGGATGATAATGTAAATTATCAATAGGGGTAAAACCCTATCCTTACTAACTATGGTGAACGAAGGGAGGTGATAAGTTGTCAACCAACGGATCCATCAATTCCCCGATTAATAAACTGGTAAGTGAATATGTTCACATAATGTTTTATTATGTGCAATTTACATGTAGTGATTTTATCAACCCATTATTAATACTAATAATTACAATCATTTAGTATGTGTAAATATACTTGAAATGATTGCCTGAGGGTCTAAGATCCCATCGCCCAGTTAGGTCATTAAATGTTCTACACACTCCCTTTTAATGTCTAATTTAGGGGATAGAATGTCATAGGTCAAGGCTATAAAGTAATGAGGAATAGAATTATATACAAATAATGTAAGGATTTAAAAAAAAATTCGTCATGATCAATCACCACCTTTATAGGAAGACTAAGAAGGAATGTATAATCCAGTAAACCACTTAAAGTAGGATGGTAGGCATGTGAACAAGAGATGAATCAAAGTAAGGATAGGGTAACTATGCATCTCACAATTTCAACATGAATGATATCATCTTAAGCATGTTGTGGTCTAACCTTTTATGACACAATTTTGATCATACTCCAATTACAATATGCTTTTTAAGTATTAGGGTACTCAAAAGCATAATACATCAATAGCACTAGAAAAGTTACATAAACATAAAATAGCGTTGATATATTGAAAATTTGTCATTCAATGTTATGATTTTGAAGTAAAAAGAAGAAGAAGGAACACAAGACCATTTAGGAAGTGATCAGTATCGTGAAAACTCCCCCTCAATGCCAGAGTCAAAAGTAGGCCCAGAGGATTGCAGTGTAATTGACCCAACACCAAGACTTGGTACTCACTAAGTGGTTTTGTCCCCAAGATATCTACCACCTGCTCATCTGTAGGACAAAAGTGCATATTAATATCACCATTGAGGACTTTCTCTCCCACATAAAGATGCACATAAAGAGGATTTCAATATGTTTAGTTCAATGGGTGTATGCACTGGATTTTTTGTGAGATCTATACAATGAAAGACCCCACCACTACCTGTTGATCTGAATTTTTAATTTTTTTTAATAATATAACACTCTGACTTGGAATGGATAGCCGTTGGCAACGTCAACTATGAGACATAATAATTGAATACTAATTCATGCACACTGCACACAATATATGTAAAGGAGAATAAAACCCATGCCCGCATAGAATGTTTATGCAAAAAGGAAATGCGCCTAGTGATTTAGTGAAGAAGGAATGAAATATTCATGCCCCCTATATTATGCTATGAATTTTATCTATTTTATACTAGAAACATGTAAATTCATGTAAGAATATGAGAATTCTGAATTTTCTATAAATATTCTCCCATGACATAAATGTTTAGTAAAGGAAATAGTGTACTAGGATTTCATCCCTAGTGGACAGTTTTATACCAGTATGAATTATATCCATGGTATATATATTTTCGTATTTATGAGGATTTATGCCATGTATAAACGTATATATGATTCTTGTACTATGTATATAACATCCATATATGTGTAATATACCTGTTGGTGCAAAATCACAGCACCCCTGGGACTCCGCAACGCGATGGTTGAAAGTCTCAGTGCGATTGCACAACATGGAGCTTTTCCCAAGTGTGGGACCTCGCGAAATCGGAAAAGCTCTCCGGATGAAGGCCGGCTCCTATTCCTCTGTTCAGATGCACCAATAAAACGCAGAGGTTTACCCAAAAACCTAATCTAACTACCAAGGAGACAGGGAGAGAGAAATGCATAAAAATAAACCTAAGCTAAGGAGGTGATGCACCGAGGAATGTTGAACATATGTTTTGCAAAAATAAACACAGACCATAGAAGATGTAATACAACACCATGCACAGATAGCCAAAATGCAATGAAAGATCAAAAATGACAAAATGAAATATGTAGAGGGTTTAGAAGCAACCACAGACACACATATATTGCTCAAGGATCGATTCAATACATTGCAATGGCCAAGAGGCAAAAAACTGCATTACAGTCCATATGGGAGGTTTGAAAGAACTCCACAAATCTTCTTGCGAGCAGGAGAGAAGGGAGAGTGCAAAGTACAAAATGTCCAACCCTTGAAAAACAGCCCCTCCTTACATTTATAGAAGGGAAAGAGATGGAGAAGTGAGAAAATCGAGATTTTCCCAACCACCTCCAAGACTGCGCCTAACTCCATTCATCATGGCGGTAGGTAAGAACCTCAACGACCCAAAAATGGCGAACTGTCATATTTCCCGCGTCAGGTCCGTTCCAGTCGGGTTCGGGACTCTCCTCTGCATCCGCATCGGGCTTGGAGGACACCGCGGCATGTGTTTGATGTTCGTGCTTTCCCGAAACCCGCATCCGCCGCTATTACCAAATTTCCTTTGTTTTCGGGTTCGGAGGTGTAACTTGCATATGCATCGGGTTTGGGAGGTGGTGCAACATGTTTTCACCCCATGCTTTTCCGACTTGTTTTCCCGACTCGGAAACCCGATTTCCCTTTGTGTCGGGTTTTGCGACCCTTCCGACATGTCCTTCCTGTCGGGTTTTCGAGTTTCCTCCGACATGTTTTCCGACTTCTCCGATGTGCAAACCCGAAACCCAATTTCCTTTGCGTCGGGTTTTGGAGACCCCCCTGACATCTTTTCCGTCGGGTTTTGGGGATCCGACATGTTTTTCCTCCGTGTTGTTCCGAAACCCGATTTGCCTTTGCGTTTATCTATATTTACCCGGGGGGGTAAATATATACAACAATTTGGCGACTCACGGGGTTACCTGCCTGCTAGGTAGAAGATCAATGGCCTTTTAGCAATCCATTGGGCACGGAGTCATAAGCAATAACCTGAAACCGATCTGATACTTGAACTCCTTCTCCGAGAACATGCTGAACCGTAGAAAACCAACCCAGGAGCAACAAAACCTGTGCCAAAGCACTTAGGGAAACTGAAACCTAACTACAACAAGACAATGTGCACACGCACTTAGAGGAATTGAAATCTAGGCTAATATTTACAAGGGTAGAACTTTTCTCTTTTCAGTAGCAATGTTTAAGATAGATTCCGTTGACCGGAATCGGGAGTTCTTCTCCGTCCAATGTAGACAATTGGAAGGCATTGCTATTCTTACATTCCGTGACCATGTAGGGGCCACTCCAAATGGCATCAAATTTGGAATGCCTTCCCGGTTTTGCCCGATCTGCATCCCATTTCAGAACTAAGTCCCCTTCCAGGAAGGTCCTTGCTCTTGCTTTCTTATCAAACCATCTTTTCACTAAGGCCTGATCTTTCTCAATTGTTTGAACTGCATGTTCTCTAATTTCTTCCAATTCCATCAACTCTGCATACCGGGCCTCCATTGGTTCGAACTCAGCCAACTCCAATTGCTTCATGAACTCCAATGCAGGCAGTTCTAATGATATAGGCAATACTGCCTCTTTTCCATAGACCAACTTGTAAGGGGAATTGCCTGTAGACCTCTTTGGTGTTATCCTGTCAGCCCACAATGCTGATTTTAGCCTGGTATGCCATGTTCTTTGATTTTCATCCAGAGTCCTCCTGATGATTCTTAGCAAATTTTTGTTCGTGGACTCTGCCTGTCCATTACCCTGCGGGTAATAATTTGAAGAGGTGCTCAAATAGATTCCATTCTTGATAGCCCATTCTGTAATCCTGGAACCTATGAATGCCAATGCATTATCTGATATGATAGTGGCCGGCACACCGAACCTGGTCACTATTCCTTCATAAAACTCTAGTATATTAGACTCGTTGGCCTCTTTGAGCGCTACTGCTTCAGTCCACTTGGTGAAATAGTCCGTTGCCGTGAGAATCCACTTGTGGCCTTGGCTTGAGTTTGGGTTGATGACCCCGACGAAGTCCAATCCCCATTGCATAAATGGTTGGTCAACCAAAATTGGGTGCAATGGAAGTGCTGCTAGTCTTTCTTTTCCTGTGAAGAGTGCACATTTCTTGCACTTTCTTATCCATGTATAGCAGTCATTGAACACTGTGGGCCAATAATACCCTGCTTTCATTATCTTGAGAGCTGTTACTCGTGGGGCAAAATGTCCACCAGAATCTCCATCGTGAAAATCTCGTAACACCCTCTCAATTTGACCTGTCCCAATGCACCTCAATAGAACTCCATTGATGTCCCTTTTGAACAAAACACCATCAACAAGCACATATGGAATAGCTTGTAATCTAAAGTATCTCCTCTTTGCTTTGCTCATTTCTGGAGGGCATAGGCCTGTCTGTAGGAAGTGTATCATATTCTGAGTCCAACAAGGAGTAGGCACATCATCATTTTCATGTTCTTGACCATCCTGTAGTACCAAGGCAGTCTCTTTTTCATCACCTGCTTCAACTTGTTGACTCAAGGCTAGTTGTTCACATAGTCCCTTTCCACGTACTAGCTTTGTGACCTTGATCTCGATGTCATATTCCATGACACGAGTGATCCATCCTGCACGCTTCTCATTCAGATCCTTGTTTAGAAGGAAGTCCTTGACTCCCGCATGGGAGACCATCAATTGGATCTTGTTGTTTGAGACTAGGTGCTTGAATTTCTTTAAACTCCTGATCACTGCAAGGACATGCTTTTCAATGAAAGAGTACCTAGTTTCGTATTCCTCCAAGCCTTGACTGAAGAAAGCAACTGGTTGTTCTAATCCTTCTTTGTTCTGTTGTACCAGGATTGCAGAAATTGTGTCTCCACCACCGAAGGCATATAACATGAAATCTTTGGAGAAGTCTGGATTGACAAGAGTCGGAGCTTGAGATATAGCTTCCTTTATTGCCTCAAAACTTGCCTTGCCTTCAGATGTCCACTTAAATGCCATGCTCTTCTTTAACATCAGCGTTATTGGTTTTACGAGAGCTGCAAAGTTTGGAACAAACCTGCGGACAAAATTGATCCTTCCTAAGAAGCTTTGAAGAGCCTTCTTGTGACTTGGCAATGGCAAAGCTTGAATTGCTTCGACTCTCTCTGGGTCAATCGTCAACCCTTCCTTTGAAACAATATGGCCTAGAAGTTTTCCCTCGTGAGCCAAGAATATGCATTTTTTGGGATTCAATGATACCCCAAATCTTCTGCACCTCTGAAATACCTGCCTTAGATGAAAGAGGTGATCCACTGCATTTTTTGAGAATACAGTGATGTCGTCAAGATATATTAGAACTATTTTATTGATCAACCCCTTAAATGCCATATCCATTGCCCTTTGGAAGGTGGCTCCAGCATTTGATAGCCCAAATGGCATTTTCTTGTAGGCATATGTCCCCCATTTGGTGGTGAAAGCCGTCTTGAATTGGTCATCTTCTTTCACCATCACCTGATTATACCCTGAGTAGCCATCTAGGAGAGAGAATCTCTCTGAACCGGATACTACTTGCAATATTTGTTCCATTGAAGGAAGTGGGTAATGATCTTTGAGAGATGCCCTGTTGAGGTCTCGGAAGTCCACACATAACCTAATTTCTCCGCTCTTCTTCCTGACCGGAACCAAGTTCGCAACCCAGCTTGAGTGCTTGATCGGGAATATAATGCTTGCCTCTATTAGCTTGTTAAGCTCTTTCTTCATTAGAGGCTCAATGTGAGGGTTGACTGGTCTCTGCTTCTGCCTGATGGGCTTAGCATCTGGATCCAATTCTATGGTATGTTGTGCCAAATTTGGATCGAATCCTCTTAAGTCTTCATAGCTCCAAGCGAAGACATCTGGAAATTCTTGGCAAAGCTGTATGAAATCTGATTTCTCCTGCTTAGTGGCCACTTTGCCAATTTGAAGTGTTTTGCCTTCCCCAACCAGAATTGGCTCTGAATCTTCTCTCTTGACCTGTATGTTAGCCTTTTCCTTACGAAACTGGTCGTTAGGGTTGAAGATAGACTCCAACGTTACTAAACCCTTAGGAAGCTTGTTTGTCCGTAGCTGCACTACTTGATCCCCATACTGCTGCTCTAGCCTATCCTGATTTCTAGCTGAGAATTCAGCTTCTTCTTGCAAGAAATTGACGATCTGTTGATCGTTCTCAAACACCTGCCAGCTTGTGTTGTTATCTGGAACTGCTGGCCTTACAACCACATGGATGTGTGGCTGCGTTTTTTCTCTTCTGATGTTGTCAACCACATCAAACGTTGCTCCAACTGCTGCGAGCCTATCTGCGGCTTCATTTTTCTTCCTGGGTATGGATACAATGTTGAAAGCTTCGAAATCCTCAATGAGGTCCCATACCCTATTCTTGTAGCTCTTTAGCAAGTCGTTCTTTGTAGCATGTTGTCCCCTAACTTGGTTGACGATTAGCTCGCTATCTCCAAACACCTGCAAGTTCTTTATGCCCCTTTTCCTGGCCCAATGAATTCCATGAATCAAGGCCTCATATTCAGCGGTGTTGTTTGAACAAGAAAACTGGAAACGAAAAGCTGAATAATACTTGATGTCTTGTGGTGAAATCAACATTGCACCACCTCCAGCACCTTGCCTGCTTCTCGAACCATCGAAGAATAATTTCCAAACTTTGCTTTCATCTCTTTGTTCAGGCTGAATGATGTCGGGAATGGGTGAATTTTCTTCGTGTACACAATACACGCCCAATTCAGATTCTTCAATTTCCTTGTAGGGGTCAAATTCATGACTTTTGTTTGCCCATTCATCCAAAGTTAAATCAGGAATTCCCTCGACCTTAGTACCTGCTTCTAGATCACTTGAACACTCCTCCTGATCAAAGGCTGAGCAATTTGCATTGATAGGACTTGGTACATGAGGCTCAATATGGAAATTGGCAATTGATTCTGATCTGATTGTTGCTTTGGCCCCATACCTTGTTCTGAAAATCATGTGCGACCAATCTGCAGATAAATATCCACCAATCTTTGCAGTGAAGTCTCTTGATAAACACAACGCAAAGAGTGGCGGGAGGTCAATTACAGACACATCTTGCAGAACTGTAACATTAGGACATGAATGTAGTGTTAGGCTTAACCCCTTGATGACCCCAACTGTTCCCACTGCCGTTCCATCTAGCTGCACTACTCCTTTCAGCACTGGCTCATACTTCAGACCCAGTTGATCCGCTATTTGCTTCGGCATCACTGAACTACTTGCTCCTGAATCTATCATGCAGTTGTGTACCAAGTGGTTTCCAACAATCAATGAAACATAGAATGGTGGAGGCTTCAAATTTTTCCTTGTCTGGCCCCCATCATGTTGCACTGCATTAGTGAGAACTTTCTCATGTCCTTGGTTTGATACATTTGTGGCAGACCAATTAGCCATTGCAGCTTGCAATAAATCTCGTTGCCCTGGGATCGCAAGTGATTCCCACATGGAAATGTTCACATGTGTCTTCTTCATTTGATCGATGATGTTGAAGGGGGATGAACTGTCCTTTTGCTGCCCCTTACTTGGTGCAACCTTTTCTGGAGCTTGAACAGGTGCATGTGTTGCTACAACAGGTACCTTAGGCTGATTTTGCACATTTGGAGCTATGTTTGGTCTGCTGACCCCCTGTTGTGTAAGAGTGGGTTGAGAAACAACTGGATTGGATGGTTGTCCCTCTACTATGCTTCTCTTCTTTGACCGTGTGTTGGCAGCCACGCCTTGAAAAGGTTGTTGGTTAACTCCACAGAAGTCTTCCGTTTGCCAATTGGCCAATGTGGTTTCTGTCGGAGGTCCTTCTTGTTGCGTTTCTTGCTGCTGATTCCCTTCTTGGCTTGGTTCTTGAGGAACACCAATGGTTTGCACCATCAAGGCCTGATTCAGTGCACCATTGAAACATGCTGACTGATTGTGAGGGAGATTGCAAGGGTAACACCAGTCGTACTCCTGTGCCATGTTGTTTTGCGTTGGAACCAAGGCTCTTGAGGGTGTCGTTGTATTTGGATCATACGGCCGAAATGGCCTGGCAGCTTGAGGTTGTCCTTGGTTTTGGTTTTGATTTGCAGCCTGAGGTGGTGGTGGTCTATTCTGTTGGTATGAGGGCCTAGCTTGGTACTGCGCTTGAGGCTGATACGGTCTAGCACTTTGAGCTTGCTGTCTTTTGATAGTCACTAGCTCATTTCCAAGGTTCTGCAGTTGTTTCATGACCTCCTGCAATTCCTTTGAAGTATTTGAAGATGTGGATGCCTCATTATTGCTTTGATTTCTAGGAGTTGGAATGGGATTCAACTCTGGTGCTTGACTGGTTGTAGGATTTCCCATATCTGGATAGAGAGGCATTGGCGGCCTTGGTGCAAGCTTGCCAGCTTGGATCAAACAGTTCTCTGCTCTGATTGCTGTGTCATAGGACCCTGGCAGCGTTGTCCCTCCCATTGACTGGATCATCATGGCTATGTCTGAATTTATAGCCTTCAAGAAATAAAGGAATGCTCCTTCGGCAGTTGGTCTGACAGTTATTGGGATCCTGTCCCATGTCCGTTGGAACCTGAAGTTGAAATCTGCCATTTGTTCGTTAGGAGCCCTTTTGATTGTTGTCAGCTGTTCCAATAAGGACAAATTGTCCGCCCTCTCCCCGAATTGGCTGCAAAGAGCTGAACAAAGTTGGTTCCAATTTGTAATAGACCCTGCTGCTAGGCTCCTAAACCATTGTAAGGCCTTGCCTTTGAAAGATGAAGCCAACAACTTGACTGCAACATCCATTTCATTTATTTCGTGGATTGCGCATACATTAGCAATATCCTGGATGTGATCAATAGGAGTAGTATGATTTTCTCCTGTAAAATAGGGGATATTCTTTAGCGCTGCAACTGGAATTTGATTCTGAGCATTTAGGGCAAGTGGACTACTGCCCGTGAAATTGACAAAGGGATTCGGTGGTAATGCGCCATTATGATTGGCCTAAGAACCCTGGTTGATGCGAGAAAAGGTCTACCAGGTGGAGGTGTAGACAAAGTCCTGTTAGGTGGAGATGGTGATCTTTGTGATCTTCTTCCTCTCCTTCCCCAACCTGGTGAAAGTTGCAAGTGGACAAATAGCCCTTCTTCTCGAGTATAAGACCTTGTCCGAATTCTTCTCATGTGCCTGGGCAACTCGTGCTGCTACACCACTGAACTCTATCCCTTCGGAGTCGCCAGATGTGTTAGAGAACAAGCCTCTAAAAGGCTGGATTTTGCCAAGTTACACACCAAACTTGACGGTATTGAAAATATAATTTGAAATTTGAAGGACCCAGAGGAGACAATCTTCAATCCGGAATTCAGGCCCTTGCTGTGCAGCTGCGGATTCCCGAAAGCTACAGGCGGAACTCAGGTCATGCGATGCAACTCACAGAACCCGAATTGCTATGTGTCGGAACTTGGAACATGTCCGACATCCCTCAAAACCCGAAAGGCTGTTTTGATGTTTTCGGACCCCGAAAACCTGAAAACACTGCTGTCGGGGGTAGGACCATGCAATGCATCCCCCGAAACCCGAAACACTATTGCTTCTGCTTTGATGCTCTCGGATCCCGAAAACCCGAAATCACTAAAAACCTGAAATTTTGGAAATCAAAATATCAAAAAACTAAAAATACCCTTTTGAAGATTATGTCAGATCTACCAACTGGTGAATTTTTGACCTGTTCTGAGCGAGATAAACCCTTGAAAATTGATTTCGGAGTTCAGTCTGGGAGGTGCAAAATCTGAAATTTGTAAAAAACTGCAATTTTTTGCCCAAAACTCACGAAAACTCCTTCGAAACTTGATGGAATGACCTCTTGGTCCCACCGGGCGTGCCAAAACTGTTGGTGTCGAATCACAGCACCCCTGGGACTCCGCAACGCGATGGGTTGAAAGTCTCAGTGCGATTGCACAACATGGAGCTTTTCCCAAGTGTGGGACCTCGCGAAATCGGAAAAGCTCTCCGGATGAAGGCCGGCTCCTATTCCTCTGTTCAGATGCACCAATAAAACGCAGAGGTTTACCCAAAAACCTAATCTAACTACCAAGGAGACAGGGAGAGAGAAATGCATAAAAATAAACCTAAGCTAAGGAGGTGATGCACCGAGGAATGTTGAACATATGTTTTGCAAAAATAAACACAGACCATACAGATGTAACACAACACCATGCACAGATAGCCAAATGCAATAAAAGATAAAAAAATGACAGTAATAAATATGTAGAGGGTTTAGAAGCAACCACAGACACACATATATTGCTCAAGGATCGATTCAATACATTGCAATGGCCAAGAGGCAAAAAACGGCTGCATTACAGTCCATATGGGAGGTTTGAAAACTCCACAAATCTTCTTGCGAGCAGGAGAAGAAGGGAGGATGCAAAGTACAAAAATGTCCAACCTTAAAAAAACAGCCCCTCCTTACATTTTATAGAAGGGAAAGAGATGGAGAAGTGAGAAAATCGAGATTTGCCCAACCACCTCCAAGACTGCGCCTAACTCCATTCATCATGGCGGTAGGTAAGAACCTCAACGACCCAAAAATGGCGAACTGTCATATTTCCCGCGTCAGGTCCGTTCCAGTCGGGTTCGGGACTCTCCTCTGCATCCGCATCGGGCTTGGAGGACACCGCGGCATGTGTTTGATGTTCGTGCTTTCCCGAAACCCGCATCCGCCGCTATTACCAAATTTCCTTTGTTTTCGGGTTCGGAGGTGTGACTTGCATATGCATCGGGTTTGGGAGGTGGCGCAACATGTTTTCGCCCCATGCTTTTCCGACTTGTTTTCCCGACCCGGAAACCCGATTTCCTTTTGCTGTCAGGTTTTGCGACCCTTCCGACATGTTGTTCCTGTCGGGTTTTCTTTTTCCTCCGACATGTCCTTTTCCTGACGGGCTCCCGACATTGCTCGCCCGACCGAAACCCGATTTCCTTTTGCGTCGGGTTTTGGAGACCCTGAATTGCATCTTTTCTGTCGGGTTTGGGGATCCCCGACATGTTTTTGATCCGTGTTCGTTCCGACTTGTTTTCCCGATTTGCCTTTGCATTTATCTATATTTACCCGGGGGGGGTAAATATATACCACTTCAAAAAAAAAAAATGTGTTCCCATGTTCGATGAGTTTGATAATCTACATTTGATCACATTAAGGGTTTTCATGGTGGACACCATTATGATCCTTTTCCTATAAGGGGTTTCATATGGAGGAGACCATGGCACAAAAAATATATTAATAAAGAAACAAGAATCAAGCATACAAGAAATTATGTATAATAGTAAACAAGCATGGAGTTAAGTAAGTATACAAGTAATATAGAAAACCAGTAGACAATAAATGTCACATATGTTAGTCACCCAAAAGGCTCAAGAGGTCACAAACATGGGACACAAAGGTGACACACAAAAAATCATAAGAAATGGTCTATAGAATCCCCAACCAAGGGACATGAAGGTGTCACTAAACAAACGTAGAAAAGGCCATATGATGCATACATAGAAACAAGTAGTCAAGCAAGTGAATTTAATTAGCAAAAAATAGCCATAAAGAATATAGAGAAAGATAAGACAACACTATTCAAGACACATGTTAGTCCTATTAGTCATGAAGGTAACATATACATAATATAATTAAGCACAATGAGAAATTGAAAGTATTTGTAATGAAACAAAATCACATGTATAGAATGGGAGATGCCCCGAAGAGATCAAGGTTGACTAGGAAGAAACTAGGAAAACGCATGTCATCCTATATCAATATATGGATTCCTTATATCAAGCTTAACATATCTTGTAAATTCATGTATGTAAATATTGTATAGAAAAATAAGTTATCCATTAAATCAATATGAAAAACAACAAATGTAAAATAACAAGCTAGTAAATCAAGTCATTTGCATGTCTTAATTTTGAATTTTGGTAAATATTTGAATGTTTAGTGTTTATGTGATTATCTGAATGTTTTATACTTTTTAAATTAGGTATGTATAGAAGGGATGAACCACAAGAGCTAACCAATGAGGGTCTCATTAAGAGGTGGGAAAAACCCATGAGATAAAGGAGGTTGGGGCATCAAATGTGTCACATGTGTAGTAGAGGATGATCCTCAGAAGTTGAGTATGTGTAACCTACATAGGATCTATATTATGTGTAATAGGAGACCTAGGAGGCATAAAGCTACTAGTGGTATCATTTTTACAAGATGTTTGATTGATATTTGTGATCAAATAACTTTCTCATGAGATTGAATTTGATTTATAGTGATTTTTTTGTGTGCATTGCACCATTTTTCAGTTGAATTTTTTCAATATTGGTTTGATTTACACATGGCACTTATTGTGATTTAATGTAACCATGCGGTAAAATGGTTAAGCTAACTGTATAAAGGACACCTAGTCACTCGAAACACCAAGGATGTACTCTTCTTAATTATTTTTTTTCTTTTTAAACGATTGTGGAAATAAATTTCTTAGAAACATATATGCATATTTATTATTGATTATGACTTGATTATAATCCAAAAACATTCTTGTCTTTTGCAACCCACTTACATTTAGGAATTTGTGATGGTTTATTAGGAGGAGTTCCACTCCGATAGACATCTCTTGTAGGAAAGTGAATAACCAGTACATTTTAGGTAGGACCATCATGGGTGATCAGAGCCTCCACGAGATCAATGCCTCAAAGGAGGAGAAGGGGATACATCAAAATATCATGTATCATATAGAGATACTGACCCTTTTCTTCAAGGAGTCTTAATTTTTATGATCAAATGCATACCAATCATTGTCGCGGTATCCATTAATGCTCATGACAATCACAAAAAATGCCAACATTTTTCATGCTCAAGCCGATAAAGAGGGTGATAATCATTAGATTGTGATTGAATTATTCACTTATCAAGTTAGCTAAGAAAATATCACATGGATCAAGGGATTTTTGAAAAGCATAATGGTTTCTATTCTAGGACAGTAGAAGGTGGCCTCATAATGGGCTTTAGGTCTAGTAGTAGGATGATACGCAGCATCACCGTGATGTCAGAACCTTGAATTGTATATAAGTAGAAGATGAGTCAATCACAACATGAGTATCAGGTTCCATATTGAGAGTAGGAATATCAACATGTGAGGGCGTGGATACATGTGGAGGAGCAAGTTCTTGCTCTAAATTCATAACGCAAAGGTAAATATACATGAAAGAATCATGTGTCATGAAGTAAATTTTTTAAAGAGAGAAAATGAGGCCATGAAAAAACATATATGGTACTTACAAATCAATGGGATTATATTAATTGTTTCATAATTG
Source organism: Taxus chinensis (assembly GCA_019776745.2). Taxonomy (NCBI): domain Eukaryota; kingdom Viridiplantae; phylum Streptophyta; class Pinopsida; order Cupressales; family Taxaceae; genus Taxus; species Taxus chinensis. The sequence continues at coordinate 229,289,878 of CM034150.1, forward strand.
CATTAAATTTTGTAATATAATTCGAAACGGGCTCAAATTTTTCTTTATGCAAGGAAGGAAAATGTTCATAAGTAACTCTAGGGCCTTTATTATCGATAGTGCAAATTATGAAGGATTATTTAATATCTAAAAAATGTGCTCAAGGATCCAATATGGAGGTGATTAAATGAATATATCACAATATGTGTGCTTTAAGGAAGGATTTTAGTAGTATAAGCCTATCATTGTTATAAAAAAGACATAACAAGTATATATCTCTTTAGGTTGAGATAAGGGTTGGTAGTCCCATCAAACAATTGAAAACGAGACATGGAAAAACATATAGGGAAAGTAAAATGGAATATCTTATGCTTATTTGTTTTCCATACATAATATTAGAGTCAATCCAAGCATTATAGCATTTTATTTCTAAGGATAAGGCATGCAGTTTATGTTGTAAGGTACCTACCACATGCATCAAGGAGATAAATTCTTGAGGGAAGGAATAAGTATCAAGAGGCTTATTGAGAGTTTGCATATTTCCATTAAAATTTTCCATAGGAACATTATTCCTCCATGGGGAAGTATGAGATAACACATCATTACTAGAAGCATTAACATTAGGAAAAGGCACAGTATTATGATCTATAGGCTTGGCCTCACAGTGTGGATCTAAATATTATCATCCTAAGACATATTTGAATCATGTGCAATAGGCATAGCAGAAGGAATAATATTGGCTTCAATAAAATTAAGAGTAGAGGGTTATACATTAACATGATTAATTCCCTTAAGAGGCATAGAGGTCACACTAAAATTTTCCACATTATCATTTATAAGAGGAAGTAAAGAGAAATAATTAGGTATATTATTGTTACATTCTTTAAGAAGAGGGGAAACACAAGTAGGAATATCATTATTGTTTGTATTAGGAAGATGAAAAACACAAGTAGGTGTATGATTGTTTCTCACAAGTAGAATACTTACATTTGGATCATCATCTTGTAGACATTAAAATTTTGTAACTTTTCCTTGTGCAAATTTTGATCGTTCTCCCTTTATAATACAAATTCTCACTCACATTTAGAACCCAATCAGTTCATCTGCATATGTATCCAATGATTTGCTTATCATTACACTTTTTTATGTCATCAATTTTGGGAATATTATCAATAAAAGCAATAAATAAAACATGTTATTCAATTCCAAACTTTATGGTTTAGTTTTATTATCCTTTATCTAAAATCATACAAGTAGGTTGGGATTGGGGTACGGTCTTGGCTAGCTTATACAGTCCTAGATCCTTAAGTTCATTGTCTTTATTTTCAATTTGAATATATTATTTGAGTCATTTAATCTTCCTAGGGTTGGAATTATTATAATATTTCACCTACGGAAGGCTATATAAGAAATTCAATGTCACTTTATATCTCACTTGACACTCTTACAAGATCTTATTGTAAATATCATTCCAAAAACACTGAAAGGGTTCCTAAATCTACCCAAATCAGTTGCACATCAATTAGAGCAGTCCCTACTATAGAGCTAAAGCACTCGACCAGGTCAAAGCATCTACCTTCCTCCATTTCCATGCATGAAAATATCATATAGCCATGTATTAGAAAAATAAATATCATTCCAAGAAATGATAAATGGTTTTAAGAAATAAAGGGTTAGGTCACATAGTTGAGGCACACCACATCACACTAATACCACATTGTGTATATTTTATACTATAAATTTATCCTATTATTTTAGTGTCAAGAGACACAAGGACACCACTCAAGGGTTGGTTACCTATTCACACTTGAAAAGAAACCTAAGAGAAATACATGAAGTTTTATCTCACAATGAGGGCATGTAGTTAAACACTTGGATTGGTTCAGTAGTTTGGACTCTTATCGCTAGGGGTAGTCTATCCTCAACCGCACACATGTTTTATCCTTTTGGTTTTTTAATGCTCTGATGAAATATTCTATAGGTTTCTATTTTTTCTAATTTGTTACAAGTGATTACAAGTCATCCCAAAGTTATGTGAGTAAGAGCAAAAAACAGAAAAAGTCATTTCCATATAAGTGAAGCACACATGAAGTTTCATATCCATATTGTCAAAGGGTCCATGACCATATAGCTCTAGGTCAAGACCATATAGATCAGGTCTAGATTTTATAGTAGTTGTATGGTCCTACCCCTACTTAATTTAAAGTTTCATGATCATTTTTGAAGCATCTCACATCTTGATTTTCCTGTTTCAACATCCTACACATCTAGGTCCTCCTTATTTTCCATGTACGACTAAGTTTCTCTCTCCTTTTTTGTGTATGAGTAATTACTTATCATCTATCAATAATTACATATATGAAATAATTATTATGATTGTGAATGGTTATTGTTAGAAGTTAATTGCTTAGAATAGTCTATATATTGCAGACCCTTACATTCTTACATTATGTTGTAAACTTTCATAACACTAGAAATTAACTAGGGTGTACACATTTGGCGAGCATATTAATATCTCCCCCTACCCGTAGGTGGTGTAACCTCATGGCCTCTTTTACATCCCGTGTCTCTAGGATTCCTTCGATCATAGATCATACTACACCTGAAGAACCTATAAATGAACATGAACTCACTAGTGAGCATTATTTTAATTATGATCTTAATGATAAAAAAATTCATATCATTTTGTCCTCAGCTTCACAAAACTCTCAACATATTGAGCCTCTCATCCACATTATTTTAGATGCTAAACTCAGTCATGATAAAAAAATACAATGAAAGGTCCCTTTTCGGATCCAATCATCCCTCATCATCTAGTATACACACATCAAAAATCCCTACATTGGTAGTACCTATTTCATTGGGGTCATATATTCATCCACTTCATATTGTGGATATGACTATTCCTATGACTACTACTATTCTTACATCTCCTCTTTATACTTAGTCCTTCACATACTTCTTTGAATACATGGGCTATGGAATCATTTTCTCATACTTATAAGATCAAATGTTTTACAATTGCAACATGGTGCATCTTCTTATTCTCCTACTATGGATTCTACTCAAATGCTTCATAACCCACTTGTACCTAAAGTGGCCTCTTTCCCTTTACCCATTGGTCTTGTTGCCTAACCTTACTATTTATGATGGCAAGGGTGATCTTGAAGAAAACCTCTTTACATTTCATGTTGTTTGCTTGGACTATTATTCTAATGATACATTGCATACTAAGTTCTTCCTTCAGAGTCTCAAAAAATATTTCCATACAATGGTTTTATTATCTACACATGCATTTTGTACAAACATTTACTCCTTTGTCTAATAAATTCCTCACCCAAATTTTTATCAATATTCACATAAAAGTGTTTTATGCTCAAATGGATAAAATGTGACAAGGTTCCAATAAACCATTGGTGAATATATACTTTGCTACATGACCATTATTTCTAATACAAATAATATATCTATTAATAGTGAACTACAAGATATTTTTACACAAATTCTTCTTGTCCCTTTACAAGAGTCGGTTATTTTTAACAAGTTCAATTCTTTCAATCATCTATGTCACACTCTAAAAGAACGTGAAGCTAAGATCCTTGACATGAATAAACCAAAGTATGTTATTTCTCATCCTATTAATTCTACTCATAAGTTTCAAACTAATAATTCATCTAAGAAAAAGGATATAGATGACAAAATTGAAGCTAAAACAATTATCAATGCAACATATGAATCTACAAAGTTATAATTAGAACACTCTTGACATTAATTTACTCATTTAACTTGTGCAACACAAAAAGTGTTCCAACAATTTCTTGAGTTTATTCTTGTATATCTCCCTCCATCACTCAATTTAAATGAAAATTCACCTCATTGTAAGAGATTCAATGTTAATCTACATTATGATTATTGATTAAAAAAATATAGAAATTTGTAAAACCCTAAGATATTTCAGAGTCACATATGATAAATAAATGCCATGGTACATAATTGATGCAAGCAATAAACTAATGAAAATTTAAACCCTAGGTGCAAGATAGGGAATATCAGACTTATTTGATTTCGCAGTGGATCCCGAAGTGTTCTGGACTGGAAAAATGGAAAACATGAGGAGAATATTGTCGTAACTGCGCCCAAAAAATTATGTAACTTCCGAATTATCCTGGACTAGGTCAGGGGTGCCTGGGCACTGGAGACCTCTGCTGGGCACCAGTGACTATGAAAATGGTTGGAAACTAATTCTTCTTGTGTCGTAAGGTGGTCGCTAACCTTCGTTGTTGGTGGCCTGTGTATCATTGGTTGATCGTCGAGTCCACATATAACCTACAAAACCCCAAAACACATCAAATCCTAAAAAATAAAGATGCAAATGGAGATTCAGAATGACCTCAGAATTCACCCAAAAAAGTGAACTTCGATCGAGCGTTGAACTACATCTCATAATCCATGTAGTTCTTGTGTGTGTGTGTGCAACAATCATGCCCTAGGAAGATCTTGTGTAAGATGCACTTGATAGTGAGTGATAACTAGATGCAACAATGTAAATAGATGTGTGGATGTCAAAATGAACATCCCCTCCTATGCGTGTATATATAAAATGTAGTCCCTTATCCCTTGATTGAGTGTTAGATAGATGCAACCTTAGGTGGTGATAGTAGATGCTTAGAGCTTGCTCCCTTATTATGGTCACATAGCTTTATATTTATATGATTCCCTTGGTTGAATTTCACAATTGACAACTGGAAGGCCAACCCATACAAAAATAAGATGCCCAAAAGATAAAAGAGAGCTCAAAAGAAGGTGAGTAAGACAGAAAGATGGCCAAGAGTGCTTAGAGGGGAAAAGGGCACTGAGGGAACCTGAGCGTCCTGACATCTGGTCTAGGCATCAGTTGTTCGAGAGTCATGAATGATAAAGTAAGTAAAGTATCGATACTGGGATGTAGGGTGTAAAATACCATAATGGAAGACACAGAAACAAAGAAAAAGAGGCCAAAGATAGTTGTTAATTACTAGTTTTCTCTGCAAACTAATCATATGAATAGCATGTATGCTGATTAGGACCTAGAAATATATGTAAGTGCATGATTTTGTGTCTTATATTTCCCCTTAATTTATGTTGTTGAGTGAATACTTAATAACATAAAGTAGATAAGAGATGTGTACCTGATAACCATGTAGAATGTGATGGTGATAGTGTGTTGCAAGGAGACAAGTGAAAGCATAAAGCAATAAAACTAATGAAGCGTGGAAGCTAAGAAAGAAGAAGTGCCCCTAAGGGTGAAGCATATGCATTGTACTCGTGTTTGTACCTATTTTCATTGTCATTTTTTTCCGATGTGGGGCTAATTCTTGTTGTGTATTAAGGACGGAATTGCAAAAGAAGAACGATAGAGTACTCAAAGTCACGTGTTATGAAAACTCTATAAAAAACGTGTAAAAGTATGTAAAAATGTGAAAATTTAGTAAAAGGAACAGTGTGCACCTGATTCGAACATGAGTGTAAAAGGATAGAAAAATGTCTTGAACTAATGTTGTGCAGAGAAAGTTGTTTTAGGAGATATCATGCCAAGAGCGAGTTTTTTTGGCGATCTCATGCCAAGATGTGAGTTTTTTTTTGGTGATCTCATGCCACATCAGAAGATTGTTGGAAAGAGAGGCATGATTTTACTCTCTTTCCATGACTGCTTACCAAATTTATACACCAGTGCAGATGGTGTGATCCTTATTTGTTCTATGTTGTTCCAGTTTGATCTAAGGAGAAAAAAGGAGATAAAATGTATTTTGATTGCTGGAGGAGTGTGCCTGTACTGTGTAAAATTCTCTATGTAAACTACTGAAAAAACTATGTTGATATGAGAAAGTAACTATAAATGCCTCCTATGGTCATAGGAATCCTAGGAAAGGTTAGGAGAGTTCCCAAGTGCCAGTGTTTGAATCTGGGCGCTGGTGTCTGTGCTAAACTGAGGGACCCAAGTCAAAATATGGTTCCATTTCTGTAACTATATACTCGCATCTGTTCCCTGTACTATGTGCATGTCTAAACTATGAAGCTCTGTAGATACTATATGGGGTTACTGATTTACCTAATGTATGCTCCCCTCATTTGGGGCACACACAGACATCACTAGGAGTATGTGGCCCAAAGGAGAGGACTATGCTGCTAATTTGAAACTGAATAACATATAAGGGGGAGGGAATGTGCATCGTAGAAAAACCAAGGCACATGTAAATAAGGTGGCTAGAAAACATGTGTTAGTAGCAACATAGTGAACAAGTATGTGTACAAAAGACAAAGTGTAATCTAACAAGCAATAGTGCAAGACAAGGTAGACCATCAAAAGAAGGTTACAAACATGGGACATCACTCATAATCGTCCCAAGACAATCAAGGTCGAAGTGGCCAAAAACATACAAGAAATGATCATGCAAGACATAGGGAAATTCCCGCAAATAATGGACAAACAATAGAAAACGAGTAACAAACAAAGTATTAGACAACCATGGTGGTAAATAGTTTTTGCAAAGTAAATGTTGCAGATGAAGCACCTATTAGCATGTTAGCAAGATAAAAATTATGTCAAAACATGTATAGATCAATGGAAATTAGTATGCTAGTTAAGAGTATGAACGTAGTCATAGAATGAAATAATAACACTTGTGATAGTATGTACGAAAGTAGATGCCCCCAGGAGCCTCGAGTGGGACTAGTAAGATGTACAATGACTAAACATCATTGCTACGTGTAAAGCTCTGTAGTAAGTCTGCATTCACAACTAAAGACCAAGTGAACATGCATGTTTATATAGAAAAGATAATGACATAAAAAATATCTGACTAACATAGTAAGTTAAGTGTACATATCGAAAGCATAAGCTAAAGAAGAGTAATATGTGGCCAAGATATGCAATATGATGTGAGTGAGTGGAATGGAATGGAATACATATGTGAATGTGATAGGAGCAACATGTACCCCATGAGTGGATGTGTATATATGAGTATGAGATGAGGTTCATTTATAAAATACCCCTCAACATTCAAGAATGAACCATAGAAAAATGAATGCATCAATCGATGAAATGGTTTGATAATGTGCGCTAGAAAGGCATGATCAATGAAGCATCAGAGCCTCAAGAGAGTGAAAGTGGTGAAGTTCATTTCAAATTTAGACCCTCAATAGTCAAGTATGAACTGTGGAACTAGAGTGCATCATAGGGTAATGGTTTGAAAATGTGTGAGAAAGACGGATTAACAAAGGAAAGAGTGTGAAGAGTGAATGGGGTGAGGTTCATTTCAGAGTTTAGACCCTCAGTAGTCGAGTATGAAATGTGGAACTAGAGTGCATCAGAGGGTAATGGTTTGAAAAATGTGTGAGAAATATGGATCAATGAAGCATAGAGCATAAAGAGTGAACCTGGGGTGAGGTTCATTTCAGATTCAGACCCTCATTAGTTGACTATGAACCATGGTAACTAGAGTACATCATAGGGTAGTGACGATACAATATGTGTATCAAGTTGATGCATGATGTATGTTTAGACAATATGTAGTATGAAGCATGGAGTGTGATAAGTAGAAATGATAGAACACTAGTGAAAATTTTACGAGGGGGGAGAATAACCATGATGCGCCCCAAGTGTATGATGATATGTAGAAGGATCAAAGTAACATCGTCTAAGAGATCATCACTGTCATGGTCAAGGTTGCCAAGTGGAGAAACATCAGAGACTTGATAAAAAAATAATATAAGGTTGATCATGTAAAGAGCCATAACTGTGTAAATTGTACATGCCCATTATTTATTCTTCATTAGTGAAAGGTGGTAGTGGACAACCATGTGCATACCAACGAGTAATATTTTGTGAATAACTGAGAAATGAATCATTGATAAATAGAAACACAGAACAAAAGGAATGGGAAATGTGATATCAATATGATCGATGATCCAAAGTGCCCCCCAATGTAGTCAAGCCAAGACTGCCCAAGTGTGAGGTGGAGAAGTGCGAGAAGTACATGTGCAAGAAATACAGATAGATGGAAGATTCACGAATGCCATAAGTAGCAGTGATATGAACATATTTGTGGTAAAGATGAAGAGAATGAAGGCGGAGGGAGGATATCATTTAGTGTGAATTTGATATGATCCAAGCCATCATGCGTGCAAATAGTATAAGAGACTAGTAGGATCAAATGGAATGTGTGGTCCAATAAGAGTTATTCATGAAAAGAGTGCATGTGAAAGGAGGAAGCGCATCGAGGCTGGGTTGCTCATGAGAAGATGAAGAAGGTGGTATTGACATCCAATGTATGGATACATACTCCTGACTAAAGTTTCATAGCATTAGTAGCAGGGATTGGGTGACGATGACACAAGTGGGACAATGTCCAATGCATATATAGTTCCTGCTGAGTGGAGGAAAGTTGAGTAAGATTGTTCTGTGGATTAGTTGATCATCAATGTGATGCATATCAGGTAGTAGAAGTTGGAGTAGGTAATGCAGTGGATTGGGTCTAGGTGGAAATATTTGAATGGGTCACGATCAATCAATGATTGTATGTTCAAAGCCATCATGTAAGAATTTATTACACACTGATGAACGGTAGAAGAGCATTGTCCTACATGACATGAAGCCATGGCCTACTAAGTAAGACAATTACACTGAATTAAGATATTGATAACAAAGAACATTGTAGGAATAGTTTTTGGCTCGACTATGAGTAGGTAAAGTAATAGTGCCTATGCCATGGACAGTGTAGAATAATCATATGCACGAGAGAGAAATGGATGATGGGATAACAATAAGCTTAGGAAAGGACCAATTTTATGAAGAAGTGATAAAGTACAAATATTGAGCTCAGATCCATTATTGATTATTGTCTGATTAATACCCATGTTATAGATGTGAGCTGGTATATGTAGGGGAGGATCATTGTCATAAACAAAAAAATATTGTCAACTATATTTGATGAAAAAATAAGCTATTGAGAAAATACATATATGAATGACTGATATACTATGTCCCAATGAGTCTTAGAAGGACTGTGAGTGTTAGCCAAAAGAGAAATTATTTTAGCTCTACAATCAAGATTGGATAGCAAGAAATCATGAATGGAGATATCCATGATGAGAGGATCCTAGGAAAATGAGAGAAATGATAATATGAGGACCTAAGAGTGTTCAAATGAGACGAGTTCACCAAATTATTTAACAAATATAGAAGTTTGTAAAACCCTAAGATATTTTAAAGTCACATATGATAAATAAATGTCATGGCATAGAATTGACACAAGCAATAAGCTAATGAACATTGAAACCCTAGGTACAAGAGAGGGAATATCAGACTTAGCTGATTTCACAATAGATCCCGAAGTGTTTTGGATTAGAAAACCAGTAAATAAGAGGAGAAAACTATCGCAACCCCACCCAAAAAATTATGTAACTGCCATATAAGCCTAGACTATGGCACTTGGACTGGGTCAGGGGCACATGGGCACTAGAGACCTCTATTGGGCACATGTGACTGTGAAAATGGTTGGAAACTAATTCTTCTTTGTGTCACAAGGTGGTCACTCACCTCCACTTTTGGTGGCCCGTGTATCGTTGGTTGATCACCGAGTCCACCTGTAGCCTGTAAAACAAATGATATCACGAAAAACACCTAAACACATCAAATCCTACACCAAATTCTGGTATCATCCTGGGTTTTTGATCTCCTTCAGCACGCTTATTCAGGTCTCGTTTCCTACCAACAATTCACATTCAGTTAATTAATCTTATAACTATATTAATATCTTATCACATGCCAAAACTATATTATGTTAAATAATTTATTTTAAATAAGTCATATCATTCTATTTAATAATTAAATAATTCAAAAGTATATATATACTTCAATAACCCCACATGTTCCCCACTTAAGTCAAAATCACTTCTCACCTAAAAATCAATTCCCACCTAAAAATTCAATCTCTTCAAATTATTAAAATATGAACCCCACCCATAAAATCAATAATTCAAAAATCTCCCTCTCCGACAACAAATCCAAAAATCAATAGTGTAAAGTGAGCACATGACTTCACTATTACACCTAACCGTGTCCCTACTCCACATCACATATTTTCCTTTTCTCACATCATAAACCCCACCATCAAATCACCTCTTCATCATGTCCTCTTAATCAAAATTTATTTTGCAAATTATAATTATTTGTAATCCTTTATTTTAATCTCAATTCAAGTTATAAATAGAACTCTTTCCCCCCCTCTGAAGGGAGAGGAGAAAATTCTGGAAATTCTGAAGCTTAAATTCATTTGTCTGTGAAATTTTGCATCATATTGTGGAATATTTGGAGGTGAAGCTCTACCAGTTTCATATCACCCACCTAGCGAACAATCGGTTGTTCTGTCAGGATACTAGTTCGGTATCATATTTATATTGTTCTTCAACATATTGCAGATTTTTTTTATAGTTTTTGGCATGTCATCTTATCATTTGATATTCGTTATTTTATTATGAACACGGGGATTGACAGCCACCGAGGAAGTTAACGCTTCCCGGATCTGCTTTGTCAGGAATTCCCCGTATATCATCATCTAATCTTATCTGTTTCCATCTTGTAGATCTATTTTCTTTCTTTACAGATTTATTTTCTCTGCGCCTGTATCCAGAATCCATATCTGCATCTGAGGTCCTAAGCCCTCTATCATTCGGAGTTGCTGGTGGCTGGCAGTCTCGGTGTTCACCCGCGCGAGAATGAGTTTTCCAGATCAACATTTGGCACGCCCGGTGGGACCAGATCCAAGCTCTGGTCATTTTGTTTGCTTGCTCACTTTGTATGGGTGTCATATGTATAACAGTTATTGTATTTCATATTATTGTAAATATGACATCGCATCAATCTAGATATATGTTCTACAATTTTCATTTGTAAATTCACCCGCTTGCAGGATCATTGGTACTATTTCCAGCCATGCGTTGTGGTTCGTACATGTAGTTATTTGTGTCGTCATTGGGGTAAGTGGGTTTTTCATTTGAAAGGATCGGTTATTGACTTTTTTATAATAGGTGTGCAATTTTATTGAATTTTCTAAAAACGCAAAAAAAAAAAAAAAGGAAAATATTGTCGTTTTGTTCTTGTTTTACAAGTATAAAGTTCATTTTTAAGATTTACACAAATAAGAGAGAAAAAAAAACAATATATAAAATAAATATATATATATATATATATATAAAATAATACAAAAAGAAAATAACAATAACAACTTCCCTCCGCTCCACACCTCCCTTTTCCTGTCTACCATCCACGCCTGTTGCAAATCCACGTCAGCTTTACATTTTGCAGTAATTAATCAGATCATGTTTCTACACAGTGAATAATGATTTGTATATTAATAGTTATTGGCTTGCAATTCGTTAGAACATGTCTATAAAGAATGCGTTGAAAAGTGATATTGCGTAGTAGGAATAACTTCACAGTCTCCTTATAATAATTGATTTACAATTCTTTAGGCCGCATTTATCTTAGATACACAGTCTCAATGCAATTTAATCACATAGTCTCTCCTAATAATTTATTCACATCTAAACATCCAATTATATTTTATATCCTTAATAAGCGTCTATTGGTGAAATTTGTTTAGATTCGATGACTAAACGTATATTCACATTGGCTTTCATAACATTGTTTACCATCTGAGCTTCATTATCATCTTGTTCATTTATCATTCAGTTTTATAAGTTTACAATAGGTTTGTCATTTATTTAGTGTCTGTCGTCATTTATTACTTTTGATTTAATTATCACATTATCGTGTCTATCGTTTAGTGTCTAATTTATTTTATTACTTAATAATAGCCATTGCATTGTTTAGTGTTTACTTTACTTTATATCCGACTAATCCAGGTAATTTGTTTATTCTAATTTATTTATTTGTTTTATCTCTTTTGGATCACATCCACTAATTGTCGTATTTGCCTTTACAGGATTGCGCTGTCATAGATAAGATCTTAAACTCAGACCACATCACCAATCGTCGCTTGTTAATCTCATCTGCAGTCTTGAAATCCTTGGACGTTCCCAATCATTGATTATCATTTTCAAACATTTTAGTTCAATACGACAAAAGGTGTTTTCCAGATCGCCTAAAGCTTACACTTGGCTCAACTTGCTGTCAGATAAAAAGGAAAAAAGTGATATACAGGTATTCTTCAGTTTTCCTTATTTGCTCCTTTTTGCATTGTACTTTCATACACCTGGTTGATTGTCAGCATCGAACTTTATATTTCAAATTTGGAGTAAAACGAACCCTGTGCATACTGCTTGCTCACATAGTGTAAATAGGGGTTTAACTTTTTGCATCACACTTATCATCACACACTGCCTGAAAATTCACAAATTAATCAACACATCGAAACATTCATTGCACCTGGTTCATTGATTGGGATTTGATCACCCAACCGAAACGTTTCAAACATTTCCCAGCCATAAATTACCTGAAACCGAACATGGTATACCTTTTTCTAGGTCCTCTTTCAGCCGTTTCATTTTACACATTCTTGATTTAAAACAAAAAACAAAAAAACTATTTGTCTGACTTGTTTGTTAATATAACAATGATTTCCTTTTTATGCCCGTAATCACTCGATCCACTACTAAAAAGATGGAACACAACCTCGCCACACATAGTGCTTCATCCCAATCAATCACTACATCAACAACTTCATCATCTGTGTTTCTTCCTATCTCACTCACAGGCACCCATCCTCTTACTAATATTCCTCATTCAATACCTTTCACCCACACTATGGCATTAGACCAACATTCCATCCCATCTAGGCCAGCCACTCCACCCTCTGTTAGATCAGAGCCTATTGGTACCTCAGTCTTCCCTCTTGGAGACCCAGAATTCAGACAGATTCTTGATGCCAACCCTGTGGCCCTCCAAGACTATCTTTTAAGAAGATACATACACCTCCCTTTGGATGGGCCACCACTTCAGCAAGTCTATCCTTATAATGTTGGTTCTGACATTCCTCAATCTATGGCCTTACATGATTTTGCATCATCTTCCACCAACCCATCGGCACACCAGACCACCCAGGTAGTTACGCCCATTCCGCCCAATCTTCCTCACATCAACACGACTATCGTGACTGCCATCCCTACCACTACAATGGCTCCTATGGTCACTGGTACCTCCATTCAACCATCCCAGGTGTCAAATCCCTTATCCGGACAGCAAATTCCTACTACATCACAAGTCTATACCCTCACTTCCCAACTTCCTCCAACCATACCTTTGCAACACACAGTGTCATTTCCAGGCTATCAACCTGCATATACTCACATCCCCACTCAACAGTTACTTCCACAACCTCCACAATCTCAACAATCACACCATGCCCCTGTTTCTCACCAACACACATTCTATCAGCAACCACCTCAACTATCACACATAACTTACACTCACCCATACCAAATTCCTCAGATCCCCACACCTACTCAAATCCAACCACCACCTTTCATTGCTCAACAGACACTTCCCAATGACCCCATGCAAATCTTGATAGGTCAGTTAGCCAACCTAGAGGCTGCTACGTTGGGGTCCAAGCTCACATTGTCTTATGAGCAAATATGTAATGAACCCATCCATCCATCTGTGCCCATGAAACCATATCCTCCACACTGGGAATTGCTGAAGTTCACCAAGTTTAACAGCAAGGAGGATCCCCAACAACATCTCAGAGCATTCAAGCATACATGTTATCTCATTGCACAAGACCAAGACTTGATGCTTTGTACTTTCCCCATGTCTTTGGCTGGTCCCACCTTGGAATGGTACAATAATATTCCCCAGTACTCCATATTTTCTTTTTCCCAGCTCGCACAATTATTTCTTGAACATTTTTCCATTAATATTGTGCGTAAAATAACCATCAATGACATGTACACTATCTGCCAATTCAAAGATGAATCCATCACCTATTTCATCACACGATGGTGTAATATGATAAATCAATTGTCTTTTCCACTACCTCAAACTGATCTCATCGAGCTCTTCGCGCGCTCTTGTGCCAAGCATATCTCTTCCACCTTGCAAATCCAATCATTTCACACTTTCAAAGAGGCTTTTACTATGGCCCACAAGCTTGAGACACGTGCCTTGGAATAGGGGCATTTAAAATTGAAAACCAATAAGCCAAAAACTGAATTTGTCAGACCGTCCATATCAAACGATAAATCAAAGACAACTGCTAATGCCGTCATTGTTAGATCATCTCCTACCCCAACATCTACAGTGACTCAACAATGATTCACACGGCCAATGCCCAATTATACTCCCTTAGGAGAATCATACAGTGTCATCTTTGACAAGTTGATAACAACACACTTGATCACACTACCACCTATCCAACCTGTTAACGAATCTAGGCCATGACCTGTGTGGTATCGAGAGGACCATTATTGCAAGTATCATCAAGTTCGAGGACACGACATAGAAAAATGTCGAACGTTCAAGGATTTTGTCCAAAGGCTTATCGATCAGGGAGAACTTCAAGTGGATAACCCAAATGCCTCATCCAATCAACCTTTAGATATTTTTAAACAACCATTTCCAAATCATACACCGACATCCATAAACCAGACTGCTCCCACTTCTATATCTCAAACCCTTAGTACCCACACCATAAACACTATCCATGCTGACAATAAAAGTCCAGTTTCACCCACAAGTTTACCTTCTTCATCAACCATTATATCAGTTCCCTTTGATACATTATCTATATCCCCAAACCCATCAACATTCATCTCTGCATCAACCTTGGCTACATCCATACCCATGTCAATACCATTTCCTATACTCACATCTTTCTCAACACCTACCACCCTCTCCTCAGATGCAAATATCACTTCTGTATCATGGCCCCTTACATCTACTCCATTAAACCCAATCACCTTGTCAGAAATTATCCCACCTCTACCTGTTATCTCATCCTTAGCATCTCTTCCAATCCCTCTTTCTACACTTCTACCAACACCTACAACATCTACTATTTTACAATCACCTATCTCATCTCCCTCTTCCACGGCCATGTCATTACTCGATAATTTTTGGCAAACATTCCAGCATTCCTTAATTTCAAATTATCATCCCATTTATTCTATACCATTAGACACTCACACATCGGTGCAGTTCCCACAAATATCCACTTCAATATCTCTAGATCCTCCTGTAGATATTCTGGTCATTCCCTCTAACAATCCACATTCATATACAAGATCTAGACCCCCATTTCCCAAGCGTTCTCATTCACATCCTCGTCCAAAAGTAGACCTCACTATTCCTGATAGAAGCTCCTCAGAAACCACATCATCTCCTTCTATTTTAGGACCACACCCCTCATCCTCCTCTTCCATTTTAGGAACCTTCCCTTCACCAACAACACATACTACCACTAGAACAATGCAACCACCCTTTTCCAACCGATATCTTAAAACAGATTCAAAGGCGTCTGTGTCTTCCACTACTATCCCACATCAAGCACATTCATCTGCCTTTTCCAAATCCAAAATGATGTCCAAAGCCATTATTACATCACCACCTTCCCATGCATCCTCCCAAAGTTCTCCGTCAATAACACCAGGTTATTATACCACTATGTTTCACCAACTACTCCAAGCCTCAGCCATCACTTTACCGCCAATTAAATTTTTTGATCCAAATGCACCAAGACCTTCCTGGTTTAATTCCAATCTTGTTTGCACATTTCACCATGCCCCTAGACATGACACTGAACATTGCAAAGCTCTCCAATCCATTGTGCATCATTTTGTCAATAAAAATATTAACGATAAAAAACCAATTCTATCATCTCCTCCATCAACTTCCACATCCCAACATGCGTCGGTTCAACCATCTCGACCACCCTTCTCATTAAGAAATCCTATCAGTACTCCACTACCAAATAGAGATATAACCACCAATGCCACCAACATATTACCAAAAGAGGATGATCCTCAGGATCGTCCTCCTCTTGTAATCAACATTGTTCAGATAACCACCCGTTCAAAGCCATATAACTCTGACTCCGCCTCACCGTCCACCCCTAAGACTTATGTCGCTATCCCTCCTCCTAAGGAGCTCACTACCTCCGCACCTCCATCACAGCCAAAGGTTGTCATCGCTGCTCCTACCCATCATCTTGCAACAATGCCTTCATCTTCTTCTAAAGCCAATGTATCTGTTCTAGCTGCCCCAAATCCTTCCTCCATTGAACATACCATTATAAGACAACTCCACCAAGCCCCTATCAAAATGTCACTCTACGAGCTCATTCAAAGTTCTCCACATCATAAACAAGCTCTCATAGAGGTCTTGCAATAGATCCCAGTATCCTCTGATGAGCCCCAGCCTTTCGCGGCTTTAGCTCATGCCTTCGCAACATCTGCTACCGTATCATTTGAAAGTTCAGAAATCCCTAGGATACCACAAGAAGAACATGATCTACCATTATTCATCACAGTCTATATCGATGACACCTGCATCCGTCGAACCATGATTGACAATGGTGCCAGTATTAATATCATTTCTTCTCATACCTTCAATCAGCTTAAATTTCCCAATACCATTGTTGCCAAATCTCCTACCGTTCTTCGTGGCTTTAATGATGTTGTCACTCCCCCATTAGGAATGGTTGTTCTTCCTATCCGTGTCGGCCATAAACTCCTCCATGAACTTTTCTACATCATTGAAGGAGAATTCCAATATAATCTTTTACTAGGACGTCCTTGGATCCGTGCTATGCATTGTGTTCCGTCTACTCTTCATCGTTGTATCAAATATGAACATGAAGGGAATACTTATGCTCTTCCAGCTGAGATCCCCCCTTCCAAGACATGTCGCATGATCTATAGACCTAAAGATGTCCTTGTTCCTAAAACCAATTTTTCTCCTGATGCATCCACCAGTTCTTCTGTACCTCCATCTACCCTGCCTCAGACAAATTCTTCTGATCCTATAACAAAATCTTGCTTTAGGGGAATATCAACTCCTCACTCTCAATACCCTTCTTTCTCCCAATCACCTCGGCCGCCCTGATAAAGCCCCTATGTATCAATCAAATGTTGGGGAAATTGTCTCATTTGGCCCTTCTTCCCTCAAAACCAATTTAGTATATGGTGGCCTTGATCAACCTTCTTCTCACACTGAAAATCATTTTCATGCCAAACGATATACAGGCGATTTCAGATTTCTTAGTAAACCATCTTTCACTCACACATACCTCTATCATTGTGCATGGAAGGGGTTTGGTTTGGGATGCTATGAACAGGGCCCTCATGGTAATATCTTTACTCGAGCCTAGGAATCATGTCAAAAATTTGGTTTGGGATATGACGATCCCACCATACACCCTCCTGGAACATATGCGTCTTCTCCCATTCATATCGATTCATCCATTTCTTCTCCATCCGAATATACTACCGATTCAGAACATATTTCTTCTCCTTCCAACTATCCTACAGATTCAAATAATATTTCATCTCCTTCCAACTATCCTTCCAGCTCAGATAATGATTTTTCTCCATCCAATTATCTCACAGATCCAGATCAAGGTGATACGGTTCCTATTCCTCCTAACTTTTTTTTTATTTCAACCATCTTTCTCGGACCGGTGACTTATCAAGCCAAAAATGAAACCCGGTCTTTTCCCCTTAAATATCCAGAAATGGTAGAGGAAGATTCCCCTATCATTGACATTCTTCAATGCGATGATGACACTTCCATTCTCTCTTACATGGGAGCCGAAGGTTCTCAAGATCAGAAAATCCATCCGCTAGAAAAATCCAATCTCTTGAATGAATCCACTATCGACATTACTATTGGAGCACCTCAGGAGCACCACATCCTCAAAATAGGTTAGTCTTTGACACCTCAAGAGCTCAAAGCCTTCACTTCATTTTTATCCAAGCATAGCCAAGCATTTGCATGGTCATATTCAGACATGCCAGGTCTCGATCCCTCCATCATTATTCACAACATCGTTGTTATCCCCAATGCCAAACCAGTCAGACAGAAGCTTCGTCGAATGCATCCTCGAGTTGCTCTTCTTGTGAAAGAAGAATTGCAACGTCTCCTATCCACCAACTTCATTATCCCCATTGATTATCCCCAATGGGTTTCTAACATTGTACCCATCGCAAAAGCATCTGGAAAGCTTCGTATATGTACTGATTTTTGAGATCTTAACCTCGTATGTCCTAAAGATGATTTCCCTCTTCCAAGTATCGACCAACTTGTAGATCTTACAGCAGGGCATGAGATGCTCTCTTTAATGGACGGTTTTTCTGGTTATAATCAGATTCTGATTGCACCTGAAGATCAGCACAAGACATCTTTTATCACCCCATGGGGTACCTTTTGTTATCGTGTCATGCCCTTTGGTTTAAAAAATGTTGGGGCTACATATCAACGAGCCATGACATATATCTTTCATGACCTCTTACATCAAACTGTAGAGGACTATGTTGATGACCTCTTAGCAAAATCTAAACATAGATGTGACCATCTTTCAGTTCTTGAGATACTTTTCAAGCGTCTCATTCATTTCTCCCTTTGTCTCAATCTGGCGAAGTGTGTTTTTGGAGTTCTTACTGGAAAACTCCTGGGCTTCATTGTCTCTATCAGAGGCATTGAAGTTGACCCCGGAAAAATCAAAGCAATTCTCGAAATGCCTCCTCCTTCCAATCTCAAACAACTTCACAGTCTTCAAGGTCAACTTCAATCTGTTCGTCGCTTCATATCGCAACTTTCTGATCACTTTCAGCCCTTTCATCACCTTCTTCGAAAAGACATAACCTTTAATTGGGATCAAAACTACCAAAAGGATTTTGAAGATATTAAGTGATATTTGTTATCTCCACCAGTACTCACACCTCCGCGCGAAGGAGAGCCCTTCTATTTATATGTTTCTATAACTGATCATGCCTTAGGAGCTATGTTAGCACACCGTGATAATCAGGGACGCGAACATGCCATTTATTATATCAGTCGTACTCTCCATGATTGTGAAACACGATACTCTGAAGCGGAAAAATTATGTTGCGTTATTTTCTTCGTTGCATCAAAACTTCGACACTATCTTCTTAATCATAAAACCTATATTGTTACTAACTTTCAACCCCTCAAAGTGATGCATTCTAAGCCATATCACAATGATCGCATCACCCGATGGCTCCTTCTCATGGCCGAGCTCGACTTGGAATTCATTCCTCAAAAGGCAATCAAGGGTCAAGCTATTGCGGATCAATTAGCCTGAGGCCCCTCTTTCCAATACACAGACTCCTTCTAATCATTTCCCAGATGAATCAATCAATCAATTTTGTCATGATCTCCTTAAAATGATTCTTTTCTTTGATGGTTCTAAATGCCAACAAGGTGGAGGAGCAGGAGTTGTTCTCATTCCCCCTGGGGATTCCCCAATCCCCTTATCTTTCAAATTAGATTTTGAATGTACAAACAATATGGCAGAATACGAAGCCCTTATACTAGGACTAGAAACTGCTATATTTCTAGGTGCTCATATCCTTGACATTTTTGGTGATTCTGAACTAATAATAAAATAGGTCACTGGTGAATATCAGTGTAAAAATGATATTTTACAACAATATCATGATATTTCTCATCATCTTCTTAAATCCTTCGATTCTTACACTATTCAATCTGTCCCACGTTCGACCAATCATTTTGCTGATACAATGGCCTCCCTTGCAGCCCTTATCCCATGGACAATGCAAGAATCCCAACTTTTGGTTATTATACATCATCGTAAACAACCATTCTATGACATATCTCAGATTCATCTGGTCGAATCTAATTCGTCAGACCTCTGGTATTCACAAATTTTTGATTATTTATCCAAATCCATTACTCCCCTTGATCTTTCTAAAAATGCTAAGAGATCTTTTATCCAACGTGCTACTCGTTATGTAATCCTTGGTGGCATTCTTTACAAGCGTGGGTTTGATGGTATCCTTCTCTGATGCCTTCAATCCCATGAAGCCTCTACAGTTATCCAAGAAGTTCACGATGGTATTTGTGGTGGACATTTCAGTGGATTATCTGTTGCCAAATGTGTTCTTCATCTTGGCTATTATTGGCCTTCTCTAAATCATGATTGTTGTGAATATGTCAAGAAATGTCTAAGATGTCAACAACACTCTAACCTTATCTGTATTCCTAGCCAGGCTTTACAGCCTGCCCAAGATTTATGGCCCTTTTCACAGTGGGGCCTTGATCTTATTGGTCTAATAAATCCTCGTTCATCACAACAACATCATTCTATCATCACTGCTACTGAATACTTCACTAAATGGGTGGAGGCAATCCCACTCACCTCTACTAAGTCTGGCCCAATCATTAATTTTATATATCAACATATCATTTTCTGCTTTGGCATTCCTCATAAACTTATTATGGACAATGGAAAATCATTTTAAAAACAAAGACCTTAAAAATATTGGTGATGCATTCAAAATCCAACTTAGCTTATCTTCCCCGTATTATCCTCAAGCTAACGGTCAAGTTGAGGCTACTAATAAGACTCTTCGAAATATCTTGGCTAAAACTATTGATCAAGCAGGACAAAATTGGCATCTCCAACTTCCCTTTGCTTTGTGGGCCTATCACACTAGCATTCGCACTTCCACAGGAGCTACTCTATTTTCTCTAGTATATGGCTCTGAGGCCATCCTTCCTCTTGAGGTCCAAATTCCATCTTTACGTGTGTCTCTTCGCAACTTCATTTCTGATGAAGATTATCATCAGGAATGGCTAATGCAACTTGAGTTATTAGATGAATGTCATCTCCTCACTCTTGAGCACCATCATGTCTATCAAGATCGTATCCAACGTGCTTATAATAAACACATCAATGAGCATGATTTTAAAATAGGTGACCTGGTTCTGAAAGAAAATCAAAATGTCACTACCTTAGAAAGAAGTCAATGGGGAAAATTTTCTCCTAACTAGATCAGACCATATATTATCACACATAAGTATGGGTCTGGGGCTTATCGTTTAGCCTCTCCTGATGGTAAACCAGAGGTTAAACCTCTTAATGCATTGCACTTACGACCATTCTATTGTTAGTACACACACTTATGAGTATAGTCTTATCTTTAGACCATTCCTCCATCAGTATCCCCTTCCATCTATCATCGTAATGATTTTGAATCATGTGGTCTACCGTCACTAACAGTCATGACCTTGAATATGAGTACCATGGCTCTATTCGTAGCATATTCAATATGGATAAGTTATCCCATTTGGTGAGAACCCCATGGTAATTATATCTATCACCATCATATTTTCCTATTGTACTCTTGTAGAGGGTCTAGGGGTGCCTCTTGTACATTTATTCTCCCCTCGTAGGTGGTCTACCTAGCTATCCCCAACTCTCCCCATGTGAAGCTCAAAATCATGTATATAAAAGGCAAGATCAAGGTTATTAAAATAGACTGATCCCTCGAAGGAAATCTGTGCATAAAAAAAACAACAAAAAATGCAAATCAAAATCAAAAGCAAAATCAAGAGAAATAGACCGATCCCTCAAAGGACGGCTATCATATATATTATTCTTTCCATCCATATTATGTATAAAGTAGACCATACCCTAGAAGGATGGCTACTCTTTTATTATGGCATTTGGAAGGTTTTCTACATTGATCAGCCTTCCTTTTATTAAGCATTCCCAGAAAGCTTCCCGTATTGATCAACTTTCTTTTATTCTATTCTTCCCATTCCCAGAGCTGGGGCATAGACTTAAGAAATACCATCTTTGGAGAACCTTCTTCCCACGTACAAGATACATCTCCAATTCCTTTGTCATGTCGACATTAGGATTATGAGAATATTTCATCCATATCTTCTTCTTGGTCTTGTGATATAGCCAAATCTCATTAGTTATATACTAATACCTGCTATCGGTTGTAAGTGCAATGTTTTGAGTGGTATCTTTCTTGTTTACTTCTTATCGGGTTAAAAGCATAACTTTCTTACTTGACCCTTGCTATGGTTATGTGACATTCATTTCATCAAAGTCATCTTTTATCACAATTATCTCCTTAGAAATAAAATTTCATGTCATAAAATTTGTATCGATATGTTTACTCTTACAGATGTCCCCTATCAACATCATCCATAAATCCATGAAATCAATTATTATCTTCAAACAATCTTTTTAATGCATTATTCGGTTTGGGAATTCTACTTGACCTCCACTACAGTTTGTGAATTCTACTTGAGGATAACTCTTAGGTAGCATTTATTATCTGGAATATCCTCATCCCCCACCATTGTTCATTATCCTCTTCTTCACCATCTCAGACCTTTCACCCCTAGCTTGGCACATCTACATAATTCCCTGCGCAGCATAGAAACCCTACTTGAAGTATACTTGTCATTCAGGACAAGGTCTCATTTGTGATTGTGTCTATTGACCATTCCTTCCTCCTAGCCCCCTTTATCAACCCAATTTTCTCCTAAAATTCACCTCATCTCATTCTCCGCTACTCTTCTCACCCACTTCATCCTTCTCCATTGTTTGTTCAATACTTCACACATCATCCACCCAGGCCATTATTTTTGTGCTTTTCTCTTAATATTGTTTTACTTCCATCTATTTTATCGTTCCATTTTCCCTTTCATTCTTCTTTCAGCTTGACGATCCTACTTAATCATCCATTCCATGCAGGTTTCTTGATCACATTACATCTCTTTCTTAAGATCCTGCCATTGTAGAAACTCCTTCATTGTTTTCCATTCCCTTCAACATCTTTACTCGTAAAACTTCTGCTTAACACTCTGACATCATCACTCATACAACATAGGCATCCTAATTAAGAATTCCCCTTACACTCTTTATCCTACACTGCATATATTCCTCCATCCACTCATTTCACACTCCTTTGTTTCCTTGTTATTACCTCCTTTCACTTCCTGTTCCGTCTTGGTATACATTGCTCAGTATTTTCCTCATTCTTCTTCTTTGGCTTGGCGATCCTACTTAATCATTCCTATGGCATGGCAATCTTACTTAAGAGTCTCTCTTAAGAATGATTTGTCTCCTTGCCTTTCCTCTTTCCTTCATCTTCCCATCATCCGTATTTTTTCTTCATTCCCCACAAACACATCCTCTTCTCTTCTCTTTTTCCTCATACAAAATATCTCAAACTCCCTCAAATGTCATCTCCATCATCCCTCATTTTAAAATCCATCTTGACTACTTCATACCCTCTCTTACTATGCAGATCGTCATTATCATGGTTCATCTAACATTATGTCATCTTCCATTCTCACACTAAGAATTATCGATGGACTTCTCCTAAAACTCGTTTCTTCCCATTCTACTAATACCGATTCACTCTTTTTTACCTCCTCCATTTTCTCTTCCTCCCTTTTTCTTTTTGTGCCCTCTAATCATTATCGGGGGATTTCTCCTAACATCCTTCCACTGGTATTACCTTTTCATCTTCCTTTCTCCTTTTTCAATATCTCTACTGTCTTCATCACATACTACCTTTGCATCATTTTCTTTGTTGTCCTCTCCTCCTTTCTACCTCTGGTTTTCTTTCATATCATTTGTATCATCTTCATCTCCTCTTCTCCTCACACTTTTGTCTTACTCCTCCATTGATAACCTGACTCACCAATGTTGTCCCATCTTCTTAACCATCTCACCATCCACATGCATTTCCATACGTTCGGTTTCATATTCAATTTATTTCCTATTTTGGCTCTATCATCCCTTCTTTCCCTCTTATTTTCATTTCCCCCATTACTGAGCTTCTTTCTCTACCACCCCTATCTTCTTAGCTCCATATGGTGCCTTTCTTTCTCTTTTCCATTCTACCTCCTCCCCCATCTTCTTTAACTTCTTCATCTTCTTCATCTCCTTCATCTTTCCATCTTACTATATATATTCATCTCTCCTATCGTCCTCTCATATTCTTCATAACTTTTCTTTCTCAGTTTTTTCATCTCTTTCATGATCCATTCTTTCTCTCCCTCTGTTTGATCTCCATCTCCCTTTCATCCCTTCTTCTGTCATTTTCTTGTCTTCTTCTTTGTCCTTCATCATTTCTTTCTGCCACCATTTCTCCTCTTGATTATCCCTGCTGCTTCTTTACTACGATATATCTCTATACACTCAACTTCCCTTCTAATCTCTTTTTCCTCCTCATCTCGTCTTCTTCTTGTTTAAACTTCCTCCCTCTCTTCTCCTCCTGCTCACTGTCTCTATTTTCTTTTTCTCCAGGTCCCTCATACCTTACCTATTTATTTCTCCCTTATGCTTTTCCACTACCCTCTTACTGAATACTATTCTCTCTCTTTTGTGCTTTCATCTATCTTCTCACCTCTCTTATCATCCTTCTCTACTTGACCTCTCTCCTTCACCATGTCCCTTCTACTTCAACCATGTCCACTTTCTCTTATCTCTATCATCTATCATCCACATCTTTCATCCCATCTTCCTGGGACATTTTTGTCTTAGAGGATACCATAACGGCCAACACCTATCTGATCTTGTACTCTTCCATGCATATTTTCTCTGCTTTTGTTTTGTTGCAAAAGTATCTTGACTTCCTGTCCTACTTATCAGACAAGTAGGACTACTTTTACATTATAATTTACTCACACTTATGCATGTTTCTCATGAAACATGATTATCATCATATTTATCACACCTTTAGGTCATTTTATCCTAGCTTTCTATTCTATCTTCTCATCATGTGCACATTTATGATTTTTCCCCATGAGGAATTTTATTTACACATATCTCCCATTATGTCATCTTTGTGCCCTATCATGGTGCACCTTTTTCATCCTTGTACTTGTCGGCGTATATAATTCACCTTGTGTCATGTGTTGGGGCATCATTGTTTTCATCCATGTCCCTCTTGTGGACATGTGATTTTTCACACAATTCCTTACAGACAAAGGATTGCACACATCTTTCACATTTAGTTGCACATATTTCGATATTTCCTATGACCCATTGGTCATCTTGGTTTACATCCATACTGTGGTGGTCTTCACCCACTCACTGGTCTATAGAACGTTTTCACCTGTCTCCATTGAGACCGCAATTTTCCTCTACCGATGTGATATTGGAGTCACCACCATGCTTTCTTTTTATTGCGATCCTTTTTTTGCCTGAGGCATCCTGCCTTTGGTCATGTCTTCATCCATCCTTAGAAACATCTTTAATCTAATTCTTTTCTTTTTGTCTCATGGCTTGCTATTGCAAACCACTCAACAAAAAGAGGCAAATGTAGACACCAAATTCTGGTATCATCCCGGGTTTTTGATCTCCTTCAGCACGCTTATTCAGGTCTCGTTTCCTACCAACAATTCACATTCAGTTAATTAATCTTATAACTATATTAATATCTTATCACATGCCAATATTATATTATGTTAAATAATTTATTTTAAATAAATCATATCATTCTATTTAATAATTAAATAATTCAAAAGTATATATATAATATCAATAACCCCACATGTTCCCCACTTAAGTCAAATTCACTTCTCACCTAAAAATCAATTCCCACCTAAAAATTCAATCTCTTCAAATTATTAAAATATGAACCCCACCCATAAAATCAATAATTCAAAAATCTCCCTCTTCGACAACAAATCCAAAAATCAATAGTGTAAAGTGAACACATGAATTCACTATTACACCTAATTGTGTCCCTACTCCACATCACATCTTTTCCTTTTCTCACATCACAAACCCCACCATCAAATCACCTCTTCATCATGTCCTCTTAATCAAAATTTATTTTGCAAATTATAATTATTTGTAATCCTTTATTTAATCTCAATTCAAGTTATAAATAGAGCTCTTTCCCCCCCTTTGAAGGGAGAGGAGAAAATTATAGAAATTATGAAGCTTAAATTCATTTTTCTGTGAAATTTTGCATCATATTGTGGAATATTTGGAGGCGAAGCTCTATCATTTTCATATCACCTGCTTAGCGAACAATCGGTTATTCTGTCAAGATACTAGTTCAGTATCATATTTATATTGTTCTTCAACATATTGCAGATTTTTTTTTTATAGTTTTTGGCATGTCATCTTATCATTTGATATTTGTTATTTTATTATGAACATGGGGATTGACAGCCACCGAGGAAGTTAACGCTTCCCGGATCTGCTTTGTCAGGCAGTCCCCGTATATCATCATCTAATCTTATCTGTTTCCATCTTGCAGATCTATTTTCTTTCTTTACAGATTTATTTTCTCTGTGCCCGTATCCAGAATCCATATTTGCATCTGAGGTCCTAAGCTCTCTATCATTCAGAGTTGCTAGTGGTTGGCAGTCTCGGTGTTCACCCGCACGAGAAAATGTAGACACCTATTTTTGGTATAACGCCCCTCTGACATCTCACATGCACTTTAATTTTCTATTCTCGCATCTCTTTCTCTTAAATTAAATAAAATCCTATCTATTTGTTCACATTATTTGATTGATTATCAATGGACTCCATATGGACCCATGTGATAATTCAATTTTTGGCTCTTTTATTTAAAAAGAGTTCTTTCTCTTAAATTGAATTATCAATGGGCTCCATATGGACCCATTTGATAATTCAATTTTTGGCATCATCCCCCATCTCTCACAAATTATTTAATTCATAATGCATATCTCCGACACTCTTTTTTTAAAAAGAGTTCTTTCTCTTAAATTGAATTATCAATGGGCTCTATATGGACCCATTTGATAATTCAATTTTTGGCATCATCCCCCATCTCTCACAAATTATTTAATTCATAATGCATATCTCCGACACTCTTTTTTTAAAAAGAGTTATTTCTCTTAAATTGAATTATCAATGGGCTCTATATGGACCCATTTGATAATTCAATTTTTGGCATCATCCCCCATCTCTCACAAACTATTTAATTCATAATGCATATCTCCAAAACTCTTTTTTTTTAAAAAGAGTTCTTTCTTTTAAATTGAATTATCAATGGGCTCCATATGGACCCATTTGATAATTCAATTTTTGGCATCATTCCCCATCTCTCACAAATTATTTAATTCATAATGCATATCTCCAACACTCTTTTTTTAAAATGAAATCTTTATCTCACCCCCCATTCAAATCATGTCCCCTACTTTGCCTAATAAGTCAAACTATGGGACCCACGTTAATCACATCATATCCCTGACTCAGGTTACTTTACTACACCCTAGGTATCATCTAACATGTATTTTAGTCTCATATCTAAGCTATAAATATGGGGTTTTCCCCCATATTTCAGAAAGAAGAATATATATTTCAAATAAGGATATATATTTTTAAGGAGGAGATATTTTTAAGAAGACCTGGAGATACCAAGGCCTAGAGAAGAGAAGAAAGAGCTTAACTAAGTTCTTCCCATTTTAAGGAGAAATATCTACCATGGTTCATTATCTTGTCATCTTGATGCCCGGTTCATTTCCATAGCAGGACATAAGCTAAGTACTCTTGTTATTTCATTTGCTTGTCATTTTTACTACTGTTCACGATCTATTATTATCTTGTCTGACACGGGGGTTGACATCTTCCAAGGGAGTTAAAATCCTCTTGGAACTGGCACCATCTGGGAAACCCCCGCATATTATGATCTAATGTTATCTGATTTAGTTTTACAGATCTAGCTTCTTGATATCATACATCTATTTTCTTTGCACCTGTATCATCCATCACCATCTCTAAGGTACTAAGCCCTTGTATACTCAATGTTGTCTCATGTTTTTTGATTACTCGTACACTCATTTGGACAGGAAGCTAGAAACGCAGATCAACATTTGGCACACCCGGTGGGACCAGATCCAAGATTTGGTCGTTTCATTTGTTTTATTCCTTTATTCATCTCATGCAGGTATTATAAACATACCGGTTCTCTTGTGTCATAGTTTTCAAATATCTGCAATAAATATTTCATCTTGTGGACTCACGTTTTTGTAAGATTTGGTGTTATTTTCATCCGTATCAGAGGTTTGTGTCGCCTTCAAGGTAAGTACTCTTCTTGTGTTTAACCGGCTTGGTATTTAGTTTCAAGTTTAGTTTTATTATTAAATACATAATCATACTCAAATAAAAATAAACATTCATATGTTAGTTTCTACTCGCATGGGGAACAAATCTGGAAACTAATCTTATTGTCTTGCTTTTATTTGTCATCTCAGTTGTATTTTATATATATATATATATATATATATATATATATATATATATATATATATATATATATATATATATATATATATATATATATATATATTCCTGTTCCTTTTAATGGCCTTTGCTTTGACCTAGCAAAATATGTCTATATATTCATCTAGATCTTAATTTCTAATTATTTATAAATCTCACATTTCAAATCATACTAATCTATGGTTACTTGTTTAAAATATAATAATCTATATTTATTTATGTTAAAACATAATAAACAATATTGATTTATTTAAAAATAACAATTTAAAAAAAAAACATTATGAAATAACATTAGAATTAAATTATAAAAAAAAAATGCCATTCAATATTGAAATGTAATCCACATCCATGGAATGTCAACACCATAGTTAATTGTATATGTCCCGTTTAGTTCTCTTTTTCATGTGATTCACTTTATGTCACCACACATGTAAAACGTTTGTGTCCATGTGCAGTAGGACCACCTTGGGCATACCTAAAAGTGAATAATTTTTTTTCTCAATAAAAAGGTTTGATAAGATATTGCTCCTCATTTCCTTTTCCTGTCCCATTATTGTAGATATCTTATCATTTTCATATCTTGTTGGTCTAGTATTGTGGGGTATAAGACATTAATAATTTAAGTACTTTATAAGTATTCTTATCGCTAGTTAACTAGACAAATAAATGCAACATACACATTTATATTGTTTTAGTAGTATAGTTTATTGTTTAACAACATATTATTTCTTATTTATATTATTTCGTTAATCTGTGATCATTATTTTTAATGTATAGTTCATTCTTATTTACCTTAGTATCTATTAAATTTTTATTAGGTTGATATTATTTAGTTAGCAACTTAATTAATTTTTATTTAATTTTTATTTTCTTTTTTATTATTTTTTTAGAAATTCAGTTATTGACTAGTTTATTTTGCTAATGTCTTATAACTATTGATGTTTAAGTGGTATTGGCTTAAGTTGTGTCATTACACGTAGGTTACCTTTGTTTTCGCCCAAAAATTAATTATTTAGAATTTTTTCACAATATAATTAACTTGATTAGTTATTAAATTTCTTTTTAATACACAAGGTCATTAGGACCATTATATTGCTTTTCTTATCCTATCATTTGCATGAATTAATTATTTTATTTACTTCTACAGGTAAACTCCACGACCTTGTAACCATTAAATCATGTTGTCAAAGACCATTTTGTAAAACAAAACAAAAAAAAATAACAAAAAAGAAAATACTCATTTTTACTGGCCTCATCTGCAACTCTAAACGGTGTCATTTTAGGGTACCTGGGCATTCTAGGCCACTGACTGGTGCTTCTAAAAACACCATCATCAAGTAAAATCACATAACACCAACAAGCGATTCTCCAGGTATTTCTCATTTTTCCCTATTTTCTCTTTTCTACATCGAACTTTCTCTTTCCTAAGTGTATGTATACATCGAACTTCACATTTCATTTTGGTCTAAAATGAACCTTTTGCATCTTGCCTAATCACATAGCTTAAGTAAAGGATTTAACTCTCTGTATTTCACCTATCACACACTGCTTAAAACTGCACAAACATAATTTACACATCAAAACATTCCTCTCACCTAGTTAATCAATTGGGAGTTAAACACCCAACAGACAATCGTCTCAGACATCTCCCAATCCATAACTGCCTGAAACCAGCCTTAGATTCCTTTAGGAACCTCCATTACTTACTTTTCTTTTCTGTTCACGTCCTCTAAATTAATCATGAGCCAAAAAAAAATTCTGCTCGATTTATTTGTCAACAACACACATAAACAAATGTTTCTTTACTTCACACCTATTGTCGATCTCTCTCAAATCAAGACAAACAAACTATCTACTTTATCCCATGATATTACTTCCTCTGACGATCTTACTCAACAGGATTCTAAACTCAAAACCACGTCGTCGGTCAGCCAATCTCTAGTCTCCATGGTCTCACCTCATGAGAACCACGTCATATAAAATTCTCCCCACCTTGACACCAACCCTCCTATCCCCCATCAAGTCAGCCTTCCTAAATTAATCATACCACCATCTCCTGCTCCTCTAGATACATCTGAATCTTCTCCTAACCCCATATATGACTTCTTACTCCAAAAATCTCCTATAATCTCTAAATCCTCTCAATCTCCTCATTTGGTGGATCGCATTCCACCCACATCCCTTTTTGTCAATTCTATTTCATCCGCCACTAGTATACCCATCAAAAAATCTCAGCTTTTGAATACCTACATCGATACCCATCCTATGCTCCAACAGTCTCAACCCCTTAACACTCATATCCCTACCTACCATCTACCACAACAACCTACCCAACTTCAACGAACACATCATATTCCTATTATTCAAAGTCAACCTATGCAACAATCTCAACCCATGATACATGTTCATCCTTACCAAACATCTCCCCAAACACCCATATATCCAAAAATTAATCAATTGTCTTATCAAACCATTCCGCAAACATCCTATCCACAAACTTATCAACCACTTTATCAGACGTTTCAACAAACACCCACACACCCACAAACACATTATTCACCTTATCAAACTACCTTTCAAACCACGCAGCTGATCCAATCTCAACCTTACAATACCTCGACTAATTCAATTCATGCCTTAATGAATCGGTTAGCCAATTTAGAAACCCTTACCGTACCACCCAAGAACACCTTATCCTATGAACAAATCTGTAACGAACCAATTCATCCATCAGCTCCAATCAAACCTTATCCCCCTCATTGGAAACTTCCCACATTTAATAATTTCAATAATAAATAAGATCCCCAACAACATCTCCTCGCATTTAAACACGCATGTTGTCTTATCGTGCATGATCATGATCTACTTCTTCATACTTTCCCCATGTCTTTGTCTGGTCCTAGGTTGGACTGGTATAAAAATATCTTGCGACATTCCTTATTCTCTTTCAGCCAACTTGCACAGTTGTTCTTAGAACACTTTTCTATCAATATTGCACGCAATACCACTATTTCTGATCTATATACCATTCGACAATATGAAAATGAGCCCATTTCCGACTTCGTCACACGATGGCATGATGTTATAAATTAAATATCCTTCACTATCCCACAAACCAAACTCATCGACTTATTCTCGCATTCGTGTGTGAAACATATATCATCCACTTTGTAGATCCAATCATTCCGAACCTTTGATGAAGCTTTCACAATGGCTCGTAAGCTTGAAACCCATGCCATAAGCAGGGTCATCTTAAATTAAGTTCAACTAAATCAAAAATTGAATCCACTAAACCATTCCCACATAATGGTGAGTTCAAGACCACGGCTAACACTATGGTCACTGAACCCTCATCCCCATCTACACCAAGCACATGGTCTCAACAATGATATCCTTAATCAACACACCACTACACTCCTTTAGGAGAATCATACAGTTCCCTATTTGATAAGTTGATGAGTGTAAACTATATCCAACTACCTCGCATACGACCCATAGAGAACTCACAAGCCAAGCCTATTTGGTATCACGAGGCCCACTTTTGTAAATATCATCGAGTCAAAGGTCATGACATTGAGAGATGTCATTCCTTCAAATATCATGTCCAACAACTTGTAAATCAAGGGGATATCCAAATTGATACCTCCATTACACAAACTAATCAACCACCAACAAATCACGTCATCCCCTTTACATCTCAACTATTAAATGCTTGTATGGTTAACACTGTCAATCAAGATCCCATCTTGTCACCAACTACACATGTTCCCATAGTGGACATTATTCCCATCTCTTATTCAGAACCTGTAGCACCTACATCAACTTTAACTACTTATGTTGAACCTATACCTTCTCCTATCCTTGCCACATCCGCATCAAATTCAACTATATCATCCATTTCCGCCACTTCAAACATACCCCAATCTATCATATTAGATTCATCCTTAGCACTTATTTTGGCTCCACTCATATCCCTACGTCTCTCACGCCCATTCATTCACTGACATCTTCATCAAATACACATGTTACTACACCTATATTGCTCATAACCATCCTAACTAAACCCAGTTTAACAACATGCACCCTTGCAACCCTATCTTTGATATCAATCCCTTTATCAAAAATATCATTCTTACCCCTCGAAACATTTATGAAACAACCATTCCATTCTTCTTCTACATCCGAAAATGTCCCTATACTTGCTACATTACCATTACCCATAAGGTCTACTCCATCGGTTATCACATTACTCACATCTCCACATATTCCAAAAGTGCCTCCATCTTTATCTATCCCAGCTACCCCTATACCTATCATATCAACAAGTCCACCTATCTCTACCTTGACAACCTTGCCTATGGCCACAACACCCAGTCTACCCCAATAGGGTGTCAATATTCTTTACCTAATATTCTTTAGGGAAAATGTTGGTGGCTGGCAGTCTTGGTGTTAAGGTGGGGAGAATTTTGTATGACATGGTTCTCATGAGGTGAGACCATGGAGACTAGATATTGGCTAACTGACGATGTGGTTTTGAGTTTATAATCCTATTGAGTAAGATCGTCAGAGGAAGTAATATCATGGGATAAAGCAAATTGTTTGTTTGTCTTGATTTGGGAGAGAGTGACAATAGGTGTGAAGTAAAGAAACATTTGTTTATGTATGTTGTTGACAAATAAATCGAGCATAATTTTTTATCCTCATGATTAATTTAGAGGATGTGAACAGAAAAGAAAGTAAGTAATAAAGGTGCCTAAAGTAGTCTTAAGGCTGGTTTCAGGCAGTTATGGATTGAGAGATGTCTAAGACGGTTGTCTATTGGGTGTTTAAGTCTCAATTGATTAACCAAGTGAGAGGAATGTTTTGATGTGTAAATTATGTTTATGCAGTTTTAGGCAGTGTGTGATAGGTGAAATGCAGAGAGTTAAATCCTTTACTTAAGCTATGTGATCAGGTAGGATGCAAAAGTTTAATTTTATACCAAAATGAAATGTGACATTCGATGTAGAAAAGAGAAAATAGGGAAAAATGAGAAATACCTGGAGAATCGCTTGTTGGTGTTATGTGATTGTACTTGATGATGGTGGTTTTAGAAGCACCAGTCAATGGCCTGGAACGCCCAGGTACCCTAAAATGGCACCGTTTAGAGTTGCAGATGAGGCCACTAAAAATGAGTATTTTCTTTTTGTTGTTTTTTGGTTTTGTTTTAGAAAATGGTCTTTGACAACGTGATTTAATGGTTGCAAGGTCGTGGAGTTTACCTGCAGAAGTAAATAAAATAATTAATTCATACAGATGATAGGATAAGAAAATCAATATAATGGTCATAATGACCTTGTGTATTGAAAAGAAATTTAATAACTAATCAAGTTAATTATATTGCGAAAAAATTCTAAATAATTAATTTTTGGGTGAAAACAAAGGTAACCTACGTGTAATGACACAACTTAAGCCAATACCACTTAAACATCAATATTTATAAGAAATTAGCAAAATAAACTAGTCAATAACTGAATTTCTAAAAAAATAATAATAAAAAAAAAAATTTAATTAAGTTGCTAACTAAATTAAACTAACTAAATAATATCAACCTAATAAAAATTTAATAGATACTAAGGTAAATAAGAATGAACTATACATTAAAAATAATGATCACAGATTAATGAAATAATATAAATAAGAAATAATATGTTGTTAAACAATAAACTATACTACCAAAACAATATAAATGTGTATGGTGCATTTATTTGTATAGTGAACTAGCGATAAGAATACGTATAAATTAATTAAATTATTAATGTCTTATACCCCACAATAATCGACCGACAAGGTATGAAAATGATAAGATATCTACAATAATGGGACAGGAAAAGGAAATGAGGAGCAATATCTTATCAAACCTTTTTATTGAGAAAAAAATTTATTCACTTTTAGGTATGCTCAAGGTGGTCCTACTGCATATGGACACAAAAATTTTACATGTGTGGTGACATAAAGCGAATCACATGAAAAAGAGAACTAAATGGGACATATACAATTAACTATGGTGTTGACATTCCATGGATGTGGATTACATTTCAATATTGAATGCATTTTTTTTTATAATTTAATTCTAATGTTATTTCATAATGGTTTTTTTTGAAATTGTAATTTTTAAATAAATCAATATTGTTTATTATGTTTTAAAATAAATAACTATAGATTATTATATTTTAAACAAGTAACAATAGATTAGTATGCTTTGAAATGTGAGATTTATACATAATTAGAAATTAAGATCTAGATGGATATATAGACATATTTTGTTAGGTCAAAGCAAAGGCCATTAAAAGGAAAAGGAAAAAAAAAAGTATATCTATTATACAACTGAGATGACAAATAAAAGCAAGACAATAAGATTAGTTTCCGGATTTGTTCCCCATGCGAGTAGAACCTAACATATGATTTATTTATTTTTATTTGAGTATGATTATGTATTTAATAATAAAACTAAACCTGAAACTAAATACCAAGCCGGTTAAACACAAGAAGAGTACTTACCTTGAAGGTGACACAAACCTCTGATACGGATGAAGATAACACCAAATCTTGCAAAAAACGTGAGTCCACAAGATGAAATATTTATCGCAGATATTTAAAAACTACGACACAAGAGAATCGGTATGTTTATAATACCTGCACAAGATGAATAAAGGAACAAAACAAATGAAATGACCAAATCTTGGATCTGGCCCCACCAGGCGTGCCAAATGTTACCCGATAGAATTGAGTCAAAATGACCCTGATGGTCACCCGACATAGTGAACTTACGATCGAGCACTGCATTACATCTCATACTCCATGTAGTTCTTATGCGTATGTGCAAGAATCGTGCTCTAGGAATATCTTGTGCAAGATGCACTTGATAGTGAGTGATAGCTAGATGTCCCTTGAGTGAGTGCTAGATGGATTCTTTGATGCTTGTAGAATGCCTTTGGATGCAACCTTAGGTGGTGATAGTATATGCTTAGAGCTTGGTCACTTATTATGGTCACATAGATTTGTATTTATATTATTCCCTTAGTTGAATTTCGCAATTGACAACTGGAAGGTCGACCCATAAGAAAATAAGATGCCCAAAAGATAAAAGATTCCCAAAAGGAGAGCGTAATTTATAAAGAGATCAAGGGCACCCAGAAGGACGAGGGCATTGGCATCCTGTCTAGGCGTCAATGTCTAGAGTCATGAAAGATAAAGAAATAAAGTCTAGAATGGGTTGTAGGGTGTAGAAGGCCAAATATAAAACTAGAAAGACATAAAAAGAAGCCAAAGATAGATGTTAATTACTAGTTTTCTTGCTTAGGAATCATATGAATAGTAATATGTGATTAGGACCTAGAAATGTACCCAAGTGTGTGATTTTGTGTCTACACTTATCATCAATATATTGGGAACTCCAATAATAGTTTTGTAAGATTCATCATGTTATACAAGATCTCCTTGATGTTTCTATAGTTGAGTATGAGAACACACCTCAACCTAAACCTACTAATGATCTTGAAAAGATCAAAACATTTAGTAACCCACTTCCACAACACAATATTACCAAATTTACCTCAAAGGCCCGCAATTCTTACTAGTTTGTACCACCCCCACCATCTTATGATAACATGTTTAATGCTATGATTGGTATTTTTACTACTACACTCCCTCTCTCATTAATAATTTTGATCATAATGATATGGCACACATTTTTTCTTCTAATAGACTTTATATTCCTACCTCAGTGGATCAACATCCTATACAAAATGTTTGGTTGATATCACTACCACCCATAATATGTGCATTTGAAGTTACTATATTTTCTAAGATATACTAAGAAGGATTTCATAGCTGATCCTTAGTCACACATTAAGCATGTTTTCCTACACCTCATAGTCATAATGGGTACCTTTCATCTCACATTATTGGTGGTCTCTTGTCTTACATAACATGACATGAATCTAGGTTTCTCTTCACTTCTTAGTTTTACCTTTTGTACTCCATCAATGTGTTAATTTCATTCACAATATTCAAGTGATAGCATTACACAGTAGCTAGAATCAAAACTTATGGTTACCACACTCAATATTGGTGTATCTATAACCCAGTCTTATGTATCTTATAATATGCCTCATAGGACATCTCCCTCAAGTGCATCCATGCATAGGACTCGTATTTAACACATTGTTCTAAGTTAGTCACATAATACCTCTCATAGGTCACCTTTTCCTCATCCTTTGTCTTGGTATTTTAGAACACATACTTCATCTCACAGGACACCTTATCCTTATAATTTGTATCGGTCACCTAGAACACATACTCCATCTCACATGACATATCCTCGCCATTATAATCAATCACATTCACTGCATACTACTCCTCATGAGTTTCCTTATTCTAGCTATTTTATAGTACATGTTATGGCCCCTACATAGATTAGACATGAACATCCTTCGTCTCTCATAACACTTGTGGGGCTTGTACCCCCTCTACCCATTGAGTACAACATGCCACTTCATGAGGCTATTATCTGGTAGTTATTGTGTTATCCACTTCCCAGTACATAATTATTTTTAAAACACTTCAAAAATATTCAAATAATCACATAATACAAAAACATGCAAATATGTGCAAAATAATAAAATGTGGACTTGTTTAAGGTTTTCTTGGCTATCTTATTACTTCATACATGTGTTTTGTCATTTTGGTTTGATATATATCATATTATTCATTACACAAATGTATTAATGAGGTATATTGAGCTTCCTAAAAGACACACATAGGTTGATACATGATGATAGGATCCAAATTGGTTCCTTACACTAACCTTTTAGGGGGATCTCCCCATGTTATATGGGTGATTTTGTTTCATTATATGTTACTATACACATTCCTCATTATGATTGTATATATACATAGTTCTTATTGTTATCTTTCGAGCTAATAGGACTAACATGTGTATCTTGTGCAATGATAACTTATCATCCTACCCATGGATTTACTATCTATACTTATTTCATATGTTGTTGTCACTATGTATTTATGCATATTTTCCCTTGGTTTTGCACCATGTGGAATCACTCAATTATCATATTTGATTAAAATTCTATGATTGTTTTCTTTATATGGATGATTTAACAAAATTAAATCTTAATCATAGGAATAAAATGAATCAGATATATCAAAAACATGCAATACACCAACATATAATGATAAAAAAGTATAATCTACAAGACGATAAGAGTAACTTAGCTAATATCTGGCTATCTAGACTAGATCTAGCTAGACTAACGGTGGAACAAGCTCAATTTGGACTGTGTATGCTTTGTCTAAAAAATAGTGATATGGAATTTATTCTGGATAGTGTCACCTGGAAGGGGAAAAAATCACCTAGGCATTAGTGTTTGAATTGGGTGCTAGTCCTTGGTAATGGGTACAGATCTGTCTCTTTCAGTGTCTAATAATTTCTCCTTCACTTCTCTTTATGTTGCATCCACTTTAATGTAGGGTTATCCTATCACACTTGTACCTATAAAATAAAACCCTAAATACCTGCACAAGACTTAAACACACATTAGACTAAATAAAATATGTAAACTCTTGATTGGGATTGACCTTAAAGGTGACCCCAATGTGATTGTCACCATTCATTACACCATGTTTCAAACTCAATGTAGTTATGGTGTGTGTGTGTGTGTGTGCACGCGCGCGCGCGTGAGTGATAGAAATTATGTCCCTTGAAACTAGGTTTCCCTTGTGTAATTTGCACAAAGATAACAAGATATAACTACTTTCCCCCCAATATAATTTATGTCATGGAATTTATAAGTTTCCCTTCCTACGCAATGAATGATGCATCCCAAATGCAATCCTTAAGTTTCTCCTTTTTTCCAAGTAGTAGATAGAAAATAATAGCACAACACCCCTTAGAATAGTTAGTAGGTTGTGTATATATTTGATTCCATTGTTTGGATTTCGAAATTAACAAAAATAGAATCCAAACCAAAGTTATCAATACTTGTTTAGAAAAGATAAACAAGTGGTGTTTAATTTTAAAATGTAAGAACCCAACGAAGGGATAAAAGCACCCAAAGTGGGATAATAACATCAACCATTAATGTCCCTCATTGGGTGCTTGTGTCCCAAAAGCTCTAAAGATATATCATAAAATTCTCATCATTGGGTGCTTGTGTCCCAAAAGCTCTAAAGATATATCATAAAATTCTCACTTGATTAATACATTGTGTGATGTCCAAAAGTAATGGGTTCTTCAAATAATTAAGATGGTGAAATAATATCACTTGTGTTGAAAAGCATACTCAATTCTAGTTTTCTACCATCTTATTATTTCTTGGTTAAGAATCTAGATTTATTTATTAAAAAGATATTATAATAATTCCAATTTTAAGGTATTATAATTCCAAAAAAAACATGAAAAGGTAAAAAAATGTCAATGTAAAGCAAACAAGTGTTATCAATGTCTAGTTTTCTTACTTAGGAATCATGCATATAACGACATACTCCAAAGGCATAATGTAATAGTAATAAGTGTATAATTTTGTGTCTATAATGGATCAAGGGCCTTGATTTTCTTGTGAAACTGTGGGTGTCCCATTTTTGTTTCTTCATGTCTATCTTGCATGAATGCAATTGTTTCTCTAGTTATGGAAAATTGTGCCTTCTATTGTAATTATCTTGTGACACTGTGGGTTTCTCATGTTTTTGGTTCGATGCATACATATGACTATGTTTCTATCTACTATTGCTTACTTGGATAGAAATTGATGTCTCTACTATGGAACCACTCTAGCTTACGACACAGTTGGTTTAGTCTTTGCTATGGCTTATGACATGTTTGTTGTTGAAAATGTTATTTCTACTATTATATTATTGTTATTCTCACTCATGACATACTTGGTTTATACTTTTTTGACTACACTACTATGGATTTTGATATATTTTCTACTTACTATGTTGTTTAAATATGATCTTAATACTCTAAATTATGACCTTATTAACACTTTTCTATGTTATTTTGACTGCTATACATATGTTTTCTTGTTACATGTTGTATGTTGCTTTGTATTTGTGCTATATTGTCTACCATGTGCAACCCATTTTGCAGGTATAAGTTCTCAATTATGGCCACCATTTTAACCTTCTATGTGATCTTGCGTGGATTATTAGACTTATTACACATACATACATGTCTATTCTTTTGATTCACGGACTCAAATATTTTATCACAAAACCTCAAAAGAGGGGCATTTATTGATATATTTATACATCTATAGACATATTAAAAAATATAGGAGTATATTTTTATAGGGTTCATATTCTCATAAAAGGTCACAAATATTGAAATCTGGTAGAATTTCATAAAGGTAAAAACCATATAGTAAAGTTATGACAATGGTATGATCTCGACCATGATGAACATTCCTAGATAGGGGGCAACATTTCTAGGTTTTAAAATTGCTTCAAATTATATCAACTATTGACATGATTTTCATATAGTTTCATATACAGATGACACAGTATAAAACATGATATTGGGGGCATGAGCAGTTCATTACTTCACATCTACACTATTTAGATTTTATTGTAGGAATAGGGTCTGGGGGTGTGGACTCCCTTCTACCCTATGATTTTTCATAATATACATAATCAATCATAGTGGCATAACACATTATGGGGGTGTGGTAATGTCCATTCCTTCTAAGGTTTGATTTTATTCAAGTTGGAACAAAATTGGGCCTAGATTGGTTTGTAGTATTGTGGTATTTGGGTTTAGTTGAAAGCATAAGAGAAAATAAGTTCTTCGTACACTGATATTTCCTCTTCTCTCACTAGATCCCCAAATGAGGAAGGCATCAAATCAGTTGAGTTCTTCATAG
Organism: Taxus chinensis; assembly: GCA_019776745.2. NCBI lineage: Eukaryota > Viridiplantae > Streptophyta > Pinopsida > Cupressales > Taxaceae > Taxus > Taxus chinensis. Next base: position 229,330,052 of record CM034150.1, read on the forward strand.
TCCAAATCCTTCCAAAAAGGGGGGAAACATCACTCTCTTTAGTTTTTGGGTGTATCCAACAATCAAGTTTCTCCTATTATAAAAAATTGGGGATTGATCAGCCCCAATCCTGTAATATCTCTACAATAACACAAATACTCCAAGGCACGAAAATAACAATATCCCCTCCTTCCGTAAAATTAACAAGTGTATTCCTTCCATGTGTTTCTTCTCTTCACTTACTTTTGTGTAAAGTTTAATGTTACATATATTATCTATATTTTGAGTTAATATTTAGTCTCTATCATAGATATTGACTCAAAGTTGTGTTGTAGGTTTCATCATAAAGCATGTCAACACTAACTCATCATAGAACCACTATAGAGTGAAGAAAATGTGTGCGTATGTGCACTCAGTTATGTTTTTCCTTTAAGCACATAATTTTCAATTACACAATTAAGGGGGGATTGTAGACACTAAAATTTGATAAATTTTCCTTGTGCAATGCCAAGTTTGATCATGCTCCCTTGCTAAGACAAATTATCACATTCAAAATCTAGTCAATTCATGTATCTATCTCTCATGTGACTTGTTTATCATTACACTCTACTTTGTTGTCAAGTATGGGAATATTATCTGATAAAAGTAGTAAACAACACTTGTTCTACATTTCTAAACTTTTTTAGCGTTCTTCTCCTTTATGTGAAACTGTATAACTAGGTCGAGATGTGGGGTCTAATATTGAATAACTTATACGGTCATGGCTCCCTAAGCTCACTGACTTTGTTTTTAATTTGAAAATCTTCTTTAGGTCATATCATCTTCCTAGGGTCCACCTTATTATTGTATTTCACCTACATAAGGTTGTATAAGTAATTCAATGTCACTTTATATCTCACTTGACACTTTTAGAAGATCATATTACAAATATCATTCCAAAAGTACTCAAAGGGATAAATCTTCTCAAATTAGCAGCACATAAATTATATAAGTCCTTAATATATGTATAAAGCACTCAACCAGGTAAAATATTCTAGTTTCCTTTATTCCCAAGGATGCAAATATCATAGAACCATGACTTATAAAGAACAAGATCACTCCAAGCATTATTTAAGGGTTTCAAGCAATAAAGGGTTATACCACATAGTTGAGCCACACCATATTACACTACTACAACGTTGGGAACATTCTATTCTATGTAATTAGATCACTATCTTGGTGCTAAGAGACATAAGGGCACCCCTAGGGGATTAATTAGTTATTCACACTTACACAAATGTCTAAGATATCTATATGAGGCTTGATACCACAATGAGGGCATGTAGTGTAACACTTGAATTAGTTTTAACAGTTGGGAATTTGACCAAATAGGGCATTGCAACCTCAAACATATTCACATGTTTTCTCTTTTTGGTTTGTTAATGCTTTAATTAAGGGTTTCACAAGTTTCTAGGGTTTCCATTTTGTTGTGTGTGATTACAAGTCATCCCAAAGTTATGTGAGAATGAATGACATACAATAAAATTAGTTTTAAAACAAGTGAAGAAAAAATGTAGTTTCATATCTTGACTTTCAAAGGGTCCAAGATTGTACAATTCTAGGTTATGACTATATAAATTAGGTTTGGACTGTATAATAGTTATAAAGTATTTTTCCTGCTAAATTTCCAATTCCAAGATCATCATTGAAGCATTTATAGTCTCTGGTCTACCTATTTCACCATCCTCAACATCCAAATCCTTCATGTTTTACATTGTATAACTAAGTTTCTCTCTCCTCTTGTGTATTTGAGAAATTACTTATCATTTATAAATTGCCGCATGTATGAAAACATTATTATTATTGTGAATGGATTATGTTACAAGTTAATTAATTAGAATAGTCTACTTATTGCAAACCCTTAGATAATTATTATGTTTGTGCATTCTTATAACACTATAAACTAATTAGGGTGTAAACACATATGTAGGAGAATAGGGAAGAGAAGATTCATTTACACTTTCATCATCATTATCATTTTCTATGTCATTACCAGAGAAGTAAGGGACATCATAAATTATTACATTAGTCAAAAGAATATGTCAATAGTGTGAGATATCATCATCAAAAGATGAATCACTTTCATCATTAGTTGTATAAAGAGTAGGAGGAGAGAGAGATAATCCCATTCACAAGTATTAGGTTCTATGTCACTAATAATTACCACATTATTATAAGCATTCACATTTTCATCATTAGAAGAATTTTCAAGGGAATGAGTCATTAGTTTTTATAAGGAATTATATCCATTTCTATCACAATCATCAAGATAATTATCCACACATTCATATATGTTATCACCAAAACAAGGTTCATGTGTATTGGTGATGCTAGGATCAATTACTCGTACAAAAGGAAATAAAGACTCTATAGGAGGTGAGGTATTAAGTAACTCCAACTAAGGTTGGGAGATAGTAGGCTTAGAAACACCAAAAATAATAAGAAGAAAATTAGGAGGAAAATAGTTAAACATAAATAGAGAATGGTAGTACTATAATATTCAATCCCATTAGATGACCACAAGACAACTTCAACGTGCATATTCTCATCATAAACAACACTAGGGTGTGATGCAAATAAAACCTTGATTGTGAGCTCATAAAGGGAAAAAACACGGTTAAAGGGATAATGGCCCATATGATCTCATGAATTAATATCTCTATCACAACACATGACTACACAAGAAAAATATAACCTTAAAAGAAATATTTTATAATCAACAATAAATGGGAAACCTTAGGGAAACTAGGGTTTACAAATAAAAATCCCAACTAGGATAACCAAACTAAACTGAAATTAGGTTATGGGTTTGAATAAAGATCGGGTTCACAAAATGTTTACTCCCTACATGTTTATTTTATCTTTTATAAGTGATCTAGGAGTGCAGAATAGATTAAAGGAGTGATATTAACATGGAGACACTTCGTTTTTGAGACTATGATTAAATATTGCTCTTATATGGAATTGTATATATCTGACTAGGGAGTAGTACGGTATAATCCTACTTTATACAGTTTCAAACCTATAAATGGTTGGGTTCTATAACTTTTGTTTCTTGTCACTAGTCTAGAAATAATCATAAATTTCTATTTCCATGGTTTTGTAGACACTAAATCACACACTTTGGGTACTATTTAGTCCCAGTCTCATACTACTATTCATATGGTTTTTGAGTGAAGAAATTACTAATTGACCCTCATTTTTTGGCCATTTTACTTTTATTTCTATCGTCATTGCCGACCTCCTGCACATATATGCATAGTTTGTTTTTGTCATTTTGCATCATTTCAGCCCTGACTGGGACGCTCGAGCTAGTAATGGGGTGCCCACAGGCACTCTGATCCCAGTCAGGGTGCCTTGATCCTTTTCCCACTTTACCTCCATCTTTTGGGAACTTTCTAGCCATTTGAACTTTCTATATCTTTGGTGGTCGGCCTCTTTGAGGTTAATTACGAAATTTGAACAAGAGAACCATATAAATATACATTTATGATACCATAATGAGGAACCAAGCGCTAGGAAATACTATCATCGCCTAAGGCTACATCCATCCAAGGCTCCATTTGCATCCATCTAACTCCATCACAAGGGAAAAGGTTGGTTTTTCTACATCACACTGTATAGGAGGGAAGTTTATTCTATTCCATCAACCATTTTATTACATTTTTATACACATAGTTATTGCTCACTACTTTCATAAAGTGCGACTGGAACAAGAACACCCAGAGTGTGATTGCACACACATACATAGAAATACATTGGGTCTGAGATGTAGTGCAGTGCTCAATTAATAAGTCCACCATTGTGGCTGTCGAGGATAGTTTGACCCCCTTCATTTGAATTTTTCTTTTTAGGGATTGATGCTTGTTTTGGGGTTTTGCAGGTCTCTTCTCCACCAAGGTTTATCAATGACATACAAAACAACTCAAAAATATTGACATGATAGACAACGAAGGCCTCAAATCACCTTATGTGATGTCTCGTGGACATCTGCCAGTCCCAGCGCAAGGTAGGGAGATGTGCCCCGTAATTCCCTTTGTCACGCTACCCCGACTTGAGTGGTCCTTCGGTGGACGGAAGGTCCACCCTTAAGTGCCACGGTTGTATTGGGCATTGTCAAGCCGGTCTTTTTGTGCAACAAAAACTGCTCTCTGAAATATCCCTTTTAGGATATTACTTTAAAATATGTAAAATACAGACAAATTGCAGCCAAACAGAAATCTAATTTTTGCAGAAAATTAAATCTGGGGCAGTGAATAGAAAATGATGGATAACTCCAAAAATAATTGCTCAAATCTCTCAAAATTTTAAATGGAGCTTTTTAATACAATAAAAAATATTATAGAACTGTTTTTGGAATTTTTTGAAAAATAGAATGCTGCCAGAAAAGTACAGCGTGCCCTAAACAGCTGAAAATTTCTAAAATTAATATCTTCCGGGATATAGATGCAAAAATTATGAAACCTTGGAAATATTATATATAAATATAGGATATGATATCCCAACCTTCAAATCAAATTTTGAGGAAGTGGAAACCCTCCAAAACAAATCTTCAATCTTCAAAACAATTCGCCCCACCTAGGAATGGTTGGAAACCCTTGCAAATGCTTTCAAACTGATGCTAGACCTTGCCAAAGAGGTTGTCGTAGATCTTCCCTGAAAAAACCAGAAATATCTCCTCCAAAAATTCCCAAAATCCTACTAAACCCTTCATTGAAACCCTCTTAAAATATCTCTAAAGAACAGCCCTAATTTCAACTCCAAAAATGACAAAATAGGGTGGATCTCTCACCACCAAAGAGTGCCCTACTAGCTAGGGATTGATCTCTCACCACCGAAGCTATGGTTCCCGTGGGATCTTACTCCACAAGCTGGATAATTACAAACAACAGTTACACATGAAAGGAAATATAAGTGTATGCATGAATGATCTTCTTTTTACCCCTCTACTCCTTTTATAACTTTTCCCACGCCAAGGAACCCTAAAAATCCCAAGTCGCATTTTCCCCTAGGGATGACCAAATTAATAAAGTAACTTAAAGTTACTTTTTCCTTTTCAAGTCGCCATGTTCCAAAAAGGTGACCCCCAACACAAAATTAGAACATTAGGAGTTAAGTGGCCCCTTCCAACGATAAAACATAGCATCTAGTCCCTTCAAAAGCATTTTATAATCCTGTCAATGGAAAATTATAACAACTGGACTAGATATTCATACCCAATAGCTCACAACGTTCGTAACCCCTTGGGCATGACTAGGGTTAGGACCCTTACTGGCCCTCAGGCCTGTGGCGAGGGAAAGGGGACATTACACCTTATAACCCTACAAATTTGGTTTTTGGACTTCCTTCACAGACCAGGGCATCTAGAACACAAACTAGGGTACCCACAGGCACCCTGATCCTCTCCCAGGTTCCCTACTCCACTCAGATTGCTCAGATCTTCACTTCTAGGGACTTTGGCACAATTCTTTCCTCCTCCTATTTCTATAGCCATATTTTTGACACACTCCAACAAGATTTTCAAATCAACTAAGATCTATCTAACCCTTCTTACACTTTAGGTTTTCATACTTTCATAGCTTAGATAGCTTAGGTCACTTTCCTTATTTAGTTTAGACATTTATTTCATTGTTGTACTTATTATATTAACATAAAAATATTCACATTTTAGTTAATCATTTTAGTGAACCCAACCACTTTTACACTTAAGATCATCATTTTCCCTCTAGCATGGCTCCTAAAGTTCTTCAAGTTCGTCAAGTATCTTTTTCTGACTTACTTAAGATACATCCAAATTGCCAGATTGCTCTGCAAAAATCCCTAGACACCATATATCATCCTAAAAACAAACCACCACATGAAATAAGCCCTATATTCGAATTTTTATATGATGACCCTAGTCCTAATCCTCCTCCATCTAATGAACCCCTATTGGAATCAATTCAAGCTTTACATAATTTATTTCAAGACAATTTTATGGCTATAGAATCCACGATCACATCTCTTAAATCTGAAATCCAACAGCTTAAGGACACTTCTCAAGTGCATGTTTGTTATCCCTTTATATCTCATTCTATGTCTGTTACATGTGCTCATATTAGTGAGCCTCAAGTTATACCATTACCTGAACCTTTCATCTTTGATCACAATAATAAGCAACATGACCTACTTATTGAGCTCCTTAGTCATCAATTGATCACTTTACAACCTACTCATTATTACCCTCCTTATAGGCTAGTGAAATATCAAGGTTGCTTATATTGCAATTATCATCAAATCAACGGACATAATGATAATTAATCTCACGCTTTAAAACTAAAAATTAAACATCTTGAGCGTCAAGGATTTATCTCATTCACTGCACAACATTCTCTTGCATGCTCATCTACAAATGCTCCACCTCAATGGGTTCCTAAATCTGATCCCACCATGTCTAATGCGCATATATTTATCACTTGTAATTTTTCATCTTTGGTCACTCAAGCGCCACCTATACAATCTACTAAAGTCAAGAAACCACCTCTCAAAATTAGTCAATCTAAGAAACATCCTTTAAAACTCAGTGTAATTTGACCTCCTATCAAGCCTTCGATGGTGTCATCAACACCACAAAAGATACCACCATTCAAAATACCTCCCCATCCTACACCACTCCAATAGCTAATCATTTTTTTCAAAGCAATTACCCCTTATATTGTTGGTCAAGAAACATTGTAAATTCCACTACCACATGGTCCTACTATTACTCTTTCGCACCATGCTTCCATTGCTTCACGAAAACTTAGTATTTGGTAGGTGACTCTTATCACCCTACCCTCCTGATGACACACTCATATTTCTAGGGTTCTTATATGACTATTGAGAGGTCTTTTATGATAAAGAACCTCGTTTCATCTTGCATTAACATATCTATCTATTACATAACCACTCATACATACATACATCTACAATCATCTATCGCTCATCATGCATACCATATGATCTCTCATTATTTATGCTATCATTGAATCAATCTTACCAAATATATGATACTTCATCACCTTCATACATCACTTCTCTATTTGTTTTCCAACAACATTTATTGAACAATACATGCATCACCACACACTTGGGGGCATAACATTCACACATCCCTCCTCTCATATTAGCATCAACGCATCTCTCATGTTTGCACCATCATACATCAACCTCATAGCATAGGCATACTCATCACACATTTTAACGTCGTCTTTACCCGATGACACTCTCTTGATCTTCGGTTCACACTTGATTATTGAGGCTATACTACACATGAACCCCATCACTACACAATAGGTATTATACACTGTATATCTTCATACAGTTAGCGTTATACATCTTACATCATACATTCTACATTTACACTACATCATTTCCACCATTACACATTTATATATCATACATACCTTACATATTATCTTTGTTCTCATCATATATATGTCATACTCCTATTGTCTACGTGTCTAATATCATATACTACTCATCCTACATACTACATTACTATTCTATCGACACATATTACTTGGAAAACTATGCATTGTATTTATACTCATCATATGGTCATCTACTCATCACACATACTAGCATGAACCTTACAATTTTATTCTACCTACACATATTACATTGTGTCAATAGCATATTACACATCTTTCACATCACTTGGTCATCTATCATCTTCATCACACATACTACATCTGCTTCTATGCACTACACTCACTACCTCTCATGACACACTCTAGTTCCTCGGTTCATACTCGACTACTAAGGGTTTACAAATAAAATCAACCTTACCTTCATCACACGTTCATCATTCGACCTTTCATCACATGACATTATTAGGTTAGTGACATATGTTATAGGCTAAATGGTCACCTATTCTATCATCTTGTAGTGGTATATGCTTAAGGCTACATAACCACTCTTTATAATCATCTTCTAGTGATATATACTTTAGGATACATCATCACTCCTACGATCATATTTTCATGATATAAACTTTGGATATAGGGTCATGCATACATCATCTCTAGGTCACATATTATCATCACTACACATACACATTCATCATAGTGCGTTAAACACAACACACACTTCGACCATTTCTCGATGACACGCTCTCGTTTACAGTTCATTCTTGAATGCCGAGGGGGAAAACCAAATAAACATCACTACATAAAACTCCATTCACTTGGGGGGCAAGCGGATCCTATCATTCATATTACATTCCATTCAATCCTTCCATAACATGTTGCATGTCTTGGTTTCTTTTACTCTTGTATTTTCTTGTATACGGTTGTCTTATTACACATGCTAGATAAATCTCTTGCATGTCATTATCTTTACCATACACACATGCAAATTCATTCCTTTCTCTATTTGTGATCGTAGATACAGGTCTCTTACACACAACATGGATGCTCACCTTCTACCTCTCCTACAAAGGTCATTGGGGGAATCCACATTCATCTAATCCAGGTGTTATTGTTTCATTTTGTACTTAGCAATTTTCATTATTTTCTTACACATGCTTTTGACATACTGGTTATCTTTCTAACATGCTAACGAGTGCTTCATGTGAAAAAATTGTTTTGTAATATTACTTGCTTTCATGGCTATCTTTTGATTGTACTTGCTTGTTTTTATTTCTATTGTATGTGGGCCTTTCCCTTTGTTTATCAAGTGCACACTTATTTTTTGTATGCATCTATTACAACCTTGAGTGTCTTACTACATCATGAGTGATGTCTCATGTTTGTAACCCACTTTGGCGGTCTATATTGGCTTCTTTATTTTTCACTTGCTTTCTAGATTACTCACTGTTTGCGTAGCGTACACTTGTCTTTTACATGCATGCTTGTTTGTACTAGCACTTTTTTTCTAGCCATTTATTTTCGTGCGCCTTGGTTTCCACCAAGCGCATTCCCTTCCCCTACAAGGCATAGTTTATGTGGTTGGTCCTCTTTTGGGGTCGCATTCTCTTATCAACGATGTTGCATGTGCCCCCAAAGAGGGGGGCATCGCTTTGGGTTTTACATACTACACAACGCTTCTACACTAGTTCCGTTTAGTTTAGTTTTTGACCTTGGCATTGTGGGTTATACAACGAATGGGTTTAAACTAGTCTGCGAACCCCGTACAAAAAGGATTTTATAGGACATGGTTTTCCTTAGAATTCTAGGGAGTAGTTACAGGTTAGAGGACACGGCGGATTTTATCTCTACACTACTTCAGCCACTAGCATTGGATCACCCAAAAAACTAGGCAATACAGAGATCTCTTCACACATGAATTCAGGGAAGTATTTACAGGTTAGAGAATAATGCAGCTTTCTCCCTACACGTCTTCTGTTAGGGTGGCGTGAGATTGCCCAAAAAACTCACAGTATAGGATATCCTCTCTACACTATCTCTTGTCACAGATCAATTGCACATGTTACTTTTAAATTTTTCATTTCCATTACATTCTTGTTACTATATACATGTGTCTTTACATGTATATTTGACATATATATATATATATATATATATATATATAGATATATATATATATGTCAAATACACATGTATATATATATATATATATATATATATATATATATATATATATATATATATACATGTGTATTTGACTACTTAATCATCTTCTCCTTGTAGGTCCGACCGTATGAGAAGTAAGCCATCAAAAACAACAACAACTATGGCATCAAAAAATAACAACATTTTGCGGAAACACACACACCATACTAACATGTGGGTACATCACACACATCAAAAAATACTCACATGTTTCTGCCCCAGGTTCACTCTCATCACTTTTTTCTCTTTTGCATCTTTAATCTCTATGCTCCATATTTTTGTCACTCCACACTTTGTCTAGTCCTTCGATGTGTTTCTTAAATCACTCTACATAGACATCAGGTACACTTATCTATCTACTTTATATTACTGAGTGTTCCACTCACCAACATAAAGTGGGGGCAAATGTAGACACTAAATCACACACTTTGGGTATTATTTAGTCCCAGTCTCATACTACTATTCATATGGTTTTTGAGTGAAGAAAGTAATAATTTTCCCCCTTCTTTTGGCCATTTTACTTTGCTTTCTATCGTCACTACCAACCTCCCTCACATATATGCCCAATTTGCTTTTATCATTTTGCATCATTTCATCCCTGACTGAGGTGCCTGAGCCAGTACTGGGGCACCCACAGGTGCCCTGGTCCCATCCAGGGTGCCCTGATCCTTTTTCCATTTTACCCTCCATCTTTGGGAACTTTCTATCCAGTTGATCTTTCTATATTTTTGGGTGGTCGGCCACTTCGGGGTTAATTACAAAAGTAGAATAAGAGAACCATATAATATAAAGTTATAAGACCATAATGAGTGACCAAGCACTAGGCACTACTATCATCACCTAAGGTTGCATCCATCCAAGGATCCAGTTACATCCATCTAGCTCCATCATGAGGGACAAGGTTTGGTTCATCTGCATCACACTGCATATGAGGGGAAGTTTATTCTATTCCATCCACCATTTTATTACATTTTTGTACACATAGTTATTGTTTGCTACTTTCACAAGTGTGACTGGAACCAGAGAACTTAGGGCATGATTACACACACACACATATATAATTATATTGGGGCTGATGTAGTGCAATTCTTAATTAGTAAGTTCACCATTATGGTTGATGAGGACAGTCCATCCCCCTTCATTTGCATTTTTCTTTTTTAGGGATTGATGTTTGTTTTAGGGTTGTGTAGGTCCTCTTCTCCACCAAGGTTTATCAGTGGACATACAACACAACTCAACAATATTGACGTGACAAAAAGTGAAGGCCTCACATCACCTTACATCCCTACAAATCTAGTTTTTGGACCTCCTTTAAGAGACTAGGGTGCCCAAATCTCAGACCAGGGTGCCCATAGGCAACCCTGATCCTCTCCTAGGAACCCTTGTCCACTCGAATTGCTCAAATCTGCACCTCTCGAGACCCTCAGCACAATCATTTCCTCCTCCTATTTCTCCAGCCCATCTCTGCGACACATTCCAACAAGCTCGTCGAATCAGCTAAGCTCTATCTAACCCTTCTTTCACTTTAGGGTTTCATACTTCATCGCTTAGATAGCTTGGGTACTTTCCTTATTTATTTTAGAACATTTATTTCATTATTTTACTTATTAGATTACCATAAAAATATTCCACATTTATTAATCAGGTTTTCACCAACCTTCAAGAGTAATTAATTATAATGACATGTAAAAAATATAAAACTTGATACCGATAGAAAAATGCATCATTATAGATAAAAATGATAAATTTTGGTGTGAGTGTGGACTGACTTGCGGTCCAAAACTTTGAGAAATAATCCAAGAATTATTAATACATTCATCTAGAAGGGGAAAGCTTCATGTGTTCTCCTTTTTGTGTGCAAGTAGTGTATGAAATCGATAGTCAAACCCTATCGTGGCATTTTTGTCGCTTAACAAATAAGTACATCACATAGGTATACATAGAATAGGGATATTCCATCACAATAGTAGTGTGGTGTGAAGTGCTTTAGATGCTAAATTACATCTCTTTTTCCATTAAGACCTTGGCACTATCTTGGAGGACTCTTCTCTAACTAAGACATAACCTTAAGACCTTTTAGTTTTTCTTAAATCACTCTACATAGACATCAGGTACACTTATCTATCTACTTTATATTACTGAGTGTTCCACTCACCAACATAAAGTGGGGGCAAATGTAGACACTAAATCACACACTTTGGGTATTATTTAGTCCCCAGTCTCATACTACTATTCATATGGTTTTTGAGTGAAGAAAGTAATAATTTTCCCCCTTCTTTTGGCCATTTTACTTTGCTTTCTATCGTCACTACCAACCTCCCTCACATATATGCCCAATTTGCTTTTATCATTTTGCATCATTTCATCCCTGACTGAGGTGCCTGAGCCAGTACTGGGGCACCCACAGGTGCCCTGGTCCCATCCAGGGTGCCCTGATCCTTTTTCCATTTTACCTCCATCTTTTGGGAACTTTCTATCCATTTGATCTTTCTATATTTTTGGTGGTCGGCCACTTCGGGGTTAATTACAAAAGTAGAATAAGAGAACCATATAAATATAAAGTTATAAGACCATAATGAGTGACCAAGCACTAGGCACTACTATCATCACCTAAGGTTGCATCCATCCAAGGATCCATTTACATCCATCTAGCTCCATCATGAGGGACAAGGTTGGTTCATCTGCATCACACTGCATATGAGGGAAGTTTATTCTATTCCATCCACCATTTTATTACATTTTTGTACACATAGTTATTGTTTGCTACTTTCACAAAGTGTGACTGGAACAAGAGAACTTAGGGCATGATTACACACACACACATATATAATTATATTGGGGCTGAGATGTAGTGCAATTCTTAATTAGTAAGTTCACCATTATGGTTGATGAGGACAGTCCATCCCCCTTCATTTGCATTTTTCTTTTTTAGGGATTGATGTTTGTTTTAGGGTTGTGTAGGTCTCTTCTCCACCAAGGTTTATCAGTGACATACAACACAACTCAACAATATTGACGTGACAAAAAGTGAAGGCCTCACATCACCTTACATCCCTACAAATCTAGTTTTTGGACCTCCTTTAGAGACTAGGGTGCCCAAAGCTCAGACCAGGGTGCCCATAGGCACCCTGATCCTCTCCTAGGAACCCTTGTCCACTCGAATTGCTCAAATCTGCACCTCTCGAGACCTCAGCACAATCATTTCCTCCTCCTATTTCTCCAGCCATCTCTGCGACACATTCCAACAAGCTCGTCGAATCAGCTAAGCTCTATCTAACCCTTCTTTCACTTTAGGGTTTCATACTTTCATAGCTTAGATAGCTTGGGTCACTTTCCTTATTTATTTTAGACATTTATTTCATTATTTTACTTATTAGATTACCATAAAAATATTCACATTTTATTTAATCAGGTTTTCACACCTTCAGAGTCAATTATAATGACATGTAAAAAATATAAAAACCTTGATACCTATAGAAAACTTCATCATATTATTAGATAACAAATGATAAATTTGTGTGTGTGAGGATGGACTGACTCTAGCGGTCAAACTTTGATGAAATAATCCAAGAATTATACTACATTCCATCAAGAAGGAGAAAGCTTCATGTAGTTCTCCTATTTTTTGTGCAAGTAGTGTATGCAATCGAAGTCAATACCCTATCGTGCCTTTTTGTCTCTTAACAAAATAAGTACATCACATAGGTATACATAGAATAGGGATATTCCAATCACAATAGTAGTGTGGTGTGAAGTGCTTTAGATGCTAAAATTACATCTCTTTTTCCCTTAAGACCTTTGGCAATACTTGGAGTGACTTTCTCTAACTAAGACATAACTTAAGGACCTTTAAGTTTTTGTAATGGAGAAAGCTAGACTCTTGAACCCATTTTCAATGCTTCAAAATTATGTGGTAGTTTATCTAAAGGATGTACATTTACTTTTGGAATATTTTGAAGAGCCTTGACTACTTTAGTGTTGTTATTTTTCAAAAGGAGTGGATGAGAATGTCTAGTGAGTTTTTAAATTCTTTGACTTTCTTATATATTCTTGCAAAGGTTAGATATCACATTAACGCCGACCCATGGAAGATGAACCAATGCACATAATATATTCAAATTAATAAAATATTCCTTGGAAGAGAGGGGATGGGATCATACATGTTGGCCCAAACCAGAGTACTAGTTGGCCCTATTTCTATATAGTCCCATATATAAGGATATAGTGATGACATATTCATATTCCAATAAATATATTTGAAAATATAATATTGTATTAGGTAATTAATATTGAATGAATGACCAAAAGATAAATTTGTAAATATTAGCAAGTCATGTGGGAGAGAGATGGATATATCAATTGAGCTTAGAATGTGAACATAAGTATTAGTATAGGAAAAAATCCAAACTATAATTGTTAAAGGATAAGTTACCGAATTCGAATTTCTACAGAAATCACTGTTTTCTTAGAAAAGGGAAGAGGTAAAAATTCCTAATGAGGGATGCCTTGAACTATGACAATTTTATTTCAAATGTGTATTTAATGCATTGATAGAGGATATAAGGAATATCCCTAAGCTTATGAATCCAAGTGTATCCTAGAAGCATGTCACATGCCAAGGAAGATGTAAGAATGATAATTTCCCCCACTTTAAGGGGAATAATAATGTGTTTGATAGATGGATTAGGAGATTCTACATTGAATTTGATATGTTTCTTAGTATAGTCTAAAGAGGTAATAATGGAAGTGTGCACAGGTTGTGCCTAGCCCCACTACCAACCGAGACATTATGAATAGGTTGATTATTAACAAAGGATTTGGATATAAAGTGCATTAAACTAACATCATCATCACATATGTTTCTATCATAAATTGTAATAATATACCTAAGAGGTGAAGAAGAATAAATTATACCAATAAGACAATCAAGCGAAATATCACACACACACAAATATATATATATATATAGACATACATACATACATACATACATACATACATACATATATTATAGGGAGTCGGATGGACCTTATATGCATGTTGCACCTCTTAGTTGATTTTAAAATCCAAATTTTGATGATTAGGAAGTGGATTGTTTTTATATTTTTAGCTTAGGGTTCTCATTGACTTTGAGGCTCATATTTCTTAGGATTATAATCAAATTCAATAGAATATAATATCAATTGAGATCTTGTATAACATGTCATAATATCGAAGCATTTATCTAGTGGAGTTCCCAATACATCTATCACAGTCACATTAATACATTATTATGATCAAAATAGTTTGGCTTGAGGATTACTCATATCAACCTCAACATGGGGAGGGAGAGATACAAGGGTACAATAAAGTAAAAATTATAAGATAACATATAGTGAGGAGATGGAAACCATGTGTCAATTGATTTTTTAGGAGTAGCTTGTAGATCGAATCTTTGTAGGTTGAGATTTATGCATTTATTCGTTATCTTTAGATTCATATTTATTATCATACAATTTTCCCTTTGTAACTATATTTTCCTTTAAAATTAGATGTAGCATGCATTAGGTACAGTAGAGCACATACTTAAGATTGTTTAATGCTTAGGAAATTCGATCTTCACTTTCCTTTAAAAGTATGACATAGTTCATCAAACGATCAAAACTTATTCAAACATAATAGATTTTTGTAAGGGAGATATGATATTTTGAGTAAATAGATATTTTATCTCATTGTCCACAAATATGTTTCTTATTTTAGCAATAATAATTTTGTAATGTAAGAAATAATCAATGAGTCATTAATTAGAGGGTCTTCTTGCATTTTAGCCATTCTAGCATAGGAAATCTTGTCACCAATGTTAATGAAGAAGTGTGTATTAAATTTATTAGCCAATGGATTGAAATCAATTATGAATTGAATAATGGAGATCATAGAGGAATTGCAAAGCATAATCCATCAAGACTTTTAGGAAAACTCTTAATAAATAATTTGTTATTTATAAGCATACATCTTAAGTAAGTTGCATGTGAAAGAGAGAAGGTGTTTCTCAAGATACCCTTTATCGCCATTATAAATAAGAATATTAGGAGAAAAAAACCATAGGGTTAAAGGACAAGATGTATTTTCAAGTGTAAATGGATTGTGAAGTAATTGATTAGAATCCATGAAATTATAAGGTCTAGATGCACCTTACTATAATTGTAAAACCTTGGTTTGAAAATCATGTATAGAATTCTCAAGGGTATGTGTAGTAGATGAAGAGTACAAAGCCACATGAGTGTGCACAAGAGATATAGGAATGGTAGTAGACATATAAATATACATTTTAAGATTTTTAAGATAAATATTAGATGTCCCCATAGATATAAGCATAGTAGATGTAGCAATATGAGATAAAACCATAGTGGATTCGAGAATATCATATATAGGAATTTTAGAAGCATATAGATGTTTTTGTACATCCCTCACTATAAATATTAGTGCATCAATGTGCTAAATATTATCCTTTAGAAATTCTGAAAAATCCCTCACATTAAATTCATCAAAGATTTCAAGAGGAGGATCAGAATAATCATGGAACTACTCTCCTTGGGAAGCATAAGTAGCTATAGCAAAATGGGTGAAGAGAAATGAGAAAGTTATGGTAGAAGAAGAAACAAGAGAGGAGGAATCCTCTATGGGAGCAATAGAGATAGGAAAGGGTGTGACATCATGAATAAAGATATGGTATCACATATAGTATTTAGAAAATCATTATTGATATTAACATGTAATTCATTTATATCATGAATAGGAAAAGTATGTGTAGTATTTACAATAGGAGCAAGAGTAGAGAAAGTGTTTATAACAATTTCCATCTCAATTGGAGAAAAGACTCATTACAAACATTTTTCATATTATCATGTTCAAGTGGAAGATAAGTATCCTTTGAGTGAACATCATTGACATTGTCATTATAATTGTCACTAGACTCATCATCATGAATGTAATCACTATGGCTATCATTAGAACATGCATCATGTGTATTCTCAATATTAGGTACAATAATTTGGTAATAAGTAAGGAGAACTCAAGGAGGGGAGAGGAGCTTGTTACTTTTGCAGTGAATGAAAATTTTAGGCAAAAAGTATGGAGAATAAATGCCACATATTTTGGTTCGGCTTGGTCAAGATAAATGTCCGTTGCAACAACCCATAGAGAATATATTAAAATACAACATTGTTTTGAAGTAATTAAACTAAGGAAATTATGACATTAGTAGAATAAGCCATGAAATTGCAATGGAGAATGAACCCTAAAATAAGGGTAAGAAATTTACACCAATTAAGAAAGGGAAATCCCCAAGGATATGCAACACAAAGCCTAATTTAGAATAGGGTGACACATTCTAAATAGGTTAGGGATTCAACCAATATGTGGGTTTGCCAAATGATTTAATCCAAAATAAATAAGAGGTGGTGTTTTTATTTAAATTCTATATAGGGTTAAAAACAAGATACATATTCATTTTATTAATTAAGTACACAATCCAGAATATACATAAATAAAAATTTACAAGATTGAGCAATTAAACCATGTGCTAAATATATTAAACC
The DNA here is from genome assembly GCA_019776745.2 of Taxus chinensis. Classification (NCBI taxonomy): domain Eukaryota; kingdom Viridiplantae; phylum Streptophyta; class Pinopsida; order Cupressales; family Taxaceae; genus Taxus; species Taxus chinensis. The sequence goes on from CM034150.1 coordinate 229,347,240, forward strand.
TTGAGAAAACAAGTGAACTTATCTATTTGGGTGTGAAAAAAATTTGAACATGAAGGAAATTCCTGCAAATGTTTCATCTAGGATTTTTTATGGGAGTGTAAACCCTATTGAGATAAAACCATCAAAATCAGACTAAACCATCTAATTCTGACTAAAAAATTTGTCCAAAGAGATGTTAACACTCTATAAATTTTTGTTCCCTTACAACTAACTTAGATATTCCTCATTGTAAGAAATTAGATCTTGTAAATTTTTGAAACCCCTATGAAGTCAACAAAAATGACCTAAAACCCTAACCATGGGTGAAAACCCTGAAAAAAGTTAATGTTTGGGTTGAAGTTTAATTCCTACACCGCTTACCTTGGCACTACTTCAAAGTGGCCTCAAACCACACATATTTCTCTACCTATAGATGTGATATATGTAAGGATGTAAATATATTTGACAATTTAATCACTTGATAATGTTTGCAATGGCTTGTCTGCTTATTATTTGACTTGTCTTTGATGGTATTTCACTTGGGAAGATTGACTCTAGAACCTGATTTAGATTGCTTTATACATGTGTAGGGGATCCTCTTAATGTATGTTGTAGGTTTTAGGAGATTTAAGATAATTTTTAGTGTCTTTTTAATTATATTTCTTGAGGAGTTCTTGAAAGTATCAAGTGAGTAAATGTGTGTGTTTGAATTACTTATATAGGGTTATGTAGGCAAGGGGGGATTAAGCCCTAAGCAATCTAGGCAGTTGCCTTGGGTGCCAGATGTTAGAGGGCACCTAAATATAAATATTTTCATTATTATTGTCTATTATTAGAAATTAACATTAATTTTTTTTACCTGAAGTCAATATTAATTGACCCTTTTGTTGATATTATTATAAAGTTATATAATTTTCATGCATACACACAAAAGATACTATAATATTTTTGTAAGTAAAAAAATATGCATATTTGTAAGCTCATACAATTTTGTTGGTATTATTACCTATTCTCTAATGTAACTCTAAATAATTCAAGTGTGCAATTTTTCTCAGAAAAGATTAATGTGTTTTTATTTAATGTCTGGTGTAGCTAATAGAAGAAAATATAATTAAATGAAAGAATTATTTAATTCTATGTTCCTATTTTTTTTGGGAGAAATAACTCTTTTTAATGGAGGATTAGTAGGATTTGTCCAGAAACCACTCTTCACCATACTATGTGAGCTACCTAGTAGTTTTTATTGATTTAGAAAAAATTGTGCTTTGTTCATTTTTGAGTCCCATCACCTACTTGATATTGGTAAATAGGAAGAGTAACAAACCTTGTCGTAAAAAAATTGTATTTGTGACATTTCAAACACCTCTTGTGATTAATTATCTCCATCCATAGATTATTAATTGTATTTATTTAATAAATTTTTAGGATATTTTTATTCCTTTTGTATACTAATTTCTTTGAATTAGTGATTTATTATGATCCTTATATAAATTTTAAAATATGATAGTGTATGTAGCTTTAATTTAATTTGGCTCTATATGTAGGTATAATTTCGCATTAAGGCTAACCCATGAAGAAATTAATACCCATAAAAGATATCAAATTTAAAAATTGGCTATTGGAAGTATTGGATGAAACTTCCAGTTTCAAAAAAAAATAGCGGTTTTGTCGAAGAGGGATGTGCAGTGCTAGAAATTTCTAGGTATGCTTATTGGGATGACTATAATTCTTTAGACTGATGTAAGTTATTGTGTGATTGATTGAGAAATGTAATAAACAAATAAATTATTACAATATGACCAAGCATATAAAAATTGGGCTCATAATAGGTGCACAAGTCAAGATTTTGGGATTAAGGCAATATTGACATTAGCAAGTAATGAATTTCCAAATTTAGGTGTCTAAATTAGCTAATAGATGTTGGGATCTTAAAAAACTATCTAACACACATCTTGTATACTATAATGATAAATACAGTTAGTCTTATAATTCATTAAGTCAATATTATAATGCAATTTGAATTGCATTTTCTAAATAACTTAGAAGGACAATATCTTGTTCCCAATCATTTATTCTAGTACTTCCATATTTTGAAGCAATAAATGGACGACTTATGTGAAAAAAAATGGTTCAATAATGCCACACTTTGGCATCTTCAAATTGTATCTAACACACATATTGTACCATTGTAAGATAATTGAAATTAGTCTTATAATTAAAATTTGTAAAAGATTGTTATTATAAATCTTCCTTCAATTACATGTTTGTGCTTTTGGTTTGGAATATTATGCATTGATATTGTTCTTTACCCTATAATAAATTAATGCTCAACTAACATATTTCATTGTTTTGGCATAGTAACATTCATGACTCTTCATTGAATTGAATTACCTACATCACTTATGTCTTAAATTGAATTGTCATTGAAATGCATCATCCACAATATTTTTCCCATGAAATAAAGAGTGTTGCAATAGAAATAAATTTGCAAGATTTTTTGATACAAACACACTAGAAATCAAAATTATAATTTGTTCCACCTTCAATAAAATAATGATTACCAACAACTTAGAGAAAAGCTAATCATATTTATTGCTACTGAATAAAAATTTATATGTGATGCAAATAATTTAGTAAGAAATCTCTCCATATATTATCACAAAGTTTCAAGGTGTTACTACTACAAATAAAAATAAATCATACTATGAATTAATCAAAACTTTCAAGTTTTACATGTTTACGAGTTATTTGAAAATCTACTCCCGCTTTCACACAATGTCAAAGTAAAGATCTTTGGGTATTAATGTTGGTTAGGAATAATGTGTTAGTGCATACATTAGTATTTGTACTCACATATTATAAATGTCATTATTATGTAAAATGAGATGAGTTGTTGTAACAACTCACGAGTAGAATTAGATGTTAGAGATCATATTGATTCTTAAAGAGATTTGTGTCAAGATAAAAGAGATTTTTTATTAACTAAACTCCTTATTTATAAGAGATATAACACCTATATATCAGTAACGTGTTTTATTAAATATAATAACGAAGTTTATTGTGTGTTGAACATTTGGTATCGGAGTAGGTTTTAGAATGTAGAAATAATAATTAAAAAATAGGGGCAGTGGCGTTGTGATTCATCCCCATGAATGAGAGAATGATATATGGAGAAGTTTTATAATATAGATTAGATAAGAAATCACATGCGTACAGTGCAATGTGAACGTCGAATGGTATAAGTTATTTAATTTATTGGGATACGTTAAACATTGAAAGGTTCTATCTGTGTATTTCAAATTTGTTAAAAATCCATACATATACATTTTCAAATCTTATATGATGAGTGGTGACCTTTTGTGAACAATTTTATTTGCACTAAAAATGAATACATTTACTGCCCCTTAAATAGGACTGCCGCTTTAGATACAAGTAGTGTTGAGTAAATTATTAGAGGAGATGTTATCAAAGTAGAGATTAGTACTACTACTTATTAAGATGGCAATTACTATTTTTAGGAACCTAGCAGAGAAGTCCTACCTATTATAGTTGAATATAGTGTTCATTTTACATTGAAAGAAATGTAATTACGTAACCAATTTCTGACTGTTATATGGAACAAAAAAATCTTGATTCAGTTAATATATATACCCACACCAGTCTTAAGTCACGTAAGAGTTCAATCCTACAGCTAAGTAGAAAATATCTTGAGGAATAGTACATGTTAATCGATTGCCACAAAGATATCTACATTGAAATAAAGCACACTAAGTTACAGTTTCCCTTGAAATGAAAATACATAACATATAAATCCAAAAAGATGATCTTGTGAGTTAAATAATCAGATTTTTAGTATAAAGAACTTACATATCCACTATACTCCTCATATTTCCGAACTCTTATGGTAGAAGCCCATTCAGTCTATTTCCACTCAATTTCCTTGAATTTATAATTGAGATGAATCATCAAGTCAATATACTATTCATTCATTGGAACTGGACTTCTTGTTTATGCTCTATAAAATCCTATATGGAAAGGACTTATAATTTCAGAAGATGTTCCAAATCCCCCATAGATCCCGAAATGGATCCAGAAATTTTATTATCAAATAGGTCCCTAGGATTTCATGCCAGATTAGAGATCAAAAAAACATTTGGAAGTCTTTCACAACTATCATCTAGATATTAAATTTCACTCCAAACACAATTTTTAATAGCCTATTGGAAGTATAACCAAAAAATAAAAAATAACTGAACTCATAGTGTATCTAAATTTATAAAATATCCCAGCTCTATTGGAATTTCTCCCTAAATATTGTTTGAGGATATATTCTTGTAAAATCAATAACATAATATTGATAGACTCATTAGACCACGGGTGTATTATATATGCATGCTTAATGTGCTTAACATAACCCTTCCACAATCATCATAGACATGGTCGATCAGAAACACAAAATATAATATGAAAGAACTTACAAATAAGTAAGGCTTCCAAGCTTTCGAAATTCAAGAGGAAACATACAAACTTAGAAAATCTTAGAGGACAACATATTCCATAAATCCATCACACACGAGTCCTTAGTGCATGCTATTGCATCTAAATTTTATGCAATGAAAGATGGTGTCTAGATAACTAAAAAATATGATTTTCTATTAAATCCAAAACAAATTTAGCCACTTACAAGTACCACAATTCAATCAATTGAAACATATCAGGAGACAAAGTTCCCACTAAGAAATTGTTGCGCAAACCCCTGAATTTACCCATTCAAAATGAAACCCTGACTTAGCTTGTACATAAGACACAAAAATGATCCAGAGTGTTACATATATTGTAAAACTTCATTCCAATAGATATTCCTAGGAGTGTCTCTGCTTAGTTGATTCTGGGCCAAATACCTAAAACAAAAAATACATATCTTTGTCAGGATCATTTCAATCTTATCAAATAAATGGGATAAAAAACCAACGCACAAAGGGAATTACAATATCATGATATTATTTTCCACCTTACAAAATCTTTAAGTTTGGAATCTGTGACAACATTAAGGGTATAGGCCCCATTAACTAATTATTCTTTACAATCTTGTTAAACCATTCGATCTGAGGTTAGAGTTTCAATTTGTATTAATTAGCGTACAAAAAGTAGTTTATGAGGGGTAAGAGTACATACAGGGTCTCTAGTTGCTTCAACTTGGATATTGAGAAGGGTATGTCCCTTTTTAATCCATTGAAGTAAACGTCCATGTACCCACATCAATAATTGTAAGTAATGGAAAGTTCATTTTGATGTTTGCTGGGAAACCAAAAAAAACTTGAATGGGTTCGTAAAAAGGTTAAAATAATGTTTGGGACGTGGAGTTCACCATAAGCCTGACTGTTATAAAATTGCAAAGCGCAAATAGTTTCTAAATTAACATATCCAAACCATGAGCTCAAATACACAATGCCGAGCCTTTGAGGGCCACAACTCGAGCATTACCAGAAAATGTCAAGCTCATGGAAGCATAATCCGGAGTTGAAAAATGAAAACCCATTGTAGCTCGAGTAACATAGATTGACCTCCCAAAAAAGGTGGCATGTCAAAACAAAACAAAGATCCAAAACTTGAAAATGACATCCAAGGTAGCTACATAAACAAAAATACAATATACAGATCAAACCCAACTCCAACTAGATCTAAAGCACGACAGAGCCAAATTAAAGGTTAGGAGTGCTCTAGTAGTAATTGAATTGGATGCCCTTTTTGCAATTTGAGTTAATAATTTTCTCCCACCAAATAATTAATTAAAGCTACATACATTATCATATTTTAAAATTTATATAAGGATCATAATAAATCACTAATTCAGAGAAATTAGTATATAAAAGGAATAAAAATATCCTAAAAAATTATTAAATAAGTACAATTAATAATCTATGGATGGAGATAATTAATCACAAGATTTGTTTGAAATGCAACAAATACAAATATTTTAAAACAAGGTTTGTTACTCTTCCTATTTACCAATATCAAGTAGGAGATGGGACTCAAAACTGAGCAAAGCACATTTTTTTCTAAATCAATAAAAACTACTAGGTAGCTCACATAGTATGGTGAAGATTGGTTTCTAGACCAATCCTACTAATCCTCCATAAAAAAGAGTTATTTCTCCCAAAAAATAGGAAAATATAATTAAATAATTCTTTCATTTAATTATATTTTCCTCTATTAGCTACACCAGACATTAAATAAAAATACATTAATCTTTTCTAATAAAAATTACACACTTGAATTATTTAGAGTTACATTAGAGAATAGGTAACAATACCAACAAAATTGTATGAGCTTACAAATATGCATATTTTTTTACTTACAAAAATATTATAGTATCTTTTGTGTGTATGCATTATATAAATTTATAATAATATCAACAAAAGGGTAGATTACTATTGACTTCAATAAAAAAATTTAATGTTACTTTCTAATAATAGACAATAATAATGAAAATATTTATATTTAGGCGCCCTCTAACAGCTGGCGCCCTAGGCAACTACCTAGATTGCATAGGGCCTAATCCCCCCTTGAAGCATGATTGAAAAAGGAAGCTCTAGAAGCCTAATAATGGCGTATACAAAGAAAAAACACATATTTGCAAGCAAACCAGAGCTCTAAAACTATGTATGGCTGTCAAAAGGAAAAAAAGAAAGAGTTTACCCATTTCCAACAGAGTTTCTCCTCCAAAATCTTCCAAAACAAAAATTTAATGGAAAATTTCCCCTCAACCACATGATGCACATGGGGGAAATGAAATCAGACAACGTTCTAAACGGGGCTCTCGCTAATAACCATCCTAAAATCAACACGATTATGGGTTAAATCGGACCTACAAATGGAGATTAATATTTAACCCTAATATATCCTCATTTTACTATATATAAATTCATTGATCTGGCTCTTTATCTTTATCTGGAGTGGGTTCAATGGTCTCTAAGTCGTTGTTTTCTTTTTTGTATGCAAAAGAATAAGAAGATTGAGGATTAGGATGCACTTATTTCAAGAATGTCTAGCTGTATTAATTTTGTTTTCTTCTGAGCACCTGTGCCACGTGAACTGAAACCTTTGTTGTGGATGGATGAGATCATTTTCATCAACATCCCTACAATCTAATATAATTTTTCATTCAGGTGGCAGTGGGAGGATCTTTCTCATAGGGGCAACGTATTTCTGCGTAATTAGATTTAAAGTTTTTAAGGAAGTATTTGTTATATTTCTACAATTAAGGTATAAAGACTTGGATCCCCACACCGTTCATCTTATCAATGCACCTTCAACTTTGTTAAGATCTTTCCATGTGTATACTTAATAATTTTTACACTTGATAATTTTACCTTATGCTAATTTTTATGCTTTATCATATCCTTTTGTGAGTTGAATTGACCATGGAAAATTACAAAGCTCAATCTCCTTCATTAATCTATTGTAAATCACACCAGCTCAACTTTTTTGTCAGGTCTATAAGTAGGCACATCAATTAACAAAATTGACTCTACAAAAAAAGTCTCTAATGTGAGTTATATCTTATAAGTTGATCAATTAGGATTTAGGTAGATTAGCGTAGTATTTTGGTTGTGTCATTATTTCATATTTAATCTTATTTTAGCTTGTTATCAAAAAAAAATTACGTGTCTCAAAGTTTCCATTTGTGTTATGTATCAGTCATTTTATTACAATTATCTGACATTTAGTCAATTATCTCTTTATACCAATAGTCTCATTTTCATTATAAAATATCAAAAATAATTATGAAGTTCAATTTTCTTTGTTTACTTATTATTGTTAATGTAAATATTCTCTAAGAGTTATAGTTTTTTGTCATGTTGTTCAAGTATAATTATTTTGTGCCATCAATAGTATTAAAAAAATTGTTCACACTAGAAATGGACACATTATCGTATGTACATTACTTCTAAATTATGGGGGGATAAGATGAAAATATTATATTTCTGATGAAAATTTTGAATATTACAAATAAGAAAAAATATGTCTAGCTTTGGGGACTCCACTCCTCGATCCTACCATGTATCGTGACAGGGAGCATTCCCAGGGAAATACCCTGATAATTTGTGAGGGGTGCTGCCCCGTGACTCTATTAGAGGCTACTGCCCCCAGACCCCCAATTTGGAATTTCGGATCCAAAGAAAAATTGGTGGGGAAGCAATGTCAATAAGAGGTGTTACAAATTTGAGCTTTAAACCCTATCATGTTGAGTAAGAAAAAACATAATGGAGGATGGGGGCATTGGAGGTTCCAAGAAATTCAATGTCCTCTCGCAAGTTGCTCGCGACGAGGCTTTACAAAGAAGTAGTGGTGAACACAATGCACATAAAAGATGATTTCAAGATTAGAATCTAGCAGTAACAGAAACTGGTTATTGTTATCCATTGTTTATCCCTGGAAAAAATGGACAACTTGGAAAAAATCAAACTTGAACAGTTGATAGGACTTCAATGATAAATCTGGAAATTTTCAGGTATTTTCATGTTTGGAGGCATTTGGAATCATCTTTAGTGCATTTCCATTCTCTATAGGCTTTAAAGTTCAATACTTAGCCAAAATTCGAGAAAAATTTGACAAAATTGGGAAATTTTGGTTTTAGGACATCCTACTCCATTTTCCTAACTCCCCTGGTTCAATAAAAATCCAAAAAAGTTGGGAAAATTGGAGAAAAATAGAAAAGGAGGTCTTCTGCAGTGTTTTACAGGTTTTACAGCACCCTGACAGCAGGAGCACAACCGACCGACAAAAAAGGTATGCTATCAAGCGGTAGCATAAAAAATGCTACCAGACAATAACAAGAACATAATGTAAATGCATCTAACCAACAACAAAGGTATGTTACTGTTTGGTAGCATAAAAAATGCTACCAACCGACAACATGAATGCAACATGAATGCATCCGACCAATAGAGAAGCATGCTACCAGCTGATACAGGGAAAAATTCTACCAACCGGTGGTAAAAATATGCAATCGGCCGAATCCAAAGAAAAAAAAAATCGGCCCTCACTAAAGTATGTTGTAACTGGATGACTACATGAATATCAACGATGGGCTAGGAATTAATGATAGTTCATCCACAGTTCATGACATATCATAGGGTGTTATATTTTGGTGATAATAGTTTTTACACGCCTGGTGGGACAAGTTTGAGGAGCTTTACATCTTCATCTAAATAGGTTTAATGTGTTCTTGTTGAGATCCATCCTTTGGAGGCATGTTCAAAACACATCTGGTGACTCCACTGATCCAAATCAGCCATTTTTTGAGTTATAGACCTTTCCTTTTCATCCATTCCATCCATTTTTCTTCCATATCTTCCATTTCCCTCCCATTCATGAAGTTTTGCAATCATGACTTCATTTCCATCATGGGATTCCCATTTGTAGCAGCAACACCATCCAAATCCATCTCCAAGTTGTTATAACACACCTCCATATCAGGTCTATGAGAAAATTCAGAATCATTATGCATATCCATATGAGCAAAGTGTAAGCCAGTTTGACCATTCACCAAATTTTGGAGATGTCCAAGAGGAGGAGTATGCAGATTTTGGAGGCCATTCTACACCTGGAGATGAATATTTTGAAGGCAGAATTCAAAGAAGGGAGTAAATATTTCAAGCTATCAAGGGAAAACTAAAAATCTTGCATGTTAGACAACTTGGTTTTAGCAAGCCCTATCCATGGGGAGATTATATACCTAGTTGGTTTAGCCCACAACAAAGGCCTGAGGTAATGAGTGAATCTCTCATTCAGATGGTTGGTTTCATTTATTTATTACAATCATTAGAGACTAATGGATCTGAGGTCAAAGAACCCTGTCGATGGGATGTTCCTAAGCCTTTGCCATGTCAGTATCCAATGCCTATACCTTGCTAGCCACCCAAGCCTAAGGTTAAAACCCCCATTTTCCCACCTACTACCCCCATCGTGGATTCCATTTCTCCATCCTCTTATCTTCTACCCATCTTCTATCTTATTCCATTTTGTCTCCCAAATCTCAATCCCCTCCACAAGAAGAAATAATAACACCACCTCTTCCACCAGCTTAACCATTGCAAATATCAGTTGTGACCTAACCCACCCCTCCTCTGGCATTCCCAAATCCACTTAGGGAAGAAAATAATCAAATAATCAGTCAAGGAGGGAAGAAAATTGAAGAGCCAAGCAAAGAATAATTAGTACAATTTTTGAGGAATTAGGTTGTCAAGTTTCAAGTCACTCAAATGCCACTAATGACTAGGCCTTCAAAAGAGGTTGAGGTTGAAGAACACAAGTTGGAAACTGATATTGTAGAAGAGAAAGAACATGAAAAAGATGATCAATAGTCCTTAGGTTCTGAGTGCAGTGTTCATGTTGGCACTATATTCTCAGAGTTTGTTGGTTTGTATCAAGTTGTAGAATCAGTAGAGGAATAGAATTCAGCTCCAAATATAATTGCAGAGGACCACGTGGAGGAGAAAAAATCAGATTCAAAGGCCCTACATGAAGAAGAGATCATTTAAATATTTTTTATTTATTTTGGTAATGAAAATTCAGATCCATACATTTCTTCATCTTTTGTTGAAAATGATTTTATTGATGAACTTGTTGTGGAGGAGAACCTTGAATAAGACCTTGTTGTCCATAACAGTCCTCATGAAATAAAAATGGAAGATTTTTACCTATCAAAATTCATGATGGATGAGGAAGTGCAAGATAAAAAATAGTTTGGTCTTCAAATGGAGGAAGAGAAAATCCCAAGTGAATTGAAAGCTCTAACTAGTTGCAGTGATTCACCAGGGACTCCATTAAATGTTGCAATCAGTCATGAGGAGTTTCATGTTGAGAAGGAGAAGGAGAACAATTATGAAAACCATTCCAAATCATTCATCAAGGGCGAGCATGAGTTTTTTGTAGATGAAGAACAAAGTTCAAATCAGCATGCAAACAGTTACCTTTTCCAAGAAAGTCTGCAAGATGACTCCATTCATGGAGTTGGGATTCAAAGAGATTGGAAAAATTCAAGGATCATACCATGTCCAATAAAGTATCTGGATTCTTTAAATCCAAAATCAGAGTTACCACCAGTCATGCTTACTTATGAGCATGAGGAAGAGCTTCAAAGTTCTAAGGATCAGCTGCAATACCTCTCAAAAGAAAATGTATAGCAACTAAAAGAGGTATTTCTTGTGTTTCTAGTTGATACCTTGATGAGTAGAGTGATAAATAAACTTCTATTTGGTATTTCAATCTCATTATCAACCATGTTCAGTTTTAAATCAGTCACATGGTCCCAATTTTTGAGGAAGGGAAGCTACTTCTCCCTGCCAGTTGTAGGATTTGTTTAAGTTTTCCTTGCCTTCAGTTAGAGTAGGGTAGGATAGGTTTGTTTCTAGCAGAATAAGTGTTTGTACACCCACTACATGTTTCCACTTGGGACATGTATGATCTTCCCCTTTTGTACATATATTTTCTGTCATTGTTGTTGTTGTATAGTCCATCTGGAGGTGGATGTTTTTGGGAAAGCAAGGTATTCAGATAGTTCCAAGTGCACTCCATGATCAACATGTGTTCCGAAGCTCTGCAGTACTTCATCCTTTTCCATGATTGAGTTCAATTTTCTTCAAAACTTGGCAAAGAAATCAGATTTTATGGTGGGTTTAGATGTTCATCCTTATCTCAACATATTAGTTTGTAGATGAGAGAGATGAGAGTTTCAGATTTAAAATAATTTTCCACTCGATCAAAAATTAAAAAAAATTTATAAAAGTTTGAAAATTCAAGAAAAAGAGCAGTTCTAGGCTCAAGCAACACTTAAGGTAGACTCAGTGGGCAGGATTTCAGAGTTTTAGATCAAATTTCATATTAGTAGGCCAATTCCATACCTAATGGATGCTTCAAGGACACTGATCATCTCATTTAGTAGGAAGATGTCCCCATGAGTCACCAAATTGTTATCCATTTTATACCCTTGGAAAAAATGGACAACTTGGAAAAAATTGAACGTAAATGGTTAACGGGACTTCAATGATGAATCTAGAAATTTTTAGGTATTTTCATGTGTGGATGCATTTGGAATCATCTTTAGTGCATTTCCCTTCTCTATAGGCTTCAGATTTCAATACTTAGCCAAAATTCGAGAAAAATAGATAAATTTTGGAAATTTTGGTTTTGGGACATCCTACTCCATTTCCCTATCTCCCCTGGTTCAAGAAAAATCCAAAAAAGTTGGGAAAATTTGAGAAAAATGTAAAAGGAGGTCTTCTGTAGTGTTTTGCAGCACCCCAACAACATGAACACAGTCGACCGATAACAAAGGTATGCTACCGACCGACAACAAGAACGTGACATAAATGCAGTCAGTCGACATCAAAGGTATGCTACCTGATGGTAGCATAGAAAATGCTATTGGCCGACAATAATAATGCAACGTCAATGTAGTCAACCAATAGAGAAGAATGCTATCATCTGAAACATGGAAAAATGCTACCAACCAGTGGTAGAAATATGTAGTCGGCCGACCCCCAAAAAAAAATCTACCAACCCTTCACCAAATTATGTTACAACTAGCGGACTACATGAATATCAATGATGTGTCGGGTATTAATGAATGTGGTACGGAATAGATCAACAACTAGTTTAATGAGGTATGGTGCCCATGTATCTTCTACAGGAAAGTTAACCTTGGGAAACGAATTAGTAAGGTTACCAGTACCTCTTTTTAGATATTTAATGAAGGTTTTCAGTTGGTGGCAACAAATTTGATTTTCCTTCTCTATATAATGTAAAAAAAACCCTCATTTGAAGAAGAGACATTTCTGTAATGCAAAGGAGCTGGTTCAAAATTGTTCCGGAGATTTTTTGAGTTGCAATCCTCGAATTTCAGCGTTTTGTAAATAATTCTTTCCTTGTACCTATATTGTAATGGATTGTGTATCATTTTAAGCAATAGAATTGGCGTTTTGTAGATTTTCCTGCACTAACTCGAGTTATGTTGAATTTTTTGCCTTCTATTACATTTGCAGGTATATTGTGCATATTGTGTTCTTTATAGGATTTGAATTTTTTGTGCTCTACAAAATTGGAGGTTTGAATGCATTCTTTGGATTGTGGTACTTATGTCTACCCTTTTCTACCTCATTTCCCTCCACTTTTTCTCACTAGGAATCTCTCCACCCTTTTTCTTGGTGTCATCACCTCCCTTAGTTTAGGATTTATATTTTATGCATCTCTTTCTCTCCCTTTCCCCTTGTAATCTTAGGTTAGTGATTAAGTAGCTGCATTTTTTCTTTCTAGGTGTAGTTTTAACATTAGGAATAGGTAGAAGAACCATCCTTCTCTGGAGGTTTGTCTCAATTGCAAGGGTTCCACACCTTGACACAATCCTATGTTACCCAAATATATTGATTTCTTATCCATAGTTCATGACATATCAGAGGGTGTTGTATTTTGGTGATAACGGTTATGTTATGCAATATTGAGTAACATTGATCACATGCAATGGCTACAGGAGGTGATGAGGACTTAGTCCTCGTTTTTTATTTTTTCATGTTTTTAAGTTTGGTGTGATTTTAATAATAATAACATAGGTACAATCTTGTTCACATATGTAATAAGTGAGAAATAATTGTGTAATACCATGATATAAAAATATAGTAAAAAAGATAAAGCACAATGTATTGGAGTATCATGATACTTTAAGAGGATGAAAAGATGTGCATGACCATGTTCATACCTAGGTTAGTGATCATCCTATGAAAATTATTTGTGAAGGTTAAACATATGTAGAATTCATGTTCATGGTTCCCACACTAGTCTCGGTAGATGAGTTCCCAACATTACATGGTTAATGAGAGGTTTATGTGTTCCTTCTCTACCTTCAATTTGATTTATGGACGAAGATCCTGAGCAAGAAGAAGCCACACTATAAAAATAAGTGGTTTGGTTTTCTTCCATGTTCGCACTAAGAGATGAATATTAGGAATAATGTGTTAGTGGATACATTAGAATTTATACTCACATATTATAAATGTAATTATTATGTAAAATGAGATGAGTTGTAATAACTCACAAGTAAAATTAGATGTTAGAGATCTTAGTAGTTAGTGGAGAGATAATTGGTAGAGATAAAATATAGTGTTGATTAACTAATCTCTGTATTTATAGGAGATACACCACCTATATATTTGTAACGGGTTTTATTGAATGTAAGAATGAATTTTATTGTATTGAGTTGGTTAAATTTTTTCAATGTCAATCAGTTTCACATATATATCTTTGTGTGAAAAATGTGGAAGCATGTACAAGGATTGTGAATTGTTTGACAAAATATTTCTTCTATATAGAAATATATGTATGTAAATTTAGGCATTTGTTTTTTAATAAAAGCAACGTGGATTGAATTTTTTGCTTTTGATTTTATTTGTGTTTTGTTTATATAAGTTTAATTTAAAGTCAATTTTATTCCATGAAATATTTCAAGCCCTTCCTAGTGAAATTTGACTATTGGGGGCATTTTGGTCTCCAAAAAGCATTCTCCACATTGGGAGAAAGCTAAAAGAATATTACCAATGTATCTGACATATCTATCTATATGTACAAAATGTGGAAGCATACACGAGGCATATGGATTGTTTAGCAAAATATATCAATGTCCAAAAAAGATACCCACATATTATGCATACTTCACAACACATGTAAGAGGCTTTTCACATTGCGCACAAAATCAATTATATAATTTTTTTTTGAGGTCTTAAAACTAAGGAAACTAAATGGAATATACCATAAGTAGATGTATAATGATGACATGAATACCTTAATGTAAAGTATAGATGATAAAGTTAAAAAACCAAGATGTATAACTTTAACAATTATATTAAATTATGTTTAACAACATTAACATAAATCTCTTCCCCTCAGAACTTGAGACATAAATCCCCACTTATTTAGTGTATAAGTACCAAGTTTTTAAACCTAGAAACAATTGTACTAATTAAACCCTTGTTGTATATATAGTAATCCTTAATGAAACTCTTGTTGTATATGTGTAATAAAACATGTAAAAAATATATTATACAATGGCAAGGTATAAGTAAAAGTCATTTTTTCATTTATGAAATTGTTGCATATTCTTATTGTTTTATAATACAAAGGAACACATCTATTGGCATGTTCATGTTCTTCTTTAGTTCCAATTCAAATGAACATGTAGAAACCTAAATTATAATTTTGCAATCTTATTGCCAAACACACACAAATCACTCTCATTCTTGCCAAATCCGTTATAATTAGTGATTTTTTGCTAATTAAATAATGTTCCTTACCAATTTATCCAATTAATAGTGCTTTGTTGATTGCGTAACCCCTTTCACATTCAGGATGCCACTTTACGTCGAATTGTAAGTCAAAATCCTCTTCAAAAAAGATAATTAGCGATTATAAGCTAATTAAGTCTATTTTGCCCTTGATTTGTTCAATATGCCCTAGTATTTGAAAGGAATGATAACCAAATCGTACCAAGCCAAAAACACAGATGCTAATCAAACACCATGATCAATAAGATGAAAGTAATTCACCAGAATAGCTTTACATAAAACCTTTGCAAACAAATGAGCAGCAATATCATATATTATTATAGAACTCAATGCAATACATTGAGAATGAGCCTTGCTTAAATAGGCAAGGAATAACAATCTAAGAACCAGTCAAGGTTGTAGATCAAGCCTTAAATCAAGGAAATAACTAGTCAAGACCATAGATTTAGGAGAGAACTAGACATCAAGGATCTAGTCAATACCATAGATCAAGGAAAGAACTATACCTAACAACTAGATAATATCTCCTAATATCTAAATAAGATAAAAGAAATATCCACACACATAAGTGGGTGAGGATAAATACAATAAAGGTAAATAAAGTACCTAGGCGAACATGAGCTAAGGTAAATACCTACTCTAACAGTATTGACTCAAACCCCTCTTCTAGCCACTCAAACTTACCCCATTCACCTCCACAACGTCTCATCAAGCTTCAAAATATTATCTTATCCTCTTAGTTAACCCTCAATGGTTGATTAAGGATCTGCAACTTCTCAGTAAGCTTCAAAATATTATCCTAGCCTCCTAGTTAACCCTAAATGGTTGATTAAGGCTCCACACCTCTTAATCACTTGGTAATTCACTAATTGTGATTAGAAAGTCCTAATCATAATTAGTAATTCTAATCTAATTTGGAGCTTTTAGTCCCACATGCACCAAAATACAAGTTTTTCCCAAAAGTAAAACTATAAAAAGAGTGCACCTCTTACCTTAATCTTGTACACCATGCTTTGATTTGCATTTCATATAATACATATGATTCATAGCCAAGTTCAATCCTTTCCGAAATCCTTCAACAAAGTTAGTAGATGAATATCTAAAGTGACTTAACAAGTCATTCGGAGAGGTCATTTCACAATTGTTTGGAGTAGCAACCATAACCATTTGATTTCCCATTTTGGTCTAATAAGGCCCATTTTTAGGTAATTAAACGATATTAGTAGGCATGTTTAATTAGATTTTGCATTGTTTTCATACTAGTTAAGCATTAATTTTAGCTTCTATCTTAATGTTACATTCCTAGACTTAGAATCCTTAGCTATTAGGTGGAAATGGTGTTAGCCTTCCTTGTTTAGCTTTGTTATTTGCTTTGTAAAGCTTGGTGTGTCATCATTTGGCATGCCCGGTGGGACAATACCCCATTGCATTCAATTTTTAAGCTTTTTAACTTAGTTTCAAAGTTTTACATTTTAAGTTTTTTAAAGTGGTTTCAAGTTTCCTAGATTAAATTCAAGTTTTCTAGTTTAAATTCGGGCTTTCTAGAGCACATTCAAGATTTTTAGATTATTTTTTCAAGCTTTATAGATTCAATTCAAAATTTTAGAGTAATTTTCAAAGTTTTAGATCATTTTTTTCAAGCTAGGTAGTTGTTTCAACTAGATTAGTGGTAGAATTTGTGCTTTCATGTTCATTTCAGGATATAGGGAGGTGAAGCCCTATCAAAATTGACCCAAAATCCCAAAGATTGGACCTTTTTTCAAGAAATCTACTCAAAACCCCATATTTTTGACCACCTATAGAAAAAATGAGCCTATGCATTACTGTGAGCTCCTGTGCATCCAAAGGGGCGCCTGTGCATCCATAGCAGCACCTGTGCATGACTGTGAACACCCTCGTGTAGTGCCCACATTTTTATAGCCTTAGTTAATTGTTGTTCTCTTTACTCATAAACATGTTTTGGTAGGGATTTGATATATTTTAGACATTATATTAGGATATTTGATCTATTTAGACAAGTATGGAGATTTAGGCGTATAGCGCCAATTTAGCTTGATTACTATGATTGACACCTTATCTTTTGATGTCACGGATACTAACTGATATGATGTTGTTTGGACCTTATTTATATTTGATGGATACTCAGTTTGGTTGCATGTTTGGATTCTATGGATGTATGTCACTTTATCGTTATGTCTAACTCATGGTGGATTGTGTATAATTATGCATGTTGTCACATTTTCAATTCCAGAATGATGATATGCTAGCATAGAATTCATTGACTTCTTATTGAGTAGTTGATTCACATTTTATCGGATAGGTGCATTTAATGTGTGCAATAAGTGTGCAGGTGACAGGTCACAGGAGAACGTGGGATTCAGGGCAGCTACACAATTTTACATAAGCAGCCCATGGGGCTAAGTCCTAACCATGTTTATTGTATAAGGCCTTAGTATTAGACTTTATTGTTTTGGGCACCATGAGTGACTCTCCTTTGTAATGTAATATGTCTTGTAATATTAATCTTGCTTAGGGTGTTTAGTTTTCTTTGTAAACTTGTTTTGGGGATTTAATGGCCCCCACTTACATTAAGTTTTGAGTTTGTATAATAATGTATTTAATCAAAAGGGATTAGGGTCACATGTGAACCCTTGGGTGGGCCCCACATCCTCTAACCTTGTGCCCAAATGTGCTAAACCTGAAATTGGGCTATTTTAGGAATTTTTAGTGACCCCTTTTTAGTTTGGGTGTTCACTTAGCATGAAAATGGGCCCTTGGACCCTACCTAATGGGTAGGGGGCTTAATTCCAAGGCATAGAGAGAGTTTCCCTCCCATTTTTCCTCCCTTTGGTAACATTCATGGAAGGTGGATGGGTAAGTGTGCGTTGTTAAAAGTTACACAAGTTTGTTTGTTGTTCATTTTGAGTAATTTGGGAGAAGAGGGTTAAAAGCTATTTTATCCTTTCTCCCTTTTATTTTGAGAATCTTTGACCTTGAGGGAAGATAAGGGTGACACATGTCACCCCCTCATATGTGAAGGTTTTTGTTTGCTCCTCTTCAAATTCTCCCTCATGGGGAAAGAAGAGAACTTTTTTTGGAGCTTTTGCTTGGAGGCTTATGGATTTTGGAGCTAGAGCTTGCTTGGATAAAGAAGAGGAAAAGTTAGAGTTTTGGAGAGATTTTGGAGGTAGGCTCCTTGAGCTCATTTTTCTTTATGTTTAATATCATGTTAGATTGTATTTTTGTTTTGTTTAAAATGTGTGTTGCTTTTGGGTGTGTCTATTTGTTATGTTTGTTGTTTTATTTTCCTCCATCCATCAAATGGCATGATGGAATTTTGGATTTTGTGGGGGAAGAGGAGGGATTTTTCCCTCTCAATCCTCATGGCTTGATGGGCAAGCCATGTAGGATTTCAATTACTCCCCTCAAATGGTTTGAGGTGGGGAATGTGGTTCATATGGCTTGACCCCCCTTCCCCATTCTTGGAGAGGAAACCCGTTTGGGTTTGAAAATTATCCTAAGAAGGATTTTGGTGAATGGATGGAGAAATAAGGAGGGTTTGATGACTTTGGAGGGATAAGAAGGTTGTGGAGATCATTATTTTTGTGCAACCAATGTTGGCTACAATTTTGGCATTTGGAGATCTCTTTCTTCTCTTCCCCGTCTTGAGGTAGAACATGGTTTCTCCTCTTTTTCTTCTTTACAAAATTGGTGTTGTCTTAATATTTGTCTTGTCTTTATGTGAATGTAATGTTATTTGTTTCCCTTAACCTTGTGCAAAGTTGTGGAAGCTAGTCCTCTTTCCCATGGGCTTGGGGGAGGCTAGCATGTCTTCCAACCTTGGAAAGCCATGTAATGATGCCTAAAGGTTGGGTGGTTAAACAAGCTTCTTCTCCTTGTGTTGGATTCTTGGGAACATTAGAGTTTGGAGCTCAAAAGGAAGATAGTTGGAAGTCTCTTGTCAACTTGGCTATTCATTATTTTCTTCATCTTGTTGTGGAAATCACTCTCTTTGTAACCTTATAGATATGGATATGTGAATACTTTCATCTTCTTGTAAATCCTCTTTTTTTATATTTGAAATTACTTGTAAATTTGAGTCATGTTTACTTGAGCAATCTCTCTATATCCTTGTAAAGAAACTTGTGATGGGATTTATTTTTAGTAGTTGTGTATTTTATAAATATATGGCACATTGAGTTTGAGCTTCTTGGAGATGAAATATTATAACAAATGTTCCTTTAATAAGAATTTGTTGTAACCATTATTTGAGAAGGAATTGTTGATTTATTGAGAATATTGGATAACCTTGTATTAGTTACCCTCTTGCAAAATTTGGTGGCTTTATACAAAGGGAAGAAATTAGCTTATACTCTCTTCTTCAAGTGAAATCTTCATAGGCACTTGCATTTGAAATCCTATTTTAAAATGTGAAGTCTTTTTTTAGCAAACTCTTTTGACATGTTTCTAGTTCTTCTCTTGAATGAAATACAACACCACATGTCTTTGTTTCACATAAAGAAATAAATAGTTTTAACCTAGATTTGATTTCAAACAAAAATAACTTTTAAAGTTCATAGTCCATGTTGACAAACAACTCATGTTGATTATTTTGTTTATTATGACGTTATCTTTTTCTTAGAATATTATATAAAATAATTAAGTAAAAGCCATTTCTTTATAAAAAAATTTGGAAAGCAACTACTTTGTGTTCTTACATAGTAATTTGCCATTTAATATTTATTATTATAGAGAATACCCTATTGTAATATTCAAAAATATGAAATATTATAAAATATGTAATTCTATAAATTTATATATCTAGGTTGATAATACAGAATGTATTAATTTATAAAAGTATTGTATAACTTACCAGGAGTGAAATAAACTGATATAAAGTTATATAATAAAATATTATATATATATATATATATATATATATATATATATATATATATATATATATATATTATACAATAATCTTTTAACTTATAATATGAAATGTAAACTGTAGACACCTATAATTACGCCCAAGCAATTTAAATACTTAAATTGCGCTAATTATCCCCTTTCTCACAAATCAATGACATATCGTCAAAAACACTCATTTTCCCTCATATCATCATTAATTAATTACACTAAGCTAATTAATTAAGTTTTCTATCCAACAAATACCCTAATTAATGACCTTCCGTTAATAAATCACCCCTTCTACCTAGACTAATTAATTATTTTTCCCTTCCATTTAACCAATAAATCAATATTTAATTGATTTAATCCCCCTTTCATAACCTAAATCGTACTAATATTCCTCTAATTATCTTCTATAAGCTTACATCTACCTATTAGTTAATCACCTTTGATTAATTAAAACACCCCCCAACTCCCATGACTTGCTAAACATGTATTAAACTCTTCTAAAGTAAGGTTACCTTTAATAAAGCAACCTTATCCATTCCTAATCATGTTTTACCTTTATCCCACATTCATGAGAATGTGTTGAATCCTTTATCCTTTGGGCTATATAAAGAGCCCTCCTCCTACCTTTATACCTACACCTAAACTCCTTAGAGAGCAAATGCAAAGCATATAGCAAAGAGACTAAGAGCTTGCACCTTGCCCTTTTGAGAGTTCATCATCTTGAAGAGCTAAGCCTCTTTCTTAAAGTGCTTGGGTCATATGGGAGGTGTCAAAATGGTCTTGTAGCCCAACTTTGATTAGCCCCCATTCCTAGGTTCTTGGAACATTAAAGACAACTATTTTGATAGCCATGGAACTTACTTAGGTCCATTCATTTATTTGTTGTTAGAGAATAGAGGAGTTTAGATATTTAGCATTGTTAGTTTCAAAGTTTGTATTTATGAATGTTAGCATCTAACCCTTGTTTAATTCTTATCATGATGGTGTTTATGCTTTGTTTTAGCTAAATTGTAGAACTATTTTAGGTGGTAGTTCTTGCTTCATTTGATTTAGCATTAAGCAAAGTATACATGCACACATAAACCAAAACAATAAAATTTTAATTTGGAATAAAATTCAGTGAGGAAGATTTTTTTTATTTAAATTTTTTTAAAAACAAAGAAATATGTTTGGTGGGGAGGGTCGAACCCCTCCCCAATTCTGTGCACCACCCCCACCGATCTCCCACCACATCACCGCTACCACGCACCCCCACCGCCGCACCATACCCAGCTATAAACCCTTCGGCCTCCCTCCCACGCAGTACCCTCTCCACGCTCCACGCGGACTTCACCTCTCCCTCCACGCTGACCTACGCACCCACCAAACTCCCTTCCAATGCTTCTCCTCCCACCAAAATCCGTGGCTTATTCTTCCAAAACCGTCGCCTCTCTCTATAAAAAATTGCGGCCACACCAGATCTCCAATGGAATATACACATCAATAATGGTTTTGTGGTTTAGTTTTCTTAAACAAATGCAATAAGGATAAACCAAGCTTCCATAGCTCCTCCTCCATGGCTCCTCCTCCACCTGCATAAGAAGAAACAAAAATAAAACCAAAATGATATGGGAAAGAAAAGAAAAGAAGATAAATATGCATTAGGGAAAAATTAGGGCAGTTTCAAAATCAAATGTCAAGATTTGTTTCATCCTAGGGCTCTCATTCAACCCTACATTTCTTTTAAGTCATGATCATTTTATGGGAATGAGAAAATAAATTTTGTGGTGTGTGTGGGTAAATAAATAAACAAAAGGGAAAATAAATTAAATTTGAGTAAATCTATAAATGGATGTAAAATAAATTTTAAGGGGTTTATGGTTAAACTTATACGTTAAGTAATCATTGATCACACAAAAAAAATATTTCCACATATTTTTAGTCATGCTTGGGGCGTGTTTACAGTGTCCCGGGGCAGGGCTCTACACCTCGCAACACTGATTTTTTTGGTCTTGAGTGAAAAATGAGTCTATGCATGTAGACAGGCGCTTGTGCCTCATTGGAAATGCCCATGCATCATTGACTATGCAAAAGTGGACAGAGGAGCACATGTGCATCACTGTGAGTGCATGTGCATCAAGAGGGGTGCCCATGCATCAAGGTAAAACTTCCTCAAACTTCAAAATTTTAAATTATGTATTTTTGGAGAAGTTGTAATTTCAAGAGGCTTTTAGTTGTTGTTTTATTCCATTTATTGATTTTAGAGCAATATTCCTAAAATAATTGGCTTAGGGTTTGATAGATAATATGTTTTCATACTTTGTTTTGAGTTTGGAATATGGTTGTGTATGCTCTTCTCTTGCACCTAGTGTGATCTTGAGAATCAAAAACACCCCTAAACCACTTTTTACTTCTTGGGATTTAGTAGGAACAATCATCCTTCATTTTTGCTTAAGGGAACAAACTTTCATGTTTTGACATATACTTGATCTTTTAGTTTAAGAGATTTTTCATTTGATAAAGAACTAACGATAAAAATTTTGTATGCTCTTCCCTTGCACCTAGTATGATCTTGGGAATCAAAATCAATTTTAGTCTTTCATTAAGAATCACTTGGATTAATTGGGAATAAACCTTGTTTTTTGCAAAATTTGATAGTAGTTAGTTGATTTGCAAGAATTTTTCATTGCCATATTTTTATGATATTGTGAATCTTTTTGAACAACTAACCATTTGTGTGAAGGACATAAAACACTTGTCAAATAAATAAGGGCTCTCTTCAAACAAAATTCTAACATTCATGTGTGTTATAGGCTATCATTGGTGGTAAAACCAAATTACTTAATCCAAAAGATAAAAAATACACCATTCAAAACATCGTATTGCATGTTTTGGTTAAGAGCTACGACTCGTCCGATTAACTAGGACATGACCCATTTGGCATAAGCCTTAAGCTACAACAATGGGGGTATTCCTAGGGACCCTAAATTAGTTCACGCAAGAGGGAAACTTGTGAACAAAACATGAAAGTGCTCCACACTACTAGCTTGATTAGTATGTCTTGGTAATATTAGAGTCAAAGATAATCTGTATTGTGACCCCATGGAAAGTATAATTGAACGCACTTCGGTGCTCATTATACTGAAGGGGGTAAATTAAAGTTGAGATAATCCCAAATTAGTCAGTGTGACTTTTTGGGTAAATCGAGCTCGTCATAGATATCTTGTGACACCTAGAGAGAGAACCACATAGGAAGCTTTCCGGCTTGGATCTATTGTTTTTGTCTTAGTTTGTATACTTGAGATCTCTCAAAAAGTGAACAATTTGTTAAATTCAAACTCTTGTTTTTCAAACAAAGGAAATAATCTCTTAAAGTTGATATAGTGTGACATTTCATCACGAAATCGACTTAGTTTCATTTTGTCCTAGTTTTTCACTTGTCCTAAGACAAGGCAAAACTCTGCCAAAATAACACCAAGTTTATTTTAACACCATTTGGTCTACACCTTTGTTTGTTTGTTTCCCATTTTTGGATAAAAGGAAACAACATATGTTGGATACCGTTATATATCACGTGTCCACCACTTTTGTATTCTACTTGCACTAATAGGTTGCAATTTCAGAGCGCAAGTGTTGAAAGTGTGCATGGTACCTACTCACGATTTGGTAGGCTCCCCTTGTCTCAAAAACCCATATTTGAGACTTATTATCATCGTAGTTAGGTGATTTCATCCTTGTCTTATTTTTGAGTTGTTATGCTACCCACATTGTAGCCATACAATTGAGATATTTACATCTTGTTTCCATTGTGAAATTAGGCCTAAATCTCTATATTGTAGAGTTATGTTGTTCACACGCTTAGCAAATTCTTGTTATACTTAGACGTAGTGTTTACATCCTAACTTTGTCTTGAGTTTTGTGAGTGTGTATGATACATTTCTAGCATCACGATAACTTCATTTTAACACTAAAAATATTGCTTTCCCAAAAGCTTGGTTCACGTGTCCAAATAGTGTCATTACGTTGTTCATGTTGTTATCGTCCATTTTACAATACTTGGACTTTGTTAGTGTTTAGAAACTGGTTTTTAGTTTACCTTGTTAGAAGATCACGTCAACATTTCCTTATCATTTAGGCCTTATTTGTTGCAAACTTGACCTAACTGGTGATATTGTGTTGTCACTATTTGGTTTCAAACCTATCTAGATAAATCTTAGGGAGTAAACTATATGGTGTGACTAAATTTTGAGTGTTATACATCATTGTATTATTCAAGATAATTTTATGTCGTATATTACCTTGATAAGTTGAATTATTGTTTATTATTTGGTTTTTTAGGTCACATTGACTTAGTGGATTTGTGGCTATTCTATAGTCACTATTATTTGAGGAAACATTAGCATCGTTACGCTATCAAAATTTGACTAAGGTCCTTTTTACGTAAACCTTAGTGGAGGTCATTCGTGTTATAACTCCTACCTCGAGTATTCCTACTACGAGAATGGGATCTAAAAAATTAGGAGTTGATATATTTGGAGGTGACAACCCTCTTTTACAGGATAATCTCATGGTTGACCATAGTGGGGAAGAGGAAGATTCTCCCCATATGGATATAGAGCATCCTCCTGCCAATTTTGATGATTAAATTTTCCAAAACAAACATGAAGTCCTCATGCATGTTATTGAATTAGGAGCTAAGTTACCTTCCATAGTGGACCCTTCTCTCATTTCCATAATGGTTCGAGGAGAAGAGGAATTTAGACCAACCTCATCATACTGTTAATGAAATACTAAACCCAGGTCATGTCTCTACTTCAAGACGACCAAATAATGAGGAAGTACCTTTCAAAAATGACGGAGACTATCATTTACCTTCTCTTAAAATTCATTACGAAGACCATGAAGCACATTCGCACCATGAGCAACCTCTTCGTGATGAAAATCGTAAATAAATACCAACCTGAGAGGTGACCTTAGAGGAACAAGTTCAAGATCTCACTCGCCAATTGGCAAGTTTGGCTTTGCATATACAAAAGGAACAACCAAAAGTTTTGAAACAATCCATACCAAAGGCAATACATAAGGCTTCATTTCACAAGTTCCCAATAAACACTCCTCAATGGGAGGCACAAAGAGATCCTTATGAAGAGATTCTCATATTAAATAGGGGTGGGAATACACCTAGATTTAATCCTATGTATAGACCTACACTACCCACGCAAGACCAGATCTTCCATCAAGAATGGTCTACTATGAAGAACACCTGAACCGGTAATAATAACAAGAAATAATGGTTTGATGAGTTATGTCCCTACGCATTTGACAAAGCTATGCTACATGTACCTTTCCCAAGACAATTTGATTTTCCAAAATTTGACAAGTATAAGGGAAAAGGTGACCTCGTGACCATATTAAATACTTTTATATGGCATGTCAAGAGGTGGCATTCAATGACAATTATCTTATGCACCTCTTTCCGTGAATTTTAGGAGAAATCTAGAATGGTTTGTACACATCCCTAAGGGATCCATATCAACATGGCCAAAACTAGCAAAAAGTTTCATACGACACTTCTCTTTTAATATAGAAAAAAATGTCGCCATGTTGGACTTCTGCAATGCGAAACAATGAAATAATGAAAACTTCATTGTGTTTTTATAACAATGGAGAGGATTAGCTAGTCACTTCCCTTGCTCCATACTTGAAAAAAAATTAATAGGCATATTTTTTCCCAACCTCCATCTAGGCATTACGTTCCACTTGCAAATGCATTGTGGCAACACATTTGAAGAGGTCATCGAAAAAGGGAGTCAAATTGAAAAGGAATTGTTAGCTAGGCAAACTATGAAACATGTCTCTCGTGATCATAATGATTGTAAATCTAATGATAAAACAATTTTTTTTCCTAATAGAAACAAAAATTTAGTTAGTGATGGGATAGTAGTATTTAAGCGGGTACAAGTCATTCAAAACTATGCACCTTTAAAGCTTGCAAAAGGGAATTTACCTACAGAGTATAAACATTGTACTTTCACACCTCTATCTGAATCAATATCATCCATATTAAAATGGTTATAGGCCATTAACATGGTTAAATACCCTAAAACACAACCCTACAGAGATGATGCACCTAAACCATCAGTTTTAAGGAGAATGAATTTTGTGGGTTTCGCCATGTAAAGGGTCATAAATATGACAAGTGTTTAAGATTATTACACTATACACAATACCTAGTCGACAGTGGTGACATTGAATTAAACTCCACTGCTGCTGCAAAATCTCCAAATGAAAACTTAGGAATCTTCAAAGAGCCTTTTCCCAATCATAAATAAAATGAAAATCTGTATCAAGGACAATCATCTCAGAATAAAAATGTTAACTAAGTGTGAAAAAAAGACCATTTTGATGCCTTGATAGGTTGTGTTGACCCACTCATTGAGAAAATCAATACAATTAGAATTAAAACAAGAGAATGCGCCATGACAACATGACGATCTTGTCTTGTTATAAATTATGAGCCTACTCCCCTTCAAGAGATTCAATATGATGTATTAGATCAATTAGAGAAGACTATAACTAAGATTTCAATCTTATACATTCTAAATATTTCTAACATTTATAAAGACATACTTTGCAAAACCCTACAGGGATCAAGAGTATCTATTGATGTTGACCCTACGCATTTACAAGCCATGGTAGCGCAAATCACTCCTGTGAGACAAATAACCTTCATTCTGATATAATCCTACCCTTACATATTGAGGTAATAACCAAGCATAAGAAGGTTAAGAGAGTGCTTCTGGACCGGTAGATCGGGTCTTAACATTTTTACTCTTAAACTAGTCTGTCAACTAGGCTGCACAAAAGCTGATTTGGAAACAAAGGTCATCACCATAAAGGTGTATCACAATGAAGAATGAAAACCAGCTGGAATGAGCACTTTCTCATTAGAAGTGGGTCCCATAACCCATGATACAAAGTTCCATGTCTTGGACCTGGAGCTCTCTTACAACATCTTGCTCGGTTGCCCATGGATTCACACCATACAGGTCATGCCATCTATGTATCATTAGTGTTTAAATTTGCAGTATGAAGGACATACAGTTACTATATAATGGGATCCCCAACCATTTTCTCATTATAGAGAATTTTTGGGTTACTTTCCCACTATCTACGAGTGTCCCTCTACAGAAATTTTTGTCCTTGTTCAGTCAGAGGCCCTTGCTTCATGAGTGGATCAAAACACCCTGACTCCTAATGAAAATGGTATGACTACATTGGAATATCCTTTTTCTACGTGGGAGATGAAGGTCATAAATAATGGTTTTAGAGAGTATAATCTTCAGCAAGCCCTTATGATTCAAAACATTCCTCTATCAGCCCAAGCACATGGTAGACCATGCTAAAAATTCCAAAGATAAAGGGAGAATTTCCCTTTTGACGATTTCACTTCTGGTGGCTTGCTAGAATATGATTGAATCCTCAATGATATTATATTTCATCCTCAAGATGACGAAATGGATTTGTGTTATAAGTTGTCTAGATATGTTATTCCTAACAGAATCATGCTTACTATGAGATATCAAGGACGTGGTTGCAGCCGCTATGAGCAAGGCTCATTAGAAAATATTTCAATACCTCATCATATACTGGGTAAATAAAGTATTGGCATCCATTTATATGAGTCTCGCCCTTCAGATAACGCGTATGCTTCTTCTAAGAGTGAGGATAGGTTTTTCAAAAATTAAAGTGAAACAGATTCCCAATGTAGTCTTTACAAAGACCTCGTCTCTACGAACCTATTCTCTAACATGGCTCTCCTTACCATAACCCATGTTACACCCATTGTAACCTGTATAACTCAGATATTAAACCTCATCTACCCATCACTCGTGAATTTGGATCAACAACAACATGTACCCATCAACATGTTTCATAACAATGAGGCTATTTGTGAGTTCTTCAGTATCAGAGATAACATTCCAATAAATGATCACAAGAAGGGGTTATCTATTCAACTTAGTGTGTGTGTGTAATTAGAAGAGGAAGCAGAGTTTTGTGTACACTTAAGTAAAAAATTGAGCAAGGGTAAGAGTTCCAAAGAAAATCATTGCGGAAATAAAAAGGGGAAGTCCTATACTGAAAATATCTTTGAGGCCCTTGTGGACAAACAAGTAGAACAACCTATGGAAAAGATAGTGTACCCGTATAAAGATGAATATATCACTAAACCACCTTTGGTAGAGGAGGATCTCAATCTCCCTCCTGATCCTACGCACATGAGGAATTATTCAAAACTACTAGTGGAAGATATGATAGATGTTAACATTGGCATGGAGGAGCTTCAGAGGATAGTTAAGTTGGGAGCTTCACTCTCACCCAAAGGATAGAAAAAATTTATAGGACTCTTGATGGAGTACGCAGATATCTTCACTTGGTCTTATGCCAACATATCAGGACTTGATCCTGGATTAGTGGTACACAATATTTTTTGTGCACCCAAACACCAATCCCATCAAACAAAACCTCTACAAGATGCATCCTCGCATTGCCTTGCTAGTAAAGGTAGAACTTCAAAGGTTATTAGAAGTAGGCTTCATCATGCCTATCGACTACTCAGAGTGGATCTCTAATGTAGTACCAGTACAAATGAATCCAGCCGGCATTAGAGTGTATACCTGAATTTCAAAGATATTAACTAAAGCTTGTCCCAAGGATGAATTTCCTCTTCCTAACATCGACATGATCGTCGATTCTACCGCCGGTTACAAAATACTATCACTCATGGATGAATTCTTAGGTTATAATTAGATAAAGATTGCAGAAGAGGATCAACACAAGATGACACTTTCACAACCCCCTAGGGAACATTATGTTACCAATTCATGCCTTTCGGCCTTAAGAATGTAGGCGCTACGTATCAACAGGGTGATGACTGTAATCTTTCATGATATGATAAGTAACATCATGGAAGATTACGTAGATGATATAATAGCTAAATCTAGAACTCAGGAGGAGCACCCAGAAATTTTGCGATGCATATCGTTCAGCACGTCTAAAGAGACTATAAAGTATGCCTTAACCTGAAGAAATGTAGTCTTCGGTGTGCTATCTGGGAAATTACTAGGATTCATTGTGTCAAGGAGAGGAATAGAGGTGGACCCTGTAAAGGTCATGAGCTATCATAGAAATTCCTCCTCCTAAAGAATATTAGGACAGTTGTAGTAGCTTACGAGGGAAAATTTAGGCCATCAGAAGTTTTATTTCACAGCAAGTGTAGACAAGTGCCATACATTCACACATCTTCTTAAGAAAGATGTTAATTTTGCACTCAGGGGCGAGAAAAACAACAAGCATTTGATCTTTGCTAAAAGAATACTTGGATAAACCCCCGTATTCTCATGCTGCCCATGGTAGGAGAACCCTCATTGTTGTACATATTTGCTACACATTTCATGCAATTGGGGCACTGTTGGCCCAATATGATAAAGAACAGAGAGAGAAAGGTTGTATACTACTTGAGCAGGACATTCGATAGCATATGAGCTCAAGTATTCACATATCGAGAAGGCTTGCCTTGCCATAGTGTTTGCATTTCAGAAGCTATATCACTATATCCTCAACAACAAAATCAAGCTTATTTTAAAGGTTGATCCTTTAAAATACTTAATGTAAAAACCTTCCCTAACTAGAAATAAGGCTAATTGGATCATCTTATTGAGTGAGTTTGACATTGAGTATGTTCATGAAAATTCAGTAAAAGGAAAAGTCTTAGCAGACCAGCTAGCAAAAGCTCCACTATGCCAAGTACCAAACCCTTGAGTCTAGAATTACCAGATGCATCTAGCAGGTACCTTGAAGAATCTATCGTTTGGACAACTATACTTTGATGGCTCCTTTACCTTTCATGGTTCAAGATGCCGAAGTTGTGTTAATCACTCCTACGGGAGACTTGATTCCCCAAGTGTTATCAGCTTGGGTTCCCATGTACGAATAATATAGCAGAGTATGAAGCTCTCATTGTAGGGATGAAACTAGCCATCAAGTCAGGATATCAGGTAGCATGTCAATTGCATTGGTGATTCAATGCTCATTATCAAATAGGTCACAAATGAATACAAGGTAAAAGATGAGAATCTCCTTCCATACAAGAGGATAATGGATTCTTTGAAAGAATACTTTGAGCAGATAACATTTGAGCAAATACCAAGAGCATAAAACATAGCAACTGATGATATGGCTATAGTGGGGTCCATGTTGAGTATTCCACCAAGGTACAACGATATGCCATTCTTCGTTGAACATCTAAGAATGCCAATATATTACATACCACAATCATGTTTGGTAAGTGAAGTTATTGGTTCCTTTTCACCTGTGGCACGCTAAAATCATTCGATTACCTCCTTGATGGAACCTTTCACTATTAACATTTCCCGTGTTGAAAAACATCACCCTTATCCAGTGTATAGCCTTGTTATACCCTACTTGGGGGCAACCTCTTCTATCGAGGCTACGATGGGAATCTGTTGCACTGTTTAAATTCTGACGAAGTCTATCCAAGCAATCAAGGAGGTGCATGAAGACATATATGGAACCCATACTAATGGGATCATCCTTACAAATAAAATTCTTGAGAGTAGGCTATTATTGGCCTACCATGGAGCATGATTGTTGTCAAAATGTGAAGAAGTGCATGGATTGTCAAAACTATGGCAACTTGATACATGCACCAGTGCAATCCTTACAACCAATCATGAAACCCTGGCCATTCTCAATGTAGGGTCTCGATTTAATAGGGAAACTTAATCCTGTCTCCTCGAATGGCCATAAGTTCATTATAACTACCACGAAGTACTTTACAAAATGGGTAGAGGTTGTTCCTCTTACCTATGTAGAAGGTTACCAGATATCTAAATTTATAATGAATCATATCACCTGTCGATATGGTATCCCCTTTGCTATTATCACTGATAATGGTAAATCATTCAAAAATAAAAGTGTGAAAGCACTCTGCAAATGACTTTCAAATCTCCCTTAAGTTCTCAACCACTTATTATCCTCAAGGTAATGGGCAAGCCAAGGCTTCTAATAAAACCCTAATTCACATTATGGAGAAGATGGTGAACAAGATAGGCCGTGATTGGCATTTACAAATTCACCTTGCCCTCTGTGTATTCAGAACTTCTATCCACAGCCCCACAGGTGCAACTCCATACTCCTTAGTCTTCAACATTGAAGTCGTACTGCCTTTAGAGATCGAGATCCCTGCTTTGCGCATTGAGCTAAGAGAATACCTAAATGAAGAGGAGGACTACAAAGTATCTCTACTGGCAGAGTTGGAGCTATTAGACAAGAAAATACTTCACGCTCTCAATCACCTTAAAGTGTATCAGGATTGAGTGCGGCGAAGCTACAATAAAAGATTCATACCTTGTCAATTTGACGTAGGGGACATGGTGTTAAAAGAGAATAAGAAGGACACCAATAAGGACCATGAAAAGAAAGGGAAATTGAACCCAATTGGCTGGGACCATATGTTGTGGTTACCAAGTTCAGTTCAAGTTCTTATAAGCTAGCCCATGCAAATGGCCAAGATCTAGGAGAACCCATGAACGCAATGCACTTTAAGTGTTTCTATGCTTAAGTTTGGGATCTCTAAAAATATCAAGAAAAGTTAAAAAGTATAAAAATAGAAAAAGAAACAGATAAATAAAAGGTGCGTCCAATAGTGAAAACACACGCAATGGTGGCACTTTGGACAAGTCCTTTAGTGAAAGCCATTTTTCGGTGCCATGAGAGGGTCTGTTGTTCACAAACAATTCAAGTTTAGGAGTATAAAAACTTTGTCCTAAGTTGGTCTTTACCTTCGTCTGAGTCCCTTGTGAGCCTATCCTTCTTTGCCCTGATCCGACTAGTCTAATATTTTGAATGCGGAGAAATTTCACTTTGAATGAACCCATCTCATATTGGGGACAACTCCGTAGTGTCACTTCTGGCATATAACACATGGCATTCTACCATTGTATATCCCATATAACACTGGGAACCTCCATGTTTCTTCAATTTCCTTGCACGTTTGCTTTGGAAAAATATTGAGAAAACATAAAAAACATTCGTATAAATTTTGAAAATCCCAAAACATACAGATATGTCCTTTGCAAAATTCAAAAAATTCATATACGTTTCATAAAAAACTCCAAAACAATAGAATTTTTTCTTAGAGATAAAACCAAAAACAACGAAAAACGTCACAAAACTGTCCCACAAAAACAAATTAGTAGTTTTCTTACTTTTAGTTGTTGGTTTATATGTTTTTTAGTTGCATTGATTTTCATGTTGTATGCTTTAGATTGAATTCCCTTGTTTACTTAGATTGAATGTTTCTTTAATCTGTAGTTCATTGCTATGAGTTCATTTTATCTTGCATGCTTGTAAATAAATGTGTTGCTTTGATTAGATTTGTTTAAAATTGTGTTTGTCAATTTTTACTTGTATAGTGTGTTATCACTTCATCATCATATCACATATATCCATCACATCTATACATCATATATCAATAAATGTAAAGTCTACATCATGCATGTATGCTAAATCTAATCATCAAGTACCGTATCACCAATGGGGTAAGAGGGGTTGTGCATGATCACAAATATATCCCCCCACACAAATATCAAAAACATAAACATGTTTTACTTAAAGTATCTCATCAACATATAATATGATATCAACTAAGACTATCTCATAAATCTAACATGTGATACAAACATAAAGAAACAGATCAAGCATGATATCTCTATGAACAACATGTGATACATATGTAATCCATCTATTATCATATATCATCGAAAATGTAAATGTCTGTCTACAAAATAATGTGTCTCAAAATGTACATATGATATAACGAGTCATCATGGAAATCTATGCAAAAAGTGCCTTCATCACGAGGTGGTACGCCAAAAAGAAAGTAGTACATTTGGTACATTAATAAGAGAGTCAACCACGACTCTCACCCACATCGGGGCTGCCTAGTCTGGGTATGCCGTTAGGTAGGGGTAGCTAAGGGTGCTGAACGTGTAGAAGGTGTTGCATCATGCCAAACTGACACATGTTGAACTGCGTCATGTTGAGTTGGACCATGTTGCTATAAATCTGGTTGTCCTAAAGGACCCTCTATGGATCACACTGATCGTGATGTTATATGACATCTAGATTGTGATCTGCTACCTGTTATCTGACCATACTCAGGAACTCTCCACTCGTCCTAAATGACTACATAATACTACATCCTGTATTAGGTGGATTCATGTGCTATAGTAGCACTATGACCAATCATCAGATGCACCCTAGAGACGTGTCTTCCTACTGCAGTATATCATGCTCCACACTCACACTAGCTAGATCTATCCGTAGTTGAGACTGATATACTGTAGCCTAATCCCTCTCTGCTTGTAGCTATAAGCACATGGTCTCACTCTGTCAGGGCCTGTAATCTCTCTGTCCTGGACTGATATCACTTTATCGTAAGCTGATCCCCATCTGCGAGGGCCTATCTCTCCCTATGATGGCCTGATATCTCTCTGCGAGGGCCCGATCTCTCTCTGTAATGAACCGATCTCTCTCAACTGCCACATGGAGCTATAAGGTTATCACTTGAGTTTGTAATTTCTGCTGCAAGGAAACCACATGCCCACAAAACTTTATATCTGGTATATCCATTATATCTTACATACCCTACACATCTTGTACATCTGGAAAATCCTCCTCCATATCCTCATCATCCCATCCATCTCCTCCACCTATTGATGGACTATTTCATGGATTCACATGAAGGGGTGATAAAGGTTCATGCACTGGAATCCGTGGTGCCAACACATGTGGTTGCGCGACTACCCGTTGTTGTACTAAGATATGTTGTTGTACTAGCACTTGCTGTACTAGTACCCCCATGTATGGTCCTGCATGTGCCTGTACCTACAGATTTGGACCATTTTTCTCCTGTGCTATTGCATCTAATATCTCCTCGGGAATAGTCAATCTACATAGCAGCACTATTGCATACCATGTTGTATAGTATCGTGTAGTCCCCAGATCTACTATTTGCACCCATTGTACCCAAGGTTGTGGGGCTTCCTGTGAAAAACTCGTATGAGCTCGGTTCAACCTAATCTGGGGTCCCATATCAAAAATATATTTGTATTGACATGCATACCACATCTCATTACTAGGAATCCCCCTGGATGAGACTGAACTGACGTTGGAACTAGCCCAACCTGTACCACTCTAAGATGTGGCTCGTGCTCCTAATGATAAAATGGTCTACTGTGGCTGTCCTTAACTTGTCTACATCCTACGACCACTGATATAGATTGTATGGCCACTATGTGATCATATGGGGTTGTAGCTCATTAAAATCTTGCCTGTAATATCCCCCTTGTGTCTGTGAATATCATCTCCATCGGGAACCCAACCCATGAGAGAAATCTCTCAAAGAACCCAAAATCGTAATGCTCCTAAAGGACGTCTACTTACAATATGATCTCAAACCTAGATATGTAATAAAGTGGTAGGGCCTAATGTCCTTTGCCCATGATATGCTATCAAGTGAAAATCAGAATATAAGTGAGCTAGTATACACTGACCCCAACAGTAAACTCCACTTTGAAGCAGGCCATGGATCACTCCAATAATACCTAGGGGGAATCATGCACCGGTCTTGTCAGGTATAAACATGCCACTGGCAAGAGATAATAAATATACAAGGAGCCATCCTAGCCGTGGGTCGACCATGCATCTCCTAACCACAACTGACATACCTTGACAGGGGATATCAGTCACTCCAAATATCATGGCTATATAACACTCAACCCGGCCTAGGCAACAGTCGTAGGTAACCAAACAACCCTGAATCACAACTCGCAGGATCCGCCAAACATCCTCCAATGTAACACTCATCTCACCGGTAGGGAGTCAGAAATTCTGGCTCTTGCTCTGCCATCTCTTAGATAAGGCTATGAGCATACTGTGATCAAAAGTAATATGTGGCAGATGATCAATATATGATAAACCTCTCACCTCCAGGGCAATCTCTAAGAAAATCTTATCTCGGCATCCAAAGGTTGCCTCGTAGGTCTGAAGTCGCGAATGTCGCTCCCAAGTCGATAGCATGTCTAATTACATCTATGGAGCCAATCAAGTCAATTGTTATAATATGTCTTCTATTGTACCATGTAATTTCTTTTAAAGGTCTACTTTATCATGTTATTCTTCTATTCCATCATTAAATTTCTCTATAATTTACCCATTTATTCTACATAGGGTTTGTTAAACACTAATTTTTTATCCTATTTTTTTTAAAAATTGTCTTTTATGCATAGGCTCCCCCTTGCGTGTACCAGTGCCATTTTCTCAGCATAGGCACCTAAATGCTCACACGCTAGGGAAAAATAAAAAATAAAATAAAATAATAAAAGCTAAAATTACACATAGCGTAGGTTCCCTTGCATGCTATGCATGAGCTCCCTTCTCTAGGCGCACTCGTATGGTATTTTAAATGCACAAAATCACAATTGGAGAAAAATCTCCCAACATAGGTGCCCAAGCGCCCCCGCCGCCGTAAAAATTTAAAACAAAACAAAACGCAAGTATGCATAGGCGCCTGGGTGCCTATGTTGCAAATAAAATTAAAAAAATGCTAAAATGCGTGAATACATAGGCACCCAAATGCCCACGTTACACCAACATAGGTGCCTATGTTACACTTACATAAGCACACCCCTAGTTTTTCCCTAATTTAGCCTAAAATACATGTTTTAAGCTAAAAATTCAAAAAAATGAATTACTAGGGTAAAAAGAATAGTTGTGTACCTGTGGTCCATCTAATGGAAGCCTTAGGTACTCCCTCACGTGGTCTAGACGGTGCATTTGATTCACTCTTCTCACCATTTCCTCCAGTAGGTCAAAGCTCAAATCAATAGTCAAATGGTAAGCAAATGTGGTAAATAACTTGTCGTGATGGCTTATATGCTCATTTTTACCTTCCGCGGTGTGTTTCTCGCTCCTGGAAAGTACCTCAAGACCATCGTATTTCTTTTATAATTCCTCTAGCACTTGTCGCAGTGATTATTTTTAATAAATAATTATTTTCGACATGTTTTCGCTACGCTGGGGTATATTTTTGCTTCCCGACTTCCTTTTCTATTACCTGGGCATTATTTTTGCCCTACATTCACTTTTAACGTTGTCTCACAAACTCGTTATTTCCTTTATAATATTTTCTTTTGTCAAAATAAAAAAAATTAAAAAAAATTAAAAATTGATAAAATCATTAAAAAATCCAAAAAATTGTAAAAATTTATTTTTTTTGCAAAAAAATGGTAAATGACATATACCCATCTAAAGCCTATGTCAATTGCATTGTCCTCGAACATTGAAATTTGTCTTACAAAAGTTTCTTTCTATGGTTCTTGTTGGTTCTGGTCTCAAATGACTTGTTGATCATTGTGATCTACCTCCATTAAAAAAAGTTAGGTTGCATGCTATGTCAGTCCTCCCGTGCAACATTGAGGTGTCAGGGACTGTGTAACAGTCCAGAAAAATAATTTCCATGGGACTACTTATGTCCTAAGTTATTCCCCTCACATGTATCCTTTCTTGAGGCACCATTTTTAACCTTGTTCGCTACAACACAAACATTCGGGAACTGCAACTTGATAACAAAAATATTGGTGCAGCTATTTTAAATGTTTATTGTTTGAGTGCATATGATTGTACTGGTTTCTTTGTTAGGTTAGTTGGTTTAATTTCTCGTATTGCATTGCATAATGTATGTTGCATGGAGTTACATATTTTTTAGCAGTAAAAATTGTTAGTAATTTCACTTTTCATGTTATCTTACACTTTTGTTTTATTTTAATAAAGGTTGATGATGTAGACCTAGGGGAAAAAATGATATAAACATGTTTTTTATTGAAAGGATGGATGTAAGGATTGGGCCTTCTCCTATATTCTCCATTCTCATTTCTTCTCCATTATCATTTATTACCATTACTAATTTTTCTTCCAAATCACCTAGGGTAATAAACAACCATGTTTATCCCTATCCTTATTCTTTCTCAATACCCGAGGGTTTCGTGCCCGTTCTGACCTATTTTCTTCTATCCATTTCAAATCACATTTTCAATCGTCGATTGACTTCTTCTATCACCCCATCGACACTCAAAGGGGCATCCTTCGTCCTACTAATTTTTTTTCAAAAATTTACTTGTTTATGCTTATCGACTATATTTGAAACGAAGTCACTAACTTCACCTCAAACAGGGGAAAATGTAGACACCTAAATTCTGTTTTTGCAATCTTATTGCCAAAACGCACACAAATCACTCTCATTCTGGCCATTTCCCTTATAATTAGAAATATTTACTAATTAACTAATGTTTCTTGCCACTTTTTTTGGTTAACAAGCACTTTGTTGATCACCAAACCTCTTGTGCATTCAGGATGCCACTTTACGAAGAATCGTAAGTCAAAATCCACTTCAAAACAGACAACTAACGTTTATAAGCTAATTAATCCTATTTTTCACTTGATTTGGTTAATATTGCCCTAATGTTGACTCAAACCCCTCTTCCAACCACTCAAAATCATCTCATTCACCTCCACAATGTCTCAACAAGATTCAAAATCTTATCCTAGCCTTCTAGTTGACCCTAAGCCGCTGATTAAGGCTCCCCACATCTTAATCATTTGGTAATTCACTAACTATGATTAGCAAAGGTCAATAATGATTATAAATTCTAATTTAATTTGGGGCTTTTAGTCCCACATGCACTAAAACACAAGTTTTTCCCAAAAGGAAAACTATACAAAATAGTGCACCTCTTACCTTAATACTTACACCATGTTTTGATTTGCATCTCATATAATACATATGATTTCTAAGCCAAGTCCAATCCTTGCTTAAAACCTTCAACAAAGTTAGTAGATGAATATCTAAAGTGACTTAACAAGTCATTTGGAGAGGCCATTTCAACATTGTTTGAGTAGCAACTATAACCATTTGATTGCCCCTTAGGTCTATTTAGGCTTATGTAAGGCAATTAATCATATTAGTAGGCATGTTCAATTAGTTTTGCATTGTTTTCATACTGGTTAAGCATTCTTTTAAGCTTTTATCTTAATGTTACATTCCTAGACTTAGATCCCTAGCTAATTAGGTGGCAATGGTGTTAGCCTTCCTTGATTAGCTTTGTTATTTTCTTTGTAAAGTTTGGGGTGTCATCAAAACCCAGTAGCATTTGATCATATGCTTATTATTAGATTGTCATATGTAGCTCTATTGCATCCCTTGCTTTATGTATACAATAGTAGTGAACCATAATGAACCTAATTTTTAATATACATATGTTCATATTATTATTATATTGTAACAAAAAGGAACCCTAATGCAACAATTTTAATATTCATTTTCTACAAGTGAAGATATGTTCATTTCCTTCTTGTTTTACAACACAAAGAAATATAAATGAAATTGTTCATAATCTTTTTCAATTGTAACACAAAAGAACCTCAATTGCAATTGTTCATATGCTTATGCACTTGCAACTTGTTGAACCATGACATGGTTAGAAATTTCATTCTATTGATACTGAACTTGTTGAACCATGTATAGAAATTTATTTCTTACAATATGAAATTGTTGAAGAATCCAAACGATGACATTGTAGTATGAAAATATTTTTTTTCCAAAATACACATGTTAAACCATGTCAAGGCTTTTGAAAAAATCATTTTTTCCTAAATGAACTTTATAAACCTTGACATGGGTGTTGGAAAAATCATTTTATCCAAGATGAACTTATTGAACCATCTCATTCATGTAGGAAAAATAAATTTCCAAAAAAACTTGTTGCAACAATACCATTGCAAATGAAAAACTAATGAGTCGCACTCTAAGTCTATGGACAACAAAAACTACCAAGTTTTCATCTCCATTGACAACTGTAGCATTTTGATATGCTTGTGGTGTTGCTTACCCCACTCTTTTACATGAGATCAATTCAACTTATTATTTCAATCTTATTAAATGATTAGTATATTTAATAATGCTAACCAATATAAATTGAACAGAATAACCTAATTGCATATTGTTCATAACAATTTACAAAGGTGAATCACATATAAAATATATAAAATGAGCATTATTTACACTCAAAAACTATAACTAGTATAAATAGGGTTTCTGCACAATACTATTGTCAAGTTTATAATTTAATAATGATCTATACAAAATACTATTAATCTTTATTTAATTAGGATTTTTACATTACTCGTATAATTAAATTAGGGTTTATAACATCATTATTGTGATTTTTTAATAATTTAAAAATAAAATTTTATTGGGTCTATAATTTAATTATGGTGTCTACAAATTCTATTATGGTTAACTTATATTTTAGGTAGGGTTTCTACAATACTATTAAGGCTTATTAATAATTTAATTAAGGTTTATACAAAATACTATTAAGTTTTGTTTATAATTCAATCACGCTTTCTGCATAGTACTATTGTGTTTTATTTATATTTTCATTACAGTTTCTACATAATATTGTTAGGGTTTATTTATAGTTTGTTTCTACACATTACTAATAGGGTTTACTTATATTTTAATTATGGTTTGAATAATATGGCTACGGTTTACACTTATATTATAGTTTGTTTGTATCTTAAAGTAATTCATTTTATTCACAGGTTCATTGATGTTTAAATATAGACCATTCTGTTAGCATCTATTGCACTTTATGATTATGTGTAAACTCCTTTGGAACATCCCCACACTTTTACTAATACACACATTTTGTTTAAAATTTAACTGCAACTATAAATAAACTCAAAGGTGCATTAAACAAACCCAAAACTCATATCATACATGTAGTTTGAATGGCGACACTATTACCTTCACAAAAAAATCTTCTCTATTTTGTCACAAGTGAAAATTTCCAAATCCAAAAGGGTTTTGTTATCAATGGACAATAATGAAACTTTGAAAGCAAAAAATAACAATCCACATGGATTTTTTTCATGTTTTTTCACTTGCTCAAGACATCAATGTTTTTTAAAAGCATCCATGACAATCCACGTGACTTGTTCCAAATAAATATTTGATAAATTTGTTCAACTAATTTTCTTGAGCCTGGGTAAGTGCAGGAAGTTGATGGACAAATATAGGGCCATCTGTGGACATCATATTGCAAATAACAACATAATATCAACTTGTAGGGATTATTAGCAATACATACACTCAAAATTAGACAAAATTATATTAATATGAATCGTAGAATCCGGAATCTAGTTTCTAAAATACTAATTTTTGTAAAAAATGGAAAAGATTAGCTATATTAAACACTCAAAATTCAATGACTTGGTATTTTGTTTTAAAAACGCCGATAAGATTATAGTCCGTTTGCCCACAATTTGGATGACCAAAAATTGATATATATATTTTTCCTTTGGTGAGAAGTTATATGCCACTATCTATCTTGGGATGGATTTTATTTTGTATTTTTTTTAGTAATATTTTATTTTTTATGATTTTTTCCGTGAAAGTTGTATGAAAACATAAAGAAAACAGAGCACTTTCTGTTTGCCCACCATAACTTCATCAAAAAATATTGAAATCAAATATTTTTTTTTTTGAACATGTATACAATTTCACCACGGTTGGGATGGTATAAGTTTTATCACATTCTGATAAGTGAAACAAATTTTGCAGTCTTAAATGTAGACATAAAAATTCACAGGAAAAAGTGTCTTAAAGACCTACTATTAGTAAAAAATTATAAAATGATATTTATCCTCTTCTATTCACTTTAAAATCAGTATTTCTACAAAGCTAATAGTCTCTCCTACACAATGGTACCATTTTTATGACATAGTTTTTACTTTTAGGCATGGTTCAAGTCCGCGGA
Source organism: Taxus chinensis (assembly GCA_019776745.2). Lineage (NCBI taxonomy): Eukaryota > Viridiplantae > Streptophyta > Pinopsida > Cupressales > Taxaceae > Taxus > Taxus chinensis. The sequence goes on from CM034150.1 coordinate 229,388,419, forward strand.
AGACTAAATTTGATGTTTTGTTGTTTTTAATGTAAAATTCAGGATTTGATGTCCACTTAATTGTCCCCCAACTTGGTGCACTTACCCTGCTCTTGCTTTAGATTAATGAAATGGTAATAAATAAAACAAGCAAATATAAGAATAAGAGGGTTTAAATCTACCTTTAGATGAGATAATGATGGATATGAGTGTAAAAGGTCCTCCCCACAATGAGCTTTCTTATCTGCACAACAAAGAGAAACTCAACAGAAAAATAGTTAGTAGATAGGAGGGTAGGTTGCCTAACAATATTGGTCCCGAGAAGTGAAAACTTCCTAGGATGGATGTCAACCCACTTTTTGATAAAAGAGAGATAAAATAGCAATGGATACGTGATAACAGAATCTGAATTGAAATAGAAACTGAAGTGGAAAAGATAAGATAAAATGTAGATCAGCTAACAATAAATGATAAAAATTGATCCAAACCTGGTCGGGTTGACAAAAACCCGAGCATGTAGAGAACAGTCATCGGTGACTTGGACAAAATAGGCCAAAAACATATGCAAAAAAGATAGATCCTAAAGGCGTTGTTTTAAATTTGATCTAGAATGGAGATGATGTTGAGATGATGTAAAGAGATCTAGATTTGATGAAAATAGAAATGATGCAAGAAAATCATAGAAGATGAGAACTACTGATAGGGTCGACAACGACTGGTCCCGATCGAAAGTGAATGGATGTGTTGAAGATGAGATCTAAATTTGTAAGTGTGCAGAATGGAAATATTGGAAGATCTGAGGGAGTGGGATCAGAAAATTGACAAATGGCAGAATGGATGACAAAAATTCAAATAGAGGTGAATTGGTCAATGACAACTGGGAGTGATCTAGGGATTGATGGATAAAGATGGATGGAAATGACGATCCATAGAAATAAATGGAAGATGATAGATGAAAATACAAATGAGCTAGTGGATGCTTCAGATGAATCTTATTTGGGAAGAAGCACATCATTTGGTCAATAATTCATGTGGCATTCCTTAAATGAAGGAAGTTCGGCGGGGAGTGTTAGGATTTTTTATTCATGATCGTATTTAATGCAGCGATAGAGGGTGGAAGGGACACAACATATGGTGTAGATCCATGGTCATCCAAGTAAGATATTATATTGAAACTCCCCCTCAATGATGTAAAAGATATCATGAAGGAGTATTTCACCGATGGGGATGGGAAGGATAATTGTGCCCAAAGCAGGGGCCACAACATCATTTAAAAAACAAAGGATCGCGGGCGATTGAGGGACAATAGAGTTGGGAAGTTTAATTTGATCCAAGGTGTGGGATGATATGATGTTGATTTTGGCTCCATTGTCTATCATTAAACATCATATGAATGTGTCATTGATGTGAACAATGATAAAAAGGGGTATATCATGGTCTTTAGGTAGAATATCAAGAATTTTGGGGTCATCAAAAGAGATGGCAACAGATGTTTTGAATTCTCCCATAAGGGGTGCAAAATTTTGAGTCTCATTTCTAGTGATGGGGATGCATTGCAGAGTGTCAACGAGATCTTGTCTATGGTTGGGAGAGATTTGGATAATATCATAAAAAGACATCTTGATTAGGGCTTAATGGATCTACTTCACAATAATTTTTTTGATGATAACGAGTTGTTGGGTACATGGGACAGATAAGGTGGATACCTTATCTTTTGAATAATATGACGGAGTGGTGTCATTAGATGGAGTGGTGATGATAACTTTAGTTTTAGACTGAATAGCGGGTTGATAATCATGGGGGTGAGAGCGTGTGGTGATACGAACAACATCAATGAATAGAGGGGGAAATTCTTTAGGAGAAGAAGTAATTGGAGGGGGATAGTGAAAAAGGTTTTTTTATGAAGAAGATGATTTAAGAATCATTGGGGGATGAAGATTTGATTAAGGTATTGTGAGTAGATGACAATGTACTAGTAGATGGGAGGGGATGGTCTTCGTCAACAAGAAGGTAATCCTCATCAATAAGTTTATGGATGAGGGTTTGAAGAGCCCTATAATGTTCAGTATCATGTTTGGGGGTACAATGATAAGCATAAATGACATTAGAATTGAACCACGTGGGTTTCTATCCACGTGGATTGAAAGATTTTATGGGTGGTAGAGTGATGGCAGATGATTGAATAAGGTGTTGAATAATTTATGAATAGGATCCGATGGGGGTTTTTGATGAAGAGGTTTTGGATGAATTGGGTTTAGAAGTGGCAGATGAAGGTAAGAGATGTGTTTTGCTTCTATGAGGATTTATGGGTGTCTTTTATTCTGATTTGGTCTTGGGAGAAGAGGAAATGGATGGTCGTGATTCTAATTTATATTTGGGAGAAGAGGAGATTAATGACTGTGATTTTGATTTATTAATGGTATGGGTTTTAGATGAAGGGGCCGGTCCTAAAATAGATGGATGTGCTCTTAGGATTGATGATGAGGCATTAGATGTCTTAGATTGATGGGGTTTAGAAGGAGGTAACTCAAAAAATTTATGTGGGTGAGTGAGATATTTTTGAGGAGGACGGCAAGGTTTTTAGGTTTTTGTTGGAGAATTTTACCCTTGGCGGGAATGAAAATGATCTCTACATGGGGATGGTCCTAATAAATGGGGTTAGATGATTTGTATGTAGATTTTTTGGATACGAGGTTTGATGGTGAAGGTGATGTTTAGATAAGAGGCTTGTCGAGATTTGGAGAGGGTTTGGATTATATATTTTTTGTGGGTGTCGCTATGGGAGTGGTTGTAGATGTGGATGATGTTGATGGGATGGGGATACTTTTTGTAATTACACTAAGGGGAGTGTCTGCTTAGTTGGTTTAGAGATGAATGTGGAATTAGTTATAGCCATATATGTGGTGATGGAAGTGTTTTTTGGGGAGGATGTTGTGATAGACGCGAAGGTAAATATGGGTAGATAGCTAGATGTAGTGAGTATTGGTGTCATAGAAGTAAACATGGATGAGGAAGTAAATGTGGTTAGAGTGGATATGGGCGGAATGGTAATGGGTGTAGTTGATGTAGATCTAACGGATGTGGAGGAAGGTGTGGATGTAGATAAGGTCATAGAAGTGTCTGAAACAAACATGGATGTAGTAGGTGAGATTGTAGATGGGGTAGAAATGGGTGTGGTAGATGAAGGAATAGTGGGTGGAGGTGATGATGTCAACTCTTGGTTTAGGGTGTTGATTGTATGGACATTGGGTGCTTGAGATGTAGGAGGGGTATTTTGATTATTTGGTGAATGGTTAGGGAAAGGTTATTTAAAGACATTGATAGGTTGGTTGGGGGTGTGTTGGGGTTATCTAATTAAATATCGCCACGATCTATGAGCAATTTCACAAGATATTTAAAGGTGCGGTACTTTTCAATGTCATGACCATGGACCTGGTGATATTTGCAATAGTGCTCCTCACGATACCATGTGGGTTTCGGTTGTGATTCATACAAAGGTTAGATAGGGGGAAGTTCGATGATATACACAACCATCAGCTTGTCAAAAATAGAACTATAGGATTTCATGAAAGGGGTATAGTTGGGAGTTGGTCTAGGATTCCTTTGCAGTGGTTTAGTGTGGGATGTAGACATGGAAGAATATTTGACTACGATGGTGTTGGTTGCATTTTTGGATTTTTCACCATGGGTAGATGATTTAGTGAATTATGGTTTTGGTTTATTGGATTGGAATTTTACTTGGCCTTTCTCAAGGGCATGGTGAATGCCTCTTTAAAAGTTTGGAAGGATTGGATCTGCAGAGTGGAAGAAATATGCTTCGCACAAGACCATGAAAAGAGTTCAATTAGCTCGGTCTGTGGAAGGGAGAAAGACAATTGATTAATTATGTCATGTCATCTAGTGACAAAATATGCAATAGATTCTTCATCAAATTGTCTAATGGCGTAGAGATCAGTAACGGTGATTTTACATGAAATGTTTATAAAAAAGTGTTCTAGTTTTAGTTGTATAAGTTGGGTGAAGAAGAATAAAGAGTCTTGGGGAATTCCATTATACCAGTCCAAAGCGGGGTTGGCCAATGACATAGGGAATATATAAAGCATAAGATCTTTGTCATGGGAAATGAGGTAACATGTGTGCCTAAAGGCACGAAGATGTTGTTGTGGGTCCTCCTTACTGTTAAACTTGGAAAAATTTGGGATCTCTTGGTGTGGAGGATAAGGTTTTACAGGAACTGATGGATTGATAGGATCATTACATATATGTTCATAAGAGAATGTGGTTTTAGACCCCAAAGTAATGACATCAAGATAAACCAGCCTACTTAGAAAAGTGTGCATATGTTCGTTGGATGTATGAGGATGAGAAGTTGATGGATGGGATTGTGGGATGTAAGAATTGGATGGGTGAGGTTGTGAATGAGATTGATAATGTTTTGGGTAAGTAGGTGTTTGAATAGGTAGTTGATGATGGGGAATATTGTCGAAACATTTTGATTGAATGGGTTAGGAAATAGGATGTTGTTGAGAGGTAGGTATGTAATTGAATGAATAATATTTTGTGTGTTGTTGTTGAGAGATGGGGATGTTAGCTTAATTTTGCATAGGTTGAGTGGAGATGTAATTATGGGATGGTTGAGTTATTTGAGTAGATTAGGGAAGATGTAGCAAAAAAATATTTCAAGAGGGGGGTTGGTGAGTTTGGGTGGATTCTGAAGGAAAAAATTTGTGAGGTGATGACATTTTCATGGATATGGGATGTAGATATGGGGACCAAAATTCAATCATGTTGTTCAGGTGGTGGAAGAAGTAAATGGGACACTTGAATGGTTTTGGTAGAAGCACTAGTGACAAGAGTGGATGAGGAGGTGATGGGTATAGAAGAAATAGGTGTGGTATTGATGGGAGGATTATTGGAAGGAATGGGAACCACCGATTGAGTGTATTGGTGGGTTTGGGAGATTGTAGAGGAATATTTATGAGAGCCAAGTTCAGGTTGCTCCATGTAAATTTCATTCATGGCTCTTGGGAAGAACACAAGGAGTTGTGATATGAGGACTCAGGATGAGAATGATAGGCATAAATTTTTTGAAGAGGGGGTCCCTCGATGGGGATTTTAATAGATTTACGATAGATATTTTTGTGCAACGTAACAAGATTGGCATTGACAAGCTCTTAGAACTCCACACATCCATGAGGAATAATAGGAGGTTCAAAAGTCTCTAAAGAGGTAGCATATGGGGGTGTGGCCGGTCTAGAAGGAATTAAATGATGATAGAGAAAGGGATTATTTTCCATATGGATATTGTTTTGGACGTTTTGAGATTCATGGGGAGGAAGAGTAGAACCCGTGGGTTTGAAAACTACATAAGAAGTGACCAAGGAGGTGGAAGAGATGATAGAAAGAGTTGAAGTTTGTTGGGAAGAAATATTAGAAGTAGGAATGTTGTTGGATGACATGGCTTGGTACATTTTTATTTCTTGAGAACGTGTAATAACAAACATGAAATAATAAAACAAGAAACTATATTTATTTTCAATACTTCAAACAAGTCACACAATAGAGTTTTAATTATCTTGATTATTAGAAGAATGTAAAAAATAAAATAAAATGGGCTCAAAGGGGAACCTAGGAAATGGACAAACTATGGATGGTTTTAGGTAGTTTTGGATGGCATCCTCGATATACCCAAAGATACGTGAGGATCAAATTTGTGATGACTACTAGTACGGGGCCTGATATTGGGTCCTACCCACGCACTTCATGCACCGTAGAAATAAGGGTTGCATGTGCTTAGCAAATATACCAATAGTCAAAAATTTCTAACGCAGCCAGAACACCGTGGTGGATTTCTTATTGGGTGATGAAATCCCAATAATTCCACCTGGAAGGATATGTTTAAGATGTTTAGGTTGATGTGTGTGCTTTGGATGTGTGTGGAAAATGTGAATGCAAAGTATTAACCTCCTAATTATACTATGTTGTCAAGAAAGAATGAAGAGGTTCTTTTTAGATCCAAAATCAAAATATGAAATTCGATGAAGTCGAGCAGACAAGAAGGGAATTACTAGGCAAAAATATCAAATATGGAAAAATGAAGAATACTTGGATAATGTTATTTTTATATTTAGCAAGCGTGTTGTTGATCCAAGTAAGGACCCCACCAAGTAAGAAATAAAATATCCTGCCTGTAAGGTTACTCAAAAGAGAGAAATGGAAGATGACAATGAAAATGAAAGATAAATGTAAGAACTCATTGTAATGCAAGAAACAATTAGCTTGTAAATGCAAGAAAACAAACAAAATTGTTCTCCTACTCTAATATTCTCAAACAAAACCTATGATAAAGAAATGAATGGAAAGAAGGAGAGTACTCAATACCTGCATTTACCTACAAGTTGCACAAATCCTTCTTTTATGTGTTGGATTTTCTCTTAGATGGAAGTTGGATTGCTTCAGATTTGATGTGGAGAAACTTGAGTAGCACCTCCCCTTTGCTTGCATTGGATGATTTCTTGATAAAAATGATGATGGATTGATTTTAGATGGATAAAAGAGCAATTTTTTTCTATGGATTCTTCAAGTTCTTCCCCCAAGCTAGCTCTCATGGAGGAAGAGAGATCATTTTATATTTTTTGGGTAGAGGATTCAATGGCTAGGATGAAGCCATGTTGGATTTAGATTAATGGTGGAGAATGCATGTGAGAAATGGAGAATTATAAAATGGATATTTCTAGAATTTAAGGGGAGATTCCATTGAATTAAAAATTCAACAGTGTGAGGGAGATATATTTGAATTTTTAAATATGAAAGAGGGAAATTTAGAGAGGCTTCTAGATTTAGAGATGAAGATATGATTAGGATTAGGATTAGGTTAGGTTAGTAAATGATGATTAGGGGTGAGGTTACATGGAAAGGCTAGGTGTATGGATGTGTAGAGTAGGTGGGTAGGTAGATGTAGGAATATTAAATTCCTAGAAAATATTTATATGGATTATTAATGTGATAATATGACATAATAAATGATTAATGATAAAATGGGACATGATGATGGATTAAAACGATTAATAATAGAATGATGAAAAATTAGATAAATGATAAAGGGTAGATGTGATAAAAGGGATTAATAATAATTAATCTTGTGATTAATTATTAGATGGATATGATAGTGTTATTTACAGGAATAATTAGTCGTAATTAATCATGTCAACATTTTAGATGTCTACATTTTGCTCCTCTTTGAATGGTTATTGCGTAGTAATGATCATTCAAAGAAAAAGAAGAAAATAAGCTATGATGGTTATATGATGCCCCCTCGAGGTATTAGGCAGGGAGAGAATGAGCCAAGTAACAACTCCCAAAGAGGATATGTCCAAGTTAGTAGAGGATTATAAGAGATGAGGATTCAAAGGATTGGAAGATTTGAGGATTTAGAGGATTAGAGGATTAGAAGCTTTGAGAAATCGGAGGAGTACGATTAGAGGATTTAGGAGATGAGGATTAGAATATTTGAGGATTTAGAAAACTGAGGATTAGAAGATTAAGAGTATTATAAGATTTGAATATTAGGAGAGAGGATTAGAGAAGTAGGAGATTAGAGGATTATGAGATATTGGATTAGGAGACATTGGATTTTTGAGTAGAGGATGCCTCGGTCAATGATGCATGCAAAGGGTAAAGATTTAGGATTTTTGGATTAGAAGATGCCTCAGTATAGGGGAGATGTTTGGAGGTTATTAGGATTTAGATTTGAGGATGCGGGATTTGGAAGATTAATGATGTTGGAGTTGAGGATGTTATATTTGAGGATTGGGTGGATTTGACAATGTTAGATTTGATGATGTTAGATTTAGAGGATTAGAAGATATAAGATGTTTGGATAAGGGAATAAGGATTGATTTGGATGATAGGAGAGGATTGGGATGAATTGTATTGATGAGAGGATTTTAGGAGATGCCCTAACTAGGGGTTGAGGATTTTTGATGTTAGATGCGAGACAATAAGATTTGGATGTTGATATTGATTGATGGATAAATTATTGATTAGACAAGAGGATGAAGAGGTTAAATAGTTAGTTAGATGATGATGAGGGTTAGGTATGGATTATGATATGGGTAAAATATGATGATATAAGCGGGCATGCTACCATAAAGTTCTCATTTGTTATTATCATTATTAGTTGTGATTGATGTGGCATAGAGAAAAATGTATCAAGGTATACAAACTATGATGATTGATTTTCTAAACTCTCTTTTCCTCATATCATTGGACAAATTAATATAAAAAATATGGTCTTCATATCATTTTATCATGAAAAAGAAAAATAAACAAAAGTGGCCTCATAGCATCAGCCAAAATGCAAATGCAAAAAAGCACAGAAACACACAGGAAGAAACACACGCATTGCATTTTTGTATTTGTTTGTATGTTTTGATTTTTATATTTTGGATGTTTAGATTATTGGATGTTTGGATTTTTAAATTTTAGTTGTGTATATTATTTGATGTTGGAGGTTGAGATGGGATATTAGTATTTTGGATTGGATATGGGAGAAATGGTTGAGGATTACGTAAGATGAAAGGATTCAAGATGGGATAGCTCATGGGAGGGATAGGATAGGGTAATGTAAGGTGGGATGTGAGCTTTCTCCTATAAGTCCCAAAGTCATGCTTGGGTAGGATGAAAAGGAATGATTAGGGGAAATTGGATAGGTTGGATAGGATAAGGATTGGTTGATAGGTTAGTGATATATGATGGGATGTGGGGATAGATGCGATGATATCCCCCATAGCTGTAATGTAGGGATGGCCTGGCATAGGATAAGATGGGGTATATGGAATATGATAAGATATGCCCCCAGGTATAGGGTAGGATGGGAAGTGAGGGGTATATAAAATGGTTGATGCCCCCAATGGATGATAGTAAGGCTGCCCTCAGTCATTATGAAGAAAATTTGAAAAGGGACATAGAGGAGGATTGGATGAAAAGGATTGTAGTAGGTACTATTGTCTTGCACCATGTGTGAGCATGTTTGACCCAAGTGTTCAAATGAATGTATTGGGAGAGGATATAAATGGATGTGATGATAAGAATGGACTAGATGAAAAAATTTGGATGTTCGATGAAATCAGGACGAGTGGGAAGGAAACATATTTGTGCGCAGACAATGAATTATGTGCTAAATCAATTTTTAGGTGTTTGGTATTTATAGGGAGTTAAGTGATTCGTAATTAGGTTTATTTGTTGGGATGGTAGGATCAACAAGAGTAGTGGTGACCAATGGGTTGTGATGGAGTAAGGGGCGTTATTATTCTTAGGTTTATACATATGAGCCTAAACGTCATAGATTCTAATGCAGGGAGATGGGCTCAACAATAACTTGTTCATGGATGCATAAGTGATTGCCTTGATGGTTCATATTAGAGAACATATTTTTGGCTATAGTGATATGAACTTAATGGGTAAGGTGATGTTATGTGGTCAGCATGGAGACTGGGGGATTCCAATTTTTTCATCCACAAGGAGGTCGGACTTAACAAAGGATCAGGGGTGAGTTTTGTTTAGGTTTTTGATCGGTCAGGGATGGTTGGATGTACAATGATATTTGGATGGCCAACGATGTTTTGAAGTCGAGTGGCATTTGGCTGGTAGACTATGGTTAGGAATAGGATTGGGATACCAAGGTGGTCCATAACCCCGTACAAGGACAAGAATACATTGGTGATTAAGGTTATGGACATAAGACCTAAATTTCATGCTACAATGTCAGCCAAATGTTCTAGGGGTAAAGGAAGTCATGATAATAGTGATCCTTGGCTACCAATATGGTTTGGGGAAGGTTTTGAGTCACGTGATTTTTTTGGGGGATGGATGATCATATTGACGGTTGTTTAGATGATGGACTTTTATGGTCAAGGATTCTCCTAAAGGATTAGAAGTGGCTAAGTGTAAATAGTTTGGGGGGAGAAGAACGTAAAGGTGTGACGGATTAGGCCTAGGATTATGATATGTGATACTTGGTTTGGGATTTATGAGTTCAAAGTAGATTTTGTTGACTTAGAATATGAAGGGGGGTGTATTAGGCCTTGGAGTGTGGATGGTTTGCGCTTGGAGGTCGAAGTAGATTTAGTTGATTTTGGCTTAGGATTGACTATGTGGTTTGGGATTAGATAGATCTAGATTAGGATTAGATAGTTTGGGATTAGTAGATTTAAATGAAGGGGATGGGTCATGATATGGGGGTCATGTTAGATTTGGGTGATGTTGGGGATGAAGGAGATTTGAGAGAGGGGTGTGGTGTAGGAACCACATTATATTTGATCAATTTATGGGATGAAGTAGATGAAGGTGGCATATGAGATCCTCGTTAGATCAGGTAGGACATGGGGTGGGGAGAGGATTGAGATTGGATTTGTTAGGTTTAGGAGTTGGTGACTTATGAGTCACGTTAGATGCTTTATGATTGGGGGGTGGTGGATTTGAAATAAGATTAGAGGATAGGATAGTGTGAGGTTTAGGTGATTAAGGGGGTAAGTATTATGATTACATTGTGGATGAAAATGTTGAGGGTGGTGTAAGAGCCACATTAGATGGTTTAATATTAGGGAGTAGAAGGGGATGAGGGTGACTTAGGAGTCACAGATGGGATGAGATAGTTTTGGGATTATTTGATGGAAGGGATGAAATAGGATTAGAGGCTCGATTTGATGGTGGATTAGGGGATGTGGGACTATCTAGGATAAAGTCCATAGGATTGGATTAGGGTGATGAAGATGACGAGGATGGAGGAATAAGATGAGATGTGGGAGACGATGATTTGTGGCTGAATTTTTTTGGATAGTTGTGGATATGTGAATTGGAAGTCGATGATACATTTTATGATGAATAGATTTAGGAATTGAGATTTTTGAATGGTGGTGCATGATTTTTTATGGGAGAAAGGTGTGGGTCATGATGATTGATCGGGGATTTTTAGGTTAGGAGTTTGGGATGGTTGTGTGGGTTTGGGATTGGCGTGGATAAATTAGCAAGGACATAAAGGAGGTCCACTTAGTCTAGGTCAGAGTTAGTGAGGTAGTAAAAGTCAATGTAATTGGCTTGTGGGGATAGTGGTTTATGTTTATTAGGTCAGTGGTGTAGATTGAGATGATTCAACTTCCTTAACGGAGGAAGTAAATGGGGTGAGAAGTAGGGATATCTTAGGAAGAGGAAATTTTTGATGAGGTGGCTTGGGAGATGATGGCTTAGGAGGTGATTGGTTGATTTAAGATTTAAGATTTGTATATTTTTTAATATAGATATTTTGGATGGATCTCTAGCATGTTAGGATCAACATGGGATGGTTGATTTGGATGATGAGGATTGGATTAGTTGAGGTAGGATGGGATATTTGAGATTTTATTTATTAAGATGTTTGATGGTATGTGGGATTTTCTAATCAAAGTGAGATAGTTGAATTTGATGGGTGGGGGATGATGGGATAGCTTGGTTGATGGATTTAGAAAAGAGGTAGGGGTTTGGATGTTGTTTTGAGAGAGGAAGGGGATTGAGGGTCAAAGGCAATGATTTGATAGGATGTGTGGGTGATTAGATTTTTGGATTAGGATTGATGGTGATTAAGGATTAGTGATTTGAGATTTTGTGATTAAGGATTTTGATTAATTAATGATGATTGTTGGATTAATTAAAATTTTAATGCGATATGCTGGTTAAGGGTGTTCACAAGCATACAAAAAACATGCAACACACACCCTAACTAGTCAAGTGGGATTGCAATCAAGTTATATCCCACTTTCAATACCACACACCAAAGATGGTGCCACAATTCTGTCTCTTCACCTATGTTTCAATGTGGGGCCAGTTAGCGAGTAATCTTGGGGAGTACGAACTCCTTTGCACTATAGCTCAATATGCGGCCAAGATAGGTTTCGTAGTCTAGGATGCACGAGCTCACTAGAGGTGCATCCCTGATATACCTTATGCGATATAGTGGGGCCCAAGTCCGTGTTACAAGGATGATGTCTAAGGCTTGGGTATTAGGATGCATGGACAGGCCCCTCACTTCATGCCGCTCTTAAAGTAGAGCAAGTGTTTAGCCAATAATGAAAGTTGTCCTTGAATTTGTATACCCTGTCAAAACACGGGGCACTGTGTCTACGTGCTGCATGGAGATGAAGCCCGCAGGCACGAGACCCCTAGGACTATGGAAAGTGTGTGGCTATAATTTCCACATCACATTACCCCCCTACAAAAGACAAAATGAGAAGGGAATAGTATGATCTTTGGTTCCTCAAGATCATCTTAGGACGTGAGAGGAGAGTATACATGGTGTTCACCTTTGGGATGAACATGAAACAAAGGAGCAAAATAGAAAAGGAGGATAGATACAAGATACTTAAATTCAAAATGATAAAATGAAATGACAAAGTATTAGTAATTTTGATGATTGGGGTCTTTGGCAAGAGGAGGCCCTACAAAACATGGGTTAGTAGTTTGATGATTTCACCCGAATATCTTGGAAAAAAACGAGTTGCAAAACAAAAGGGTTAGTAGTTTTTTCAATCCTATAACCACAAAAATGTTAGATAAATGTCAAAATCGGATGGAATCTCCCCTTTGTTGGTGCAAAAAAAAGAATGTTAACCCTACAAAATTCCACAAGAGTACCTAGACCTATGGTAAAAGTCAGTTAATCACAATACTTGAAAACAAGTATTAGAACTGACGTAGTTGTTTGAGAGAACAAATAGTGTTATTATAGTACAAAAGTTCCAACGTATAACAAAGCATTGTTAAATAACAGAAGTGCACCACTATACCATGTAAACGTGCTAAACTAGTATACAAACAGTTCTAAACTAGTTCTACAAAATCCACTACTATATACAGAAATAGACTACTATTAACTACGATTCAAATTTTACTATTTCTACATACGTAGACATTAATATAGGGAAAAAGTGTCAAACTATAGATACAAGCGCGTTGTTACCAAAATTTATGCCAAACATGCACAAGAACAGATTTCTGAGACACAAAAGTGCTAAACTACTTTCTATAACACATTAAAGCCACTATATCAAAAGTGCAAAATGTGCACAAATTCTATTGATCCTACAAAGACATGCAATTACAGGCAAACAAAATCACTAGAGTTTTCACAAAGGTGGTAATATAGAAACAAAAGTGCCAAAGTACGACAAAAGCACTGAACCTATAAAAAAAGTAGTTAGAAGACAAAAGTGCTAAATCTTTTGCAAAAGTGCCAAGGGTTTCATAAAAGCACCAAAGTATACCTCTGCAACCACATCAATTAATATCACACACGAAAGCGTTGTTTCAAGTAAAAGGTGTCGTTTTGGGTCAAAAGCATATGTTCTTGTCTGCATAAGGTGTTGAATGAAAAGTTAAAAGTGCAAAAACGAGAAGACATAATTCGGGAAAATTTGAAATTTTAAGGTGCAAATCTGAACGTAATTGTTTTTCAAATTTGGATAAATTGTTTTAAATATGAAATGTTATTATAATTAACAAAATTTCAGGGGGGTAAGCACCATGGAGTGTTCGCCAAAATGTATATGTTAGAAAATATTAGCTGAGCAAAATGTGAGAAAAAAAAGAAACTTGCTTCTCCTAATCTAATCTTCTCAATACAATACCTCTCAGATACAGAAATGGATGGAAGAGAAGGAGAAAATACAATACCTGTCACTGTACCTACAAGTTGTACAGAATTCCTTCTTTAATGCTGTTGGATGTGCTCTGTTGGATGGTAGATTAGATGTGCTTACTTTAGATTTGATGTAGAGACACTTGGGCAACACCTCCCCTTGCTCTTGCATTGAAATGATTGCTTGATGAATATAAATGATGATGGATTAATTAGATTATATTGATAGATGGATTGCATTGAATGATTGAAGATAAAATTGGAAGAACTTTAAGTATGGATTCCCTAGGTTGTGCTCTCATGGAGGCATGAGAGTCTAAATTTATATTTTGTTGGTGGAGGATTCAATGGCTAAGATGAATCCATGTTGGATTTGGTATCAAGGGTGGAGAATGCATGTGAGGAATGGAGAAGACATATAATTGGAGAATTCTAGAACTTGAGAAGAAATTCTCAATTGAGTTAAAAATTCAATGGAGGGAGGGAGATATATTTGAATTTTTAAATATGAAAGAGGGAAATTTAGAGAGGCTTCTATAAATATAATCCTATATATTTAGAGGTGAGGATGTGATTAGGATTATGATTAGATTAGGTTGATAAAATATGGTTAGGGGTGAGATTACATGGAAATGCTAGGTGTAGAGATGTGTAGGGTAGGTAGGTTGGCAGATTTAGGAATATTAAATTTCTATAAAATGTTATTGAAGGATTATAATAGGATAATAATAATGAAATAAAAGGGATTAAAGTGATTAATGATAAAATGGGATATAATAATGACTTAAAATAATTAATGATGGAATGTAAATATGATAAAATGGATTAATAATAATAATAAATCTTGTGATTAATTATTATATGGTTGATGTTGGGATATTTGTGGGACAGATTAATCGTAATTAATCATGTCGACATTTTAGATGTCTACACTCACCAAAGAAGGGTGGTCCCACCAGGAGTACCATAATGTTGAACTAATTTTCTTTCTCTTTTTTTATATTAGTGAAATGGTAACAAAGAAAACAAGTAACTCCAAGAATGAAAGGGATTAAAGATACCTCTAGATGAGATGATGATGGATACTGGTGCCAAGTATCCTCCTCGCAGTGAGCTTGATTATCTACAAAATAAAGAGAAACTCAACAGAAAAAGGATTAGTAGATAGGAGGGTGGGTTTCCCAACAATTTCGATCCTAAGAAGTGAAATCTTCCTAAGATGGATGTCAACCCACTTTTTGATAAAATATAGATAAAATAGAAATGGATACGTGATAACAAAATCTGAACTAAAACATAAAATATGAAATAGAAAAGATAAGATAAAATGCAAATCAGATAATATTAAATGATAAAAATTGAACCAAACTTGCGCGGGCTTACGGAAACCCAAGACTGCAGAGCACAATCGATGGTGACTGGAACAGAATAGGCCAAAAAGAGATGCAAAAAAGATAAATATTGAAGAATTTTTTTTGAAGTTGATATGGACTAGAGATGAGGCTGAGATGATACAAGGAGATATGGATCTGATGAAAATATAAAGGATGCAAGAAAATTATAAAAGATGAGAACTACTAATAGGGTCGATGGCAATTGGTCCTGATTGGTGGCGAATGGATGTGTTGAAGATGATATATGAAGCTATAAGTGTGCATAATGGCAAGATTAGAAGATCTGAGGGACGATGGGATCATAAAATAGACAAATGGCAGAATGGATAACAAAAATTAAAACATATGTGAATTGGTTCGACGCAGATTGGGGAGGTTTGATGGCGACTGGGAGTGATCTAGGGTTTGATGGATAAAGATGGATGGAAATAAAGATTTGTAGAAAGAAATGGAAGATGATAGATGCAGAGGCAGGGCTCTAAGATGGTTGATGGACCTATAAAACTAATGGAGAATGATGATGGAATAACAATGGTGGATCCAAGCATATAAAATAAAAAGAAAAGCTCAAATATCCAAGGGTGAGGCACAAGATCTCTAAGGTATCTCCAAGGTAGTGATAGTAGCTACAAAGAAGAGTAAGAAACAAAGGAAAGTTCGCAAGAAATCTCGAACTCTCAAAAATTGCATCCTCAAGAGAGGATAGGTGTGGGCATATATATAGGGTTGACAATGAGTTAGATGGGTCACCAGCAACTGCGGTGATCCATTGATTTGGGAAGTGGGGGATTGATCAGCTTGATGTAAAGAGCCCTTATGAGGTGGGATTAGGGTTTCAGATGGTTAAGACGAGTTAGGGTTCTCTAGGGGAGATAAAAATTAGTTGGGAGAAAAGAAAGCATTAATTGGAGGTAGATGGGAACATAGGGATGATAAAAATGAGGTTTAGTGAAGATAAAAGGATTAAATGATCATTTAGGGATAATTAATAATGATTAGGAATGTTTAGGTAAGACAAATTAATGATATGATTAGGATGGGATTAAGGTGGGAAATAATAACTAAAGAGATAAATTGAATTTAGAAGGGAAAGGATGATTTTAATGGGAAGAGAGCTATGTATGTATAGAATGATGGCGAAGGGGAGCGAATGTGGGACAAGGGACAAGGGATACCAAAAATTGGTGTGTATAAAATTATCAAGAAAATATCATTTTAAATATAAACATCCCTCCCCATATCATTGTAAAATTACATTTCACGGCATAGCAAGTAGAGAAGAAACCCTAAAACAATAATAATAAACCCCTTCTCTAAAGAAAAAGTAAGTTGTATTTTTTTAAAACAAAAAAGAGAACTTGCATGATTCAAATTTGAAATGGTAAATGTTCTCAAATATTTGATCTATTAATAACTTCTCCACTAAATATTCATTGAAAAGTTAAAATGTTAAAATTAATTGAATTTTCGGTGATTTTAGAAGATGTGTTAGTATTTTTTTATGAAACATAAACAATTGTAATTATCTAGCTAAAACATTCAATTCTAATCTTATATGCAATGTGTGTTTATGTTCATGCACCATACCGCATGCCCAATGTACATTCCTATACACAACAATTGGAAGTCATGTTTTGTTTAATGAAAAGGGAATTATTGGTGTCAATTAAGGGGAGTTGACTATAGGTTGTTTTTGGTTACCACCTAGCTTGCTCCGATTAATGAAGGGGATACACGGGAATCTTTACTTGAGTTTGAACTTTTAAAAAATCCTTCAAATTTTCAAGTTTGAAGAATCCTTAGAAAGTTTTTATGTTAGAGTTTGTAATTTTTTCATACTATCATATTATTTACATGATTTTTGTTTGGATATATCAATTATGCTTCACTTACTTGTTAACTAGTTCTTTGGTTGCAATTTGGTGTATAATATGTTTGAATCCACGAATTATGCATTATTTGATGCAGATGAATCACATGGAACTCCACAATACAATAACAAAAAAGTGAGCCAAGAATTTTTCCTTGATGATGTTATACAAGGTAAAAAATCCATCCTTATGGAATATTTACCAGATGATGTTCTTCATTGTCTTAGTTTTGATAATTCTTTCCACTGGGTTGAAAATTTTACTTTGGTTGTTTGTTTTGTTGAGACCCCTTCAAGAGTATGCTTAAGGACGGTGAATAGTAAGTGAAATTCCCATAGATTTAAGCTTGATGGTGTGAAAAATATTACCAAATGTTTTTTCTCTTCAAATTTTCAAACGTATAACTCTACAAAGAATAGTAGCCTATAACCCCTAGTTTATTAGTAATACTCTAGATACTTTTCCCATTGAAATTTGGAATTTTTTTTCTCGAAGTAAGCTAATTTTAGAATCTCTGCTTGGATTGAGTTCCTAAGAATTCTTGTACCTCTCCATTATTTTATCAACCAACTTCTAAATCCTTTAGGTCTCTTCATCTGCCACAACCATGGTGAGATTTATGTGGCTAGGCCATAGAGATGTGTTTGTGTCGAGGTCAATCTTTCCAATAACCTCAAAGAAACCATAGACACACATACATGAGAAAAATGATTCTCACAATGTGTGCTTTACTTCAACATGTAAAACACATGCTTTTGGTCCCAAACTACTAGCCACAAAATTCGTGAATGCCCTTTTTTTGTGAAATCATGTTCGTCACTCCCATCCAAACCCCCCCCAAGTTGAAAAAATATGTGTTGCTTTGAAAAATGGGTGGACCATGGTCCCCATTAATAAGGCTAGCCAAGAAGCTCATGTAACATAAAAGTTATGGCATATGTGTACAAACCCACAATTCATTTTTCTATAGCCAGAAAATAATCGGTTCCAATTTCTCGTCAACTGATATTGCTTATTTAATGCACCCTACAAGTGATGACAATTTATTTTGTTCTATAGGGCCAAGAAATTGCTTCTCAACCATAAAAACCCTTGTAGAGGTGAAGCATTTGAACTTAACTGATGTTTTAAAAAAAATTTAATGCAAATTGATTAAATGCATTCATTTTGTAACCCTTCACCACCTTCCAAGAATGGTTGGTATGTTTAAGAAAAGTTGTATAATTCATAATGTAATGACTTTATGTAGCCAATCATCAAGCGTATCTCTCAAAACAAAAATATAATTTAGATGACATGGGTGGGGATTCCAATATGAACATTGATGTTTCTCAATAATAGTTTATTTTTAGAATGTGAGGCATTGTTGACACATTTCAAAAATTTATTACTAGGGATAATTTTCTATTTTGTTATAGTATGAAAGTGTTATGGTTGTAAGAAGTTGAAATCTCTATATTTTTACTTCATTCCATTATGATATATATTTGGCCAATATCTATTTGTGATATGTTTAATCATGAGAACAATTGTGGGGTGAGGTGAGACATATTGCACTAAATTTCATTACATGTCACTGATAAGGGATCAAAACCCCTTCATCAATATGTGTAGACCCTTTTCAATGTTGACAATTTTTCCCTCAATATTGCCAACATTTACACCTCTAATGATGTTGAAAGGTTGGCGCTTTGGTATTCGAATGCAAACTTTCTCTCAACTCTAAACAGATTTTTTTTAGCAATTTTAACATGAATCGATCTATGAAAGACGGAGAGGGCATCCTCCAAATACAATGTTGTGCTGATGAAAGAGAGGATTGGTTCGACATACATAATAAGCTTGGGTTTTTTATCCCAACCGCTAGCAATGTCACTCCAACACCACCTCATGGTTTACTTTATAAAAATTTAGAAAAGGTGACAATAAAGTGGTGAAAAGATTATGTATTCTTGTTTGCACTTATAAACATTTTCACTTACACTAGTGATTGCAACATTCATGTTAGCATTATTACGCGATAAACTATTTTAGATCACTTTTGCATCAAGCTTGGGATTGAATGGCTAAATATCGGGTTAAGAAAGAAAAATATCAATTTAATCTCAATGTTACTCATGTCTTTCTTATGAATAAAATATTGAATAAATATATGTATAATTCTAAATATGTAACAACATTGAATATAAAAAATTAAATACATAATTGACCCAAACAAAATGAGCTAGAAAATATGAAACCCTAGTTGCAAATGAAGGGGATAGAAAGACTTAGTTGATTCAAAATAATCTCAAAGGTATTCTGAACTAGAAAAATTCTAGAACAAAAACTCTGAGTGTCACAATTAGACCCAAAAAAATTACAGGAGTGTCAGAAGTTCCAGGACCAGGGCACCTATGGAGGGTCAGGGGTTCTTGGGACACCAAAGACTTGTTCTGGGTGTTTATGACTTATCAGAAGCCGTAGAAATAAATTTAGTAGGGTCGTAAGATTTTCTTTGTTTGTCACCTTTGATTGCCTATATGTCAATACACTTTATTGTTATTCTCCTAAAACCTGTAATTAGAAAGAAAAAACTACAAAACACTCAAACTACATCAAATCCTAAAAAGAAAGATTCAAAATGAGGGGTCAGACTTTTCTCATCTATCAACAAGGTGAACTTACGACCGAGTGCTGCACTACATCTCAGACCCAATGTATTTCTATGTGTGTGTGTGTGTCAAAATCATGCCCTAGGTGGCTCTTGTGTGTGTCACACTTGATAGCGAGCAAGTAATTAGATGTAAAATATGTAAATAGTGTGCATGAAAGATTGAAATTCCCCTCCTATGAAGTGTATGTAGAAATGACAATCCCTTGTCCCTTATGTGGAGGTAGATGGATGCTTGAATGATCTTGATAATGCTCTTGGATGCAACCTTAGGTGGTGATAGCTAATTCTTAGTGCTTGGTCCTTTATTACGGCCATATAACTTTCTATTTATATGATTCGTTTGCTTGAATTTCGTAATTAACCTGTAAAAGGTTGAACATAAGAAAATTAAGATGCCAAAACAAATAGAGAGCACCCAAAAGATGTGAACAAAATACAAAGAGGTTGGGAATGCCCATAGTGGACAGGGTCACCTAATGCTTGCATCCTGGCTGGGGGCTTGTGTCTAGAATGAGAAATTCCGAATGATGAGGATACATATTGGGAATGAAGGAGTGTAAGACCAAAAGAGAAGACATAAAGAGAGAAAATATGGCCAAAGATAGAGATCAATTAATAATTTTCTCACTTAGGAATCAAATGAATAGTAGTATGTGATCAGGACTAAATAAACACCTGAAGTCCATGATTTAGTGTCTATATTTTCCCCACTTTATGTTGTTAAGTGAATGCTTGATAACATAAAGTAAATAAGAGATGTGTACCTGATACCCATGTAGATCGATGGTAGGAAAATCATGTCGAGAGATACAAGACAAACTGTGGAGTGATAAAAAGTGAAAAATAAGTGATGATGATGACCCTAGGGCGAGAAAATATATGTAGATGCGTTGTACCTATTGTTGATATTGATTGATGTGTGATGTTATGTGATTGATGTGACTACCACTTCCCATAAGGATGAACCTATAAAAGAGAAGCACGAACAAGTAGTCAAGTATGTGTATGTATGATAAAAAGGTGTTAAAAAGTGTGTTAAAGTGTGTAAAAATGAAAAAGTAACATGTGTACCTGATATGTGATGAGTGAAAATATATAGAAATGATCCTAAAGATGTTGTATAAGAATGAGTTTTTTTGGGTGATCTCACCCTAACTACGCTGAATGCGATTTTTACGGGCAATCTCACGCCAGTTGCGCTGAGTGCAAGTTTTATGAGCGATCTCACGCCAGTGCGGAAGAAGTATAGGGAGAAAGGTCTAGTGTTATTCTCTAACATTTGATTGCTTCTCGAAGTATAAAAACCACTGCAGATGTTGTGTACAAATCGGATCCTATTCGATCCAACGTAAAAGTAGAAAATAAGTTGTAATGCATGCATGTTGAGTGCTAAAGGAATATGTGTCTTGTAAAATCCGTTGTGTAAACTTACAAAAACTATACTAAACTAAGAAAAAATTTGTAACTACTTATAGTCACAGGCTTCCAGGAATGGTTAGGGACACCTAGGCGTTACTGTCTAGTGTTGGGCACTGACATCTATGTTATCTTGAGGGCCCAATTCAGGATTTGGGCCTTTGCTGATACTAAATATTGTGTTTTCTGTTAACTTTTTTGTGTTGTACTGTGATTGTAGAACCCTGTTGGGGTGACTAATTCACCTAAATGATGCCCCCTCATCTAGGGTGCATGCAACGTAGCGAGGAGTATCTGGCACAAAGGAGAACCGACCGTTGTGATAAAATGGATGCCTTGTAGGGGGGAGGGAATGTGCTTGGTAGAAACTAAGGCATGCGCAAACAAGGTGGATGGAAACATGTGTTAGTGTAAACGAGACAAACCCGCATGTAGAAGACAATATGTAAGCTCGCAAGAAAACATACAATACACAATAAGATAATGTAAACATGCAATAGTGCAGACAAAGTAGACCATGAAAAGTGGTTTTCAAACATGGGACATCACTCATGATGTCGCAAGACAATCAAGGTCGAAGCGGCTAGAAGAACAAAAGTAGTGAACAAGAAAGACATAAGGAAAAGCTCGCAAATAATGGCAAACAAATGCAAATAGTAATAATCATAGAATCAGACAACCATGGAAGAAAGTATACCTGCAAAAAAAATTGTGCATGAAGCACTCGTTAGCATGTTAGAAAGATAGAATGTATATCAAATCATGTATAATTTTGTATAGTGTGCCATGAAAAATGAAACGATGGCACTTGTAATGTACAAAAGTGGATGCCCCCAGGAGCCGTTGTGGGACTAGTAAGCAGTACTGCACCGAGCATCAGTGTTGCATGCATTGATTTGTATGAAAGTTACATCCACAACTATAAGGAAAGTGAACATGCATGTGTATATAGAAAGATAATGACATATGATATATATTTCTATAATGTGTAATAAAGTCTACATGTAAGCATAATAAAGTAAGAGTAAATGTGACCAAGATAGGTAATATGTTGTGGATGAGATGGAATGGAATTCAGTATGACTGTGGTAGGAGCACTGTGCCCTCTGAGTGGATGTATATGCATGAGATGATGTTCATTAATAAAATACCCCTCAACAGTCAAGAATGAACTATAGAACAAGAGTGTGTCATCAGGAAATGGTTTGTTTGTGTGCGCTAGAAATATGTGATTGATAAAGCATAGAGCATAGAGTGTGAGTGGTGGGGTGAGGTTCTTGTGTATATTATTCCGTCAAAAGTCAAGTGTGAACCATAGCACCTGAGTGTTTCATAGGGTGATGAAGATAATAATGTATCAAGATGTGTAAGACATGTGTGAGACACTAGATGTGAAGTGTAGAGTGAACAAGTAGAAATACAAGACATCTGATAGTACTCAAAATGGAAGGGATAAGTATGATTCCCCCCAAGTGTATGATGATAAACATGATCAAGTAACATCATCTAGATCATCATTGTCATTGTCAAAATTGAAAGGTGATGCATCAAAGACCTGATAAGAGATAATATGTGGTTGATAAAGAAAAGAGCCATTGCGGCATAGAGTGTACATGCTCATTGCATATTCCTTGTTAGTGAAAGCTATTAATGGACATCCATGTGCATACCAAAAAGTAAGGTTATGTGAATAGCTGAGAAAGGAGTCATTGCAAATGAAAACATGACTGAAAGGCATGGGGAATGAGATGTCGATATGATCAAGATATAAAGTGCCACCAATATAGTCAAGTCAAGATTGGCTAAGAGTAAGTGGTTAAAAATGTGTAGTGCATGCAACAAATATCGAGAGATGAAATACTCATAGGCGATAAGCAACAGTAATACAAGCATGTCCATGATACAGATGTGGTGAATGAGGTGGATGTAATATGTCATAAAGTGTCAACCCAAGCTGACTCAAGCTATTGAGTGTGTAAATGGAGTCATAGAAAGTGGGATCGAATGGAATGTGTGACCACAAAGCATTGTTTATGAAAAGAGTGCATATGAAAGGAGGTATCACATGTGGAGGTTTCTCAGGAGGAGAAAATTAAGGTGGTATGAATTCTAATGAATGGAAAGACCCTCAATAAGGTACAATAATAGTAGTAGAATGAGGGGGTGATGTTGAAACATATGGAACAAAATCCAATGTGCAAACAGTTCCCTCGAGTGGAGGTAAATTATCTGGATAATTTTCAGGTCATGGAGCAGTAGCAGGATGCATAGTAGCAGAAGTAGGAAGAGGTAGTGTAGTGTTAGGATCTATGTTGCAATATTGGAATGGGGTACTATCATCAGGAACCTCATATTCAAATCCCTCATGTAATAATATAACACATCGGTGAATTGTAGAAGACACTGCTTGCATTCGATGAAGTCATGGCCTACCAAGTAAGCAATTATATGAAAGTGGGAGATCAATGAAAAAAAATGGAAGTGGAATAGTCTTCAGCTCAACTATGACCGACAAGGTGACATTTCCTAATCTTGGACACATAGTAGAATCATATGCTCGAACATAAATAGATGTTGGGTTAAGATTAGCTATAGAAATATCTATAGCCTGAATGAACGATAAAGGACAAAATTGGAGCTCAAATCTAGTATCAACTAAAACACGCTTGACACCTAAGTTATTGATGCAGACTTGTATATATAGAGGAGGATTATTGTCATATGCAACAATATTTTCAACTATAGCATATGGAAAAGTAATCTGTTGAGAAAATACATTGACGAATGTTTGGTAAAAAAACATTTGGATGAGTAGTGACAAGAATATGAGTGGTAGCCAAAATATTAATGATTTTAGCGCGGCACTCAGGATGGGCTAGCAATAAATCATGGATAGAGATATCCATGATGAGAGGATCTTATAAAAATGAGAGGAGTAGAAGTATGAGGACCCTAAAAATGTTCAAACGAAACGGGTTCACCAAATGATTAAGAAAATATTGAATAAATAAATGCCTAATTCTAAATATGTAATAACACTGAATATAAATAACTAAGTACATATTTTACCTAAGTAAAATGAGCTAGAAAATAAGAAACCCTAATTGCAAATGAAGGGGATAAAATACTTAGATGATTCACAAAAATCCCAAAGGTATGCCGAGATGGAAAACTACTAGAGCAGGAATTCAGAGTGTCGTAATCAGACCCATAAAAATGCAGGAGTATTAGAAGTGCCTGGACTAGGGCGCCTATGGAGGGTCAGGGGTGCCTAGATCACCAGAGACTTGTTATGGGTTCCTGTGACTACTTAGAAGCTATGGAAACCAATTTCATAGGGTCGTGAGATGTTCGTTAGTTATTGCCTTTGATTGCATGTACTTTTCTAGACTTCATTGTTGTTTACCTGAAACATACAATCAGAAAGAAGCACCTGTAAAACCTTCAAACCACATCAAATCCTAAAAAATAAATATGCAAAATGAGGGGTCAAATTGTCCTCGGATGTCAACAAATTGAACTTATGACCGAGTGTTGCACTATATCTTAGACCCAATGTAGTTCTATGTGTGTGTTGAAATCTTGCCCTAGGTGGATCTTGTGTGTGTCACACTTAATAGCGAGAAATAGCTAGATGTAAAATATGTAGATAGATGTGTGCATGAAAGAAATAAATTCCCCTCCTATGAAGTGTATGTAGAAATGATAGTATCTTAAAAGGTTGACTAGTAAAAATCACTAAAAGGCTGAATTTATATGATTCCCTTGTTTGAATTTTGTAATTAACCACAAAATTAACCACGAAATAAAATAAACAAGATGGCCAAAGGACAAGAGTTAATTAGTACTTTCTTCTCTCAAGAACCTTATAAAACAATATATAAAGTGCATGATTTTGTGACTACATTTTTCCCCCACTTTATGTTGGTGAGCGGAAAGCTCGGTAACATAAACTAGATAGAGATGCGTACCTAATGTATATGAAGAGTGTAGCAGAAATGCACCTAAGGACTAGACAAAAGCGTGGAATGATAAAAATATGGAGCGTGGAAACTACATATGAAAATGTGCAAAGAAAAAGTGATGAGAGTGAACCTAGGGTGGAATGTGTGTGTGTAGTTGTCACAGTGTGTAGTGTACCTGCATGGTTAGTAAAGCATGTGTTGTCATGAAGTGTTGTTGTTGTTTCCCCCATTTGATTGCTTATTTCTCATATGGCCTAACTTTCAAGGATAAAATGATCAAGGAGTCAAATATGTATGTATGTATGTGTAAAAATGCAATGTAAAAGATGCATGTATATGAAATCATCTAAGTGTAAAATACGCAAATGTAAATGGAACATGTGCACCTGATCCATGTCGAGAAAGAGAGTATAGAAGGATATCCTGTACTATGATTTTTTTGGGTGATCTCATGCCATAGGCTGAAGAAGTGTAAGGAGGAAATGCTCTGTGTTCTCCATGCTCTAACTGCATCCTTGAACTGGGTGTGTAGGGATCTTTGTATCATCCTAGTTTTTTGGGCGATCTGACACCACTGGCTGAAGTACTGTAGGGAGGCACATCCACTGTAACCTTCAAGCATGTAACTACTTCCCAGAATGCTAAGGACAACCATGTCCTATAAAATTTGTTATGTATGGGGTTCGTAAACTGGTCTAAACCCACTCGATGTATAGCTAAACCGAACCGGTGTAGAATCTCTATCTTAGTATGTAAAAAACACCAAATTATGCCCCCTTCTTTGGGGGTACATGCGACATCATGGATAGGATAATGTGGCCTCAAAAGAGGACCAACCGCATGTACCGTGAAACTCTACCCTGGAGGGGAAGGGAATGCTCTTGGTAGAAAGCGAGGTGCGCACAAACAAATATGGCTATCCAAAGACAAGTGTTAGTACGAAAATGCATGTGTGTAAGAAGACAATGTGTAATCCATGCAAACAGTGTAAAATCTACCAAGAAAAGTAGTGTAAATAAGCAAGAATACAAGTAAGTCGCACAAAGCAAGTCACAAACATGGGACATCACTCACAATTTCACAAGACACGCAAGGCCATCATGGCCATAAACAACAAACAAATGTGTACACCAAACAAAGGGCAAGGCCCACATATAATAGGAAATAAGGTAGACAATGTAACAAAAAAGTGTGGATATAAATATCCCTACATGAAAAAATGTTGCACATGAAGCACCCATTAGCATGTTAGAGAAATAACCAATCAATAAAATTTTGAATAACCAAGTAATGTAAAGTGCTAAGTAAAAAATGAAACAATGTCACCTGAAAGAGACGAATGTGGATGCCCCCAGCGACTAGTTTATGAAGGGTAGAAGGCGAGCATCCATGTAGTATGCAAGAGACTTATATTTGTAGTCACAACTAAACAAAGTGCGCATATGTGGATGATATAGATAATTACATATAAGTTATCAATCTAGCCTGTGTAGTAAGGCGATCATGTAAAACACTAGTAAACAAGAGTAAATTCCCCCCAGATAATGCAATTGTTGTGGATGGATGGAATGGGATGCAAGATGGAATGATAGGAGCCGCGTGCCCCCCAAGTGAATGGAAATGTATGCAATGAGGTTCATTTTTTTCCCCTCAGTAGTCAAGAATGAAATGTAAATGAGAGTACGTCATCAGGAAATGGTCGAATAGTGTGTGTTGTGTCTACCGTATTGTGATGAATGTGTATGTGTAGATTGATGATATGTGACCTAGTGATGGTGTGTGTGTGAATCCTATAGCCAAAGCGTATATCAGAACAATATGAATGGATAAGTGATGATTTATCCCTAAGTGTATATCACTACAAAATGAAAGGACGGTGTGGTGATGTAACCTAAGGTGTAGCCCACTAGAAAATGATAGAATAGGTGGCGATTTATCCTAAAGCATATGTCACTAGCCTAGGAATGTCACATGAAGAAAGGTCGAGAAATAAACGTGTAAGGTCTATTTGATTTGTAAAACCTCGATAGTCGAGTATGGACCAAGGAAATAAATTACATCATAGGGTGGTGAGTGTAGTGCGTAGAAGATGATATGGTATAGATGATGACCATGTGATGAGTAGAATGTATAAATACATGTTGTGTAAGATGTGATAATAGATATGTAGAATGTATAAAATGTAATGTATAACACGTAGTGTAATACATGTAGATAGATGAGTAATGTAGTATGTAGGGATGAATGTAATGCTAGACGCATAGATGATGAAGACTAGCATAATGTGTAGAATGTGAGTAGTGTGCAGTGTATGATGTATGGTATATGCCTATCTATAAGATGTGAGGCAACATGTATAAATATCCTAATAGTGTATGATGTAAACGCGTAAGGTGGGGACTAGTATAATGTATGATGTATGAATGTGAAAATGGCACAATTTTGTAGACAAACATGGAGAATGTATGGTGTATGGTGTATGGTGTATGGTGTATGGTGTATGGCGTGTAATGTATAATGCCTATAGTGCAGTGTGTGGAGTTTAGTGTAGTAGTAATCCCTCAACAGTCAAGTGTGAACTGAAGCACAAGAATGTGTCATCGGGTAATGATGCTAGAATGTATGATGAGTATGTCTAATGTGAAAATATGAATGTATAAGGATGTAAAATATTATAACTATGTTAAGATGATGTGGGGGGAGTGTATTGTCAAGCCCCCCAAGTGTGTGATAGAAAGATGACTATGAACCGCTATCAAGAATATCATCATTATCATGATCAAAACATTTTGGGGAAGCATCAGAAACCTAATAAGCTATGGAGGGAGGAGGGTCATAAAGGGACCCATTGTGATGGAGTGTGTAGACATTATACAAATTCTTCATCGGTAAATTCAATCGGTGAGCAACCATGAGTGTGCCAACGAGATATATTTGGAACGTAAGTAGGAGAAGAATCACTAAGGATAGAGACATTATCAAAAGGCATGGGAAATACGAGCAAGGAGTGATGAGCATTTACTGTACCGCCAATATAATCAAGCCAATATTGTCCAAGTGTGGGGGGAGGGTCATGACGGGAGTGGGAAACAAAAACTATCAAATGAAAAACACATAATCCATAAGATGTCATAGTGTGAAAATAGCCATGATAAAGATGTGGTGAATGAAGAGGTGGTAAAATTTCATTTAGTGTTATTCCAAACCTAACCAAATTGTCATGTGTGCAAATAGTTTCTAAGCACGTAGAGTCAAAGGAGATATGTTGCCAAAAGGTCCTATTGATGAACAATGTGCATGTAAAAGGAGGCAGTGCAGCAGAAATTCATGGAGGAAAAGAGGAGATAGTGTCGACACTGTGAACAGATCCCTTATATAATACCATAGCATTAGTAGATGGAGGGGTCTTAAACCTATATTCACCAAGGCCATCAGCCACAAAGGTTTCTTCGAAATAAGAATTGTCTAAACTGCTAGGGGTAAATTCAAGCTATCTTAATTTGCTTTATCTGTAAGTTCAATAGTGTCAACTTCGTTATCACAATTCTCAAAGTCATCACTGTGAACATCATCATGTGGTGTGGCATTATCAAGAATGTTGGTAGGGGGAATCGTAGGTGGAGTAGTAGAGGGTGCCACAACTTGTGGAGGAGGAACACTAGGAGGAACTGACATGGTAGGTGGGATAATATAAGGTGTCGCAATGGGGGATGAAGGGACAATAATAGGAGTTGATATTATAGGTGAAATAATATTTGTTGTGTGAGTTGAAATAGTTGAGGTACTAAGAGTGGTAAAGGAAGATGATGAAGCACTAGATTGACCAATGTCATATGTATCAAGGTTGTTGTATAGAATGTGATATGAAGGTGGTATGGGCATAGAGGTAGTGGGGTCTATGCGAAAATATTTGAAGGGTTCTGGGTCAACAGTGATAGTGTGTTCGTAGCCATCATGCAAGAACTTAACACATTGGTGGATAGTACATGGTATTGCATGCATTATGTGAATCCAAGGCCTACCTAAAAAGATATTAAACTCAAAGGAGCCTTCAATAATATAGAACTTGGTGAGAACGGTCTTAGTTCCAACCCGGATATGTAAATAGATAGTTCCTAAGTATGTGTTAGTGGTAGAGTCATAACCACGAATGAGGGTAGAATTTTTAGAAATAAAATCATCACTAATGCCTAATTTCATTGAAAGGGAATGCACAAATATATTAACAATTGATCCATTGTCAATGAGGACTCATTTAATGTAAGTAGTGATAATAATGGCAGTAATGAGAAAAGGAGCACATGGATTGTTTTCAGCAAAAGGTGAGATATCCTCATCGATGAAATATATGGCATGGGGTAGATTACAAAGGGATTATATGAGATGTGCAAAGGCTACCATGGAATTATCAATTTCAATATGAATTGCATGAATTTCATCTTCCTGTGTGTTGTGAAAATATGGTGCATTATGCAATAAGTCATAAACAGAGATCTTAGCAGGCATATTTTTAAGTTGTTCAATGATATCATAGCCCTTAGAAGTAGTATAAGGAGGTACTAAAGTAATGGGTGGATGAATATATGTGGGTGGAGCCATAGGCAGATTACGTTGAGTACGATGAGTAGTAACAACATTAATGAATGGGTCAACCCTATGTGTGACGAAGCGAGGAGGATGTTGAGTACGTGCATGCATGAAATCAATGGAAGTAGTAACTATGTCTGTGACTTTAGTTGGTGCAAAGGAAGGATTGAAGGATTGAGCCATAACGCAAGAGGGAGATGGAATTATCAAGAGGTAGTGAGTCCTAGGGCAAGGTAGTCTAAAAGATGGGTTCATAAAAATGATTAACTAAAAATGAACTAATCTAAGTAGTATGAAGATAGTTAATCTAAGCTATGAACAGTTGTACTAAAGTAAATAAATGTAGTAAAGAAATGTTTTAATGATCTAAGAAAATATTAAACCCTAATGTGCAAGAGAGAAGAGGAAATAACTCAACTAATAACGGATGCTTGTCAGAAAGTGTCGCTGAAGTAAATGGATAAATCAGAAGCAATAAAGACTGTGTTGGGGTCCCGCGAAGGACAAATATGGATGATGTGGCGAGACTGGAGTGCTTGAGAAAGGACGGGGGCACCCATGGGCACTCTGGTAAGCAAAAAAGACACCTTGGTCTAGGAAAAAAGTCTGGAACTACTCTTCACATGTCCTAGAGATGACTAATAACCTTCATTGTTTGTCGCATTATTTTTTTTGTACTACACCGAATGCTCCAAATATTCCAAGAGGAATAACTAACCTACAAAAGACCAAAAAGAAGTATCAAAACCCTAAAAAAATTCAAATGAATGGGTCAAACTGAACTCAGCTTCCATAATAGTGGGCTTACTAACTAAGCGTTGAACTACATTTTGGACCCAGATGTAGTTCTGGTGAGTGTGTGCATGTCATGCCCTAGGTGCTCTTGTGTCAGTCGCACTTTTTGAAATAGTGATCAATAACTAAATGTAGAAAATGTAATACAACGTGTGCATGGAATATAATATAATCCCTCCCCCTATGAAGTGTGATGCGGATGTCCTAGATTGTGCCTTGATGATGGAGCTATGTGGATGATAATGCAATAGATGGATGCAACTCTAGATGGAGTGATATTAGTAGATGATGTTAGGTCCCTCATTATAGTCTCATAACCTTATATTTATGGGGTTATCTTGCTCTACTTTCATAATTAACCCCAAAAAGTCTGACCGCAAGAAAGATAAATATGTAAAATGGCTAGAAGAGGCGCAAAAAATGGAGGGAAAGTGAAAAAAGGGTTTGGGTGCCCTGGTGGGACTAGGGCGTCTATGTGTGCCCTAGCTGAGGCTAAAATAATGTTGAATGTCAGAAAATGGTTTGGCATATAGGTGCAATAGGTCGCAAATTACGAAATAAAATAAACAAGATGGCCAAAGGACATGGATTAATTAGTACTTTCTTCACTCAAGAACCTTCTAAATATTAGTATGAGACCAGGATATATAAATGCCTAAAGTGCATGATTTTGTGACGACACATTATCTTATCTGGATACCCTATCGTCTCTCCTAATTCAGGAAGAATGAATCATGGAAAACTTCGATTCATAAGAGAATGTCTCTCAAGTATTTTTATCACGGGATCATAGACCCTTTAAAAATCAAAATAACAACAATCCAAATCAAAAACAGAAATTTAAAACTAATCCTGTCAGAAAGAGTCAAAAATTCAAAGTGAAGTTCAATAGCACTCGTAATAAATGTGGAAAAATTTGTCCTAAAAGGACTAGCCATTATGCAAAAACAAATAAATTTGATTAGAAAAATCTAAAAAATAAGTTCAACAATAAAAAGAATAATCAAAACCAAAATCAAACTCAAAACCAAGTAAATTGATTTAACAAAAATAGAATTATTATTAAATCTAATTTCATAGTCACTACTATGATAATATACAACATAATACAAACACTAAGCACTCTAAAGATGCAATTGTATAAGAAAATAGGAGAGATTAGGAACTTATCTGATTTACACTTATCCTGGAACAGATCTGAACTGGAACAACTAATGAACAAGTTGGGCAGGGTATCAGAAACGATCGATATTAATTCTGGAATATGCAAACAGACTTGGACATGGGCGCCTGGGATATGGTGAGGGCGACTGGGCACCAGAGACCACTTCTAGGTGATGGTGACTGCGTAAATGCTTGGAATATGATTTTTCCTATGTCACTAGGGTTTCACACTTATTCATTATTGGTCACCTAATATTCGCACTTGGGTCACCAAGGTACCTACAATCTGCAACACAAACCCTAATTACCTGCACAAGCTCAAAAACACATCAAATTGGAATTAAAAATGTAATAAGTGAAGTTGGACTGACCTCGGTGGTCATCCAAAGGATGAGCTTATGACGGAGTGTTGGACTACATTCCAGACTCCATGTAGTTCTTTGCGCTTGTGTTTGAAATAGTTTCCTTAGGTTCCCTCACACCAATGACATCAAGATAGGAGGCTAAAGCTAGATAAAATGTAAAATGTGTGAGATGGAATTCAACACTTCCCCCTTCCTATGCATTGTATGCAGAATAAGCAGCCCAAAAATGTAGTCCCTTTGATAGTATGTAGATATGATTTCCATTTAGCATTTCCCACCCATATAATGGTATGGATGTGGTGTATATATAGGGATCTTTTATTTGAAGTTTGAAACTAGTGACACGACATGCCAACTATGACTTTGAGATGAGGATGAGAAAACCAAAAAGGCCAGCCACAAATGCCAAAATAAGTGAAAAGAACAAAGGGGACATGAGCACCCATAATGGACAGGGTCCAGAACGAGCGCTAATATCCAGGAATAAATGATGAAAAATGTGAAAAGACTGATAGATAGGGATCCCTATGAACTGACCAGAATTGGGTACAGAAGTGATAGATGTGTGAGAGAAAGACAATAGAAATCAAGTCAAACAAGTGGATGGACTAGGGAGTGTGTCACAGGTGAATATTTTCTTTCTTAAGATTCATACATACAACAACATAATTGGAGGTATAGTAAAATAGTAATATGTGTGTGATTTTGTGTCTACTTGTGAGAAGCCCGAAGAATCCGAATTGCATAGGAGCATGTAGAATATAAGAACGTATAGTGTGGCGAGCCATGGATCAACATGCCAATCCATGTGGCATAAATAGAGATAACAACCCATTGTAAGGATCACTTGGAGAAACATTGAGATGATTTGTAGATTTTGGAGATTGTGATTGTTGCCAATGGAGATTGAAGAGGTAGGGAGTGATTAATTCCCAACCCAATTTTGTTTGTAAATAGAAGGATTTGGGCATCCTACCGCCAAAGAAAGAGTGTTAGAGAGAGAGGTCTAGTTTTACTCTCCATTCATGACTACATCCCCAAAATGTCCAACCGCTATAGATAGATAGAGACCAAATTTAGTTTTGTGTTTTGTTCTGTGTTGTATCGTATTGTTTTGTATTGAAGAACTCATATAGGAGAAGTATAGGAAAGGTATTGATGTCTCATTTCCCCCACTCCCACAAGTGTCCCGATCTGTATAGTGCTAGATGGATTCCATTTTATGTCATCTGGAAGCAATAGAATTGTAGAGTGACTCCCAAGTTAGGTCATCTGGGAGTAATAGTAACTCTCAAGTTAGGTCATCTTGGAGAAATAGTAAATGTGTTTATTTTTCCTATTGATTGATTTGATACGAATGATAGAAGATTTATTTGAGATTGTGTACTTATTAAATTACTCACAGAGAGGTTTTTTTATTTTCCCCCAAATTAGGTCATTTAGGGTAATAAATTTGAAATAATAAAAGATATTGAATGTTGAATAGAATGATTGTACCTTTGTTCAAAGGAGATCAGAGCAAGTTGTAATAGTAATATGCTAAGAGTGTTAATTAACTGTATTGTAACCTGAGAGAGATTATGGAATGATCTCGATTGTATTCCCCCCTCTCAGCAAAAGGGTTAAGGACAAAGAAATGAGCAGTAAGCCTAAAGCAAGGCATAAAGGATGTCGTAATGTAAAATA
Organism: Taxus chinensis; assembly: GCA_019776745.2. NCBI lineage: Eukaryota > Viridiplantae > Streptophyta > Pinopsida > Cupressales > Taxaceae > Taxus > Taxus chinensis. The sequence goes on from CM034150.1 coordinate 229,421,966, forward strand.
GTGCTGGATAGCGTAGTTGTAATGTGAATATGTATTGAATAGTTCATGTTCCAGATGTGAATATGAAATGTCAAAATGTACATGGTATGGTGCCAGGGGAAAATATGATCCGTACGGCCTAAATGGAGAGACAAACGGAGTTAAGAAGCTCAAGATATGAGCAAAACAATGCATCGTGTATTAGTTGGAAGAATGATCGGAAATAGTAACTATAGTATAGGAAAAAGTGGAATTATTATATATAGCAATAGTGCAAAGTGAATAGTATTTCATTTGCACTGAGAGTGATTGAAATTTGGAGCTTTGAGCTGTGAGGATGTCACATGTTAGGGAAGAAAGTTTGAAAATATTTGAGAGAGTAGTGGCGGTCGTAGCAGCGTATACGACCGATGAGTTAGTGAGTATGGTTATTTTTGAAAAATGTGGTTAAATTTTCCCATTTTTGTCAATTTTTGTATAATTTGAACTTTTTTATTTTTGTGTGTTTTTGAGCTGGGCGGGAGTAGCCAGGGCATTGACATCCTTTGGGATGTCAAAAACCAGTTCCTATTTCCGATGACCTCCTTCTGGGTGTTGGCGTCCCAGGACATGAATTTGGCATTATGATGTGAAATATTTATATTTTGATCAATTTGAGTACTAGGATGATTTCTTTTCCACATGTATGTCATACTAATATAAGAATGTAGTTGTGTCTGTGTTATAGAGGGATATACATTCGAGAGAGTTCCACAGTGGTTGTCATTTGAGCATGTTGCTTACTTTGGGTTATCTAATGTCAAGTGGAATATCCTGGACTATGTCGAGTTGTGGAACATATCTAGATTGGGGGAGATTTCCCATAATATCCATATGGTGACATCACTACGTGAGAGATGGTGTGTTGATACATGTACCTTTTGGTTACCTACTAGTGAGATGATAGTGACCCTAGAGGACGTTAATCAGATATTGCAACTTTCGGTCATATGAGAGAGTGCAATTCATGAGTATAGTGAATGCCCAAAGACATATGAGAGCAGCGAGACAGTATTTTACTGGGACACAAGTACAGACAAAGATCCATATCAATCTAGATGCAATAGTGAGATCAAGTGTTCAGTGATTCCATAAATTCATCACAGTGATTCTAGCATCATTGATGGTAGTAGAGGGTGGTGGAGTGGCTATATTGTATTAGATGCATGATATTTATCATTGTATAGAGGAGGATGAGACGAGATATTCCTAGGCACAATGTATGTTAGCCCATTTTTATAGGGATTTATATAGATTCACAAAGGTGGACCATGGGGGTGGACTAGGAGCCACCACTTTGTTACATATATGGGTATACGAGCACATTGTTATATTGAGGCCACTCAATGGGAAAGACCCGATATTTTCCTAGCAAGGTGGTTAGGTACTCGTAGCAAGATACTAAACATGACCACTTATAGGTCAATGCTTGATCGGATGGAGCCAGGGGCCATCATATAGAAGCCATATAGATACTATGGTGCTTGGTTGGAGGGTGGAGTAAAGTTGCGATGAATTCGACGCACCATGTGGTTGGAGCATCAATTTCTAGGGGTTAAAAAATTATTCCATGTGGAGCGTGTATCGAGGTAGTTTGGTATGGCTCAAGATGTTCCTCCAGTGCCACATGTATGGGTTAGAGCTACTAGAGTGATGAGGCACCTGAGAATGAGGTCAGGTCCTATAGGAGCACAGATAGTGCACCTTTCTCCTTATGAGGTCGATACGGTCGTAGGGCTGATACAGGTGGATGATGTGGGGTGTACCCAAGCCTATAGCGAGTGGTGGGTATCGCATTGATGGGTGCTATTATTTCTAGTTTTCATAGATGCGGTAGGTGGACCACCGGTTGGAGGATCAGGGGGATAGGCACCTTCTCCCAATGGAAATGGCGTAGCAATGGCACTAGCGGAGCGTGAGTATTGTTTGTTTCCTTTTGTTGAATGTAGTTTAATTGCTAAATATTGTAAAATGTATGTAGTAACTAATTTAGTTTTGTATGGTCGCAGGTGAATCTTATTGGTTGTTGATTGTGGATTTATCGATACGCATGTTTGTTAACGTGAAATCATGGCACCCCTAAATGAGTTCTACAGGTCTGCTTTTCTAAGGTAGAGTCATTTGGTGTGATTGTGTAACATTGAACTTTCCCCAAGGTGTGGGACCTTGCAAAATGGGAAAGCTCTCTAGATTGAAGGTTGGTTCCTTATTCTTATGTTTAGGTGCATACGTAGAAATTTTTAGAGGATCTATTCTTAATCCTAATCTAAACTTTACCAAGGAGATAGGGATAGAAGGAATACAGAAATTAAAACAAAGCTAAACTACAAGGTGATGCACGAAAGGAATGATGAACACTTATTTTTCTAATAGACACAAACCAACAAAATGCATACAATAAAAGAGTACAGATAGCCAGATATATAATGGGAGACTAGATGAAAGCAAAAGAGATAAGAGAGGATCTAAAATCGATCATGTTATGTTTTTGGAGCCTATTTTCATGTTAGAGTATGGTACACCTTCCATGTGTTACACTCAGGTATTTTTACGGTGGTCCCGCTCGCCGGTGAGCGGGTCAGGGGGGTTCGGGGGGTTGAAGCCCCCCCGATGGAAGGGGTTCGGGGGCGAAGCCCCTGAATCAAATTTTCATGGGTGGTTTATTAACCCATGGGTAATGGGTAACTGTTATGGGATGTTTTTTGGGCCCATGTTTTTTCGGTACCCATTGTTTTGTAAAACCTCCTCTTCGGTTACCCATAGGTTTATGGGACGGTTTTGTTTTCTACGCATTGTTTAATACCCACGGTTTTGTAAAACTTCTTAAGCAGTTGTCTATTTATATGGACTTATGCATATGATAGATGGACAAGCAAATGTATTACAGATGTGTTTTGAATTCGGCTATGAATTCTCTAGAGTTTGTTGAGCATAGCTCCAAACGGATCTGGGTATTGTATTGAGAGAGCAGTGGCTTGTAATAAAATCTGAGCAAGTGATTCTTGGTGGACGTAGCCCAAATTGGGTGAACCACGTTAAATATTGTCTCTTTGTGTTGTGTTATTTTATTCTGCAATTTTATTTGAGATCTGTAATATTTTCTGCATATTAGTTTCTACTGTTGCGATTCTGTAAGGGATTATTCCGCATATTTTATCTCTTATTTCCTAACAGATCACATACGTGTTTTATTGCTCCATAGATTGATACAGTCCATTACAAAGTAGCAAAGAGGCAGAAACATAATGTAATTTTGATGGAAGTCTTGAACCCCATAGATCCCTTTGCTAGAAGGAGGAGGGAGCCTGCAAAACAAAGAATGTCCAACCCTTTACAATGAATTATGCCCCCGCATTTATAGATTCAATCTTGAAATAAGAAAGAGAGAGAGAAGCGGGAAAAATAGGTTGAAACTCAACCACCGCTATTAATTCCTCTGATGAAATATCTCCCCCAAATTTGTCTTTACTACATCAATCCTTGATTTGGCACCTTGAAGGAAGAGGAAATGACGAAACAGATCAAATCTAATCTGGTTATTGAGGTAAGAAGATCCCGCATTAAAAGCCCAAAGACGTTTCCTCTATTTTTCTTCACCTAACCTCCTTAAAATTAAAATTTCAGACCTCCATGGCATGGGTGAGGCCAACATCTTTCCAATGGCGTCAAATTTGTAATATTTTGAGCCCTGAGTCGAAAGACATGCCCCTAAGAAGTTTGTATCGGGTCCATACAGGAGGTCGGGAAAACAACTTGAAAAATGGATCCCCTTTTGATATGGGAAATGTGGCAACCAGATTGGAACAAAAATCGGGCCTACAGACCTATAATTTATCTTTTGCCCCTTTCTTCTGATTCCCGCTTTGGCTTTGACTTGGGCCCAGATGCTGAATTTTTCCTTGGGCAGAGTTGCGGGCCATTTTGCAACTTTTACCCCTTGAAACAACGCCATACTGATACTCGGCATTCCCCACTTACACCTTTATACTTAGCCAGGTTTGAGGCCCTTTTATGTCTACCTTTTGACTATGTTTTCTATTATGTGGGATCGTGGTCGATCCAATATTTGGCACGGGGGTGAAATATGAATAACAATTTGGTGACTCACAGGGGTATCTGCCTGCTAGATGAAAAGACCAATTGCCTTGTCATATCTGTTGGGCATGGAGTCATGAGTGATAGCCTTCTACTGATCTGAACTTTGAAAATTGACCCTTGGGCCTCTTGGAAACCCATTAGAACTGAAACTGATCTTGACCAAATGCCAAGTCCAAACACTACATGAGGGCAACAAAACAGCACCACACTATATACAAAATTTGAAATCATACATGCTCCAAATGGAACATGTAGAGCATGCAAAGCACTTAGGAGAAAAGCAATCTATACTATAGCAAGACAATGTGCATAAGAACTTAGAGGAAAGAGAAAACTAAACTAATATGTATAGGGTGAGAACTCCCTTTTTAGTAGCAGTGCTTAAGATAGATCCCATTTACTGGAATCTGCAACTCTTCACCCTCCAATGTAAACAACTGGAAATCATTGCTACTTTTGCATCTTGTGATCATATGGGGGCCACTCCAGATGGCGTCAAATCCTTCCTGGTTTTTCTTGATTTGCATCCCATTTCAAAACCATGTCTCCTTCTTGGAAGGTCCTTGCTTTTTTCTTCTTGTCAAAGCATTTCTTGATTGAAGCCTGATTATTCTCTATTGCTTGGAGAGCATGCTCTCCAATTTCTTCTAATTCTATCAGCTCTGCATACCTAGCCTCCATTGGTCCAAATTCAGACATCTCTAGTTGCTTCACGAGCTCTAATGTTGGTAACTCAAGTGATATAGGCAACACTGCCTCTTTCCCATATATGAGCTTGAATGGAGAGCTGCCTGTAGATCTCTTGGGCGTTATTCTATCAGCCCATAAGGCCGTTTTGAGATTTGTGTGTCAGTTCCTCTTATGCTCATCAAGAGTTCTTTTGATGATCTTTAGCAGGTTCTTGTTTGTGGACTCAGCCAGGCCATTACCTTGAGGGTAATAGTTTGATGAAGTACTCAAATAAGTCTCATTCTTAATATCCCATCATGTGATCTTAGAACCTATGAATGCTAATGCATTTTCTGATATGATGGTGACTGGCACTCCAAATCTAGTCATTATCCCTTCATAGAAATCCTGGATACTAGACTCATTTGCTTCCTTGAGTGCCACTGCCTCAGTCCATTTGGTGAAATAATCTTTCATTGTCAGGATCCATTTGTGACCTTGGCTTGAGTTTGGATTGATGAATCCAATGAAGTCTAATCCCCATTGCATGAAAGTTTTCTCAACTAAGATTGGGTGCAATGGAAGTGCTGCTAGCCTTTCCTTGCCTTTGAAGAATGCACAATTCTTGCAGCTTTTGATCCATGTGTAGCAGTCACTAAACACTTTGGGCCAATAATATCTTGCTTTCATGATTTTGAGTGTTGTCACTCTTGTAGAAAAATGGCCTCCAGTTGCTTCAACGTGGAATTCTTGTAGCCCTCTCTCTACCTGATCTACCCCAATACATCTCAGAAGATTGTCATTAATGTCCCTCTTGAATAAGACACCATCAATAAGAACATATGGGATGGCCTGTAGCCTAAAATGCCTTATTTTTTCTTTACTCATCCCATAAGGACACATGCCTATTCAAAGTAAGTGCACGATGTCTTGGGTCCAACAAGAAGCAGATACATCATCTCTCCCTTCTTTTTGATCATCTTGTAGAACAAAAACAACCTCCTTTTCACTGTATGTTTCATCTTGTTGACCTGAGGCTAGCTGTTCACATAACCCCTTCCCACGGACCAGCTTTGTTACCTTGATCTCAATGTCATATTCCATGACACGAGTGATCCATCATGCATGCTTCTCATTCAGGTCCTTGTTGAGAAAGAATTATTTAACTCCCGCATGGGAGACCAATAGTTAGATTTTGTTATTTGAAACCAAATGCTTAAACTTCTTCAATCCTATCATTACCACCAGGACCTTCCTCTCAATGAAGGAGTACCTTACCTCATAATCTTCCAAACTCTGGCTGAAGAAAGCAATTGGTTGTTCTATACTTTCTTTGTTTTGTTGCACTAAGATTGCAGAAATTGTGTCCCTGCCACCAAAGGCGTATAGTATGAAGTCTTTGGAAAAATCTGGGTTCACAAGAGTTGGGGCCTGTGATATGGCTTCTTTGATGGCCTCGAAACTTTCTTTTCCTTCATCTATCCACCTTAATGTTAAGTTCTTTTTCAGCATCAACGTTATTGGCTTAACAAGGGCAGCAAAGTTTGGAACAAACTTGCGGACAAAATTAATTTTTCCCAAGAAGCTTTGAAGAGCCTTCTTGTGACTTGGCAATGGAAATGCTCTTATTGCTTGAACTTTTTCCTGGTCAATTGCCAATCCTTCCTTTGACATGATATGGCCTAGAAGCTTGCCTTCATGAGCCAAGAATATGCATTTTTGGGGGTTCAACGACACCCTAAAACTCCTGCATCGTTGGAACACCTTCCTTAGGTGAAAGAGATGATCTTCTGCATTTTTGGAAAACATTGTAATGTCATCCAGATAGATCAACAATGCTTTGTTGATCATCCCCTTGAATTCCATATCCATTGCCCTTTGAAAAGTGGTTCCAGCGTTGGATAATCCAAATGTCATTTTCTTGTAGGCATAGGTGCCTCATTTGGTGGTGAAAGATGTTTTGAATTGATCATCTTCTTTCACCATGATCTGGTTGTACCCTGAGTAGCCATCTAGGAGGGATAACCTTTCTGACCCAAACACTACTTGCAAGATCTACTCTATTGAAGGGAGTGGGTAGTGGTCTTTGAGGGAGGCTCTATTTAAATCCTTGAAGTCAACACACAGCCTGATTTCTCCATTTTTTTTCCTGACTAGGACCAAATTCGCAACCCAGCTTGAGTGTTTGATTGGAAATATGATGTTTGCCTCTATCAGCTTGTTTAGCTCCTTCTTCATCAGAGGCTCTATATGTGGGTTGACAGGTCTCTGCTTCTTCCTGATGGGTTGATCAGTTGGATCTAGTTCGATTGTGTGTTGTGCTAGCTTTGGATTGAACCCCCTTAGGTCTTCATAACTCCAAGAAAACACATCAAGGAATTCTCGGCAAAGTTGTATGAATTCATACCTTTCTTGTTTGGTTAGCCTATTTGTATAGGGATTTATATAGATTCACACAAGAGGACCATGGGGGTAGACTAGGAGCCACCACTTTGTTACATGTATGGGTAAATGAGAACATTGTTATATTGATGCCACTCAATGGGCGATGACCGAGATTTTCCCAGCAAGGTGGTTAGGTACTCGTAGCAAGATACTAGACAAGACCACTTATAGGTCGATGCTTGATTGGATGGAGCCAAGGGCCATCATATAGAGGCCATATAAAGACTATGGTGCTTGGTTGGAAACTAGATTTGTGATGCATTCGACGCACCATGTGGTTAGAGCATCAATTTTTAGGGGTTAAAAATTTATTCCAGGTGGAGTGTGTATTGATGTAGTTTGGTATGACTCAGGATGTTCCTCCATAGCCACATGTATGGGTTAGAGCTACTAGAGCGCTGAGGCGTCTGAGAATGAGGCCAGGACCTATAGGAGCATAGCTAGTGCCCCTTTCTCCATATGAGGTCGATGCAGTCGTACGGACGATACAGGTAGATGATGTGGGGTGTACCCAAGCCTATAGTGAGTGATGGGTATCACATCAATGGGTGCTATTATTTCTAGTTGTCATAGATGCGGCGAGTGGACCACCGGTTGGAGGAGCAGGGGGATAGGTACCTACTCCCAATGGAAATGGCGTAGCAGCGGCACTAGCGGAGCATGAGTATTGTTTGTTTCCTTTTGTTGAATGTAGTTTAATTGTTATATATTGTAAAATGTATGTAGTAACTAATTTAGTTTTGTATGGTTGCATGTGATTCCTATTGGTTGTTGATTGTGGATTTATCGATACGCACGATGACATAGAATTATCCTCCAAATGTACTCATGGGAGGCATCATGCTAGAGTGAGTGGATGCAATTGCAGGTGAGCATGACCATTTCTTCGATTCGGTTGCAATAGGATCAGCCACATGCATTGTGTTATTAAACAAGCGTGATGAGGCTCATGAGGAGATGAGTGAGATAGATAGGTCATAGGAGTGAGGGGACCCTAGCTCAGGATATGATCGTCAAGATATGTGGAGCTACAAGGCCGATTCATGGAGCAGTCGGCAGAGGTGGTTATATACTATGGAGAGAAGTAGAGAGATATACTAGGCCGCAACCATAAACTTAGATTGAGTGAAGCATCTAGTTCTAGAGCTCCTTTTGATTGTATATAGTGATAGTGAGGATGATGTATGACATATATGGATGTAGCGATGCATGGTGGCTTCCCCCCAATGATTGTATTTTTGTAACTATGATATATTTATATTATATATATATATATATATATATATATATATATTGGATCTCGTATGTGTTGAGCACTTGTATTGGTATATGATGTGATGGTTGTCATGTGCACTTTGATTTTGCTAGATGTTGTATGCATATGAAATGATTGTATTTGATTGTTGGATTGTGATGTGGATATAATAAATAAGTAGTGAATTGAAAATAATGTATATGTGAATGAGTAGTATAATGATATGACTAAAAGAAAGTATATATATAATGTAATGTGATAAAATAGGAATGTGATGTGTATAAGAGTATAATAGTGAGATGTTGATATGTGTAGGATGAGAAAATGTAAGAATATGTTGATAATAGTGTATGATGAATTATGAACAAAGAGGGGGGAGGAAAAGAGTGATGCCCCCTAGTGTGAGAATGAGGTTCATTTTTGTAACAAATCCCTCAACAGTCATGTAAGAACCTTAAGAACATGAGTGTGTCATCGGGAAATGAGGTGATCATATGGAAATCAGCTACCAAATATGGAGAGGCCTGCAAGGGATGGTGGAAGCATGTGAAGTGGTATCAACATGAATATAAGAGCCAAATAAAATGTCAGATGAAATGGTACAATGATGGGAGATGTAGTGGTAGGAAGCACAGATGTTGGATTAAGAAGCCAATGGGATGTAGTAGCACTGTGAGGCAGATGAGATGATGTAACAATGGATGAGTTAGATGGAGGATGTGGATGGATAATGATCTTATGAGGTGGAAAAATGACAACCTTGGAAGTGGGTGAAGGTGACAAGTGAACAGTTGTAGAAGCACATTTTTATGGAATGGGAGAAAGAGTTTGCTCATGAGAGCAAGGGCCAAAGGAAATGATACCCTTTTCTTCTAATTGTTTTAACTTGTCATGAAGAGCACAACCATCATTGTCGCGGTGGCCATTAATGTGGTGGAAATTACAATAAGGGTGATTGCGCTGGTGATGAAGGGATGAGGAGGATGATGTTGATTAGAAAGCAAGCGGATTAAGCATTTATCAAGAAAAGCATGTAAAACATCATGAGGCTTAGTAGCATGTGAAAAGTGCAATGGTTCATAAGTAGGATATGGAGAAGACTTAGGTGGAGACCAACGTGGTTGAGGGGAAGGAGGACGTTTGTGTGGAGGAGGAGATGGAGACCGTGGAGGTTGCTCAATAGATGGAAGAGGAGATTCAGTATCCAATGGAGTAGTAGAAGAAGTAGAAGTAGGAGGAGATGGAATAACATGTGTTGTAATTAAATATTGTTCTAGATATATAACTTTATAGCACAAAAGCATAAAATATTCACATGTATCATATAATAATTTTTCTTTTAATGCATGAATTAAGCCATGAAAAAGATAAGTTACTTTTCTAAATCAATTGGCTCAAATAATAATTGATGCATATAAGAATTAAAGCGTAAAATGTAATCCATAATGGGTTCTTTCTTTCCTTGATGCAAAGTAGGTAAATGATCATATGTAACTCTAGGACCGTTGTTAACCATAAACCACCTAAGAAAATCATCATCCATATCACAGTAAGTGCTAATATATCCAGAAGGCAAATGAGTGTACCATTGAAGAGCATGATTAACAATACTATGATGAAAAGCTTTGAGGAGCGAGTGGTCATTAGAATAAGAATCCATTTCTGAGCGATAATGCTTGAGATGTGAATATGGGTTTTCAATGCCATCAAAACATGTAAATGCAGGCATGATAAAATCCTTAGGGAAAGCGCAATTGTGAATTTTTTAGGTATGGGATTACCATGCAAAGAATTATTATCAATAGAAGCATAGTAGGATTTTCTTTCAACAGTGAGAGTATGAACTTGAGCTTGCAAATGACTAACAACATGCATGAGAGATAGAATATCATGTGAGGAGATGGTATAAGAAGCGAGAGGCACATTGAGAGGCCAAATCTTGCCATTGTGAGTGATCATGGGAATGTGAGAAGAAGAAGCGGATGTGGAAGGTGGAGAAGAACATGGAAGAATTATGGGAATGCTAGATGTAGATACAGAAGAAGCACTAATAGGAATAGTAGAAGCATCATGAATAACAGCAGTAGAATAAGAAGAAAGAAGTGGAATAGTAGAATAACATGGAAGCATTATGGGAACACTAGATGTAGATACAGAAGAAGTAATAATAGGAATAGAATAAGCATCATGAATAACAATAGTAGAAGAAGAAGAAGAAATAAGTGGAAGAAGAAATAAGTGGAAGAGGAGAAGAACATGGAATATCAATGGAAATGTTAGAAGTAGAATCAAAATATGTGATGATACGTGGACTAGTAGGAATAGTAGAATCAATATGAATAACATTTGTAGAAGAAGAAGAAAGAGGTGGAAGAAGAGGAGGAGAAGATGGAATGTCAATGGAAATGCTAGAAGTAGAATCAAAAGATATGATAAGAGGTGTATCATTATGTGCAATTACTTTAGAAAGAGAAGAAAGAAGAGTACAAAATTCACATTCAGCAATCGAAAGAGAAAGAGCATCATTACTAACAAGTTCATGATCACAAGCATAGCCTACATCACTATCAGACATATTTTCACATGCAATTAATTCATCAAGAGAGTCATCAGCATATAGATAAGTAGTAGGAGAACTATCATAAGATTTAGCATTGCATTCATTGGATACATTATCAGAAATAGGAAGAGTGGGATATACAATTTTGCATTCATCTTGATAATTAGTAGAAATAACATCATGCACATGTACATTTTCAACATTAGAAGTAACATTATTTGCATCTACAATGTCACAAGTAAGACCAAACATAGAATCTATAATAGTATTATCAAGTGTTATAAGAGGAGTAGAAGAAGGTGGAGCATCATGGGTGACTATGGAAGAACAAGGAAAACATGAAGTGAAATTTTGATCAAGTGAGACTATGGAAATGCTAGAGTTTTCAAAAGTAGTGGGAATGGTGTGTTCATGATCAAGAAATTGTTGGAGAACTTTGGAATCACAGTGAGCATAACAATAAAGATCATTAAGTTTAGCTTGTACAACATCATCAAGGATAGGTTTTCCATAGCCTTCTTAGGAGAAGAGGGTCTATTTTTAGCCATGAGGGTTTTGGAGATCCTAGGGAAATGAGTTCTAACAAGAGAGGGGTTCACCAAATGATTTAAAATATATATAGTTTTAGAGTCATTACTATGATAATATACAACATAATACAAACACTAAGCACTCTAAATATGTTACCGTAAAATCAAATAGGAGAGATAGGGCACTTATCTTATTTACACTTATCCTAGAAAAAATATGAACTAGAATGGCTAATGAACATGTTGGGTAGGGTGTCGTAAATGCTCGATATTAATTCTGGAAACTGCGAACATAGTTGAACATGGGCACCTCGGATAGGGTGAGGGCGCCAAGGTGTCAGAGACCATTCCTAGGTGTTAGTGACTGTGTAAATGCTCATAATCTGATTTTTCCTATGTCGTTAGGGTTTTACACTTATTCATTATTGGTCTCCTCATATTCACACTTGGGTCATCGAGGTACATGTAACCTGCAACACAAACCCTAGATAACTGCACAAGCTTACAAACACATCAAATTGGAATGAAAAATACAATATGTGAAGTCAGACTAACCTCGACGGTCATCCAAAGGATGAACTTATGACCGAGCATTACACTACATTCCAAACTCTATGTTGTTCTTTGTGCTTGTGTGTGAAATAGTGTCCTTAGGTTGCCCTCATGCCAATGATGCCAAGACAACGGGTTAAAGCTAGATAAAATGCAAAATGTGTGAGATGGAATTCAGCACTTCCCCCTTCCAATGCAGTGTATGTAGAATAAGCAACCCAAAAATGCAGTCCCTTTGATAGTATATAGATATGATTTCCCTTTAGAATTGTCCACTCATATAATGGTATGTATGTTGTGTATGTATCAGGATCTCTTGTTTGAATTTTGACACTACTCAGGGATAATTTTAGTGGTTGAATATTCGTAATATGGTGAATATTCCATTTTTGAAAATTTTGAAAAGGTGAATTTTTTGGCACGGGCCAGTGACCTGTTCGCCTAAAAATTACACTTTAATTTTTTTTAGGGGTCGGCTTCGCCTACCCTTGAACAAATATCCCCTATATAAACCTAGATTATTCGCCAGGTAGAACACTTCTACTTCACATTTTTCAACAATATGATATATCCCGTATTATAGACGCGCGACAAGGAGGGGTTTGCAGACAAGGAGATATTGTAGATATTGATGCATAGTAGATGCATGAAAAAGATTTGATTGACGAGCGACATGGAGTTTTTTTTTATGAGCAAGAAGAGGGCAGAGGTTGTAGACACGCGTCAACAGGCCTTAGTGATGCGCGTCAATAGGCCTTAGTGACGCGCGTCACTAAGGTCTATTGACGCGCGTCACTAAGGCCTATTGACCCGCATCACTAAGGCCTGTTGACGCGCGTCTACAACCTGTCTGTTGATGCGCATCAACAGGCCTTAGTGACGCGTGACAAGGAGGTACAACAGATATTGATGCATAGCAGACGCACGAAAAAGAGTTTGTTGATGCGCAACACGGAGATTTTTTGATGAGAAAGCAGAGGTCGGAGGCTGCAGACGTGCGACGGGAGATTTTTGCTGTCGCGAGTCAAAAAGACCTTAGTGACGCGCGTCAAAAGACCTTAGGGTGACGCGCATCAATAGACCTTAGTGACGTGCGTCACTAAGGTCTTTTGACGCGCGTCACTAAGGTCTTTTTGACTCGCGACAGAAAAATCTCTTGTCGCGCGTCTGCAACCTTCTGTCGCAATGCTTGATAATCAGGAGAAATTTTTTCATACAACCCCCAAAAAATTCACCTTCCCGTGAAACCGGTTCCGGGGATATTCGCCAGGTATTCTCCACCTCCGATTTCCAGGATGGTCTCTTAAAATGAACCCCTGACACTACTGACATGACATGTTGATTATGACCTCGAGATAAGGATGAGAAAACCAAAAAGACTGGCCAAAAATGCCAAAATAAGTGAAAAGAACAAAGGGGGCATGAGCACTTGGGTGCTACTGTCCAGAATGGGCACTAGTGTCCAGGGATAAATGACGACAAATGTGAAAATATGAACAGACAGGGATCCCTATGACCTGACCAAAACTAGGTATAGAAGTGATAGATGTGTGAGAGAAAGATAATAGAAATCAAATCAAACAAGTGGATGGAATAGAAAAAATTTCTTGCTTAAGATTCATACATATAGCAACATACTTGGCGGTATTGTAAAATATTAATATGTGCGTGATTTTGTGTCTACACGGATAAAGCGGAGAAAACTATTGCCTTGTATACTTCACTCTCAGCTTTGAATGACAATGAATGGATCCTAGATAGTAGTGCCTTTAGGCACATGACCTACATTCGTGAAATTATCATGGATGTTGTAGAACGTCAGGAAAATATATATGTAGGAGACAATTCTATCGTTCGATATGAAATTTTTGTTAATGTAAAATTAAAATATGGAATAATTAAGAATTTTTATTCATTCCTAAATCTAAAAAGAACATTTTATCTTGTTCAAAATTAACTAAAGAAAATTGTAAATTTGTGTTATTGCAAAATAAATGGTACGTGAAAAGTGAGCTCGGTAATCTTATTACTTTTGGAATACAGAAAAATGGTTTATACATATTTGATGGATTTGTTTCTGAAACTTGTTTTTCCTCTACTTCTAAAAATGATCGTCAAGTTTGGCATGAAAGACTAGAACATGTGAATTTCAAAAGTATATATGAAATGTCTCGTTTAAACCTAGTGATAGGTCTCCCTGAGATGAAATTTGACCGTGGAACTTTGCTTGTGTGGTAAGCAACATGTTGAACCATTTCACAAACATCATAATCTTAATTCATCTCAGTTGTTACAGTTAATTCACGATGATTATAAAGGTCTACTTGAAGTACCCTATCTCAATGGAGCCTTGTATATTGTTAGTTTCGTTGATGATTTCTCTAGGATGACTTGGTTATACTATTTTAAGAAAAAGTCTGATATATTTTCCAAATTTCAAGAAGTTAAGGCCTTAGTTGAAAACATGACTAATCTAAAAGTTAAAAGGATTAGAATTGATAATGGAGGTAAGTATACGAATAAAAAAATTGATGATTTTTGTGTGTCGTGCAAGATTTAGAGTGAGTTGAAAATTCCCTATTGCCCACAACAAAACGGCGTCGCAGAAAGAAAAAATTGGACCATAATAAAAATGATTCGGACAATGATTCATGCATCAAATGTGTTTAAGTTTCTATGAGAAGAATCCAGGAACACTGTTGCCCACATTCTAAATAGGGTCCCTACTAAATCCTAATATCAAACTACACCTCATGAAGTATTGTTGGTTGTGAGAATTGATCTTGAAAACAAGCAATAGTCAGGGGATAGCATTCCCTCCTCTTTATGGGAGAGGTTCCCTAATTGAACACACAACAAATAAGAAAATCTACTTATTTACAAATGTACAGACTATCAATATTTCAATGAGGATTTTGAGGCTTCAGATGTCTTCATCGCATAGATTTTCAATACAGAGAAAGAGGCAACAGAATTCAAAAAATAAAGAGAAGGGCACTTTCAGACACATAGATTGCAGAATGGTATCTTGTGTATGATTGATAAAGTGACAAATTTTAAACTATGCATATATAAACACAAGACATACATGCAATAGACATAAAGTTCTAAGCACAACATCAACTGGAAGACACAAAGTTCATGTTCAGATACACATATCTTCTCATGAATCAAATTGAGAATAGAGGAGATAGAGCACAAGAAAAGATGAAACTTCTATATTGATTAGCAATTTAGGGTTTTTACATCCAAGACATCAAAATCTGATCCCTTCAAATGACAATAAAAGCTCTTTAAATAGCCTTAGGAATAGATACAAAAGATCCTTTTCAGTTTCCTTTCTTTTAACCCAAAGATTAATATCTAATTAAGTATTAAAACATCAATTTGTCCTTTGCTCACATAACATATGGCTAGAGAGAAAATAGCCATCTTAATTAGATACTTTAAATAGAATAGGAAACTAAAAACTAGGAGTTGGGACATTCGAAGAAGTGCTTGTAGCACCCTTTGTTTTGAGCACTTGGTTTTTAAATCTTTTCAATGCCTCTACTATGTACACGCCCCGGGGAATTGTTGTATTCGCAGTTGCATGATTCCAACTGCCCAGACACTTCTCCATCTCTTTTTCAAATTCCACATTTTCCAAGAACTCCTTATTAGCTTCCGTGATAGTTGTTTGTAGTGTGCAAATTTCTTTCATCTTCTCTTTAGATATGGTATCCTGCTTGAACAGGTCTTCTCTAACAAATGCCTTGAACTGAGATTTGATTTCCTGAACCGAGAATTTATCTCCTGAATTCTTCTTGAAAATCTGGCAGTGAATATCATGAAAGGCAGATGTGACACAAGCTTTAAAAGCTTCTCCCTTTTGCAACATGTTCTTGAGTTCTCCAATGGCTTCTTCAAGAACATTTATTTTCCAGTCA
Source organism: Taxus chinensis (assembly GCA_019776745.2). Taxonomy (NCBI): domain Eukaryota; kingdom Viridiplantae; phylum Streptophyta; class Pinopsida; order Cupressales; family Taxaceae; genus Taxus; species Taxus chinensis. The sequence goes on from CM034150.1 coordinate 229,438,022, forward strand.
ATGTTGAAAACTCATTGCTTGGACAAATTCAATTTTGCATCATCAAATACTTTGTTTGCCAAGAGGATTTGCAAAACTTCATCACTCATTAGTCGAAGATCTTGGATACATTCACTCCACAACTTCAACTCCCTATCCAAACCATTGAGTTTCGTGGTAAACTTCAACTAAATTTTAGCAATTCTGTCATATGCTTTACATGCTTCCTCAAAGAAATTTAAACTTGTGATTATCATGTCATCAACTAAGGCTTCCATTGCCTTTCCATAAGTGGCATGCTTATGAATATCTTTAATAGCCTAAACTTCATCATTAGACAGAATGGCAGGTGGGGGAATTGAGGCTAAGGGATTTGGATCAAGTACCTTATCCTCTGCCAATAAGGATCTGATGAAATTTGACAGAATTTGATTTTGCTCCTCCAACTGCTCCTATGTTTGCTTGTCTTTTTCAACCCTTTCAATTACCCTAGACAATATCTCCTTTAGATTATGCACTTCACTCTCAGGTGTTGATTCTCCAAGGGGAATTCTTGTTAATTCCATATCACTTATCACTAGGTCCTTTTCATCCTTGTCAAGCTTGGGTTTAGCAATCTCCATGAATTGTTGGCCTTGAGAATCTAATACTAATCTAGATGTGACCTTAGCCTTTTTTGCAAGTGGGGGAGGAGTAGCACCAAGTAGAGTTGCCAGTGCATCAAACTTATGAGCAACAATATTAGAAGTGGCTTTCCTTTTCTCATTATTAAATTGCAAATTCTCATTATTAAAGAGAAGTGATTTTTGTGGTTTTTTTGCCAAAATGTTTTCCCACACAAAAATTGTATATTGTGTAAAACAGGCCTTCAATTTATAAAGTAATTAAATTATTTTCGGCATACCTAAATCTATAGTCCTTAGCATTCACATTAAAGTGGTGGATATTTATTTAATTACATCGAAGGCATATTCCCTATTAGAGTCACAATCAGTAACGGTTGACCCTTGTTAGAACTTGGATGGCCATGATACATTTTGTCGTTGATGCACGACCGCATCACAGTCGTCCAAAATCACACTTCTCACTGCTCTTCTGTGTATGGCATCACCTTCTCAATCTCCGCCTTGGCCTCGGATTCTTTCTTGGACGCAACGAATGACATGAATTATGAACAATCGATGAGGTCGTCGTTGTTTGTATCGGCCTTCAAAATTAAGGCTTTTACCTATTCTGGACTTGGCTTCAACCCCACGGTCGTAACAACGGTCCCAATTTCAACTCATGGCGTAATGATTTCTTGTAGCTGCACGAGAGAGATGGTCTCGCTTTGGCCTATTTTCTCTCAATCTCTTAAATTTGGAACAGAAAATAGTTGTGTTGGGCAGCCTGAGTCTAGTAATGGAGATTTATTTATGTTCTTCAGGCAGTGATGGACTAGTCGTGGAGATTGCAATCCCAACTACGTGTATGGGTTTCAAGATGTGGCATATTAAAATAGTTCAAGCTCATAGTGATGCACATGTGGCACTATTCCAAAGTGATGGAAAATGGGGGCAGTTCGGGGCTTTTATGATTTGTAAACACTATTAGTTTTTCCCTATTTCCACAAATAAAAAAAGAGATTGTGTTTGGGTATTTTTAAAACATTTGAGCTTTTAGCAATTCCATGATTTTGTTAATTTCCTAATGTCATTTAGGATCCCCAAATTCTTATGTGGAATATTTGTAGAGTCGTGGATCTTTTAGTTCTTTTTTATAATTTGATCGTTTAGACATAAAGTAACTATGATAAATATGATTTTTATGTATAAGGTGTTTTTTGTATTGGAATTGTACAAGGTTTAATTTTGACACTTGTCAGAACATAGATGGGTGCAATATATTTAGTCATTTCCCAAGTGCATCGTAGCCATCTGAAATTACCATTTTTCAAGACCCCTTTAAATACATCTAACTTGTGTATTTTACATGTACTTGTCAGAACCCAATGCACACCTTACATACTTATGCTTGATAGAATTTTTATCATGTAAATGATGGTGTTGCACATGGTGTTTCTACATGAATTTAATTCATGCGTTGGAATATGGGTGTACATTCCAAACATAAACAGAGTGGCCATTTTTTTCGAATAAGCTCTTCCGCAATCATTTTTGTTTTATTTCTTTTGATTAAAAGCCTTGTTACAATAGAAACAATGAAGGGAAGCTATGTAAAATTGGAATAATGCGAAAAGAATCTAACCGTCTACCGAAGATTTTGTCATTTTTTTCTTTTTCTTGATGTTAATGATATTCAATATTTATCTCGTATGAATATTCCCAATAGAAATGAAACTAAATGATTTAATTTAATTATGCAAATCCATATTAGAATCACGTGGGCCTAATTATGACACTTGTAAGAATGTAAATGGTCACAATGCATATTTGCATTGAAGTTGTCCATGTGGATGAGTATGAGGTAGGTTTACTCTACCATCGAGGAACCACATCAGCACCATCGATGCACTCAATCTTATCAGAGCTAAAAAAATTCAATCACTTCCTTTGTCGCTTCTTTTATCATTTCCTCGTTACTTTGTTATTCCCAACCTTCCGAAATCATTTGAACTTGAAGAATTTTCCATCAAATTTTGTGTTCTCAAATGTAACCAAAAAATCAAAAAGAATATCAAGATCAATTTTCTTGGTCACCATCACAGTAATATTGAGCAAACATGCCAATAGCATCATGAACCAAGATCCGTTTATCTCCATTTATCTTTTTCTATCTAATTATTATTAAAAGAAGAAGAGACTAGAGTTGTTAATGCAAGTATGCAAAGAGAAAGAATTGGTGTGGAAAGTGTTTTGGAAAATGTATTTATATTAATGTTTTGTTCTATTTTGGGCACGCTTTCTTTAGGCATTTTATTCTCAAGCTTCATCATCGCCAATGTTGAGGCGATGTACACCACGATGAATTTGTTTCCAATAGCCTAAATACTCCACATATTGATGTATTTTAAATAAATTACAAGTTATTTTGCATGTTCCTTCTTGAACCTATTGGTCTTGCTAATTTTTTTCAAATTCTATTTTGTCATTCATTAGCTCATAAAATCTTGAACACACATTCTACATTGTATCCAAATTTTTTATATTGAAAAAATCACCGCTACTCATCGCCATCTCAAAGCTCAACACCATGACAAATAAAACTAACAATACCTAAATGGAAAATATCTTTATTGACTTTTTATGTCGTCCCTTTAAATTGAGTACTTGTGTGTTTTGCATGGCATTTTGGCTTTCAATAAAGGAAATATTTATATGGGAACGGTGCATTTGAAACAAATCCCCTATGACCTTACTCGCCTTGAAATTTTATCAAAACTAAATTTGCATTCTTGCAATTATCAATGCCATGAATATTATGCACACATGGTTTTCCTTTCTAATCTTTATGAAGAGCTAGAGATTCATTTTTTCTCTTGCATTTTTACATTTTTAATTTTTAAAGTTCAGGTGAAGATTTGATTCCATCATTTATGTGTCGGAATTTAATGTGATGTTGTTGTCCCCTACATTACAATGTATGTGAACTATTTTTTAATAATATTCAGTGTTTTCAAATATGTTGCAATCCTTTGGATATATCTCATCATGTATTCCTAATATAATGTGTTTTTATTAATTTTCAAGTATTTTCTATTTTTAATGCTTATGTTATTAAAACACATAATAACATTTAAGATTTTGTTAGTTTTGTTAGTTCAAAACTTATGTTATTGAAACACGTAATAGTGTAATTGTAGTGATCCCAAAAATCTACAAACCCGTTATAAAGGAAGGCTTTCTAATCGAAGGCACAAAGAATATGGCTCCAATAACTTGTTGTCTCACCTAACATAATTCTTGTTATCAAAATCAGAGGGAAACTAATACTTGTGTGAAATACCATACATTATAATTTGAGATCCCACGTCAAAATGTCAACTCCATATAGTTCCAAGTCCCTTGGCAAAAAATAAATCCACATGATTTGAGGTCCTAATAAGAGAATTTGGTTTAAGTATGCTTACTTCTACTTATCACATATTATTAAGAGAAAAATTAAGAAGGGAATCAGAGTTTGCAGATGATGATAGATGTTGACGAGCCTATCAGTGTGACATTTTTTTACCATTCCCACTCAAACATGAGATGGATGCTCTAGCATTTACACTTTCATTTTAATTTGGTGACAGATACACTAGCAGAACATCTCCGTGACCAAACTAATAAATCTCAAATAAGTAGAGAGCACCATGAGAAATAAAACCAAATTAAAATCTTCAAACCGTTCATCTGAATTATATAGCCCCTAGAATTCTCCTTTCTCAAATGCCTTCTTCATTGGGCCCCTTTTCCTCCTACAATGTTTCAATTCATTAAATTTAATTTATTTGATGCATCCCCTTCGGCGTTTCCATCGCACCCTTCACATGTGATTGCTAGTTTAGAAACATCCAGATAAGATTCATAATCATTTGCTTTATAGGATGAATGAATGGCTGCAACAAGTCCCCCAAAAGCTCATGGCCGTTAGACCATACCTTCACAAGGTTGGGCAAGATTTACCACCAAGTATCATTGTCCTACGCCTTCCCTGATTAATTTTTTTTTTAACAAATTAAAAGGATTAATAATATTCAATCAGGAGCAACTAGCTTCTACTGCCAGACTTATAGTAGTCTGTTCGCAAGGATCTCCAAATTTGTCTCTTGAAACCTCCACTGAGCAACTTTGTCGTCCAATGCAGGCCTGCAATATATAACCCATACAAAAATTAACAAAAAAACAAGAAGTGAAACTTCAAATAAATATGTCGTGGCTGCAATCTTATCGTATAATTGATTTAAAATTTTGATTGAAGGATTAGATGGAAAGACTAGAATTAATACCTGCTGTACAATGGACATTGCAGTGTTGGTCTTGCAATGCCCATGACTGAAGCTTCCACATTTCCCTGTGGGTGTTCCAAAACTTGCAAACTTGATGGATGAGATAACTTGGCCAGATGATGGACAATGCAGCCGAAGTTCTGGATTTGGTTTGATCCCTTCTGATCCACTTTTTGCACTTAAATGCCATAAATCGACAGGTGGAAGATGTGTCTCTGATACATGGGAACATAAAGTTTTTACAGTCCGAGTCATGAATGAGATTTGAGTAGGATCTCCGCCCACTTCTTCAAAGAGCACTAGTACATTGCCAGTTGGTTGAACCCAAGAACGAGGAACATGATATCTGAGAGTAAAAGCAAAAAAGTTCTAAATGCCTCTTTTAAAATATTAATGAAAGAGGGTCATCTACACATCATGCTTAAGCAAACTAAATTTCCATTTTGAAGTCCAAAAGTAAGATTGTAAGGATGGGAATCTGATAAGAGGTAGGTGTGTTGGACTTCTTACAGTTCTTGTGACGGTTGGCCACAATTTGTTTGACATTTACCATAACTGTAAGCTCCCCTATAGTCACAGGAATCAGTACAACCACTTGCAGGAGCAATATAGGTGGGCCAATATCGTCCGATACTTTGCCCATTCACCCAGGCAAATCCCTTTCCCAGGCCTGAGAGATTTAAAGCAATGGGGTCATTACCATCTGGAGCATCAAAAGTGTTCTGCCATCAAAGTAAAAACATTATTACTGGATGTTTCCAATTTGAGGTCCATCTATTCAGTAAATCGCAAATTATACCCATTTGTACACTTCGGCTAAAATTAGAAATGAATATTTACTGTCTGTTGGATTAAGTATAAGCATTGCATTAATTAAGATCTTCAGAATGAAACTATAACTAGAAACTATCTGAAAACCATATTATATCATTTTGCTTCTTGCTTCCTGTGTCTGCAAGTGCTTCGGTCAATGCTACAATTGCAATTTGCATATAGAAGAATGATCCAACCGTCCAACTCTAATAGACAATGGACTGGTGCAAGCCCCTTAAAAGCATTTCAAGAGCAACTCTAATTTAAAGGCCCCTTGTCTAACATAGCTCTTGCACCACATGTTTATTGTAAAAGACACTTCCTTGGGTATCTTCAGTTAATCTAATGGTAGCAGCCACTACATATTCATTTTGTCCAGGAATAAGGTAATAGAAAGCTGTACAAAGAGCTTTCAGCCTAACTTTACTGTTGTCTATAGAGAGAGGGGGGCGAGTCTATATTATTATGTGTTTGATTCGAATGATATCATCTATCTTATTTCATAGGCTTGGTTACAATGTTAACATCTCAAACCACTCATTTTTCTCTTGTGAACTGATTTCCACCTTTCATTGTTCACTCTCTCGGGCTTTTTATTGAACAGACAGACCTTAAAGCACCGTAATAAGGAAAAAATATTGAAATCCAGGCTTTTGATTGATGTGTATGGCAGTGTAAAGATATTTTAAATTTGTTCTTTTTCAGTTAATCAGCCACATAGAGGTATAAAAACACTCATTTGTCTCTTGTTAACTGATTGCCATCATTCATTGTTCACTCCATCTAGCTTTTTATTGAACAGACCGACCTTTAGGCACCATGTATGGTAGTGTAAAGGTATTTTAAATCCGTTCTTTTGTAGTAAATCAGTCACGTAGAGGTATACTTAATGCAAAACTTGCTCATTATAATCATTTGCTTTGGGTTCCCTCTGCTTCTTTGGTCTCTGAAAAAATGTTCAAAAGTTTCTCTAAAGAACATACTAGCAAAACTCACTTTGAGTCCCCTCTGCTACTTTGGTCTCCAACAAAATGATCAAAAGTTTCTTTCCAGCACAATACTAGTAAGTCCTGTTTATGAAGCTGATAAACTAACATAAATTTCAAATAAAATCATTGAATTTGCACAATCGTCAATACATACAAATCCTGACGTCAGAAGATACCTCTTAAATAGTTTTGAGATTTAAACTATTTCTAATGTTTGTTTAAATTTGTAAATAAAACTCAAAAGGAAAATGAATACTTCATTCTATAATAGTTGTATATTGAACAAGGTTCCCCATAGACTTTCTATTCTTATGGACAGATTAAAACTTTCATGTTCTTTATAGGCAATTTAGGGAGCTCTATCTCACACATGCACACACTCATAAGAATAAGACCCATGAAGTGGATTGTGGAAAAGCATCACATTCATTTTCCACAGTACGCTCTTAAATGCAGTTGGATAACAAGAAATGCCCATGCATGTGTATCAGACAGAAACAAGAAATTAATACTCTCAAACTTTTATATAATATATGATCAGCATTTTGAATGCTACTATTAATCTTTGCTAGGAAGGTTATAAATTAGTACCCGCTTAAATCTAACAACCAAATGCGTAATTGAAATGGATTGTTTCCTAACCTTGTACCATAGCATAGGTTGATTCTTAGGAAGGATTTCTCCTGAAGTCCATGGTGTAGTAGCTGGGTTCTCGCCTGTATAAAACTGTAACCGTTCACCTTTCAGCCCAATCTGCAGTTGAACAAACAAAACATGGAGAGAAATTGTATCATAGATAACAAATCACAAGATTCCAGAAAGCTAGCTTCATTGTAAGATACAACTAAAGTTTGACTTCTATTCTACTCTATTCCAAAGAACTTCAACTACAAACAGCATTTTCTTTTTTTCCCCGAAATAACTGAAACAAAGGCTACTGCAAAAAAAATATCACATGTTGACCACACATATCAATTCGATGCCTCAAGATGAAAATATATTCACCTCAACCTACAAAGAAGATATAATCAACTTGCCATTATTCTTCTATCACTCTTTTAGCCCATTTCAATAATGTATATGCAATCAATAACTCATTAAGAGTAAAAGATTTAAAATGAAACCTGGTATGCCCATTGTTGCGAGGACAAATCTTTGTCCCCGCCATTGAAACCTTTCAATTTAACTGGCCCAGTGATTCCTGCACCCCACGTATCAAAAAATGACCCATAGTTCTGGACACATTAAATAATAGTCAAATCAGTATATTGTTAAAAAAAGTAATATTGAATCAAAGCAGTATTGACAATTACCCAAAGCATTGTATTAAATCCTTTGACTGAGTTCTCATAGGGAGCACAGAAACAAAAATGATCAAGAATCTATAATCTATTACTTGGTAAAAGGAATTAAAGCACTCAAGTGTAACAGCTTATGTAATAGAAATAATCCAGAACCAAGAGGCGAATCTATTTGAAAATATTGTAGAAAAAAAGGTACAGCATTCCAAGTAACAGATTGTTCTAGGATGTAGGGGTGTGTGTAAGATAGCTGGAATTTGTGTCAGATTAAATGTCTAGTAATGCAAGTGTGAAATAGTACATTAGAACAGTGTAAATACTAGAGCGTGAAACTTTAATTTCAGTCTTATCAAGTTCAACCATGTATCTTTGTAAATAAAATTGACAGCAAAAACTTACGTAGATGCTCACCCAAGTATAGCTGCTAACAATAATTTAAAATTAAAGGAAAAAATAAAGGCTTCGTTTGGTCAAATAGCCAAATGCAGAGGAAGGGAAAGGGAAAATCAATTCCTGTAAAATTATAAATTAAAAAATAAGTGCCAGAAAGATGAAGAAATGTTAATGGAAACAATTTAGGAAAAATCAAAGCCCTATGGTTCTTAACTGCTACTTTAAATTGATGAGGCCCTGAAGACATTAGAACTGACGTTGCAATTAAACGAATTCTGTAAGTTTGAAAGAGATATTTGAAAAATTCAAAAATGCACCAAAATTGAATCCACAAAACAATAGAAAATCTTTAGGGTAGTAAAAATGTGAGCTACCAAAGATATATGTCTCTATATTCTGGGTGTGGTTTCTTAAATGATAAGTGCAGCTTGCCTTTGATTCTTTCTTGAGCTCCACAGTTTCACAAATAATTTATGCCCGACTCAGATTTGTTTATGAAAGGAAAATTGAGCGGAGACTTATCATGGATCAATGCAAGGAATAGGATAACATCAACTGCGGATAACCTCGATGGTGAAATATTATAAGCTATTTGGAGTGCAATGATCCAAAACAACTGGAGGAAATTCAATTACCCATAAAATTTCAGCAGCACCATTATAGGATTCAATTTTGTACAGATGGACATGTCATTCTTGAGTCTTGACCGACATGAAACATGCAAGGATGCATCTGGGAGGGATTCCTATTGAGTATATGATGCAAGAAAAAAATCAGGAAGCAATGAGGCAAATTGGACAGAGTAAAAGAACGAACAAAAACGAATGATTGGTTGTATGAAAAGAATGAATAAAACTAGGAATAGAAGGATATGAAAAGTGGTTGAAGAGATATGACTAACCTTTATGACAATAAGCAGGTATACAAGGGCCATGCAAATGATGGAGACAAAGATGTAAAGGACCGCAAAACATAGGTTTAAACCATAAAAATCAACCTGTTCCAATTTGTAGATTATGAAGTTTCTTGGAGGTCGACAAAAATTAGAATACGTATGAGCATGAGTGGAGACACATGAAGTTGAAGATCATACTTATTGAGGCACACCCTTAGTGTGCAGAACGATGCTGCAAGAAAGAGAATCTTGCAATGGAAAGGATATTAGGCAACTTCACATCTAGGAGTCTTACAATCATAGTTACCATGTTCAAAAAGTTTGGTTTGTTTGAGTGCAGGATAAAGTTCTGATGTTTGAGATTTCAGTTCAGAAAAATATAAAAATTTAAAATTTTATTTGAAATTTTATTTCTTACAAGATAAAATACACAAAAAAAAAAAAAAATTCATTTTACATGTTTTATTTGTTTTAAATTTTGGTTGTTTTTCATCTTACATGGGTTTTATTTACTTTTTTAATTTTGGGTTTTCTAACAAGGATTCGGCTAGAATACTGATACATCTGCCCTAGGCCCCTGATACTGATATGGATATGGTACGCCTGTGGATGCGGCCAAGGTACAGGAAAAGCAGGCCGGGTATGCACAGATATGTATGCTAACGTATCCAGGCATATCCAGCCTGTTTTTTCTGTACCTTGGCCGTATCTGAACCATATCCACGGCAGAAAATGTCTTTTTTTATAAAAAATAATTTTTTTCAACATTACAAATATAAAGTGCAAAACAAACAAACATATAAAACACTATAGAAAGCCTAAAAAGTTGATGTTGATGCTCTTGATGATGAGCAATATGATGAATATTGAATCCTACTTGGATGTAATAATTAAATTTAAAATTTATTATGACATTTGCAAGTTGTCAGTTGGCATTCGGTTGGCTTTAAGCCTTTACACAAATTATGAGCAGTTTTTTGTGGTTATTTAGCTTTTTTTTATATGCATAATATGTGGTTAATTCCTATTTATTGGGTTAGAATTTATATTTTTTGTACAGCTGTATATAGGACCAAATAAATGCCGTATCCAAGTAACGGATACTAGCTAGGAAACGTGGCAAGTGGGCTGTTATGAGGAGTGGTAAGGCTGTGATACAGGATAATCCACCTCCTTGGTGGGACAAGCCATGGCCTACCAAAACATCTTGACGCCACAAGCAGTGTTTTAAAAACCGGTCAAACCGGAACCGGAACCGATCGGTTTGACCGGTTTAACAATTTTAAACTTGAACCGCTATGCAAACCGGATCGGTTGACCGGTTTTAGCCCAAACTAGCCGGTTCCGTACCTATGCAAACCGGATCGGTTGACCGGTTTCAGCCCAAACTGGCCGGTTCCGTACGGAACCGGCCAGTTTGGGCTAAAACTGGTCAAACTAGTCCGGTTCCGTCCTAAACCGGCCGGTCCATTCATGTTTTGCCGTATACGGCGGCCAGCATAAAAAAACGTTTTTTTAATTGTTTTCTTTTATTTTTTATTGCCTCTAAACCCTAATTTGGTGTTATAAATACACCCCCCCTCCTCTATCACTTCACACCTCTCTCATTGAGCATTTGTGAGCATTTGTGAGCATTTGTGAGCATTAGCATTTGTGAGCATAAGATTAAAGAGTTTATTTTTTGTAGTGAGCTTGGAAGTTGGAGGCTTGGAGCTTGTTTGGCATTGCTTGTGGGCTCTTTGTGGTGATATTGGCATCCATTTGTGAGCACCTCACCTCTATTTGTGAGCACCTCTCTTATTTGCAAGGATTTGGAGGATTGGGGCAGCCTTGAATAGTGTTCATTTGGAGTTGTTTGGCATCAAGTGTGGGCTCTTTGTGGTGGCATTTACATCTACATTTGGAGTGTGGGCTCTTTGTGGTGCCATATACAAGCTTGGAGCATTTCCTCACCTCATTTGTGTGCACATTGAAAGGTATGTTACATTTTAAACTCGCCCCTTATTTATAAATTTTATTAAAAAGAAATAGGAAATTTATTTATTTTTTATTTGCATTTTCATATTTGTTTGCATTTGCAATGGCCCCCAAATCAAAAGACCCTACATGGGCCCATGCAAACACAATTGATGATCAAGTTTTTTGTAAATATTGTAAGAAACACATCAGGGGGGGGGGGGGGGGGGGGGGGTGGGCGTGGGGGATTCATAGGTTGAAACCTTAGTCACCGCATTCGTATTCGTGTTCGAATTCGCCGAGTATAAAATTCGTAAGAAATTCGTTGCTAAAAAAATTAAGATAAAATTCGTGATTAAATTCGGCTAATAGAAATACAGTTATAATTTTACATTTCGTATAAGTAAACATGTCAAAAACAACTTTCCAATAACTAGCTGTCATATATTGATTGAAAAACATTTTAAACAACAATATTAAAAATGCTTTGAAAAAGTGATAGTTCAACTTCAGATTCTTGGATTTTCTTACAAGCTAAGGCTCATCAACCTGTTACATTAAAAAGCTCTAGATCATCAAGAGCACTTGGCTCAATTTCATCATCAGATTCATCACTAGCATCACCAACATCATTGCTGTCATCCTCAAGCTCATCACAGACAAAATCTGGTTCATCTTCATCAGAAGAGTCTTCTAGAAAATGTTGAAGCTTCTTCTTCTTCTTCTTCTTCGAAGCACATGCATCTTTTGCCACTTTTCTCATAGTCAGTCTCAAATTGCTACGCACATAAACAAGATCCCCCAACTTTCCTGACAACAATCTATTCCTTTTCTTTGATTGCACATGGTTAAAGCTGCTCCAATTTCTCTCACAAGCTGATGCACTTACTCCTTGACTCAAAATTCGAATTGCAAAATGTTGTAGTTCAGGTGTATCTGCTCCATAGAATCGCCACCATTCATCTCCATCTATGTCCTCTCTGTCATCTATAGCTGATTGGGTTCCAAATAACCCATCTCCTCGCCTGTATGCTCTAAGCTGCTCTCTTATTTTCTTTGCACATTCTCTATCAGGAACCAACTTTTCAATCGCTGCATAGACACCACTCATGACTTCGCGATCACTTTCTCTTTCTATATGAAACAAAGTTGGCTCCAAATAACATGCTGCTGCATGCAAATGTGTATGCATCATCCTCCATCTTCCATCACAAACATCCCATATTTCAGTGTATTCCGCTTCCACATTATTGAAAGCCTTTTGGATGGCTTCTTTGCAACGGTCCATGCCCTCATAAACCATGCCAATACAAGGGATGTCAGCATCAACCATACGAAGCATGCGGACTATGGGTGCACACACTTTTAGAACCTTCATAGCATTTTCCCAAAAGGTAGTGCTTATAATGATTTGCTCCACATGTTTGCCTTTAGAACCTTTTGCAAGCACAGATTCTTCCCACTCTTTGCTACACATCACAGATCGAAGAGCTCCTTTCTCCTCAACAATTCTTTTCAAAGTGATATAGAAAGAGGCAAACCTTGTGTCACACGGCTTCAACAACTCCTTCGCTGCATGCTTTCTATATATGCTCAATGTGAGGCGATGATTTTTTATGAAATTGGCAATTGCTCTTCCTCTATGCACTGCCTCATGTACCCAAGGAAATTTTGCCAAGTCATGGAGTAGTAAATCAATGCAATGCGCAGCACAAGGGCTCCAATAAATATGTGGGTACTTTTCTTCTACCAACTTTCCAGCCCCCACACAATTGCTAGCACTATCGGTAACAACTTGGACCACATTTTCTACACCAACTTCGACAATGGCTTCATCTAGAATGTTGAAGATATACTCAGAAGTTTTTGTATGTTCCATGGTGTCAATCACTTTCATGAATACAACACCTTTGGGGCAAGAGACCAGCACATTGATTAATGGCCTTTGCCGCATATCAGACCAACCATCACTTAGGATGGTGCACCCTGTTGAGCTCCAAGAGCCTTTAATGTCTGCTAGTTTTTCAGTGACCCTGTCTTTTGATCTCCTCAAAAGTGTTGTCCTTAAAGCTTCTGAACCTGGTGTTGTGTACCCTTTTCCAAATGAAACTGATTGTTGAACAGCATTTGTAAAATAAGGACTCCTGGCAACATTAAATGGAATGGCAGATTCATAAAAGAAATCAGCCCATGCATCATCAACCTGTTGTTTTTGTACAGGCTTCCAGAAACTGTTTAGTGTTGCTATCCCACTCTCTTTTTGTGGCATTACTGAGCTTGCGGACATGCCAGAGGAGGATGATGTGAGGGGTATCTTGGACCTAGAAAGCTCATTTTGGACTCGCTGTTTCTTTTGTGCCCTTTGCAGATTTACTGCCAATGAACTCCCGTACTCTTTCTCCAACGCTTCTTTCATTTCAGGGGTGACTTTCAGACATGCTTCGACGCCACCTCCTTTACCACCTGAAATGGCAAGAAGGTGGTCCATTACCCTTGTTAATGACCCTGTAAAACGGTGTTGACATAAGTTGCATGTGACGTGATTGGATTTTCCCTCGCGAGTCACATATTTCCATCCTTCTGCATTTGATTTTGGAGGTGCCATAGCAATGTATCCCTGCATTTTTTACAAATAAAAATAATTAAATAAAAAAATAAAAACAAATTTAGTCTTGAGAACTATGTTGGAAGTATTAAAATTTAAAAATTAATATTGAAATCAAATGTAGAAAAATGAAGCTATATTAAGTTAAAACAATAACAATTAACAGGTACATTACACTATATTAAATTTATTACCATACTATTAAAATTTAAATAAAATATTAATTTACTAACATGATACAAATTTATAAACACTCTAAAAAAATCTACAAAATACTTACCTCAATACAGGAAATACACCAATTAAATGCTAAGCTCCTTGAACTCCTTGTCACTATGTTGCAAGCTCACTTCAACATATATTGGCATTTTGAAATCATACCCTAAGCAATTGAAAATAGTGGATAAATTTATGAAGGTGAGAGTCAAATATGCAAATATTTAGGCTAAGAACCTGAACTAATATGACGGTCAAAACTTGACTTGTTTATTATTGTTGTTAATAGACTTTGGGCGCACAAATTAGGGTTGAAAAGAATATTTTAATGTTTAGAAAGTCGGTTTGACCTTTGTTTTGACCAAAAAACAATACAAATAAAAATTAAAAAACGCGTCAAAAAAGGAAATCCGGTTCGGAACTTGGGTTCGAACTCGAGGGTTCTCCCAGGCAGGTCGCAAGCCCCGGGTACGTGCCGGGTACGTCCACAGACTGTACCCGGCCGTTTTTAGCTGTGAGGGTCGTTTGCAGTTGGAGAACGCCTGGCCGGAACCCAAGCTCAGTGACCGGACCCGAACCCCGCTGCCGCCGCCGCCGGAAAAGCTCAGTGATGGTCGTTTTTTCCTGCTGCCGCCGTAGGAAAAGCTCGGGAACCGGTCGTACCTAGCATGTAAGGCCGTTTATTAATGGAACCATAATCGCGGCTCATGAGATATATTGCGCTAGGACAATGTGCATCTAGAAGAGCATTGTCTGCGCAATGTAGGAAAATAGTTCTTTGCACCATGGGACCTAATATGCCTTATTTAAAAATTGTCATTAACAGTAGTAAAAATACACTATGATATACAGGTTATGCACCATTACATTCGGCGAATAAGAATCGAATGTTCCGCTGGCCTGAGACAGAGGTATCGGCGATTTTTACTCGGAGGTATCTACATGAAGATGCTAGTTTACAAACATGCTTATTCTCCAAAATATTAAGTGTGACATCAGATATGCCATGATCAAAATTGTAGTCCTTTTGATGTGCGAGGAAAATTTGAAGGCATCAAGAAAGTCCAAGCCTAACATCGGCAAAAAGAGATGGAAGTTGAAATAGGGAGGAGGGAACATGCCTCGAGTGTTGAAGGATCTTGCTCTAACCCTTTTGTGACTATTAGAGACCCCTTTCGCTATATGCCTCCCCCATCTACTAACAATCAAGAAAACCGGCCTCAAAAAAGAACGATCATTGGCAAATATTTTTTCCATCTGCCACACATGCTAGTGCCTCCATGCCAACAGAAAATCAACCCATCTTGGATAACCAATGGAAGAAGCAATACAAAGCAGTTTTTGAGTACATTGCTAGATCGTGGTATGATGCAGATATCCCTTTCAATGTTTCCCGCTCACCTTATTACCAGCCTATGTTTGATTCCGTTGTTGTTGCTGGTAAGGGCTTCAAAGGCCCTAGTATGCATGACCTGAGAAGATCACTTTTGAAGAAAGAAGTTGCATCCATAGATGAATATTTGAAAAGTTCCAAAGCATCATGGGCCAAACAGGATGCACTATTATGTTGGATGGGTGGAGTGACGGCAAGAACCACACCATAATAAATTTTCTTGCCTCTTGTCCACAAGGTATTATGTTTTTGAAATTAGTAGATGCATCTGATAGTGTGGAAGATGCAAATTTGTTGTTTGAGCTTTTGGATGAGATTGTTGTAGAGGTGGAGGTGGAAGATGTTGTACAAATCATAACAAATAATGCCTCTAACTATGTTCTTGCTGGTAAGATGTTAGAGGCTAAACACAAAACAATATTTTAGATTCCATGTGTTGCACATTGCATAGACCTCATGCTTGAGGATATAGGAAAAAAATATTGGATCAAGAACACTATAGAGCATGGAAAAAGCATCACCAGATACATCTACAATCACTCATAGGTATTCAACCTAATGAGGAAGAACATTGAGGGCGGAGAACTTGTCAGGCCAGCCATCACGAGATTTGCAACAAACTTCCTCACGTTGCAATCTCTTCTTTCCCAACAACAGAACTTGAAAAAGATGTTTTCAAGTAATGAATGGAACGCATCAAAGTCGAGTCGGAAACAAGATGGGAAAGACACAGAAGAAACTTTTTGATTATTTATTTTGGAAAAAAAAAACAGAGATTGTGAAAGTTGTCAAGCCTCTTGTTAAAGTTTTGCAGTTGGTGGATGGGCAAAAATTAGCCATGGGCTATATTTATGAGGCTATGGATCAAGAAAAGGAGCAAATAAGGGTAGCATACAAAGACAAGGTAACTAAGTATGGGCCTATATGGGAGATCATAGATAATAAATGGAACAATCAACTCCATCGACTTATACATGTAGTTGGGTATTTCTTGAACCCGAAATATCATTACAGAGCTCAACTTAGAGAAGATCAAACAAGATTAGTAAAAGATGGTTTGTACGAGTGCCTAGAGTGCATGGTCCCTGATGAGATGCAACAACTTGAGGTTCACCGACAGATCAGCTTCTTCAACAGAGTCACAAATACCTTTGGGAAAAATCTTGCAAAGATTGCAAGGGTTTTAGACCAACCAGATAAGCAATTCTAAGTTTTTGAAGTTCATTTGATTAAGCTTTTAATGAATAATTATGAATTTTTAGCATAAGACAATTTAATTTGTTGAATTACGCTTTAGCCTTTAACTTATAAGTTTTACTTTTAATTTTTAACTTTGTGTTTTTATCGTCATTGTTTACTAATTAAACATTTACATTTTTTATTGCAACACATTGGTGGGATTCATTTGGTAGTCAGTGTCCTCAATTGCAAAAGTTTGAAATTAGGATCCTGAGCCAAAGTTGCAGTGCTTCTAGGTGTGAGCACAATTGGTCCGTCTTTGAGTGGATTCACACGAAGAAGAAAAATCGTTCGGAACAACAACGGTTGAATGATCTTGTCTTTTTGCAGTACAACCTTTGCTAAGGCACAACTAGTTGCTAAACCGAAGACCTGATACTAATCCCATTGTCTTGGATGATATAGATCCAACCTTAGATTGGGTAGAGGAGAGTCAGCCAACAGAGTTTGATCCCGATGACTTGGGATGGATGGGTTTGGATCAGGATGATGAGCCATTAACAGCACCGTCACCACCATCACGAAACATAGTAGGCACTAGTCGCACTCGTGCTACTCCCCATGCCAATACAGTTGTTGCAGATGTACATGAGGTTTCGGATGGGTCCGAGTCAGAGCCAGAAGCCAGTGATGATATTGATGAGGATGACCTTGAGGATCCCATTTCCAACAACGGTGCAGAGTTTGATGATTGATCATTGATGTCATCTAGTTTATTCTAGAGTTTTGTAACTTGTAGTATTTGTAATGTATCAGTGATCATAGCATGTTTTTTTGGAGACTTGGACTATGGAGGCCATTTAGCACCTCATTGTTTATGTATTTTGCTTTGGAATCTCATATATGATATATATAGTGTATTGGACTTGGAGTTCGTGCCATTTTGCTATAAACACCTTTCTTACATATATATAAGAGCAAACTTTGCATATAATGTGTGATATTGTTGGAATCATGGTTTTTAACCTTTCAAATATATTGTTTTGATTAAAAATATAAAATTTTATGTATTTTTTAGTAAGTCGGTTCATAAAGTTTGAACCGGTCTGGTTCTGGTTCGGTTCTAATCCGGCCCTCGACTAGTTCTGAGTCTGGTTCCGATTTTCAAAACATTGTTCCCAACCATATTAAGTAGCTAAGGCAATAAGTATCCTAATTGTGCTCATTTTTGTAGCAGGTGTACAATTTTCTACATAGTCGATGTCGGGTTTTTGAGTAAACCTAAGAGCTACCAACCTAACTCTGAACTTATCAATATTGTCATCATCCTTATATTTGATTTTAGAAAGCCACCTAGAGCCAACAATACTACGTTTTTACGGAGGAGAGACAAGATCCCAAGGAACTCCTCAGACCTTACCCTTCTTAAATCTTTAAAGATCACCCAGATCCCAAACTTCCATGTACAAGTAATTTGGAACTTGTACGAAAGGGTCTATGCGCCCTTTACCCCTCATAGTGTTCTTCACTCTATCAACACTTTTACTATGTTTTCAATGATGACCACAAATTCGTTGCGATATACTATGAAGCATTAAACTTCACATATGATCATTCTTTTCAACATATTGCCCATGATGACAACACATCTGAAATGACATAGTAGAAAGTAACAAATCCACAACACTTTCATACCTTTGGTTGTCCTTAACTTGTTCACCTTCCTTTATCGGATGAAGATTGGTTGAGATATCTTCAACGCTTCCAACCTTATGACTCAAAATATTTAAATTAAAACCAACATTCTCCTTCACTTTTGATTCTTCATATTCAACAAGTGGAGCTCCTTCCACCTTAACCCCATCCATATTTTGTTAACACATGCATGGAGCACCTCCATAGTTCTCAAAGTCATGTACACTATCAACTTGCTTCTTACTGATTGTTGTTCTAAAAATTCCAGCAAGCTGAATATCAACATTATCATCCAGAGATTTGGCTTCAACCACCATATTCTCTCAACAATTTTGCAATTCAATTTTTTCTTCTTTCCTTGGCTCATCTCCTTTGGCTGAAGTAAGAATTGTCACACTATTAATCTTGTCAAGTGCCTACCTCCAATAATTGTCCTGAAAATCCATCTCATATGGCAATGGCTCAATCTTTGAAATGCTCGGAGAATGGATAGGGGCTTCTTGGAAAAGATACTCTTTCCATTTGTGTCCCACTTGGCCATCTTATCCTAATTGGTTAGATAGTAATTCTCATGATCCCTCCACAAACATTGTAAGGACATGGTATGAGGGTGATACAATAAATCCTTGTTATGAAGAAGAGTCCAAACAAATTGCTTACTATTAGTTGTTGATATGAAAATTCTAGCAGACTAAAAATAATCATTAGTACCCAGTGAAGGTACACACTCAATGTGTATGCAGGTCCCCAAAAGTCTTCCTGGCAAACTCTACCTCCCAAGGAAATCTTCATGATTTGAAGGGAAAATTGTTGTTGCTACACATTCTCTTTCTGCAACATCCTACATATCATTGCCTTTACTCTAAGTTTTTGTAGGTGTTGTTTTGCTTGAGCGGCTATCAACTTAGCTTCCCTACCTCTGGTCTTAGCCATATCATCACACCTTCAGGTTGTCTCTTCATTACATCTTCTACACTTGAAAATCTGAATTCTTTTTTCTCTTTAGTCCACACCATCTTGTTCATTTGAATCCATACTCTTCCTCCTCAACTTCATGGTGGACTCCTCTATGAGTTGTTCCTTTTCAATCATCCAACGGCTCACATGATCTGCCTCATTTTTAAATCAGGGCCCAACAAGATCAAAATAATTATAGAACCATCATGATTGAGGCATACTTTGAGCAAGTTCTTTCTACTTCTAGATGATTTGATTTCCTTCTTTTTGAATCCAATAACTCGTATCACCAAAGGAATGGAATCGGGGTTCAGACGGGATCACCTTGAACAATATTGACCATGTCTTAACTCTTAGAGCCATAATTGAAGAAGCAAGGGCCATACAAGCTCTAAGGTTTATCGAGCTGTTTTGTTGACTTTCCCCAAAACCCTATTGGATACATTATTGGACACCTTCTAATCCAACAGCTTCGTGACCTCCAAATTCCATGAGCATTTGGTTCTTCTTGTGATGACACTCTATGAAAAGGTGCATTGGCCAAGTTTTAACTCCTACAAAACGCTATACCTAGGTGATATCAATAGCCTTTCCCACCATTGGTGTTAAACAATACCCACTTTCTCCTACTCTATTTGGTCATTTACATTGTTGAACTAGAAGCTATCATTGCAAATTCTGGTCTTAGAGACGATGGTTGTTTTTATATGATATCATCATTACTATTTTATTATTTGCAAAAATGATATTCATTCTCATGTCACAGGTTGTTGCAAACTCAATTCGACACCTTGACATCTTAAGATCTTTTTGTGATACTCATGAAGCTTACGAGAGTGAACTTAGCAGAAAACTAAGGTCATGGTATTTAATACAACCAAGAGGATTGCCCATGCAAGGCTAACCTCATGTTAAATGACACTTGGTGGAATTGAGTCTCCTCTTACATATTATCTTGGAGTGACTTTCACGGGCCCTCCTTTGAACATGATTCATCAGCCAGTTTGGAGAGATTATGTAAAGGTTATGCAACCTTCAATACACTTGAGAGACAATGTTTCCAGCTTCAATTTCAAGATGCCAAAGGAAAATAATTTTCCAAACTCTAGTGATCCAACAGTGTTGTATGCGATGTGAGATTTGGGGCCTGATCTTCGGCACATCTACTTGGGCTCGTGTTGATAGAGTACTCGATTCTCCATGCTACAATGACCTTTCTACCGGGCAAAAGGCTAGTTCCATATAGCAATCATCTGAGGGCTAAATTTGGCACTGTCACCCTCTTCCCTGATCCTCAACTATATTTCATGGTTGTGACTACTCCATAGACTAAGATGTATCCTAGATACACCAATTGGCATATAGATTCTCGCTTCAAGGCTCTCCAATCATCAATGAGGCTATGCTGTAATTGGGGATCCAAACCACTTGGTATGCACATTGTATTTGCAACCTTCCTCCAAATCAAGGGATTGGATATTAATCACCTTTCCTCTCACATTCTCTATTAATTCTCCCCACATGCCTAGAAGGGAAATTCATAGAGGAATTAGAGAGGAGATTACAAAGCTTACATAAATTAATTTTGAAGTTTGAACCATTAGAACCATTGCCATTGACAAAAATGCACCACTATTTGGAGCATTATCTCCAAATTGAAGACAACTAGTGTCATTCCCCCCACTCACATCAAGTACCAGTTGGGGTTTGAGATTCCCCTTGGGTCAACTACGAGTTATTCTCATAGTTATACATGGAGACAAAGCACCTACATTCCTACAACCAACGCACTTGCACACTTTGACAAAACAATGAATATTGAATCAGAGAGAGTTGACTTTATATTTCATTTCCCACCTGTACTATGAAATCCGTGGCAGGTACTATTGTCTCTTTCGAGAAACACAAGACCTACATGCATATGGGGGTGCTTATTCATTATGAAGACCAGTAAGGTGTGTTGAGTTTATTTATTATAGATGACCCAACATAGATATGGCCTCCTCAAACATCATCATGGCATCTTGGGTCTCATGAATATTGAATACATTAATACTGAATACAGCCTTCTACACTTTGAACATTGGTGGCATAAACGGGCACATGACTTCACACAATAGTCACGATCTACCATTGTGTAGAACCTTTAAGCCTTGGCACATAGATTATGAGTTGTCTTTTGTGGTTCTTTAGCCCTGTTGCTTCTAAGTATTTCTTTTTGTAATATTGTTTTTAATTTCTATCGAGTGCATTGTCTTGTTCTCTTTGCTCATTTGTAGTATTAACCTTTTTGGTTGTATCCAACACCGTCTCTGGGGTCAAACAAATTTGCCACATCCATGTATTGGATACTCCGTACCCATACCCATACATGTATCCAAAACATATCGGCAACTTAGTGAGTTTTAGTTGGTTGTAGGAGCAGAATTCATTCGGTGCAGAGAGTAGCAGAGTGACTGCAGCCCTAGGGTGATTGTTGTATATGCTCTATCAAAGCTCTTTCTAATTACTTTGGCCAAAGGGAGGAGAGAGTTGGCATTTGCCACTTCCAGCTGGTTTTCCTCACACGGAGGTTTCCAAGTTAAAACTTCTTGTGTCAATTGACTTGTGATTATTGGTCTTTGTTGTTTCAACTTCTGTTGATACAGCTACTATATTGGTTTATTTCCAGTAATAAGACCACTAATTCCAGGACTAATTGCATTCTAGTCTCCATCAAATTGAAGTTTAATACACAGTAGGACATTAAACGCATCTATAAAAACATTGAAACTTGAAATATTACAAATCATGTCAAAAAAATATTTTTTCAACTTCAAATAAAATAGGTCCATATCAACCGAATTGATTTGGTCTGCCCCATTGGTTCGTTTCATACTAAACCTTGTCAAGGTTCAACCAGACTTCGGTAACTAGGATTAAAATGCAATTAAGACTAGTCTTGGCCCTTGGGTTATGGTTAACATATGCTGTTTGATGGCCAAGCTTCCACGAAAAACTACATAGTCATTCTAACCATCCAACATTATTTTTCCACCATATTTGTACTTATGTCAATTTAAGGCTCACAAGGAGGTCGTGATCATGATTTTGGCTGCAGCCAGTTAGAAAGAAACAAATTTGTAGCACTAAGCTTGTACATTGAGAATGATAGCAAGTTTGTGTGGAGCTACATATTGTGAGTGCAACTCCTAATGGTGAACTATAAATTACATTGAATGGCAATAACTGTAAGGGTCTTAACCCTATGGAAAGTTTGATGTTGATTATATCAGTACTCCTCCCCTTCATTTGACATTAAGAACTTAAACTTTACATACCCCTAATGCTTGAGTAGGGATGCATGGCATGCTACATTATTGACATTTAATAGTTGCATTGGAACCAGCCAAGACACCTGTACATGATCTTGTAGAGGATGCACTAAGCCCTTAGGAGTTCAATTCTAAAGAGTTTTCTTTACAAAGAATTTCATCCCATGGAAATAATATTGTCACGTCTTATCAGAGGTATCTTCTCTAGTCGGGTGAGTCGCATGGTCTTCATATTCTTAATGGGATATCTTGTTTCCAGGATCCTAATAGATTTACTTTCTTTTCTCGTACCAGGGACTCGATTGCAGTGCATTATATTCATGCACTTAGGTCTTTGATTCCTCACATTCAGAATTTTCTTATCTCCCATTAGCTCCCCCTTACATTGACCTTGTTGTTTTGAGTTTCACCCTATGAATGTCCTCTCCCCTTGGATCCTCCAATATTCAGCAATCAAGATCCACTTTGATGCTTGGTACGCAATTGATTATGTCACCTGCCTTTCCTTCTTTTTTGCTACTATTCTCTCTCCATCGTCACAGCTAAAAATGAGTTTTTTATCTCAAGTTCTCCTGAAGGTAGGTCTCGACTCCATCCTCCATGCAATTCATCATTCTTAATCACCTTGTCCATAGTACTTTCCGAATGAATTTTTGGTATGCTGAAAAGTGTGAATCTACGCATCGGAGGATGTTTTGTCTTATGATTATCCCATGACCCTCTTCTTGTACCCTCCATGCATAGAAAGGATTGTTGTCTCCTATGATGGAGGAAACATGATTTCTTCAATATAAGAAACATAAGCTCATTGATACCCTCTATTGTTCCCTGAAGACATTTTGGCGTACCCTCCTCCCAAGAAGCAATCCTACTTCAGACATTTACACCTAGGTACAGGTCTCTTATGCAAGTTCTCTTTATTAATATTCTAGATTAGAAATTCACATGAGTCTCCTTTCCTCCGTATTTTATTCCCCCCATGTAACATTGGGAGAGAAAATCAGAAGTTATGTACACTAGCAAAGAAACACATTTTGATTAGGTCTGGGCTTTGTATCTCTAACATCCTACAAATTCACATACCTCCCTTATGTTAGAGCTATGTAATGAGGTTGTTTGCTCAGAGTTTCCACCCTCTTGGTTGCAACATATCATCCATTCCAATAATAAGTTGAAGGATAGTTCTAAACAAACTACCGCTGAATTATTATATTGGCCTTTTTTTAACTCTTCAGGCTATTCCTGACAATACTCATCAAAGGTCTTCCAAAGTTCGTACTCATCTTGTAGACTTTAGGAATGCCTTTGACTCTATTCCAAGACATCTACTTTTCTAGAAGCTACATGTTGGTATTTTCAATTCTTTCATTAATGTCGTCATAAAGCTCTATGAGATAATTGTCCAATTCCAAGCTTTCAATTGTCTCTCTAACTTTGTTAAGAGTAAGACTAGAGCCAAACAAAATTGCCAACTCTCTTTGGTATTTACATGAACTTTCTTTTGCAGTATGCTCATGTTGGTGCAGTTATACAATACTTCATGTTTCAATCACTATACTGCTCGTGTTGATGATGTGTTCCTCCTCTCTCACTCTCCTAACAGTTTACACAGATAACTTGATGCCCACGCTTTCTTTGGTGAGCTTTTCCAGCTTGCAGTAAACTACAATAAAATTAATGCCACAATTTTCAGTACCTCCAAAGATAGTCGTTCTGGGTTTCATTTCTCCTACAAGGGAAAGCATGTGGAGATCACAACAGCTTATACTTAGAACTGGAATCTTAGTATGCCAGCCCGTCTTTTAGTGTAAAACCTACCTCTCATGCCTTTGCAAGAGATATGCCTCACTGTTGGTATTGGAGGGACGATGCTTTTAGATACATTTCAATATATCCCATCTAGGATGTGCCGCTTCGATCCAGTCAACCTACAGTTCTTTATAGTTAGAGATTTGTAGCCAATATCCCCTCAAAGATTTGTCTCATTGATGCAATCATTAAACCTACACTTCATTATGGGTTAGATATTTGTAGCCCCAATTTGGGGTCTATTGATTGGTTTGTATGATCCGTTGCAAACAAGCAATTCCTCAATGCATTGTCTAAGCAGAGATTGTTTCCCAACACCCTCATCTTGAAATATCTTTAAGATTATTTTCTATATTCATAAACTCAGATCACTGGGTGATTTAACCATAAGCTGGGAGATACCCATATTTGGCACTTTATTCTTTAGAGGGGGTTGCCTCTTTTGATCTCCTTGGATATCACCATTGTTTATATTACGAGATTGGTTTTCTCTTTCAATCTTTCATCATCTTTATTGATTGGCTTCCTCCATTCAATCACTCCTTGGATACCCTTCCTTGTCTTCTTCCCCCGAAGGAGGTGATCAATAGAATTGGCAGAGATGACCTATATCAATAGTACATTCTTCTCACTTAAACCTTCTCCCTTGTAGTCTCTTAGCGCCAAGGTGCATTTTCTTTTCTTACATATAGAGGATGGCACCATCATTCAGCTTGACTATCTCCCGCATTGTTGGCTTGATGGTCTTAGGATCCCCCACTAGTTGACACAAGGCACCATGTTGTGTGTGGTGGAAGGATTTGCAGTTTGTTTGTGCTAGGTATTGTACAATGAGAAGCACCTTATATTCATGTTTCCCATCAACCATGATACCTCGGGGAAGTATCCTTGGTGTGACAAAGACTCAAGAGGTTCTCAGTCCACTTTCTTCTACTATCATTTTTTCTTCAAGAGGTTGTCACTTTCAAGCATAAGACTTTATAGGGAACCCCTAGACCTACTCTGTAGATTATCTCTTTCTTTCAACTCACCTCAGATGCTGGAGGCATTAAACACCCTTTTGATACAGCCAATACACACAAATGGAGGTAGATAAATGAGGCAACATTTTTCTTTGCTTATTTCTACTACGATGCCCAACCCTCTTAACTTTAATTTTCAGCATTGTGGATCTACTTTGTTTTGATATCAAGGGCCTTGTAGTTCACCTGGCCCGCAAGGCAAACCATGTGGACAAGCATGCACTGCTAGTTTTTTCATTACCTGTAGATGTTCATCAAAATTGGATGTCAGAAGAGATTCCATCAGGAGTACCTTACATCCTCCTAGGATTGTCTTGCCTGACTCCTGTAGCCTGAAAACTTCCCTATGGCCTTTTGTCGTGGTGTTCAAATATTTCATCGATTCTTCTCTAGTATCTTATTTTCTTTGAATCTCTCATAGATGTGAATATCCTCATACCCAATAGGTAAGGTAATTGGATAAGTTTGGATATAGCACAAATACATATCTAGGACATCTATTTATTTGCATATAGCCTAGCTAAGGTTGGAAGATGCATATCAGATATGCTGGTGGGAAAACACAGCCACAAAACCTAGCCAATATATTATGATGAAAACATTAACAAATATAAATGATAAATAAGAGGAGGTGATTAAGCAATGTGTTGTACTCTAATTAACCAACATGTGAGTCGTACAAAATACAAGGAAATGAACAATAAGCATTCCTTATTGTTCTGGTATGGATGCATATATACGCCACCATATCCAACCTTGGAAATAACTAAATATCAATAAATACCAAGCCTAACAAGTACATTATATCATTTAAACACATACACTACAGAAGGGTCCCAACACTTGGAGCTATATATCCAAATTTGGTGCAATGAACAAAAGGCCTCAACCAAATGATGAAGGAAAAATTAGTTGATCAAAGATAATGTACGAAGTATAGACGAGAACCTTTAGCCCAACTGTCATACTTAAGAGATCGATATCATTTTTTCCAGACTTCAAAGTAATAGGCTTCTCCAGTGTGATACTTGACTTGCTGCCATTCCCAGCTCGACTTCCTACAAGTATAATTCAACTATCACAAAACTTTACTCAAATGATTTGACTTAAATACAAAAAATTGCAAAATTTATAAAGAATACATGATATTAATGCCTTCCAAAGAGTGGATGACCTAGAAATAGCAAATAATATTAGGATATTTTTCAAGATTTATAATTACAAAAATGAAAAGCTCCTTGGTACCTGACCACTATTAGAAGTACTTTCAGGAAGTAAAATTCAATATTCTCAGTGCTAATCAATGCTCTTATTTATAGACATCAAGATATCAAAAAGTACATCAAGTAAACATATGCATTAGAAGACAAAATAGTTGCATACAAACATCTAAGCGCTTAGTAGATACATAAAATGGTGATATTTAATCCTATAAGAAACCATACAAATAAGCGTGTAGGTAGTAAGAATCCCTATTGCATTTGCATGTTAAATTTGATATGAAACAATTGAGAAAAAGAAATAATAAAATTGTCGGAAGGTCAAATTATAAGGAATATCAAGGCCATTGATACCCAAGGCTAGAAAAGGGGTCTTATAGAAATACAAGTAAAAGAAGAAAGAAAAAGCTTGAGCAGCCGAATAATGGAGGATTACAAACAAATATTTGCAGAACAAAAAGCAGCACAGATATCCTATTTGTTAACAAATAAATTAAAATACAGTAAGCTTGTAATGTGTTTATTATTTACACAAAAATAAGACAACTCTATCATTCCCTAATGCTAGAAGCCAAACAAGAAACGAGATAAAATGGCCATTTATTAATATTAACTTCAAAATGAATATTATTAAATCTACATCAGACGGTGTGAATGGGTACATTGGGGTAGACTCTGCAGAAGGGACAAATTCTATTAGAAATAAAAATTACATGTTTAAGGTAATACCTTTCTACTTGATGAATTCCCTCCCCCTTTCATAAGATTGGAGTTATCATTTCAAACTTGATTTCAGAATTTGTGTTGCAGTCCTAGATAATAGCATTCATTAAAATCAGAAGTGCAAAGGATGAATATTAAACAATTTCATTCAAGAGCGGTTTTGAATAAATCAATGCAATGGAGGATGTCTTTGAAAAACAATTCTGGAAGGAAAAGAAATGGAGCAGGAGCTTTCTCCATAAGCTCGTAGTTAGATTATATGCTCAGGCATCAGGGATCATTGTATGAAAAGGAAAGAAAACCATGGGTGGTTTCAGCAATTATTTGATGGCAATAGAAAGAGAATACCTTGGAGATTTTCTTAATAAGCATCAACTTCAAAAGAAAGAGGCACAAATTCAATGCATGTGACTTGGTTACTAAAAGGAAAACAATGATAAAGTTTGTAGTGATACATAGGATTGACAAAATACTTACATTTTAATGGAAGAAATGACAATGAATTTGTTTTGCAATGGAAGATTGTATGTGCAATTGATCTCAAATTTACAACATGACTATTCCACAATATTTTACATGCTTCAAGTACAACTCTGAATTTTAGTAACACAAACATCCGCAAACAATTGAGCAAACAACAATGTACAACATAATAAAGAACGTGATTAAAGGGCAAGTAGCTTGCAAAATAATCTATAATGAAAGATGTTTGAAATTTTCAAAAACAATAACCAAACATTTTCGTTAGTACCATAACTAAATACAAGGAAAAAGTATACTAACTATGCAGAGTTGCATGGATACAGATACGGCTAGTTTTAAAGGCCCCCAATATGGATAGAGTTGGATACAGCATATTATATATATATATATGATAAATTAAAAAATTATATTTAATAATAATTATCAATTTTCGAATATAAACTAATTTACAAATTAGATTAAAATTACACATAAATTACACACTCCCAACCCACATGAAATGTAGGAAGTTAGATATTCAATGAATAAATAAATATTTGCAGGTAGTTTAGGTCAACGGAAAATAGACAAAATGAAAGAAAAGAAGCAGAGTAGTCCAAAGGAAACAAATCAAAAGAATTACAAGTTGAACAAAGCCAATCTGAATGTTTGAAGTAAAAGAGAGAATCAACACTCTCACCTCCATGTCCTCACTTCTTGCTGCTAAAAAGCATTATAAAAGGTCATTTGCAGTTTAAAGCAATTTTTTTAGCCTTTTGAAAGGGATTTTTGTTAATTTTTTTTACTTTTAAATCAGATACAGCTATAGTTCGCCGGCATACTGTATCTGGTTATTTCTGATACAGCCCAGTTACGAATTCGTATTAGATACGACTGGGTACGGTTTCCGCACCATATCTGAGCTGCATCATGCCTGTATCTGTATTTGCCCCGTGGTTACATGCACCCTAGTAGTAGGTGTGTTGTATTCTGCAACCCTAAACTATGGAAACAATTAGTTCTTGATTGTGATTGTTACTTGGATAAGGGGCAGACTTCTCCCTCAAATTGTTCGAAAAAAAGAAAAAAAAGTTGCTCTCATGATAAACAAATATTATGAATTCAAAAATGCTTTCATTGCGACTCTTTTCCTTTGTTTGCATATTTATACAGAAGTCAAGGTAAATAAGTCAGGAAGGAGATATTTGAAGTATTCAACAAGGAAACATAACACTGTAACTGACCTTTGCATCTACTGTAGTAACCCATGGATTTTGCCAATCATGCCTATAGACATGTTAGTACCAGAGAGAGTGAGGATGCTAACACCAAATCTTGCTTTTGGATTCAAAAAGCATTTGGTGCAGGTAACACCCCATAAACCACCTCGTTCTCGCAATTGATTCCTTATTTTCCATATTAATATCAAGAATGTACTAATAGCTTGTAAATTAACAAACATCACATAGATAACAACCATGAGCTAGAGGGGGGCCACATGGCATGACATTGAAAATGTCGACAATGTTAGTATCAAGAGACAGAGGATGCTTACACATGAACCCAACGACTTACACCCCAAATCCTACTTCTAAATTGGCAAATATATTAGTGCATGTAATCCCCCCCAATAATCCACCTCTTATGCACATTGCTATCCACATCGGATTATTAATGTCTACAAATTACTAAAGTAGGTTGATGGTTCTCAAAATAGCAGCAAGTTGAGGAGTGTAAAAAATTTGAAGAGCTAAAAAAGTAACTAATACTAAAATGGAAAAGCATAACTAGAGGGTCTGAACTCAAACTGAGTAACCCCTGGACAAGTCAAAAAAGATAAATCCATATGGTCCAAGTACAAATGATCATGTGAAAGGAAGGTCCCTCAGTGTACACAAAAAGGGAGTGGATAGAGACCAAAACTAGTTGGAGACCATGGCTGGAGATCAAAGTTGGCTCTCATCTTTGTCAAAATCCAGAGCAGAAGAACCAACAGCTTTATCATACATTATCACGAAAGAATCAATGCAATATTTGATGATGCCTGCGGGAAATTGACCCAGGCTAAGTGTGAATAAATGGACTCACACACTAGACAATCCTAGGAGGAAGCAGGCTCATATACCAACAACTTAAAACTTAGACTACACCTTATAATGCAAGGAATCCTTGCAATAAGTGAGGACTCGCATGTCACAAACTTAAACTTAGATCCTACCTTGCAATGCACTTTATAAAATGGAATAGAATAAGCATTTATTTTTACTAATTGAGCAAACAGGAAGAAATGGAATCTCAAAACCAGTGGTTTTACTACAAGGATTGAAGTTGAATCAATTCTTTGTAAAATATAGATTTGGGAACAGAACCTTTGGTAAATAAATACAAAATTCAGCACAAACTGGAAGAAATAGTATGGCATGCCTAGAAGGTTTGATAGAAGGATTGAAATTGAACCTTTCTTCGTAAAATACACATTTGGAAAGGAATCCTATAATAAAAGGAAACAGATCGATGACAGTAACCTTGCATCCCTTCCCTTACACCCGTTCTTGAATATCTTTTATGCCTTCATTTAGTATTTATTGGGATGTTAAAAATTTAAAACCCATAAGGTGGAAAGAGTTTAAATGAATAAAAGAAGATGGAATAGCCTACACTAATCATCAACATAAACCCAGACGGGAAAAATGAACATAAAATAAGCACTATATTTTGCATGGAACTTCACTCTTTTGCTATTTTCACTCTTATTTCTGCACTTTGTTCAGAAGTTGGTTTGCATGAAAAACAACAAAAATTAGACAAGCCTATGATGATATTCTTGTGTTCTCCAATGACATTAAATGTATATTACACAGTGCCATACATCAGAGTTTCATAAACCTTAGGTATTTTTTTTTTAGCCTAGTCAGTTTTAAGATTGATAAGCTGCTTTTTCAATTACCTGCAAATTGTCCATTGATAAAAACATGTAAATCATGTCCCAAGGAGTCCACATGAAGAACCGGTTGCATACCATCCTTGAGAAAAGCTTCATTACTATCAACTTGGATACTGGCAAATAACATGCAATTTGTCATATTTAGTAAGATTTACAAAAGCAATGGAAGCAATTGCCAGCCTGCATACAAATTTAGTAGATTCTTAACATTGCTAATATCACTTGCATCATTTTCCAATTACTTTAAGAAAAGTAAATATCTGCTGATGATGTTAAGCGTTATGCCTTTTCTTTTGTTATATAAACTTGGTCAGACAATACTATAACTTTATTTCCTTGCTTCCACTCAGGACTTGCAACTGACAAGCAAAAAATTGAATGCAGCTGTAACAAATGACTTGTTACCTTGTTGTGTACCATAAGTAGTCACTAGAATCTGCAGTTGTATTTATTTGATCTACCAAGCCAGACTTGGAGAATCCATTGCTTCCCCAAACTCCTATTGGCTCCTGCAGCCAACTCCAATTTGAGCTTAGTATCTCAGTGCCTGCTGTTTTCATGGAACTGGAACCTGCCAATGTTGAGTTTGCAAACTCCATTTGTATAGAAGTTGTCTGGGAGCTAATCTGCAATCATTGAGTACAATTACAAATATGGAATACATGTTAACATTCCACCTCCAGATAGTGGCAACTGCCTTTTTTGTGTAGAAACAAGGAAAATGATTATGGTCAGTGCTGCAAAAATGCAGAGTAGAGCTGTAAAGGACTCACCATACAAAAAAATGCATCTTATTGAGCCAGAACATGAGAAGCAACTTTCCACAAAGCGACATTCTTGTGTGCAAGTTCTGACTATGCTAACATTTTTAAATGTTATAATCGTTACCCCATAAAAGTCGAGAATCGATTGTAAAATCCTTGTTAACATGAATCGAAATCCTACTTAGATCCTCCTCAAATGATGCACTTTTAAGAAACAGTGATACTAGGAAGACATTATTTCGCAGCATACCTGGTTGTACCAGACTCCTAGTGAAAGAAGCTTGCTTTGTTCCCACCTTTTCATTCTTCACAAGCACTATTTGATGTATTACCCATGGTCCCCCAAAAACAAAGGCACGATTACTAAGTAATGCATGCTAGTAAAGTTTATGTTTTCAACAATTTAAATGCCAACGCTAATAGGTTCACTGTATGAATTAAATTGATCTTCTTTCACTGTATGAGTTAAATTGGTCTTCAATAATACTTGGCTACTTTGTGTCTCTTGTCTAAGATCTGATTTGAGCATTAAAAAAAAAACTTAAATTAATTAGAGCGCCCTCCTACATCTGGCAATTATCTTCAATATCCAGCATTTGGTGTTATCAAAATTACCTATCATGTAGAATTTGCAAGGTTACCAGAAGAGAGCATTGACATGATTATTCGTCACAGGTAAAAATTTGAGACACGTCAATGGTATAAACATTTATTGAAATGTTATATTCACCATAATAGATCAACAGTTCAATTTGAATTTTGAATTAATTTTCCACAAAATTCTAGGATGTTTGTGGTGGATTTTACTTTTCAAACAAATAAAATGTTAGTTTTAAGGTTAGCTTCTTCTCAATGCAATACTGTATTACATTCTCTGGTGTCAACTGCGTAATGATGTTTTTGTCCAATGTTTCAGATCCCGCTACTAGATCCATCCTCTGTATTGGCCAATGCTTCATTGTCTTTTCCCTGAAAGTGGATCCACTAGTGGGATCTGAAACATCAGACGAAAACATTGTTATGCAATTGAATCCAAAGGATTTTATAATTATAAAGTTTGCAAGATTCACTCGAAAGAGGATACCAGCCAATGTCACACAACAAAGGGATCCAAGGGGTACAAAAGAATTACCTTAGCCTTCACTTGATAACATTACATAAAACTGTAATTTATTTAGTATTTCCATTCTTTTTGGAACTAGGGCTTTACAAGTTTTTTAATTTCGGGAGTTGTTTTTTGTGATTTCTACGCCATAAAATTTATAGCTTCTCTTGGATTGTAACATATTAGTGCCTTAAACACACGCCAGAACAGTTTCGAGCTGTGAGAGCCCTGCTCTTGTATTTTATGTTAGCTTATCACTCGGGTCTCGTGGGATCACATGCAGGACGGGTGCGACCGGAGCTGTAGTGCATGCTGGGGACAATGAACTGCAGTGTCAGCACAGGGAGACCCCTCGACAATCAAGGTTAGAACTTGGAGGATGTTAAGAAGCATGTGATTGCAATATGCCCTGAGCATCACCAGCTCAAAAATCTAGATGCATAAGAAGTGGAGTGTTCATTTTATTCTTTGGGATAAATAATGATCTCTTTATGCTGGATTGTCCCAAATAATTTAATCTATTCGTGTATCAGTTTCATCACAATACTAGATTATTAAGAGAGATAAATTGGAGTCAGTTTCTCTTTTTTCTTCACGTCAACTGTAGAGAATATATCTATTGTTCTGAAGGTTTGTAAGAACACCGTGTGGAAACTATTTTTCTAATTCTAACCTTGTAAGCCATAAGGTAGCATCTGTAGCTATTCCCTGAAGGCTATTAGAAGTTGCTGCAAATTGTCTGTTATTGAGATACCCTGTCATTTATTTTCCATGAAAAGAATAATCAGCTTCCCTGAGAATAAAATACACAAATTTGTATTTGAAAAATATTCTTTGCCACTAAAACAGAACCTGGGATTTTGTCGCTTACAGGGAGATGTTGTGTAATGCATTTGCATTCAATATGACGTTACAGGAAAATCGAATTAAAGATGTTATAGAAAACACGTACTGATTTGTCACACTAACTCCCATCATTTGGAATAGAAAGAAAGAAATTATATTAATGTCCAAGTGATCAAAGTAGGGAGATTGGACTACAAGAATACCTTTTA
Organism: Taxus chinensis; assembly: GCA_019776745.2. Lineage (NCBI taxonomy): Eukaryota > Viridiplantae > Streptophyta > Pinopsida > Cupressales > Taxaceae > Taxus > Taxus chinensis. Next base: position 229,471,741 of record CM034150.1, read on the forward strand.
AATATTTATCTTCGTGGCAGTTTCCCCTGCACAGAGTATTTAATACTCGAGCCATCCTTCAATGACTGTTTTCCATGAGTAGTCATTTCTTCTATGACCTTTCATTCATGTACATTGGTAATAACCACAAGGTGAGAGAACCCGATAGCACACAAACACCTCTAAGCATTGCTCATAACAGAGAGGAGGATGTTAAGACATGAACCCGGGTACTCGCACCCCAAAGTCATGCCTCCCTATTGGCAAAGCTTTTGGAGCATGGAATGCCTCATAAGCATACCATGTCTCACAATTATTTCCAATGTGGGACAATCCATAACTAACACTTTTTTATATTTATAAAGTCCTACAAGATTCAAGTGTAATCATGAAAGTAAAGATAAAACAAGTACAGTTCAAGAGTTCACTTTTAATGTTCTGGTTCAGATCCTATCCATGTCTCCTACACATTTGGCTTGAAACCACTGTTGGTTAATAAAACACTCTAACAAGATACAGAACCCATCCCAAAATTTATAAAACCTGTAAACAAGCACACATACACAACAGAACTATAACTATAGTATCTTTTATCTTTCTCTGTTCAGTGAAAACAATGCATCATAGTTTGAATCCATACTTGTGCGGTATTTAAGACAACGTTCTTGCAATCTGGAAGGATGCTGACAGACCAAGCAGGCAAATGATAAGAGATTCCATTGAACTTCACAGTTGCATCAGATTGAGTGTCTAGATTAGCAAGAAATGTCGCACAGGTCCCCAATCCTGCTGAGTAAACATGTGCCTGAAAAATCAAAATCAGATGTTATAAAATTTCATTTTGTCTCTATGATTTAGTAGTATACATATGCAGTTGTATTCAACACACCGCCAACAATCATATGCAATTTTAGAAGGATTACAGTGTCATTGTGTAGTCAATATGAAAATTAAAATGCCTTTAAAACTAGACTGCAATTAAAACTAAATGGTATGCTGGCACTTAATGATATGCAAGTCGTTAAACAAAGTCTTTGAAACTTTATTCTCTATGCTATACAAATCTACTAATTTTATCCAGCATTAACCAAATTGGATCCAAATCTAATCAAGCTAGGAATCCTATAATAGAACTTGTCCAAACAGAGGACCAGCAATGGTTGCCAAAATTCAAGTACCATAAGCAGGTCACAACATAGATCTATCATGGATTGGCTTTAGATAGAAATGTCATTTTGGATTAACTATCAGCTATCTTAATTAAGCATACTTAGTTGCAACCACTCATCATGCAATTAGTTAGCGCTTATTATAACATCACAGGTTAAATATATCAACATGCATTGAAATGGAATCTTTCAAGTTCAACATTTCTTCATTCAGCTTTATCATTTTTCTCAGCTCAAAGATGGCATAAACTAAAACGTTCTAGACTTTACTTGTATTATCTAATAGTACAGAGATATAGCTTTAAGAAATATTAACAAGAATGTTACCAAGACAAACATTCAAGCTCTTCACTTACATAATCAACATATCTCATTATCTTTGAACTTAAAACACAGTATATGATTTTACATATTATCACTCCCTTCACAGATGAAAAGACAGACTTGGAAATATCAAGTGGTAATTAAACCAAGGAGCATTCTCATTGATGAATAAAAAATTGTACAGCTAAGACAAATACAGAGCCATGTACAACAATTATTTGAAATGCCCTAGACTGCTACTTGCACTTCCTAGTGCCCTTATGAATTTTTCACATAGTCCATCTCCAATATCTTGAACAATTCCCTCTTTAGTCCACTAAATGGGCTGATGATGGGAGACTGTATTCCTTGTTTCCCCTTGTTTCTAAGGATAGAAAGGGCCAATTTCACTAGAGCAATCAGCGACTGACTAGCATAGCTTGACTACACGTGCTACTTCCTCAAAAAGCCAAAACATGTCAATGGCCTCAACAATGTAATTGTGTGATCCTTTGAGGAGGTAAAAACATCAGATTTCACCCTGAAATCTGGGACTACCCATTTGAAAAAAAAATCGTTCTTTTTAAAATAACGGGTCTTTTTGTGTTTTTATTGCCAGAAGATGTATGTATTATGTTAGGATATTCCCAGTGAATCATATGAGCCAATTTCGACAAATACCCAGATGCCCAAACTCATTTTATCCCTCCGCCAAGTTTTGTCTGTGGGAAATTTTTATTTAATTATTTATTGAATAAATAATGCCTTGTTTGAAGTAAATTGTGCTCCGGTTGAATCCTGTTGAAGTTTTGCATGCCAGTATTCACTCATCTCATTAGGGTTTTCACCAGGAATGAATTCAGGGCATTGTCTGCAACTTCTGGCAACGTTTTTCGCTTTTATTTATTTCTTTTGCGTTTTTCTCCGGTTTTCTACATTTGTTTCTCTGTGAAATTCCCCTAGGTCAATTCCTTCACCAGTATAGTCTGTTTAATTGCCTGAAGCATCTGGAGATCATCTACCGACACAGCACCAGAAGGAATCAGCCTCAAAATGCAAACTGCTAACCAAAAATGATGAAGTCATGCACAAAAAGCCTCTCCCAGGCAAGTCACATTTTCTGGAATTAATGAGTGTAAGCTGCAATGGGATTTTTGGTAGCTGCAGGCAGGTGGGAATTTATTACCTGCCTTGCAGGGTGAAAATTCCCATGAAGTCAAAGTCACTTAAGCTGTGATGGGAAAATTAGAGGCGGCAGGCAGGCGGGAATTTCTTACCTGCCTTGCAGGGTAAAAATTCTCATTATATAAAGAAAAATCACTTAAAGCACCGATGGGAATTTTCTGCCTGCCTAGCAGGCTAACTTTTCCCATCAGAAGGTTTTATTCACCCAAACAAGTCACACTTTTTCAAAGGGGGCTAATTTTAATGCAAGTCGCACTTTTTGGAAAGTCACTTAAGCTGCAGTGGGAAAATTAGAAGCAACAGGCAGGTGGGAATTTCTTACCTGCCTTGCAGGGTAAAAATTCCCATGATGAAAGTCAAATCACTTAAGTGGAAGAAGGGATTTTTAGAGCTGCGGTGCAGGGTGAAAATTCCCATCAGAAGTTGACTTCTTAAATTTAGAATTCACCCATGCCAAAAAGTGTGACCCATTTGGGCATTAAACAATGCTTTTAATGATATTTATTAATAGTTTTTTTCCTAATTTTGGCGCCATGGATAGGAAAAGTCAATGCATGAGGACGAGCCAAAGTGAACTGAAGGTAGCATGCTAAAAATAAATAAATTAAATTTATTTAATGGCAGCCAGCAGCATGCAAAAATAGGCGCCCAATTTGGGTGAATAAACATCATTGTTTATTAATTAATTACCAGGAATAGGAGGGGCAATTATTAAAAATAGAATGTTGAGGAGTTATATAAGCATGGGCTGCCATAGTGAAGATGTAATTAATTCTTTTTGCAAAGGATTGCAGCCCAGACAGTTTTGGCGCCCAAGGAAGGAGGATTTTTGCATCAAAAAGTGTTTTTCATTGCCAGAAAGCTTCAAAGTTTGGCGCCTAGGGTTGGAGGAGTCTTGATTTAAGCCTTGTTAATTATCTGCATGTTGGTATAAGTGCCCAGGTGAAGTTAAAAATATTTATGCTTGCTTTGCATGCAAGCAAAACCTCAAATTTTAGGGCAGCAGGCTTTATATGCAGATTTTGGTGATAAAAATCAAGTATTCATGCCATGGACTCCATCTTTGTCTGAATAAATTATCATTCATCACAGGTGCTCAAATCAATGTCAAGTACATTGAATATATCTTCCGAATCTGAAGAAGTTTCAGATCTGCACAAATGGATCCAATTGCAAGGGATTCCGGCAGGATTAAAAGAAAAAGAGCTCACAAAGATTGTTTCAGCCATAATGAAGCATGATGAAAGAGAAGGATCAGCAGAATCATGCATAGCTTCCAGATTTGTTGAAGTCAATGATACAAACATAGGCCCTAAACCTATCACCGATTTAATTGACAGATCCAGATCTCATAATTGCAAAGGCTTCCGGCAAAAAAGTCATCCTCTTGTTTCTGACACAGCCCATGTAGAAGTCATTGCATGGGAAATTCCTTCCAGGATCTTGTGCATGTGCTTCCAATCTTTTAGTTGAAGCCTTCATCGAATTTACTTTGCATGTACTGAAGAAGAATTACAAAAGCTTCAAGGATAAGAGGGAAGACAAGGCAAAGACAATACCCGCAAGAAAATCACAGTCACTTGCTTCCAGATCCAGCTTGGTGAGAATCAAAGACAAAAGAGTCAACCGCATGCAGAATATGGAAAAAGAACAAGACTGGAAGTGTTGCAGCTTTCTTCTAATTTCTTTTCTCTCTTTCTCTCTTATTTTCTCCGACAAAGTAATTGAGCAATCAATTAAATTATAAAACTTAAGTGATTGGTTTAAAAGTCGTTACTTGAAGAAGTCAATTACTTGGAGATAGGTGGCAGACATGCAAAATAGAAGGTTCTATTTTCAGTTATAAATCATGCATGTCATGCAAAGAGGAATTCTAGGAGGAAGATTGCCAGTTGTTTCCCTTTTCATAGCTTCCGCATGTCAGAATTCATTTAAAGTTTCCTATTTGTAATTTCTCTTTATACACTATAAATAGAGGAAGAACCTACGGGTTAAAGGAGAGAATTTGTAAGCAGCATTCTTGTGTTCTAGACTTTGTGCTGAAACCCCTGATAGCTAATTGAAGCAGAGGAATAGAAAGGAGCATATTTCAGAGAACTTTGTGTCAACGGTGCATTTTGTTTCTAACTTTCTGTCTAAGATCTATTCATAAACTTTGTGTTATTTTAGATCTAGATCTGAAAGTTTCCTTTGCTTCTAACTGTGTATGTCAAGATCTATTTGTTCTATCTATGTGCATGCAATCAACTCTATAAACTATTGATTGGGTTGCACATCTTCTCTCCTTTCTTTCCCTGTTTTTCCTATTATTTTCTTCTTCTCAGATATTTCCTTTCTTTTACAGTTGCTTACTTGCTGCAAAACTATATAGCTATGGTTCATGAGCTACATGGTTAAAGTAATACCCACAAATAGATACTAGCATATATAACTGACAAAATCTTACACGGGAGCCTCACCGGTAAATGAGGGAGATTTATCTCATGACTGCCTAGGTTTTCAGCTATGCAGAAAATCTAGCCAACAGTTTTTGGCGACTCTACTGGGGAACAACTATCTTTGCAGATCATAGCTTATCTTTTGCAGATCAGAGTGTTTTCTCATTCAACTCTCAACCTGGTTGAACATCCATTCACCCGATCTGTGAAGGCACAAGGAAGGACTGATCATTTCTACAGATTGCAGGAGCAATTCAATTTCAATCATCCTCCTCAAGTTAGAAGTCGCAGATCTAGTCTTTCACCAGGAAGAAGAGTACACACTCATCCAGATCCGGATCATCTTCAGCATAATCCAGCAACTGGAATTATTCACCAAGTCTATTCTCAAAGAAGATGTGCTCCATTCATCATGATGCAGAATCAACCACTTGCCCCTACAACACCTGTTCCATGGGATGCAGCCTTTGGACCTCTGAATCTTGACTCCTCCTATGCATGATCTACCTAAAGGGACAAGAAAGAATTTTCCGAAATTCTTTGGAGATGGAAAAGCAAAATCCAGATGACCACTTGGCTGCATTTTTCATATCCTGTGGAGTGCTTGCAGTCAAACATGAAGATGTATCTGTCAGACTCTTCATAGAGACTCTGCATGAGTTGGCGGGAGAATGGTTCTACCGGCTAGCTCCTGCACCATAACCAATTGGGCTACTATGTGGGATGCATTCCTGAAAAGATTCAAGCTAGCTGAAGATTCCAATACCTTGATCACTCAACTAACTCAGCTAAAGAAGGAGCCACATGAGCACATGTGGGATTTAATTACAAAATTTCAAAGAATACTTTACAAAATTTTGGCATCTGCTTCTCTGAATGACGAGAAACAAACTAAATTCTTCATCAATGCATCACTTCCTGAAGTAAGTTATCAACTGCGAAGAGCACGTCCTGCTGACTTGTTAGCAGCCCAAAACATGGCGGTTGAAATTGAAGACGACCTCATCATGGCTGGAAAGATAAAGAGCAACACTTCTAGAGCTGAAAGTTCATCCTCTGCTACTACTTCCGATTCACTATTGCAAAAGTTAGCAAATGAGATGTGCAGATGAAGAAACAAATGACTCAAATGGCTCAAGGCAACAACATTGCCCCTGCTCGAAATTTCAACAACAACAACCGGAACCGCATTGTTGGTTCCCAAAGATTAGCAATTGAAGTTGCTCCCAGAAACAACATGGAGATGAATGAAGAAGACCAGGAAGCTGACACTGATCAGCTTGAGAATGATGATTTTGTAGGTCCTGCTGGCGACTCCAACATTAATTACCTAAACTACAAATCTGAACATGACGATGAGAAGCTTCATGAAGATGATCATGGTCATACATATGCAGTATTTACAAGATCACAAACTCGTCAAGCTGAGGCATTAGCTGATGAACAAAGAAGGGGCAACCCTTTACCTTCTTCTTTAGCTCCCAAAAATAAGAATGCGAGTTCTTCATCTCAACCACAGAAAGCAGCTCAGGTATCTGAATCTATTCCTTCTTTCGACATTATTGATCATGCAAAGAAAACTAGAGTTCAAATGTCAGAAGCTGAATACTTGAGAGCCTTTCCTGAGCAGTTAAATAGGCTAGTCAAATATGTGCAATCACCAGGACAATCCAATACATCAAAAGGCCTTTTGCCTAAGCCCAAAGATACTCCTCCCCAGAACAACACTGCAGTTGTTAAATCCTCACCATCTTCTGAAAGAGTGGAACCATTCTATGTTTCCCTATTGCTTAATGGTTTCAAGTTAAGCAACTGCATTTTAGATTCAGGTGCTTCTGACAATGTCATGCCAGCTAAAGTTGCAGATGCTCTTGGGCTTACCTTGACAAAGACCATAAAAAGGTGCTATTCCATGGAGAGACAAGTCCCTTTAATCTAGACAAATCAAAGATGCACAAGTTGTTCTGGCAGCTTTTCCTGACAAAAGATTAAAGATGACAATCTTAGTTGCAGATATTCCTGTCTCCTATGGGATGTTACTGAGCAGAAACTTCTGCAAAGAGCTGCGAGGAGAAGTAAAGATGGATTGGTCCTGTGCTCATATTCCTATCAAAGGAATTAATCAGAAGCTAGAGCCAGAAAAGAAGTCCAAGTACATGGTGACAAAATCTGAAGATCCTAGATCTCAGATTCTTTTTCAGGGGTCTGACCATGGTGTATACTTCTTGGAAATGGATAAAGGCATTCCAGAGCCAGAACTTCAACCAGAGCCAGCACAAGAAGAGGAAAAAGTTTGGACTCTGGAGTTTAAAGGCACCTATTGTTCTTTTGGATCAGGAGCCGACGTTCTACTAATATCTCCAGATCATGAGATATTCCCATACTCCCACAAGTTGATGTTTGAGAACACCAACAATACAGCGGAGTATGAAGCATTGCTGCTAGGAATGGAGCAAGCTAAAAAGAAAGGAGTAAAACTCCTCAAAGCCCAAGGAGATGTTGAACTTCTAGTAAAGCAAGTTCGAGGGCAAAATCAAGTCAAAAGGAGATAAGCTGAAGCATTATAGAGATAGAGTGTTTTCTGCCACTTTCAATTTTGTAGCCTTCTCTATCGACTTCATTCCAACCAATCATAACTCCAAAGAAGATTCTTTGGCAGTCACAGCTGCACTATTGAATCCAGATAGACCACCGTCCATATTCAGACAAGGAAACTATAAAGTGGAGATGGTCTACTGCCCCAAAGTCCCTGATAATGTTGAACAATGGCAAACTTTCAATGATGACAAACAAACATCTGCATGTCTGAAACAAGACAACTTTGACAGGTTGTATGTTGAAGGGAGTAAATCACCACCACGACAAACAGTCACAGGCAAAACTGATCCAGGTTATGATGACAATAGTGGAATAATCCAACCAAAAGGTAACAAAATCTCCAAGGGTTTAGTTTCCTTAGTGGAGACTTTCAACAAGCATGATCAGTACCTGAAGAAGAACAAAGAATATGGTGATAGTTCTTCCTCAGAAATGCAGTAGGTAAATCTGGGAACGAAGGAAGTTGATGCAGACTTATCCACCACAGAGAGAAGAAAGGATGAGCCACCACAAGATGAAGTTGATAAGGACTTGCCCAAGGTATTTGACAAGAAGGCCAGAGAAAGGAAGTTCGAGATCGGAGACTGGGTACTCTGGTGGGACAAGAGACATGAACCGAAGGGCATGCACGACAAATCTGATTCACTCTGGAAAGGGCCCTTCATGATCAAAAGAGCTGTCGGAATGGACACTTTCTTCCTTGCCTACCAGGATGGAATTGAGTTACCACTACCTTTCAACGGGCAACATTTGAAGCTTTTCAGAAATTAAAAACAGGGAAAAACCTGTTTGTATATAAATAAAACTTTGTTGTTTTCTTTTTTTTTTTTTGTTTTGTTTTGTTTTTGTTTTCCTGACCCCGAGCCCAATGGACAAGATACGAAACCAGAGATGTTGGGATCTCATCTTCACTCTTTTCATTTTGATAGAAGTAAAGATGTCCACAGACGGAGCTGACTGGTGTCCCCAGATTTCACCCTGAAATCTGGGACTACCCATTTGAAAAAAATTCATTCTTTTTAAAATAACGGGTCTTTTTGTGTTTTTATTGCTAGAAGATGTCTGTATTATGTTAGGATATTCCCAGTGAATCATATGAGCCAATTTCGACAAATACCCAGATGCCCAAACTCATTTTATCCCTCCGCCAAGTTTTGTTTGCGGGAAATTTTTATTTAATTATTTATTAAATAAATAATGCCCCGTTTGAAGTAAATTGTGCTCCGGTTGAATCCTGTTGAAGTTTTGCATGCCAGTATTCACTCATCTCAATAGGGTTTTCACCAGGAATGAATTCAGGGCATTGTCTGCAACTTCTGGCAACGTTTTTCACTTTTATTTATTTCTTTTGCATTTTTCTCTGGTTTTCTCCGCAGTTTCTCTATGAAATTCCCCTAGGTCAATTCTTTCGCCAGTATAGTCTATTTAATTGCCTGAAGCATCTGGAGATCATCTACCGACACAGCACCAGAAGGAATCAGCCTCAAAATGCAAGTTTCTAACCAAAAATGATGAAGTCATGCACAAAAAGCCTCTCCCAGGCAGTCGCATTTTCTGGAATTAGTGAGTGTAAGTTGCAATGGGATTTTTGGTAGTGGCAAGCAGGCGGGAATTTCTTACCTGCCTTGCAGGGTGAAAATTCCCATGAAGTCAAAGTCACTTAAGCTGCAATGGGAAAATTAGAGGCGGCAGGCAGGCGGGAATTTCTTACCTGCCTTGCAGGGTGAAAATTTTCATTATAAAATAAAGAAAAATCACTTAAAGCACTGATGGGAATTTTCTGCCTACCTAGCAGGCTAAATTTTCCCATCAGAAGGTTTTATTCACCCAAACAAGTCGCACTTTTTCAAAGGGGGCTAATTTTAATGCAAGTCGCACTTTTTGGAAAGTCACTTAAGCTGCAGTGGGAAAATTAGAAATCACTAAAGCAGGCAGGTGGGAATTTCTTACCTGCCTTGCAGGGTAAAAATTCCCATGATGAAAGTCAAATCACTTAAGTGGAAGAAGGGATTTTTAGAGCTGCGGTGCAGGGTGAAAATTCCCATCAGAAGTTGACTTCTTAAATTTAGAATTCACCCATGCCAAAAAGTGCGACCCATTTGGGCATTAAACAATGCTTTAGTGATATTTATTAATAGTTGCTTTGCCTAATTTTGGCGCCCAGGATGGATAGAAAGTCAATGCATGAGGACAAGCCAAAGTGAACTGAAGGTAGCATGCTAAAAATAAATAAATTAAATTTATTTAATGGCAGCCAGCAGCATGCAAAAATAGGCGCCCAATTTGGGTGAATAAACATCATTGTTTATTAATTAATTGCCAGGAATAGGAGGGGCAATTATTAAAAATAGAATGTTGAGAGTTATATAAGCATGGGCTGCCATAGTGAAGATGTAATTAATTCTTTTTGCAAAGGATTGCAGCCCGGACAGTTTTGGCGCCCAAGGAAGGAGGATTTTTGCATCAAAAAGTGTTTTTCATTGCCAGAAAGCTTCAAAGTTTGGCGCCTAGGGTTGGAGGATCTTGATTTAAGCCTTGTTAATTATCTGCATGTTGGTATAAGTGCCCAGGTGAAGTTAAAAATATTTATGCTTGCTTTGCATGCAAGCAAAACCTCAAATTTTAGGGCAGCAGGCTTTATATGTAGATTTTTGGTGATAAAAATCAAGTATTCATGCCATGGACTACATCTTTGTCTGAATAAATTGCAGTATTCATTCATCACAGGTGCTCAAATCAATGTCAGGTACATTGAATATATCTTCCGAATCTGAAGAAGTTGTCAGATCTGCACAAATGGATCCAATTGTAAGGGATTCTGACAGAATTAAAAGAAAAAGAGCTCAGACAAAGATTGTTCCAGCCATGATGAAGCATGATGAAAGAGAGGGATCAGCAGAATCATGCATAACTTCCAGATTTGCTGAAGTCAATGATACAAACATAGGCCCTGAACCTATCACCGATTTAATTGACAGATCCAGATCTCATAATTGCAAAGGCTTCCGGCAAAAAAGTCATCCTCTTGTTTCTGACACAGCCGGTGTAGAAGTCATTGCATGGAGAATTCCTTCCAGGATCTTGTGCATGTGCTGCCAATCTTCAAGTTGAAGCCTTCATCGAATTTACGTTGCATGTAGTGAAGAAGAATTGCAAAAGCTTCAAAGATAAGAGGGAAGACAAGGCAAAGACAATACCCGCAAGCAAATCACAGTCACCTGCTTCCAGATCTAGCTTGGTGAGAATCAAAGACAAAAGAGTCAACCGCATGCAGAATATGGAAAAAGAACAAGACTGGAAGTGTTGCAGCTTTCTTCTAATTTCTTTTCCTCTTTCTTCTTCTTTCTCTTATTTTCTCCGACAAAGTAATTGAGCAATCAATTAAATTATAAAACTTAAGTGATTGGTTTAAAAGTCGTTACTTGAAGAAGTCAATTACTTGGAGATAGGTGGCAAACATATAAAATAGAAGGTTCTATTTTCAGTTATAAATCATGCATGTCATGCAAAGAGGAATTCTATGAGAAAGATTGCCAATTGTTTCCCTTTTCATTGCTTCCACATGCAAGAATTCATTTAAAGCTTCCTATTTGTAATTGCCCTTGATACACTATAAATAGAGGAAAAACCTACGGGTTAAACGATCAGAATTGGTAATCAGCATTCTTGTGTTCCAGACTTTGAGCTGAAACCCTTGATAGCTTTTTGAGAGCGAAGGAATAGAAAGGAGGCATATTTCCAGAGAACTTTGTGTCAACGGTGCATTTTGTTTCTGATTTCTTTCTTAGATCTATTCATAAACTTTGTTATTCTAGATCTAGATCTGAAAGTTTCCTTTTATTCTAATTTTGTATGTCAAGATCTATTTGTTCTATCTATGTGCATGCGATCAACTCTGTAAACTATTGATTGGGTTGCACATCTTCTCTCCTTTCTCCCTGTTTTCCATTATTTTCCTCTTCTACAGATATTTCTTTTCTCTTACAGCTGCTTACTTGTTGCATAACCGTATAGCTATGGTTCATGAGCTACACGGTTAAAGTAATAGCAACAGATAGATATTAGGACATATAAACTGACAAAATCTTACACGGGAGCCTCACCGGTAAATGAGGGAGATTTATCTCATGACTGCCTAGGTTTTCAGTTGTGCAAAAAATCTAGCCAACATATTTTATTTTTATTTTCAATAAAGTGCTAAAAAACACAATTGAGACCCTAAAAAGTCAAAAGGATGACATAAGGCAAAAGCAAATACACTTTTGTACCACCGATGTTGTATCCAAGCTAAAAAGCAGTTTTTTATTTTTTCCAATACTAAAAACATAAAGTGCCAAAAAAATAAAAAGCACTGAAAAACCCTAAAAAGTCAATAAGATGACATAAAAGAAAAGCAAAAACACTTACCTCTCATTCGCTCACGGCATATTTTCGGATATGTCTGCAAATGTATGCAGGCATATTTGCACTGCAAATGCCATATTTGGGCTAAAAAATAGTTTTTTGTTTTTTAAATTTTTTTTCAACACTAAAACATAAAGTGCCCAAAAAATTTAAAAACACAATGAAAACCCTAAAAATTCAAAAAGATGACAAAAAAAGCACAACACAAAAGTAAAAAACACTCCACTCTCATTCACTCGTGGCATAATTACCTCTCTAATCTCTTTTTGCTCATTTAGGTTTGATTCTTCATCAAGAAACATGGTTGATATTTTCCTACACTGGGAGTGCCCATTTGTTGCCAAGGTAATTAACGAGCTTGAAAGGAGGATTCTTGGATTATTCATTTAAGGTAAAATAAGTATCTTTTAAGTTTTTTTAATTTTGTTTTCAATCTTCACACTTTCTTCATTCTTGTTTTGATGTTTGTTGCTTTCATTTTAAATTTTAAGAACATTTTTGTCATTTATTTAATAAGTTGTCAACTACGTACATGTTATGCCCAATGGGTGGTTGTTTTCTTCCCTTATGATGTTGGTTTTTAAACTTGCAGGCGCAACTAAAGAGAATATTTCTACAAAGGCAACAAAATCTGCCTCCTCAGGCGAACCTTGATTCAAAATTGATCCGCATTCACCGTTATAGAGGCATTTCCTAATGCTAGAGCAACTTCCAAGTGGTGTGTATTTTCTTTGGCAATGCCACGAATGCTGTGGCAAATTCAAAAGCTCATACAGTAGGGTAAAAGCCCACTTGTGTGCAATACCAGGTCAAGACATCAGAACTTACAAGCAGATGGTGTAGAGGTGTCAACATCAAATATTATGGAGTATGCCAAGAGGTTGACACAGACACAACTTATGCCATGAAAGCGGGTCATACTTTGTCAAAGAAAGGAACTTCATCTTGATCGATGAAGACATCGGTTGCCCTATCTCGTAGTGGTTCCCCAATTGTGGTCATGATATATCCGTTTGTGGCATCACCTTCCATGCAAGACAAGGATTCTCCTCTTTCATGAAAGACTACTAAAGGACCGTTGGAAAAGTCCTTTCAAAATGAGAGTTGTGATATCATAGATGAGCACATTAAGTGATGTGTGTATGCAAATGGTTTTTCATTCAATGTTGTCAGGTCATCATATTGGCAAGATCAACAAGGCCCCAAATGGGTGTAAAGGGTCAGGTCACGAGAAGCTCTAAACCACTCTATTCGTAATGGAAAAAAATTTAGAATCCTCATTATAGCCAATTGGGGTTTGTGGGACAGAACAAGAGTGTCCATCATTGTCGATGGATGGAAAGATGCAAGAAATCAGCCTCTTATCAATGTGGTTGCAATATGCCCCGAAGGGGCAATGTTTTTGTAAGCAATTGATTACGACTAATATGTGAAGGATCCTCAATTCATCACCAACATCCTCTTCCAAGCCATTGAGGCGGTGGGGCCTCAAAATGTTGTAAAATTCATAATAGGAAATATTAAAAATATCAAAGTCCCTACGATGTTGGTGGAGGCGAGGTATGGGCATATTTTTTGGACACCTTGTAATGTCCACTCACGCAACTTAATGTTGAAAAAGTTTGAGTAGAAAAATTAAGTGGATTAAACAAGTGTATGTCGAGGGCAAAGAGATCCAGATGTTTGTGAATAACCATCACCAGTCACAAGACATCTTTAAATCTTTCTCGTATTTGGAGCTTTTGAAGGTAAGGGAAGCTACCTTTCTTTTCTTTATGATGTAAGTAAGATTTTTAATATAGTACTTGAAGTTTTGAAAAATTATTTGTTTTTTCTTCTTAATTATTACTAGGTTATTGAGACTCAATTTGCATCACACATAATCGTATTGAGACAACTTGTGAAGGTGCAAGAGGCACTTACAAGATGGTCACTCGCAACCTATAGGTTGTAGGAAGGCAGCCAAACACTAAGCAGGCCCAAAAAGTGAAGATGTTGATCATAGATGACAACTGATGGGATCGTGTAGAATGCTTGTTGAGTTTTATCAAGCAATTATGAGTATGGTTCGCTTTCCTAACATGGATCGGCCATGTCTAGAATAGATATATGATGGCAGCAACTCAATGATTGAGAAAAAGATTGTCATGAATGAAAAAGAACAAGATCCCGTGGAAACATTCGTCAGACAAGTAAAATCATACTTCAATGAGAGGTGGAACAAAATGAGCACCTGCTACAGGTTCTTGCCTTGGCATTGACTCCTAGATTCTACAACACAGAGATCCTTTCTTTCCAAAGGGTGGCACTATATAGGGATGTTGAAATCAATAAAGGGTATATGTTGGCATTCTCTAGGCTCTTACCTGATCCTGAGGTCGAAGACATGGTTATGATTGAGTTTGGAAATTTTGTAGCCTCTACAGGTCATAGCCTTTGTGCTCTTCAAGACGAATACAAGAAAAAATCTCATACATAGTGGTACCTCCATGGTAAAGGATCCATGTACCCACAATCTTTTGCAATCAAAGTCATTTCACAGGTAAAATTTTTAATTTTTAAATCTTTAACCTTTTTGTTTTAGTTTTTTTCAAATTTAAGTTTGAGTTTTTACTTCTATAAATTTCAATTTTGCATTAAATTTTCTCAATAGTTTACAAGTTCATCTTCCTCTAAGCATAATTGGAGTACATACAGCTTCATCCACTCATATAAGCACAACAAGTTGGGGGCAAAAAAGACCGATGAATTGGTGTATATACATTCCAACTTGCGCCTTCTATTCCACAAGCAGTCAGAGTACAATGAAGGGGTGACAAAGCATTGGGATGTAGACTCGAAGAATGTTGACACGAATGTTTCCATTTCCCGTCTTTCATTACATCTTGGAGAATTCTTTGGCATGGTAGGGCCTACATGGGGGTGCTAGTGTAGTGACCTCCCAATTTGTGGTACTTCCCTTGCCCCATTTGGTCTAGTCCTTGCTCTCAGAGTGTCATGACAACTCTATGTTGCAAGGGTTCACCATGTGTTCCTAGTGGGTCATTATGAGGTATAATTGTTCTAGTGTTGTTTTCTTGTCTAAAGCATCCCTCCTACTTGGAGAAGTCAATTAAAAGATCAATCTAGTGGAGTTGGAAACCATTTAGATTGATGTTAATTAATTGACCTTCAGTGCGGGAGAGTGGTAAAGAAGGTAATGAAGTGATTAATAAAATTTGGTATGATAAGGGCCTTGAGACTAATGCCTCTTGGTTTTGTTTGAATGCATATATTTCGAATATTATAAGAAGGCATATATATTTATTGTAATAATTATAAAATATTAAACCCAAATCAAGGAGGGTTTGACCTAAAACAAATTTGGGTGGTATGTAATAAAATCAAAATAAAATTTGCAAAATAAATAAAACAAAATAAAAAATAAAAGGAGAATTAAGGAAAAAGGCATTTTAGAGTTTTGGATGTTTTGGTCTTCCTTTTCGAGCGAGCCCACGCATTTGAGGTTGCATCGCCTTTGTTTGCTCCTTCCTACCTTATGCCTTGTTCAAGACAAAAGCTTGGCATCTCAGTTTTGCTTTCCCGTGGGGTTGCGGTGAGTGAGCTGAGCGTGCAGCTCACCAAGAAGCTCTCCTTGTAGCTCGGTGATGAGATGGAAGAACCCCTGCATTCTTGCTTAGTATTTGGCGAATCGTGGGTTTGTGCCCTTTTTCTATGAAGTGGGGGGCAGAGCTTGTTCTTTGGATGACGTTGCCTAGCCGCAATCTTTATTGCGCTCACCATAGTAGCCTACAAGGAGCACGGGGCTAGAATCAGGCTATTACGATTCAAGATCATGTTGCCTTTTCATGTTAGTTCCTAACTTTGTTGCATTGTGCAAAACAAAGGACTAGCATCTCGATTTTGCTTCCCGTGGGACTATTAATGAGAAACAACATTGCTCTATGAGAAGCTCGCTTGTGTGGAAATGATTGAGCTTTCATTCAGCCCTTATCAAACCTATGGCAACTCTTACCTGCAAGGAGCTCAGGCTTGGAATGGGGCTAACATGTTTCAATATTGCCTCTACCTACTCCTACGTCGCCTCGTGCTCTGTGTTGAACAAAAGATTGGCATCTCGACGCGAGCTCTGTAAGGAGCTCACTTGTTTGAAAATTAAGTGATTCCATTCAACCCCTTTCCAAACTTGCGCAACATCCTCCCAGCCGCACCAAAATGGAGGTGTTTGAGCAGGGCATAGACAACCATCAAAGTATAGTGGAGGGCAGATTTTGTAGAGGTAGCTACCAGCACCTAGTAGATATATATGCAAAAAGTGGGCAAATACACTAGACATGTGGACTATTGACAATGCCATAAATCAATGCAATCTCATGGACTGCATAGTTGTAGGATTTTCACAAATGGCTTTGCAAGATCCTGTCAAACTCTTCAATGGCATAAGTGCCTCTTTAGTTGTATGCCTGGCTTGATCATTATGTCTGTTGGTTGGCATCCTTGGCTGCACTGGCTATCTGGAAGAAACTCTAAACTTTATCATCAATATGCTCATTATACATGTGGTGATTGTGTGGGTGTGTTTACTTGGTGCCTATAGCGTACATAAGAATATGGGACTATGATTGTTACAACAACTCTTGCCTTGAAATGGGTCCTCCAAGTGATGCAACTTGTATTATGTTATCAAGCATCTAGGCAACATTGCGCAGGTGGGGATAGGGTTCATTTAATAAGGAGACTTATGCAAAGCTGGAACAACAGTCTTGGGAGTTGAAGCAATTGTTTTTTCCTTCCTATTTGTCCACGTGCCATGTAAGATCCCCAAATGGGTCTCTCTTGTTCTCCAACAATTTTAGATCAATTAAAAACACCAAAGGCTGATTTATGACTATTATGGCAAAAATCAGATTTAAATACCTCCAAAATACAAAGCCAAATCTGCCCCAACTGGGTCAATCCAATAGAAGATAAACTGTTGTAATTTTATTCCTCAAATGCCTTCAAATTACACTGCTGGAAATGACTGAAAATAACACTGAAAATCTGATTACAATCAATGGGAATTTCTGAGTGAAAAACCCTCTCAATCCCTTGGGGTTTTCGTCCACAAGAGGTATAAACTAAGGTTTTTTATCCTTAGAATATAATTTGCAAAAGCTCAAAGCTCAAATGCAAGAGAAGTATCATATAAAAATCTGGATTATAAAAGAGGCAAATTGACTTCCCTTTTAAAGGAAAAGAGCCAACAACCAACCTCCAAATCAGCCAATGAGCTCACATGATTTTTCCTATGCAAACATTTAATATTTTCCCATATTAAATGTTTTCCCAACAATATTTCCCTCCTAGTGCAAGTTGCATTTCTCTAGGAGAAATACATAAATTAATTATGTTTTTATCTTCCCTAGGCTTCATTACTCTCCTTTGGCCCAAGTCGCCATTATCCTTTCTAGGAGGAATAAAATATAATAAATCCCTTTACGATGATTTTTGCCCCTTAAGGCAAATCGTTTTTTCCATAGGGATTACAATTTATTTTTATTACGCTAAATAAATTAATATAAGTGCTTTAATAATTTTATTTTATTTTTTTTATAGCACTTTTTAATAATTTATTATAACTTAAGTCACCCTTATATTTTTCCTTTGGCCGTCGGGTTGACAAAATAAGCCAAAGGTCTTCGATTGGAAAGGGGACATTACAATCCTCCCTTCCCAAAATTGCTTGCCCTCAAGCAATTCTGATCTTGTTTTGTTCAAGTGTAATGCACAAGAGACAAAACACGCTGAAGTGATCCGCAAGCTTGGCACCTGTTCCTGTCAAGTGAACTAAAACTTGCCACCATATATCATCCACAAGATGCTCACATACATATACTTGGAGAAATGGTTCAACAAACTTCAAAATGAAAACTTCATCTTCTACCATATCATGCATCTCATGATGAAAATAAATAGGCAGCAATAAATAAGACACATTAGTATGCTCTTTATACCTTGGAATATCACCAACATCCTCGCCAATCTTGGTCTTCAAAATGTCTCGAATTTGATGCCCCAAAATCTGAGTATAAGTGTTTACAATGGGCTGAAATTCCTCATAAATCAGCTGCTGCGATAAATGAGATAGCATACTTTCTTCCACACCATCTTTAATCTGTGCAATCAATCCTCCTTTGAAAGGTATTTCCATGCTCCCGGCTGCCCTCTCTTGAGGAATGACATTCCTCATACCCTGCTGCCCACTAAGCGAAGACATCTTTTCCTTGAACTCTTGTCGGTGTTGTCTTGCTTGAGCGGCTACCAACCTAGAAGCTCTAGCTCTGCTATTCCATTCCTCACACCTCTTAAGAGTTTCCATTACATCATCCTTGTTTGCATATATAAATTTCTTCTCCTCCTTTGGAGTTGAACTAATTTTCTTATCTTGGCATCCAACAAGCAACATTTCTTCCTTATTAATGCAATTAATGGAAACCATACCTTGCTCTGTAGAAACTTCTTCCTTTGGCTGCAGATCTGATTTATCTTCATGTGTCAAATCAACATGTCTATCAAATTCATCACATAAATTTTTGCATACCTCATTAGAACTTGAAGACACCAAAGCGCTCTCATGAAGAGTTGTATCATCCATCTGTGAAGATTCTCTGTTCCTTCCACGTATCAACCATTCGGAAGCTATAGTGTGATATTCCTTCTTTGCCTGCTCAGTCTTGTAGCCAATCTTCGGGTGCATGTCCATGTAGTCCATGAAAGGAAAATTCTCCTTAACATCTTGAGGAAGAATGCTATACTCCTCAAATATGCTAATCACTTCTGCTTCCTTGTCTTGCGGTGTTAGAACTTTGTGAATAGAAAATGATGATGATGATCTAGGCCTCCGATCTTGTTTGACTCTCAAATTGTCTCTCCTATCTCTTGGCCTATCCAAAGCCATCCTCTGCATCAACTGTTGCATGGACTGTATCATTTGTTGATGGGTGTCTACCATTTCCCTAAGAAGATCGCTATCCATATTCCATGGAAAGCTTTTCTGTCTAACTCCCATGATTTAGCTCTATCACCAACCTCTCGTGGCTGCATCAAATAAAAAACCCTCCAGGTGGGAGGAACATTGCTCTGATACCACTGTAAGATCCCCAAATGGGTCTCTCTTGTTCTCCAACAATTTTAGATCAATTAAAAACACCAAAGGCTGATTTATGACTATTATGGCAAAAATCAGATTTAAATACCTCCAAAATACAAAGCCAAATCTGCCACAACTGGGTCGATCCAATAGAAGATAAACTGCTGTAATTTTATTCCTCAAATGCCTTCAAATTACACTGCTGGAAATGACTGAAAATAACACTGAAAATCTGATTACACTCAATGGGAATTTCTGAGTGAAAAACCCTCTCAATCCCTTGGGGTTTTCGTCCACAAGAGAACTCTTGAGGTTTTCGTCCACAAGAGGTATAAACTAAGGTTTTTCGTCCTTATAATATAATTTGCAAAAGCTCAAAGCTCAAATGCAAGAGAAATATCATATAAAAATCTGGATTATAGAAGAGGCAAGTCGACTTCCCTTTTAAAGGAAAAGAGCCAAAAACCAACCTCCAAATCAGCCAATGAGCTCACATGATTTTTCCTATGCAAACATTTAATATTTTCCCATATTAAATGTTTTTCCCAACAATATTTCCCTCCTAGTGCAAGTTGCATTTCTCTAGGGGAAATACATAAATTAATTAAGTTTTTATCTTCCCTAGGCTTCATTACTCTCCTTTGGCCCAAGTCGCCATTATCCTTTCTAGGAGGAATAAAATATAATACATCCCTTTACAATGACTTTTGCCCCTTAAGGCAAATCGTTTTTTCCATAGGGATTACAATTTATTTTTATTAAGCTAAATAAATTAATATAAGTGCTTTAATAATTTTATTTTATTTTTTTTATAGCACTTTATAATAATTTATTATAACTTAAGTCACCCTTATATTTTTCCTTTGGCCGTCGGGTTGACAAAATAGGCCAAAGGTCTTCGATTGGAAAGGGGACATTACATGCCATGCATGGGTTTTCTTTTCTCTTTACTAGCTTGCTATAATAATTGTTTTCTCATTTGTATAGAATAGGCTTCTAAATATTTGTTAGCATGCATGTAAACGAGATGAATGTTAGATTTTTCCGTTATCTATGAGCAATAATAAAATGAACTTTTTGCTAGTGAAAACCGGCCTCTAAAACACCCACTTACTTGTCGATACAGCAACAACTCCAAACGTACCTTACCAACCTACAAAACGAAACATGACTTTCCTTGCAATTTATGGTTTGGGCCTCAGATCCGTGAGAGCAAAATACTTAAAACACTAAACTGTATGGCTTAAAAACAGCCCTTTTAAAGTTATCAATTTGTTTTGAAATTGACATGTGGTAAGTGTCTACAACCTTCCCTTTTCAAGTTTTATGACTTGAACTTGTTCTTTGATGTTGGGAATTGTCAAAACGATCCCTAAATTACACCCATCCTCTTGTTTTGACACTTTATTAAATTGTGTTTCCAAGCCACTTTGATGAGCCAATCACTAGAGGTGACCATAAATTTACAAAACCACTTTGGAATCAACCTGAATTAAATGCTCGCGAACCAAGAACTCGTGTCGTCCTATCAACTCTAACCTTGTCTTTTCAACATTAGAATTATTAATTCATAATTAGTTTCACCCTACCTCATGGGAAAGAACTTTTTCTGTCAATTTCGAAACCACTTCAACTTATTGTATTCGAGTTCAATCTTCCAAAGTGCACCAACTTCCTCTAGAATTATGCCTCTAAAACAAGTGCCGCTTAGCGGATTTTGGTTTTGTTAGCTTCCCTTTGTTCCTGCCATATAGGAGAAGACGTTGGAAGTGATGGATTCCATGTACGCACACTTGGTGACCTTTTTCGGAGGCCATACCATAGTCATTTCAGCTACTTTGAATTGTACCTTTACTAAGCCTTTTTGACCCATTTCTGACTTCATGAAACGATCCTTGTTGGGTTTGATAACCTACTTTCAAGAAGTGATTCATATTATGGAATTGACCTTTGGATCGCATTTGAGACCTCTTTGAGCTGAATATTATTCTATTAATCCAGTGGTAGCCAAGTGACCTGTGTGTCGTGATGGGTTGCAATAGCGCAGAGAGTGGAAACGCGGTGACTTGTTATGAGTTTGCTATGTGAACTTGAGTGTTTTGAACCTATAGCTAGTTTTGTGGAGTAACCATGATGGCATCAAGACTCAGTTGGACGATGGCATAGCAACGTCGTCCCCTCCTCAACTCCCACACCTGAGCAAAAGAAAACCTACGTGAATGACACAAAATTACTCTCTTTAAGTTTGATTAGATGAATGGAAATTAAACACTGGTGTAAACGATTTATATTTTCCCTCTCTGTAAACCTTTCTCAAAATTGTATATGAAAATTGTAAATTGTGTGATAAGCGATGCTCTCTCTATTTGAACTTTGTCTTAGATTTGCAAATGAACTTGAAAATTTGTGTGAAAAAATGAATATTTTCTCTCTAAAACCTTGGAAATGTAATTGATTCATGAAGTTGTGTATGAAGAATGTGATTTCCTTCTCTCTGTAAGCTCTAAATGTGTTGAATGATTTACGAAACCTTGAAGAGTAATAGTATTTCTCTCTCCTCTCTAGAAACTTTAAATGTATGGTATCATTGCTAAATAGGAAGAGTGAAATCCATATCAGTCTTGTGCTAACCAATGATGTTACAGGCTTGCAAGTGTTGTGGCAAGAAAGCGAATGAATGTAGATACTCAAATAATTGTCTCATTTTGTAATTATTAGTATATTAATATTTGAAAAAAAATTGAAATTTGTATTATCATGTACTTGTATAAGTGTGTTATATAGGTGAATCAGTTCTCCTTCGAGCATTGTTATAATAGTAGTTTTTTTTATTGGCTAAAGAGACACATTTTGTTATATTGTAATATACTAGAACACTGAAGTGAAATGTAATTGAACTAGTTTCACTAGGCCTTATCTTTATATTGTTTCCCTATGGATAAATCGTGACAAAAAGCTAGACTTTAAACCTGGTGAGAAGTAAATTATTCGTGATTTTGTATAAAAGATAACTTGATGTATGTGCAAGAAGAAACTTTTGATAAGACCAATTTCTTGATGGACTTACCGCTCTACTTAGCTTGAGTAGCTCATGTTTAAATCACGTCTCTATTTTTTAATAACCTTGCATGGAGTGGGTCACACTTATGTGACCCTCCCCCTAATGCCTAGGCCAACAAAGTCTCTACCTTGGTGTCATCCTTGAAAGGTCATTTGTTAAGAGTGTTCTTAACTCAATGTGATTGGCAAATCATACCAATTGACCTGATCGTGTAACTTCCTCATATCTTGTGTATAGAATTTATTTGGGAGGCTAGTATGTGACCTTAAGTCCGTAATGTGACCATTATTTCTACAACGAGAGTAATATTCTACCCCTTTTGCCTTGATGCACAAGTCTAGTGATGTCTCCTTAGTGTGATCATTCTCCCTTAATGAGAGTGGATGAACCCAGCCCTAAGATCTCCTTAGGAGGATATTCGTGGGTGAAATCTTATAACGTTGCAATGATATGTTTGTGTTTGTAAGATCTTTGTGAGTGTTTACTCTAGAGCTTGAGACACCCTCTCCTTGGACCTGTTTTATAACCTTTAGAATGATTTGCGAAAGTGAAGTGAGTTGCCTCCTAGAGGGAAGCACATATGACTTAGGGGATGGAATCCTAAACTTGTAGTGATTGTAATATGTATTTTGGTGCTCTCTAAATGTTCTGCAAACAAAAAAAATTAAACAAGTAATTAAACTTGCATTGGGTGGATAAACTAAACTGTAACCTAAGTGGCTGGTGGTTGGGATGCGAATTGTATTTGTGTAATGTTGTGGAAGCAAAGTGTTGTTGTGTATTAAGTATTTGTTCAAAATAAATATAAATAAAAAATAATTTACTTTGGTTCTAGCTGTAATTTCGGGTTTAAAATATTCGGCATGACAGCTAGTGGCAGTGGGAGTACTTCGAGTCCATGTGATTCTAATGAACCACATCATAATGTTGATGTTGATGCTCTCAACGAAGAGCAATATGATGAATATAATGAATTTTGAATACTTTGATGTAATAATTAAATTTAATATTTATCATGACATTTGTGACTTGTTGTTTCGCATTTAGTTGGCATTATACAAATTATTAGTGTTTTGTGGTTATTTAACTTATTTTGTTTTCTATATGCCTAATATGGTGGTAATTCCTATTTATTCGGCTGAAATTTATATATATTTTTATGTTTATATATTTTTTGTACCGCCATATCCAGGACCAAAAAAACCATTGTATCCGCATATCAGATTCTTTGTATCCATACCCGTATCCGAAATGTATCAGCCACTTAGCCCGCAATCAGTCAACCATTATGTAGAGCGAGGAATCAATAAACTAGTGATCCTTTCAAATCAAATATGATCCTCTAAACAACATACTTTATAGATGAATCACCTAGTGTACATGTGCTTGGGTGCATCAAAGTTTATGGTGAAATTGGAATTTAATTACATAATAGCTAGTATTCAACATTAATCATGCTTTTTCACAGTTATAACTTAAATGTTGCATTGCACTTGCTAGAAACAAAGAAATTGTATGCTTAATAGCTTTAAAAAATGTTCCTATTAGTGAATAATTAGGAAAGATTTTAAAATGGCATTGGAAATAAAGCGTAATGAAACTTACCTCTTGTGCAGGACCAAGTTTAGAGTATGCAGGTTCTGCATTTATCAAAGCTGGTTCACAAAGTTTAATGGCTTTGTGAAGCTCTTTAAGGAACCCCCATTTAGGTTGCCTCAAAATTCCTGCACCAATAACATTTGAAAGACTGAGCAATAACGAAAATCCAACCAAAAAACATTTTTTGCTTGAAAATATTTGCCTTGACAATTGCATTCAAGTCATTCTATAGCCATCAAACCCTCACATGCTTGTGCTTCATGGTGTTTGGTGTTGAAAATACACGTGTTTCAGTTCATTCATATAAGATATCCTAAAGAAGTACATAGAGGTGCATGGTTCATAGAAAATATTCTTAAGAGAACTAAGCATGAAAGTAATATACATCTGGACAAATATGTAGATTTCATCTCTTCTATGGTCTATGAAGTAAGTCTCGAAAATTATCATTCTTGCTTTCATAATAATGCAAACAAGTTAGCACAAAGTACATAAATGACTACAGGAAACACCAGACTAGAATCCTCTGATTTTTGTATACTGTTTGGATATACCATTCCCATGATAAATAGTAAGAATTGCACCAATGCAAATCAGAAAAACATGATTAAATATGTACAACTCAGCTTATTCTCTGAGATCTTTTTTCATCTAGAAAGAAATCAAGAAATTGGAAAAGAGGGCCTTCCCAATGTCATTATTGGAATTAGACTTGGAACTCTTAGCTTCAACCAAAAAAGCCCATGTTATGTAGTACTAACTTCAACCAAAATAATTTGAAATTTTGTGACCATCACACACATGCACACACCTTGGGGCACAAGCAACGGACACCTACACGCACACACCCACAGGCACAGACAATGGGCATACACACACACGTCCGCACACAGACCTTCCAATTTTATGATATTTCACATATACAAGTCACCTGCCTATTTATGGTCTTTCACCATGCCTATTTTACTAGACAATAAAACCAAGGCATGGTTTCTATGTGGTTTTATTAAGTGATAAAGTCGAGACATATTTTCTGGTGGTGTGAATGCATATGTGAATGTGTGCCAATACTTTGACACCGTGGATTGATATAGCAGAGTGGATTTTTGGTGGATCTAAAGATTATAATGAGGAAGTTCAGGTGATATCGCATATGACTAGATCAATGGAGATCTGGACCATCCTGCTATTCCTTGAGCATGACCTAGTTGTAGATGTTGAGACTTAATGCTTCACACACCTTAATACAGACACTGTTTTTGGACCCCCCCTATCTTTAATCTGACTAGACACTGTATTTGCAATCATTTATCTAGCTGTAAGTAGAATGTTGATTTTGTGCCTAATGGATACATGATTTGGCCTCTGGTTTCGATTTTTTCATGGCTGATTTTGCATACATGAATCTTCTTCTGTTTTAAGACCTTGTATTGCACAAATTTATTTTTTAGTAGAATCTAGGAATAAAGCCCACAACATAGCAACTAGCTATAACAACATTCAAGTTCTCCAACAGGTGCATTGAATGTTATTGACACATCTTTCCAAGAAATTTTGAGAGCAGAACTACACAAACCATGCCTCGGTTTTATCACCTAGTATAATTTAACTAAAAAATATCAAAACATGGAAATCTTTTCTGGAAAAAGTTTTATAATGCTTTGTGATTCAATCATCCTTGAACATGTCAGTTTTTGATGTCTAGATATTGTTCGTTGATTGAGAAAACCCTCTGCTTTCAAGCTTTTTTACAGAGAACCAAAAATTCACAAAAAATGTAGAGGCTAGGAAGTCAGAATAAAGTTTTTATTTTCTTGATAACACAAATAAATTGGCCCAATCTTATGTCACTAGATTGAATGAGTGAATCTTAACAGCATTGCCTAATTATTTCTGCCATAATTTTATCAACATGGTGTTTTATTTGTGCATTTCTCCTATTTGCATCTAGTAATTTTTAAGAGTTGTATTTATAAATTATAATGGATCAAACTGTCTTATTAGCTCAAGATACCAAAACTCATACTAATTCAACATCATACCCACATGCACAAAAACTAGAAGACCTCGTGTCCTATCTAGATTTTCAGTACTACTTTGCTTCATGTGCGTGCTTGAGAATTCATACATACTTGAATTAGATAAACATTAACTAATTAGACTCTTAAAACTAAAGCAAAGCCAACATTTCAAACTAATGAACTTTCTAGGAGAATCATTTCCAAATGGGATGCGTTATTTGTGCTGTTTGCTCCTTTGCATATTTTGTGTGGTTAGATGAATGTAAATCAAAATGTCGTTTGATTGGTATTTTTTATATGTTGACTAAATATTTATTTACTTGTCCATTCCTTCTATCGTTATAGAGAAATTTCGAAGTAGTGGCATTCATAGTAAATCAAACTGTCTAGCGCAGAAACGCCAAAGATATTATAGGTCCTAACAGTAAAATGAAAAAAAACACCCATATACCTCGTGTTAATTTCTCTTTTCAATATTCATGCACATTTTCAGCATGAATCTTATGCCTCAACAACTAAACCTTGAGACCTAGGAAGAACTGTACTCGTATACCCAATACTATAGGTTGCTTCCTACCTTAGCTGTTACTCCATTCCATGTATCTTATTTCTCTTCCTATATAGCTAAACCTGATCTTAAAAAAATACTAAAGTTTTTTGCATCTTTCCTTTACCCAATAGTTCTAATTCCCAATCATGTTTCTCTCCCTACATAGAGTCTACTCAATGTTGGAAATGTGTTGTATATTTTCCATGACTTACCCCCTTCTAGAAGGTCTAGCCAGGCATGACGTACAACCCGGCACAACGTTCATTTTTAGAGTCACCTATATAAATTTTCAAGCCCGTATAAGTGGTTTTACCTATGTTATTATATGGGTGGTTAGATAACTCATGCTTTATGGGGAACCATTATGGGTTGTATTCTTGGCCCATGGTTTTGGTACTCATTGTATTGTAATACCGCTAATGACAGTTACCTATTGATGTGCTTACATATAGTTGTACATGCAATAGGATAAAGCAGACATAGGAAGTACATTATTGTAGTGTGAACAATTGACTTTATGCAATAAAGAAGAGAAATCAATGCCCTGGGTTTTTTACTGAAAGGGTTTTCCCAAAATAAATCTTGTGTATGCCAGTTTTTTGTTTCTGTTTATATTAAAGATTTTGTGAAGTATTGCTTCTCTCGTATTTGTTTATTGGGACAAATTCTCTTCAGGGTGGTATCAAATAACATTTACATAAAACAATTGGTCCATGTAGTGGCCCAATCCTAGAGGATTTATGCACCACTGTCATCCAACCCAAAGCTGTACCAACAGAAGCAGCTAATGCTTCTCTTGCTCCCACTGCCCAAATTTACTTGCAGACAACAAATTTAATGATTTCAGCACCACTGCCAAGTTTGAAAGTGGCACCACCGTCAAGGTTGAAAGTGGCGCTGCCTTTCCAGTAACTGCCGGAATATGAACCACTTCATTTTTCCCAATGTTTATTCATCTCCTATTCTACACTTTTTGAGCTAATATGTTTTGTACCCGTGAGCAAAAATAGCTTCCACAACCCAGTTCAAAGATTTGCCATGTATGGAAAGTTCAGATTTATTTAATTCTGATTACAGTCCTTACTAGCAATATCATTCTCTATGGATGAATGAATTATGTTTTCTCTACACTCTAACTTTTGTTTGCATTTGCTTATGCTATAAAACACCAAAATCTGTAATTTCTTTTGTGTTGTCCGCCAGATTGCCCCTGAGATCAAGATCACCAATCGACTTGCTTAACATCCCTAAGATAGTTTTCAATCAAGCAAGCATGGATGCCAAAGGATTTTCTAGTCTGTGTTTTGATATGGATTTTCTTATGGGTTTACAGTACCAATGTAGCTGTTGGTTATGCTAAAACAGCTGTGTGGTCTGAGTTAGTCGGCTCAAATTCATTTTGAAATGCCATTCTGTACAAGAATCATATTTTTGTCCAATTAGCTAATAGTTATAAAGTTTAGACACAAGATTTTAGCAGAAGCATGTATCCTAGAAAGACAAGTTTTCCCTTTTTACAACAGCTGAATGATATAGACGTATACTTCAATATTTTACCATATTCATCAATAGGAGCATCATAATCATAGCTTGTAGCAATAAAAGGGCCTCCTGCTGTGCGACCAAAGTTTGTTCCTCCATGATACTGCAAGCACAGAAACATAATGTCTGTGTTATTTTTTTCCTGTAGTATTTTCTCCATCTAGAATCTATTAGTTTATGTAGAGTATCGAAACATTCTAATATAAATATGAAGTAAAGCTGCAGTGTTAAAGCATATAAATTCATTATATGAAACAAGCATACCATATAATAATTCTGAAATGTACCCCCTCTTTGGTAGAAGCGTGCAACAGAAAAGGCAAGGTCCTCTGTGGGCCTATAAGGCACACGACCCCCGAAAGATAGAAACCTGCCAACAGGTAGATGAAGAAATATGTAGAGTTTCAATCCCAACAAAAAGGAATTGAGTATATGTATGCCGTGGACATGGCCGACTAAAATACAGATGCTGCTGCTGTGCACTAATGGAAAATATAAATTGCTCTCCTGCAAGATCTTGAAATATTCTAAACTTTTGTGATTCGTTATACAGAGTTCAAATAAGATGAGGGTGCTACCAGCCACTCCAGTTTTCTGTCCACATTTTGGGCTTGTTTGGAGAATTTGGAGTAAACGAATCACAGTAGAATCCATTACAAGTGTTGATCTGCAAAATGAGAAGCTCAAAACATTACTTGATTTCACATGCAATTCTTACAAAGAAATCTGTAGCATTTCGAATAAATGTTTTCTTTGTTTAAATCTTCTGCATATTATACCAAATTTAAGAAGTGTATTTCAGGGTGTAGATTTTACAAGTTCTGCCAAAATATGATTCTCCAGACAAAATCTTACTATGATCAGAATAACATGTGAATAGGATAAAAGTACCTTGAGACAAGCACAGTCCAAAGAGATTAGACATATACTCACAACTGAAACAGGAGCATCTGCTTG
This sequence comes from Taxus chinensis, assembly GCA_019776745.2. Lineage (NCBI taxonomy): Eukaryota > Viridiplantae > Streptophyta > Pinopsida > Cupressales > Taxaceae > Taxus > Taxus chinensis. Next base: position 229,500,679 of record CM034150.1, read on the forward strand.
TTGACACATCACCCAAGGGACTCCTGTGTCTAGACCAACAGCCATAGATGCTGCCCATTTTACGTATCGCTTGCCTGCTTCGCCATATGGTCCAGCAATGTTGCCATACTCATTCTCTATCTACAATATGAGATAAAATTAGAATGAGGATAATTACCTGGAAACTAGCTTTTGTCTTCGTTCTTATAGGTCCCCTCTAGTACAGTAATGTATCAGGCATGCCCGTATTACTAAATGGGCACTGTTGCAAAGAAACCCTATTAATCTACAGTATGCATACTAAATGGATGCATCATATATGGGAATATAGTGCATTCTTATTTTATTTCAAAGCATATCCAATTATAAATAAAACATAGACATCCTGAAAAATAGTTGCTATTCATACAGATAGAAAAACGACCTGAGATAAGATAATAGGTCCCCCTTGGGAGGCAAAGAGTTCCTCCTGCTTCATCATGTCCACAATTTTTCTGGTGAAACGTTCCATCTCAGTCTACAGAAGAAAGTAAACAACAGGAAAAAGGAAATAAAGATTTAATTTAGTATTTGATGAAGTAACATAGATTAACAAAAGTTCACCTTAATCATTTACAAGAGTACTAAATTGCAAAATGGAACTAAATATTTAATTTATTATTATGTATGGTATTTTGAATAGCACAAAGAAGACAGTGATCAACCTTGAAGGGCTCGTTGTCAGTTCGGAACTTGATTCCAGGAATGAAATGCAACCAAACCGGGAAACCTCTGTATCAAATTGAAACAACAATGATGATTTCACCAACCATTACTTGAAGCCTGCTGCTAGATAAGGTAGGTTGTCAATAGCATGTGTGTGCCTGTTTATCCCAAGTTGAGAACATCATGTGCACATGCAACATACAATAAAAGCCCTAGTACTCAGACTACTTATTTTTAGTTGATAAGAATCAAGACACGTGTTCTTGGATGGCTTGGAGGATATGGTTGGCCAGTCATTTTACCAAAGGAATTTCCAAGTCAACTTACAACGATGTATTGCACTTGGTATATACAGTACAACTAAAAGAATCTAGGACAGCAGCTTATACCTTAAGCACTTAGGAAGATCAGCTTATGACAACTACATTTCCTTCTTCCTATACCAGCCATGTTTGGAAAACAAAAGAACAGAAAATGAACCTGAGAAAAAAGGGAAAAAAAAGATACGTAGCAGAAAAAAAATGAAAAATGGGTAAAGAAACTACATATAGATATTTTTCTGTGGAGAGTATTGGGTATGGGGCATCAGAGGAGAAAATTTACCCTTGCAATTGTCAGGTTCTGAATCTGAAGAGAAAGAAGTTGAAAGTTTGCTTGGCTATGGCACATTGAAAGCTTCTAAAAGAGAGGGGCCTTAAGTGTGTATATTCTCAAAGAACAGAGTAGCACGTGTGAGCATAGATTGGGATCTCCTGTGTATGTTGATGATATACTACCAGAAAGCCTCCATTTTAAATAGTGGAAACCAAATACCCAACAACAAAAACAGCATTTTGTCTTTGTGACCAACTTCAAACAACAACATAAAATCTTGCTAAACCTGAGGAAGTTTTCTAAAGCTTACCCTTCTCGTGCCAAAAAGAGAAACTGCCTAGGCAACTTCAGCCTAAAAATGATCAGGGCCAAAAAACACAAAAATAAGGAGAAGGGAAAGCAGAGAACGAGAGAGAGACTTACCCATAATTCCACTCTGCACATGCATAAGGACCAATGCGAAGATGAGCATAGAGTCCAGCCTTTTGAACTGTTTTTATGAACTTTACCAAATCAAATCTTCCCTCAAAGTTGTACTGCAAAACAAATTGAAAAGCATACAGCCTTCAGCAAACTAATAGCACAGCCATATAGAGCCTACGCTGGCTCGGATTTGTCTTCCTATAAATGTCCCAACACAGCATTTTCAACTATGTTTTCAAATATGCTTTTGATAAATATTGGAAAACTTGTTTCCAACGTTTCTGACATTCCGAGTCCAGAAAATTAAAGCTTCTTTTTTACATGGGCACTATTTCATGAAAATATTACTGCTCGCATTACGAAAAATAAATCTGTGGATGAACATTGAACACTTACACATCACAGAAATCTGATTTTGAGGATGAACATAGAACATTTTTAATAAAGGAACTAGTAGAGAAACTTAAAACTTTTTAAACAATAAGGAATACATGGATATTACAGAAATAATTACCTGATTTTGAATGGGCTCATGGATATTCCAAAACACGTAAGTCTCAATGACATCCAAACCTCCTTCCTTAGACTTCTGAATAATATCAGGCCACATCTGCCGATCCAAAAACAGCCATCTTCAATATGAGGTAGCCCCATTTTAACAAAACTGGCTTTAGAACGGAAAAAAATAATTTTTTTGGCTATCGGAATCGCACCTACTTATTAAATATGATTTTTTAAATTTTTATGTTTTTGCTTTTCCAGATTCCAATCATGGCGGAAAGAGGAAAATATAATTACTTCGGGTGTGCTGCGAGGATAATGAATAGACCCAGATATCAAAACTCTTCGTTGCCCATCAATCACTATAGCTCTGCTATCATAAGTGACATTTATACTAGCAACATGTTGTACTTGATAAAACCCAGTAAACAAAAATGCCATAAACAGAGCTAATATGAGCCTCGCGAGAACTGTCATGATGGAAGAAAAGGGGCTCGGAAATGAATCACTGCAAAACCATGTTAAACACAACAGTCTTGTCGAAAACCATGAAAACGCAATAGTTGTCTGCGAGATCCAATAGGATTATATAATGCTCAGTTAATAAAAAAAACAGTGCCCACAAAATATAATGAGAATGGAGTTCGAAGATCACAGAACTGCAATGATGAAGTCCCAGAAATAATAATGAGCAGGTAATGTGCAGGTGAGAGTAAAGTGTTTTTTTATAGTGAGAATGGGATGTTTCAAAGTGGATGGGACACCAGTTTGCTGATTGTTTTAGGGGTATCTTGTCATTTTGGGTAAGGTGGTGGCACGATTAACGTTGAGTTTATGCCATATTCGAAATTCATGTTAGTTACAATGTGGGGTTTTGTTAATTGTGGGAAAGGGGATGGGGTACCAAACATTACAGTGTGAAGTAGTTTCACATTCGTGTGAAGGTGAATGAGGGAGTTTAGTGGGGACTCCCTGTCGAAGTTCTCACAATCGTGAATGAGGTTGCAGTCGCGAAAGCCATTGTCTTGTGCACTTCACCATTGTCTCATGATGCAAAAGTGGCTTATGAACTCAGAAAATAATGCAGAATACTACCTAGTTGGGATCTCATATCTGATGGTGATAATTTTTAAGGTGTTGATTTTTTGTCGAGTCTCCTTGTCTCTAGATTTTTTATTCTTATTATTTGGTTTTATGATCTGATTATAATATATTTTTGTTTTTGTTGAGGGTCATATAGAAATTTTCTTTTTCTTTAAGGTTTAGGTCTTTCATAACGTGAAGATTTTGTGGATCTTGATCTCATCCAACCCATTCTTTTTTTTTAGAATAGTCTTTAATATTTGAAAAAAAAAAAAATTATGAATAAGATCTTATATTATATAAACAAGTTAAATGATACAATATAATTTAACAAAAAAGAAAGTGGTATGAGAGCACGCCCCAAAGGCATGAATAGACTAGGGCAAGCCTAGGATAAGTCAACTTATAATGACAAAGCAATATGGCTGAAATAAAAATTAAAACACTACTGCAAAAATTTTACCAGCTGTGTGCAAATCATGGTCATTAGGGTAGACAACTCCCAGGAAGGTCCTTGCAACTTTTTGACACCTCCCATAGCTAGAACTAGTACGCGGCCCTCTTCTTCATTATCTTCTACAGTAGTCGCGAGTGTACGTGAAGGGTAAAGCCATACAGGAAAACTTATTTGACAGTAGGTGGGAGACTGAACCCTATCATGAATATGCACGGCTTAGGGGGAAGCCAACTATCCCTAACCAAGTTTGCAAGCTAGCAGAGTGGGATCACCAACCCTGGTGACAAGCTGGGGTAGAAGGAGAGAAAGAATATTGCTTCATGGTGGATGTCTTCTCAGAGATTGGCGAGCACATTTGAATGAGACGGTGCTAAGAGAATCTCTGACGACCACCTTGAGGACGAGTGCCATGGGCGGAGAGTGTCGAGAGGGAGAGGGTTTTTCTCAAGCCAACATTGTACAAGGGGCATCACCCCAATGACGAAGAAGGGTTTCGATGTTGCTCCACCTAAAGGGAAAAAATATTTTATTCCACTTGTATATATAATAGTGACATTGGAGATAACCATCGACTTATTATAAATAGAAAAATGTTGATCAACTTCACCATGAAAAAATAAACTAGAGTTCCTTTCTTTCCAAAGCCAAAAAAGAATTTCTCCTCTGAAAGCATGCCAAATTTTCCCAAACATGTGAGGCATCCTGGGATTATCGCCTAACAGAATATGCTGCCAAGTGAAGCATTATGGTCTGAAAGGGAGAATGAATGAATGAATCCAATTCCAAGCCTTTTGGGCTTTACTACAATACCAGAAAAGGTGGGATAGGGTTTTCCAAGTGCCCACAGAAGGGACATTTGGGAGATGAGACACCAAGTTGAACCAAACGGGCACCAATTGGTAGGCCTTGGTGGAGAACACACCACACAAAATGAGTGATTTTAGGTTCCACACAAGTGGATCAAATAATGTCAAATCTCCTTCTCCAACTAGAAGGAGAAGAATGAAGCCCCCATCTATTGTTGAGTTTGTCAACCATGGGCAGATGGGGAGATAGCCAAGAATGACCTTTGCTAGCAGAGTAATTCCGGAAGGGGGTATCCATGAACCATTTCCAGTTTATCCACCAAGGACGGGAGGAAAGCACAACAATTTTGTGGCTCATATGATCAAGAACAAAGGAGATAATGTCATTAATACTGGCCCGATCTTGTGAGGCAAGGTTAAACTTAGTTTTGAGCTCATTCCAAGGACACCAAGCTTGGATACATTTGCAAAAGAGGTCCTGGATAGAGTGAATTTTGCTCTTGAAAAGCTTGAGCGCGGGGATCCCAAGGACCTTTGCAAGACACGGATCCTGGAATTGGATGACATGCGACCACCACAAGGAGTGATGGTTAATAGAGAGGCCATTACAAAAGTCATCACCCTTCCATTGAAGTCATGGTTTGATATGTTCCCATGTTTTCCATATACTTTTAAGAACAAAGGTGTCGACCACTTTGATAGGCACAAGAGCAATGAGAAGACTGACGAAGCCTAAGCCCTTCCAAGTTGGCCGGCCATAAGGGGAACCCTCCTCTATGCCATGACCTAAAAGCACTTTCCAAGCTTCTTGTCCTTCGATGCTGCGAATTATCCATTTGGCACAAAGCGCCTGCCCTTGACACAAGATGTCAATAAGGCCCATTCCTCCGTATTCTTTGGGAAGAAAACAATTCTCCCATACAACTATGTGAAATCCTTTACCAAAAGAAGCATTGGACTAGAGAGAATATTTGAGAAGCCTTTCTAACTTCTGCATAGATTTTTTAGATGGGACCTAGTAGGAGGAATAATAAACATGAGTAGCTTCAAGCACCTTAGAGAAAATCTGGAATTTACTCGCTAAAGACAAAGGTTTAGTTATCCAATATTCAAGTTTTTTAGCAACCCATTGAACAACATAGTGCCAAAGATCTGTAGGTGGCACTTGAAAGGAAAAGGGCATGTCAAAAAATTTGAACATCTCACCATGGTCAATCATCTTCTAATCATACGAAGCCAACCAGGGGGACGAAGGGAGGGAAAATTGCCTATAGCACTGCGTTTTCCACCATTGAATGGATGAACCAAAGGGTAAACAAAAAGTATCAAGGCACTGCATGGCATTGCAAATGTTACTTTCATCCTCAATTAGCGTAAGAAAGGATTCATCAGCAAAGTGACCATTGAGCAGTTGGGCATTAGCAGAAGAAGGCAAGGCAATTCCCCTGACAAGCCCTTGAGATTTGGCTTTGGTAAACAAATAGCCAAAACCTTATGCCACAAGAACATAAAGAGATGACGCTAAAGGGAAACCCTGTCGTATGGAACAGAAGAGGCCAAATGGAGCCAAGTTGTGCCCGTTAATGGTGATTTGAGCCGAGGCATTCGCGAAAAGCATCTTGACATAATGTATAAAAAATGGGCCAAAGCCCAATGCCTGAAGCATGGCCAAGATAAAAGGCCACTCTATCCTATCGTAAGCCTTCTCAAAATCAATTTTAATGAATAGGGTTGGCTGTCTAGACCTTCGAGCCCATTCCATACCTTCCCAGACAGCTATGATATTTTCCAAAATGTACTACCCCTAGATGAAGCCAGTTTGCGCTGGCTAAATAATGACATACAGAATGTGTCGTAGCCGAATGACAAGGGCTTTGGCAATAATATTGTAGGAAACATTGAGCAAGTTGATAGGATTCCAATTGGTGATCAGCTTGGGGTCCCTAGGCTTAGGTATGAACTTGATATTCCCTTTGTTAATGCGAGCGCCAAATGACTGATTCTGGAAACCTGCAAGATAAACTTGAAAGAGGTCTGGAAAAATAGTATCCCAAAGTGGTTTGTATAATTCGCAGGGAAAGCCATCACAACCGAGAGCCTTATCATTGGCCATTTGCATGACAACTTCATGAAGGTCATCAAAGGTGGGCATGCGATCACGGGTGGTTTTTTGCACTTGAGAGAGCTTGCATGACACCGCAGCTAAGCATTCTTCCAAAGCAACATGTCGATCACTCGAAGGCGCTTGAGCTTGAAAAACTAGTTTGTAATGGCTGACAAAGGCCCACAACATAAGTTAGGGATCCGTGAGTCGAGTTCTGTCATCATTGATGGCACAGATTTGCTAAAAGGAATGTTTGGCTTTGAGGGAAAGAAAAAATTCCTTTGAAACACGATCCCCCACTTTAAGCTAGTGCAGACGAGCACAAATTTGAGCACCCTGAGTATTGTAATTATCCACGATTTGAATCTTCTAGCAGAGCTCTACCACCTGGTGTTGTAAAATTTTAGAAAAGGGGTTTCCTTCAAGCGTCGCCACCGCCTGACTAAGAGCGAAGGAGGTAGCAAAGTATAATCTTGCATACCGAATTTTTGCCAAATGTTGACCATAGATTATGAGGAATCTGGTCATCCTAGTCATCGCATCTTGGGTCCAACTAGAATTAAGAGGTGGATGATAATTATGTAAATGACTAGGTCAAGGCGTTAAATTCCACACACACTTGATATGATTGAGTGTGGGCCCATGTTCCATCAGGGTAGTATTGAGAAAAAATTGTCTTTTATGACAAAAGGGTCACCTATCTTGCCAAGTGATGTGAAATCGGATAGGGAAATGGTCCGAAAGGATGAAATGTAGCATCACTTCCACAGGGAGGGAAAAAGTGTTGTCAAACTCAAAAAATATTGACTCGAGAGCATGGCCCTATCAATTCATTTGAGAATCCGATCCGATCCGTAGTGGAGATTGGACCAAGTAAATCAAGCTTCAGAGGTGGGTGTGCGAGAGGTGTTGTGGTCATTAAACCCAAATTTATTGTGCATATAGAACCACGCCTCCCTTTCACCAACTATCTAACGCATAGTCATGTGTTCGTACTTATCCAAGGGCAACTCAACCATATCAAATTCATCATATATGACCCAACAAGCATCAGGAATTTCATTTGTTATCCACTACCAAAGATCGGCTCTTTCAGTTGCGTCATTAGAGGCATAAATATTGATGAAGCCTAAAGGGCAACTTTCAGTATTAAATAAGACCTAGATGACACGATTGGTGGGGTCGACACCGTGGTCCATAAATAAGGGCCGCCATTTTGGGGGGAAAGGGGAGATCAAACCCACACACCCATTCTCATGATTACTGGTAAATATCAAGTTGTTAGGCCAGATGGATTTACAAACCATCGCCAACTAAAAACCTGTAACTTTCACTTCCTGCAGACATAACATATATAAATTGGAATTTTTTTAACAAGCATCATAAACAATATACTTGAAATTGGATTCTTTGAGACCCCTTACATTTCATGACTTGCAATTCATGACAAATGGTGGTCAAGGGCCATACCATTCTCCTCCAAGCCTTCCAAGGCATCAAACTGATTTTGCATAAATTGAGCATTATTATGCTTCAAAAAATCCTACAACTCGACTTTCCTTCGCCCGCCATACTCTATATTATACTCCTCCTCTGTAGATTCCACATTGTGTGATGGGCTATGATCGTGGTTGGCCATGGGGTGGTAAGAAGGACTTCGGGCCCTTTTGGCTGGGCCCTATGAACCAGTTGTTAACAACTGCGAAGTCGGAAGAGTCAAGGAAATTCGGATGGAGTTTGACGGTTCCAAGAGAACCGAGGCAGCCTTGGGCATGCTGGAGAATTTAGGTAAGGGGATTAACGATTCATTAGAAACCGGCTCCTTGGAGCGACGATGATGTAAATAAAAAATCATAAACTTTAGACATTATTTAGTCCCAGTCTAATACTATTATTTAGAAGGGTTTTGAGTGAAGAAAGTACTAATTAACCCCCATCTTTTGACCATCTTATTTTATTTTCTTTCGTCATTCCCGACCTCTTACACCCACATGCCTAGTCAAGTTTCATCATTTTGCATTATTTTAGCCTTGACTGGGGCACCCAGTCTAGTACTGGGGTGCCCATGGGTGCCCTGGTCCCACCAGGGGCACCCCAATCCTTTTTGAACTTTCCCGCCACTTTTTTGGGCTCTTTCTAGCCATTTTAGCTTCTTATCTTTTTGGTGGTCAGCCATTTTGGGGTTAATTACAAAATTAGATCAAGATAACCCTATAAATATAAAGTTATGAGACCATAATGAGGGACCAAGCACTAGTCACTACTATCATCCACCTAGAGTTGCATCCATTTGGAGATCATTTGCATCCATTAGCTCCATCACAAGGACAAGGCTGGTTCATCTGCATCACACAAGCATAGGGGAGGGATTCTATTCTATTCCATGCACCATTCTACTACATTTTTACATCTAGTTATTGCTCACTACTTCACAAAGTGTGACTAGCACAAGAGCACCTAGGGCACATGATGCACACACACACACCAGAACTACATTTGGGTCTGAAATGTAGTGCAACGCTCAGTTAGTAAGCCCATTATTGTGGCAACTGAGGTCAGTCTGACCCATTCATTTGCATTCTTCCTTTTTTATAGTTTTGATACTTCTTTTTGGTCTTTTGCAAGTCTTTTATACATCTTGGATTATCAGCGACACCTGGCGTAGTGCAACAAATCTGATGTGACACACAACGAGGGTTTCAGACCACCTACCAAACCTGTGAAACTCAGTTCTAGACCTTTTGTACATACCAGGGTGCCCATTTTGCATACCAGAGCACCCACAAGCACCCCAATCCCTCTCCAGATGCTCCAGTCCAGCTAGATAGCTCGAATCCATCCTTTTCGGGACCTCTACATAGTCATTCCTTTTGTTCCTCCAGTCATTTCTGCAACACAGTCCAGCGAGCTCCTCTAATCAACTAAGTTCATTCTAATTCTCTTAGTACTCTAGGGTTTAGCATTTCCATTTTCATAGTTGTTTGGGTCATTTTCTGCATTTATTTATTGTATTTACATGTCGTTCTAGATTAGATTAATTATCATATTCCACATTTTAGTTAATCATTTTGGTGAACCCAACCGCTTTCACGCTTAGGATCCTCATTTTTCATCTATCATGGCTCCCAAAGTTTGCTCAAGTTTCTTTATATGATTTACTTAAGAGATATATCCCAATCACTAGGTTGTTTTACAAAAACAACTAGACACCATGTATCTGGATGACAATACGCTGCCACATAAAATAAGTCCTATATTTGATCATTTATCTGATGACCCTAGTGATCCTCCATCTAATCAACCCCTATTGGACTCAATCCATGCTCTACATGCTTTATTTCAAGATAAATTTAAGGCCATGGAATCCACTATTATATCTATCAAATCTGAAATTCAACAACTTAAGGATGCTTCTCAATCACATATTTGTGCTCCTTCTACATCTTATATGCAATCTATGTCCACTACATGTCATCTAGCTGAACCTCACGACATGCCATTACCTGAGCCTCTCATATTTGAGCATAATACTACGCAACATGACATTCTTATTCATCTCCTTAGTCATCAGTTGATCACTCTACCACCTACTCATTACTATTCTCCTTATCGGTTAGTAAAATATCAAGGTCATCCATATTGCAATTATCATCGAATCAATGGACATAATGACAATGATTGTCACACTTTGAAACACATAATCAGACATCTTGAGCATCAAGGATTTATTTCATTTGATACACAACATTCTAATACACATGATAAGTCCCATTGGGTTCCTAAATCTGATTCATCTATATCTAATGCGCATCAAGCCAGCGTTACTCAAGCACCTCCTAAGCAACAACCTCTCACACTTAGTTCACCATCTCCTCCTACTCAACCACCTATGGCATCACCAAGTCAACATAATCAACCACCTATCAAAATTAGTTCACCACCTCCTCCTACTAAGTCGTCTATTGTATTACCAAGTCAACCTAAGCAACCTCCTTTAAAACTCAGTGCAACTTGGCCTCCTATCAAGTACCAACTCCAACCAATCACTTTCATCAAATCATCTAATCCTCTTACTAGTGGTCATGACACATTGTGAATTCCACCATAATCGAATGGTCATGTTGTTACTTTTGCTAACCACGCTTCCATCGCTAAACGTAAACTTGGTCTTTGGTAGATGACGATATTCTCAAGATCCTCTTACACACATTTGGAGGGCATAACATCTAATACATCCCCCCCATTCATCTTAATATCTATCACCTTTGCATTCTCATACATTAATCTCCTAACATACGCATACTCATTCGTACTTTAGCGTTGACCATTACCCGACGACACACTCTTGTGCTTTGGTTCACACTTGACTGTTGAGGGAATTACTACACATGAACCCCACACACTACACTATAGACACCACACATCACATTTTACGTCTTGCATTATACATTCTACATTTACTCCATACCATTTCAATCTTTGCATATTTATACATCGTACATCGTACTAGTATTCATCATACATGTCTCACACTTGCATCTAACATTACATACTACTCATCATGCACATCACATAGCATGCATTTCACACTACTAGTCTATCTATGCATTTTTGCATTACATCCTATACATTGCATATCATGCATCCTACACATCACATGGTCGTCACTTATCATCATGCATACTGCATTGTCTTCTACACGCTGCACTCACTACCCTATGACACACTTTAGTTCCTCGGTCCATACTCGACTGCCAAGGGTTTACAAATCAAATGGACCTTATCACACTCACATGTGTCTCATTTTGACCTTCCATCATGTGACATTCCTAGGTTAGTGACATACGTTATAGGCTAAATGGTCACCTACTCTATCATCTTGTAGTGGTATACGCTTTAGGCTACATCACCACTCCCTTTTATTTATCTAGTAGTGATATACGCTTTAGGCTACATCATCACTCCTACATTCATCTTGTCATGATATATGCTTTGGCTATAAGAGGCATGCACACATCATTTCTAGGTCGTATATCATCAACACACATATAAACATTCATCACAATGCGTTAAACACAACACACTTCGACCATTTCTTGATGACACACTCTTGTTTATGGTTCATTCTTGACTACTGAGGGGGAAAACCAAATGAACCTCACTGCATACATTTCCATTCACTTAGGGGGCATGCGGCTCCTATCACTCCATTTTACATTCCATTCCATCCATCCACAACATACTGCATATTATGGTTGCTTTTACTCTTCTTACTTTTGTTTGTTCATGGTCGCTTTATTACACATGCTAGTTAGATTACTTGTATGTCATTTATCTATATCATCCACACATGTGTGTTCACATCTTTTTCTAGTTGTGATCACAGATACAGGTCTCTTACATGCAGCATAGATGCTCACCTTCTACCCTTCCTACACTGGTCGCTGGGGGCATCCACATTCATCTCTCACATAGGTGTTATTGTTTCATTTTGTACTTAGCACTTTACATTACTTGGTTATACACGCTTTTGACATACTAGTTATCTTTCTAACATGCTAACAAGTGCTTCATGTGCAACATTTGTTATGCAGGGATATTTTCTTCCATACTTGTTTGTTACATTGTTTGTTTATTATTTTCTCTTGTTTGTGGGCCTTTCCCTATGTTTGGTGTGCACACTTATTTGTTTGTATGCGGCCATGATGGCCTTGCATGTCTTGCGACATCGTGAGTGATGTCCCATGTTTGCAACCCACTTTGTACAGCTTACTTTGTCTTCTTGCATGTTTACATTACTTTTCTTAGTATCTTTTACATCGTTTTCCTAGCATATACATTGTTTTCTATATGCATGTTTGTTCGTAATAACACTTATCTTTAGCTAGCCTTCTTGTTTGTTTGTGCCTTGGTTTCTACCAAGTGCATTCCCTTCCCCTTGCAGGGAAGAGTTACAAATTTTATGCGGTTGGTCCTCTTTTGGGGCCGCATTCTCCTATCAACGATGTCACATGCGCCCCTAAAGAGGGGGGCATCATTTGGGGTTTTTACATTCTACACAAGTGCTTCTACACCGGTTTAGTTCAGTGCACTTTCTGCCCTTGGCATTGTGGGTTACATACAATGAGTGGGTTCAAACCAGTCTACGAACCCCGTACACAATGGCTTTTACAGGACATGGTGTCCTTAGCATTCTGGGAAGAAGTTACAGGCCAGGAGGTTACAATGGGTGTTCCTCCATACACTACTTCAGCCAGTGGCGTCAGATCACCCAAAAAACCAGGATATACAAAGATCTCTTCACACAAATTCAAGGAAGCAGTTAAAGGAAGGAGAAAAAACTTTCTCCCTACACTTCTTCAACCAGGGTGGTGTGAGATCACCCAAAAAACTTGTAGTATAGGATATCCTTTTACACTCTCTTTCTCGACATGGATCAGGTGCACATGTTCCATTTACACTTTTTCATTTGCGTATTTTACATTTACATACTTTTACATGTGTCTTTTACATTGTGTTTTTACACATACATACATACATATTTGACTACTTGATCATTTTCTCCTTGCAGGTCCGGTCGTATGAGAAACAAGTAGTCAAATGGGGGCAACAACAATGGCGTCAACAACTTATTGCAACAACACACACCATACTAACCATACAGGTACATCACACACATCAAAAACTACACATGTGTTTCCACCCTAGGTTCACTCTCATCACTTTTTTGTGCTTTTTCATCTTTAGTTTCCACGCTCCATCATCTTTTTGTCATTCCACATTTTGTCTAGTCCTTTGGCGCATTTTCTACTACAATCTTCATGGACATCAGGTACACATCTCTATCTACTTTATGTTACTGAGCTTTCCACTCACCAACATAAAGTGGGGGAAAATGTAGACACAAAATCATGCACTTTAGACATTATTTAGTCCCGGTCTCATACTACTATTTAGAAGGTTTTTGAGTGAAGAAAGTACTAATTAACCCCCATCTTTTGGCCATCTTATTTTATTTTCTTTCGTCATTCCTGACCTCTTGCACTTGTATGCCAAGTCAACTTTCATCATTTTACGTCATTTTAGCCTTGACTAGGGTGCCCAGGCTAGTACTAGGGCGCCCATGGGCATCATGGTCCCACCAAGGGCGCCCCCATCCTTTTTGAACTTTCTCACCACTTTTTGGGCTCTTTCTAGTCGTTTTCAACTTCTTATCTTTTTGGTGGTCAGCCATTTTGGGGTTAATTATGAAATTAGATCAAGAGAACCCTATAAATATAAAGTTATGAGACCATAATGAGGGACCAAACACTAGTCACTACTATCATCCACCTAGAGTTGCATCCATTTGGAGATCATTTGCATCCATTAGCTCCATCATAAGGACAAGGTTGGTTCATCTACATCACACAAGCATAGGGGGAGGGATTCTATTCTATTCCATGCACACATTCTATTACATTTTTACATCTAGTTATTTCTCGCTACTTCACAAAGTGTGACTGACACAAGAGCACCTAGGGCACATGATGCACACACACACAAGAACTACATTTGGGTCTGAAATGTAGTGCACTGCTCAATTAGTAAGCCCATTGTTGTGGCAGTTGAGGTCAGTCTGACCCATTCATTTGCATTCTTCTATTTTTAGGGTTTTGATACTTCTTTTTTGTCTTTTGTTGGTCTTCTATACATTTGGGATTATCAACAACACCTAACATAGTGCATTGAATTTGATGCAATACACAACGAGGGTTTTGGACCACCTATTGAACCTATGAAACTCAGTTCCAGACCTTTTACATAGACCAAGGCACCTATTTTACATACCAGAGTGCCCACAGGCACCTCAGTCACTCTTCAAGCACCCTAATCTAGTTAGATAGCTCAAATCCATCCTTTTTTAGGACCTTTGCACAGTCGTTCTTGCTTCTGGTTCCTCTAGTCATTTCTGTGACATAGTCTAGCGAGCTCCTCTAATCAGTTGATTTCATTCTAACTCTCTTCATACTCTAGGGTTTAGCATTTTCATTTTCCATCGTCATTTATTTACTATATTTACCTATTATTCTAGATTAGATTAACTATCATATATTGAAATTTTAGTTAATCAATTATACTCCTCTGTAGATTCCACATTGTTTGTTGGACTATTATCGCAGCTAGCCATGGGGTGGTGAGAAGGACTTCAGGCCCTTTTGGTTGGGCCTTGTGAACAAGTTGTTAACAACTGAAAAGTCGGAAGAGTCAAGGAAATTTAGATGGAGTTTGATTGTTCCAAGAGAACTGAGGCCGCCTTGGGCATGCTGGAGAATTTAGGTAAGGGGACTAACGAGTCGTTAGAAATTGGCTCCTTGGAGCGATGTTGGCCGGCGGACTGTTCCTTAATAGTTGGCTTAGACAAGCCATTGTTGTCGGTTTCCTTGCTTTGAGTCAATTTAATCTTGTTTTTTTCATCCAACGATTTTCCACCCTTTATCCCAGGGAGGTTTGATTGATTCAGAGGCTGCCTTAGGCACTAGGTGATTGCACAAAACATAGAGAGGACAGTCCTTGATCTTATGATCAGAGGCCTAACAACAAAAATAAGTGTTAGACAAGTTAATGTATAAAACAAATTGGGAGTAACAAGTATCACCCATATGAATTTCCACGAACTCCTTCAAATATTGGGAGAGGTCGACTTCAACACAAATGCATTTTGAGGCCAAACATTGTAAAAGTGTTGGGGTTACATACAAACCACATGTCCTATTGAGGAGGTGATTTGGTGTAGGAAGTGAACACATGACAATGGAAAACCAGGGAACTCCACCGAATAGGAAATTTTAGAGCAGTATACTCGAAAACCACAAAATATTTGGTCCAAGGAGAAAGGACCAGAAGTGAGTTACACATATTCCAAGTGGCTGAATGGGTCAAGATGGTCAGGGCATGTGATGGGTCAGAAAAATGGAAAAGGAAAAAATCATTGGTCATGTTCTGCACACTTTCGAATCGGATGTCGTGAGTAACCCAGGCCGAGTTAACCCGTGATTTTAACATGCTTTCAAAGGGGATGTGGCCCAAAAAATACCCAACGAGGCAAAATTGTTCTAACTATTGGCATGCAACACTAAATTCAGGAACAGGTAAAATAACATCAGGAGGAGAATCATTACCTCGTG
Source organism: Taxus chinensis (assembly GCA_019776745.2). NCBI lineage: Eukaryota > Viridiplantae > Streptophyta > Pinopsida > Cupressales > Taxaceae > Taxus > Taxus chinensis. The sequence goes on from CM034150.1 coordinate 229,516,498, forward strand.
AAAGACCTTTGGAATGAACTTCCAGAGGCATTTCCGTTGCAGCACCATTGTTAGAATCTCCACAAGTTCTAGTCATGACAACTATAGTCAGGATCGAGGTCGAAGGAGACATTTTATAGGGGCGTCCAAAGGGCAAAAACCCCTAGAGCTTACAAAAAAAGGTACAATCCCTCAACACCTGAAGAGGCTACGGTATGACATTCAAACAAAAATCCCTAGCAGAGCATTTTTTTGTAATACTTGAATTTTGAAATATTATTGTGCTTAAAAAATTGAAGGTAATTGTTTAGATTATTGTTTTGAAGACGCTATTAATGATAAGAGATTTTTTGTGGAAATGTAGAAGGAAATAATTATGCTTTAAAAATTTGATTGGATATATTCCTAATTATTTTGAGTCTCTATATTTGTGATGTTTTATGATCTTTGTTTAACATTTAAAATTTTATTTGAAGTTTTTGTGTTTTAAAATTATAAATTTGGTTCAACATTTTTTATATTACAAATATAGAGACATACAAGATTTTATGGGCCTCGTTTAGTATGTTCATTGACCCTCTTATAGACATAATATTTTATTGGTTATGGGATGACTATGTTCACTTGTTTGGATTTTTCTTCTCTTCCTCTATGGCTTCATTATCCCAAAAACAACTATAAAATTGCCTCTAAGTACATTCCTTACTACACTAAATCGGATATGCCTCCTTTATTGCATATTGGAATCACATTTATGACTCTAAAAAGCCTCATTCAATTAAAAAATTAATCCCACAATAGTTGGTTGACTTGGTCCACAATAACATATAAACCCCAATATATCGCAACCCTTATGCTAATAGGGATCACACCATAACTGAAATGGCCCTCTTACTAATGTAATGGTTGATTGGTTGTGGGATGACAGAGGTGCCTAAATTTCATGTACGTTTACAATTTTATTATAAAGTAAAAAAATTTAAAATATCGGCGAAAAATGCCTATAACGTAGTAATGGGTGTTTGGGTTGGTTAATAATAGGTCATGGGTTTGAATTCTACATCATAAATTGAGAATGTGTATGATGGATAGGCTCATTTGTCACATCCCGCAATTTCATTTTGTTTCATTGCAAGGTTAAGTGATAGTATGGAAAGTGGTTTAAGAAGGCATGGGGATAAGCACTATTGTATAGTTAAGTATGCAGTTATATGTGCGTATGTATATCCTGAAAAGATACACACACTTACCCGTAGTTGCATGCCCCACCACATAACAACACTTGTCTTCAAGAATTTATAGAGTACTTAACACATATAACTTATTCTTGTTGTACTTAATGGTATGAATTTTATTTACCTTGTTGTGCTCGATGATTTCATGACATTGGTATGTTATTATGTTGTTGTATAGTACTTTATCTTGTGGTTGTATGCAATGATTTCGTATCGATGATAGACATGTTTCGTTACCATACTTATCTTGGATGATTATGCTTGTTTGTTGTATATGAAAACTCAACAATATTAACAAATCTATTTTTTGGAAGTACCTTGTATTAATTCAATACTTGAAGACCTTTTTTATTAATCTAATGATTGACTAATCACCTTATAGTTTGTTGTTCTGGTCGTAGACCACGAAGCATTAAGACAGTCTTCTTCGCTGCTTAAAAAGGGCATGAAGTGTTGTCAAGATGAAATTACTTGTTTAATTGTTTTTCTAAGCAATTGTAACTAACATGAGTTATTATGTTAACTTTATCTCGAGTAGGGTCATTCATCGCAAGGCAATAAAAAGGGTAAGTTAGCGTATTTTTATCATTATTGTTATTTAACAGTTGTTAACCATGAATTCAATGATAATAACCTTCTCAATGTTTGACATTTAATAAGTTAACAAAACTGAAACTAGACTTAGACCATGGTAAGGCTGGAAAAGAGTTGTTATTTGATTGGAATGGTCTTAAGCCATGTTGGGGTGACATGGGAAATGTTTAGTCTGAATAATTTAAAAGAATCAAATACCATATGATGATGGCAATTGCAAGGTGAATATAATTGTGAGTTTTAATGGTCTATGACCCAAGGCATATTATAATGTTTGATTTGAACGAACTTAGACCATGGTAATTGGGATCAACAACTTTAGAAAGGTTGTGAAGGTTCTCGACCATATGCAAAGCATTATGATGTTTGATTCTTTGGTCAACTAACCTCACCATGCATTGATTGGAAATTTTGTCTGGTTGATGGAAGTCTTCCACTGCTCGATTTAGCACCATGCAAATATTGAGTGAGTTTGATATATTTAAAATATTATTTTATTTTATGGGGACACAGTCCACCAAGCATGTAATGTGGGTTACCATTATTTGGGTTTAACTGAAACTGGGACCACTCGAATAACCGCCATTGTTGTGGAGGGAAAATTCGAAAAAATTATTAAGGCCACTATGTGGCACTGTGAACATTAATGGCATTAAATTCTTTGAAAAACATAAAGCTTCTTGTAGAAGCTAACCCACATGCAACTTGGAGTTTATTCTTCATTTTTGTAATTGTGTGGTTTGAGCTCCTCTTTCAACTATGCATGGAAATTTTAAAAATTCTTTAGAATTGATATTTTTGTGGATATCTCTACGAAAAAAAATAGAAGGCATATATTTCGGGCTTCAACAATATTTACTTGCTTGTAATAATGAGGATTATGGGGGTCTTTACGGTTTGAATTTCTTGAGGTTTTTTGCTTGTCTTGGAAGATTTTTGCAAGGAAATAACTAAGAAAAGTTGCAAAAGACAACACCAACTAACAGGCATGGATTAAATATTCTCTCTCTTGTTGTTTTACTACGAATTGATGAATATCGATTGGGGTTAATTTGTTGTGTGATCTGTGTGATTATTCATTGATAGTTAATTGAATAACATTAAAAAACAATGAAGAGTGTTATAATCTCGAACGTGTGCCTACGAGAGGTTTGTAAAGGAAATTTCATCATATATAAGGGAAAAATATGGGTTGTATTATTTACAAATACAATTGTAGGATCTTGTATGCACATCATGTTGTTAAAACTTAGAGCGGGTTTTGAGAGGTAAATGTGGGAATCGATTTTCCTTTGATGGGTTCGTGTGTTAGGGTTAATGTGAAACTATATGAGCATGCCTAGTTGTTTTGGCATATATTTATTGTTGAAAATGGTTGTTAAGTAAATAGCCCTTGTTTTTGTTTTTCCTTTATTATTTGTCAAAGTTGATTGAAAGGAGACTGGGAAATCTAGAGTTGCATACTAGTGGCTATAAATTACACTCTTAAGATTGTGAAAGTAAATCAATGGCTTCAATAAACAGAAATTAACCGTGATAACCAAAAAGGGTTCTTTTCATTTTTAGCCTATTATGAAATCCTTTGCCATATGTTTAACAATTAGGGATTGTGTATGACTCTTATGGGAAATCTAAGTATTTGGTTTGATTCGAAAATGTATATTCTCTCTTTGAGTTCATTGCTATGATTTTATCTTTCTTGCAATGGCTAAGATTTTTTGTGACTGTTTTTCATCTATAATAAGATTTCCTCTTGAAGAGAAATGCTTGTAGTTAAGTTTGGTAACAAGATGCAATTCATTATAATGATCACCATGAGGGATTTATTTGCTTCTTCCTTTCAAAATCCTTTGTTAAGATGATGGGGTAATAAAAGACCAAGATTGGATAAAAGTTTTTAAGGTGCTTTATACTTATAATAGAATTCATTTTCCTTGGTATTGTTGTACCCATAAATTATATTTAAGTTATAAATAATAAGTCAGAAAGGTGATACTTATTGTAATTTTATGTTGTTAAATATAGTGGAAACAATCTAAGATTTACTTCTTTATGCGGTAAAAAATCATATTTATAAATTGTATTGTGAAAATATGATTGTATCATATGATAATTTTATTTTATATTCATCTAGTTCATAGTACAATAACATGCTTATGAGATGTTACTGTTAGTGTGAAATCACAACACCCCCCAATGAGTTACGGATTTGCTTTTCTAAGTCAGGGTCATTTGGTGTGATTTGCATAACATTGGATCATTCCCCAAGCTGTGGGACTTGCAAATGGGAATGATCCTCTAGAGAAGGTTGGTTCCTCTTCCTAATCCTAGCACTAAACTACTTCTAAGGAAGGAAATGTGAACTATCTACTCCTAATCTAACAATTCCAAGGGACCAGAGAGAGAGAGAGAGAGAGCATGAAAATAAAGAAATCCTAAACTACAGAGGTGATAGCACCGAGAAAAGGGAACTGCTGATCACAAACCCAACTACCTGAAATGGAGAGAGGTGAGCAATGGAGAGGATGGAAAAATGCATCACAGACCAAGGATAAAGTTCACACAGAACACCATTTCAAACCCCTTAAACACAGCTCCCAAAACCTGCAATGGACATCAGAGATATGCACAGTATACCCTGCAATGGTGAGAGGCGAGAAGAGACAACAAAATGAGAAAAGGATGGACAAAAGACATCACGAAAACATATTTTATTGCTCCAAGAGTTCACACAGTACACCATTAACAGGAAAGAGGCAAGAAAATGCCATTACAAAGCCAAGGGAGGAGGCTTAAACTCCACATTCGACCCTGGAGAAGAAAGAGAGAGGGGGGGGCAGGGAAGAAGAATGAACAACCCTTTACAATGAATCTTGCCCCTGTATTTATAGATTTGATCAAAGAGAAGAAAGAGAGAAGGAAGCGGGAAAAGTGGGTTGAAGCTCAACCACTGTTGTTAATGCTTCTGATAAAATATGCCCCAAATCCGTCTTTACTGCATGATTCCTTGATTTGGTGCCTTGAAAGAAGAGGAAACGATGGAAACAGATCGAATATGATATGGTTGTTGAGACAGATGGATCCTGCATTGAAGGCCCGAAGACGTTTCCTCCATTTTCCTTTACCTAACCTCCTCAAAATTAAAGTCTCAGACCTCCATGGCGTAGGTGAGGCTGAGATATTTCCAATGGTGTCAGATCTACAATATTTCGAGCCCTGAGTCGAAAGATATGCCCCTTCGAAGTTTGTATTGGGTCCGTACGAATGGATGGGGAAAACTGTTTGAAAAATGGGCCCCCCTTTTGGTTTGGGACACGTGGTAGCCAGATTAGAACAAAAAATCGGTCTTGCGGGTCCGCAATTTATCTTTTTCCCTTTGAACGAAAGGCAAATTTTCACTTTTCCCTCCAACTCCCCGCCTTGGCTTTGACTCGGGTTCTAATGCTGACTTTTTCCCCGATGGAGTTGCAGGCCATTTTGTAACTTTTACCCTTTTTGTGATAACAAGGGGTAAAGAATCAACTTTTCCCACGACGCCCCGCTTTCCTCTGGGACAAGCGTCAGTTTGGCGCTCGTTTGGTCTTCCCCTTTTTTGCTTGGTTCCTCTGCGGCACTGCCCCTTCTTCTCTGACCCTGTAATTCCATTGTTGAGTCCTCCCTCGACCCTTTAAATAGATTTAAGATATGGAAACGTTCAGAAGAACCATTTCTTCTATTTCTTCTTGTGCAGGGTCGAATTTGACTTTCTCAGGCCTCTGTTTTCACTTTACTTGGTTCTGGAACTCGAGTTAGTGGGTCTGAGTCGTTTCCTTCATAATTTCCTTATGTGCAGGAGTTGTCTTGACCAAATTTTCCCCGGGGACGAATTTGGGATAGCAATTTAGTGACTCACGGGGACATCTGCCTGCTAGATGAAGAAACCAGTGGCCTTGAAGCATCCATTGGGCATGGAGTCTGCCTGATAAATACGAAACTGATTTGAACTTTTGAAGATCTGACCTTTGAGCCTCTTGGAAACCCACTGAACTTGGAGTTGAACTTCACCAAAAGCCAACTGAAATGGACTGTGCAAGAGCAAAACAACAACACCAAAAACTATGTACAAACTGAAAATCATACATACCCCAAGTGGGATATGTAGAGTGTACAAAAGCACTTCTTCTGCTGAAAACAAACCTACCTACTCTACTCTAACCAAGAGAAAAGGGAACTCAAACAAAACCTGCAACTGGCAGGGAGAAATAGCTTCCCTTTCTCAAGAGGGGCAGCCATGCAAATGATTTGACACTAAATATAGCTGCTTGTATGAGTGAAAAAATGACAATAAGCTAGTCCTCCACCCAAATCATCAAGGTATCAACATTAATGGAAAACACGTCCTCAAGCTGACTTGCATCGGACTTCTGGAGGTGTTGATGATGACCCTTGGTAGTTTGATTCTCATCCTCATGCCTGAAGTAGGCATGACTAGTTTTGGCTTCTCCCTTGGCTCTAATGAAGCCAAGTATCTGATTAGGCAATGTATGGTCCTTTGAATCTACTCATGGTTCTGAACTCTAACTCCAGGAATGGAGTTTTCTTGTGGACCTTTTTGGATGAATGGCGTGAGAGAGATGATGACATCCTCCTACCTTTTTCCTTCCTCCTCTTTTGAAGAACATGGAAGATCAAGATCTTCCAACCTTGGTTCCAGAGGGCCATTATGGAGTGCAGGCTTTTGCACTTGAATATTCTCCTTCATGGCAGCAAGTTCATGTGCATGGAAGATGGATGGAGGAGCAAATGATGTAATCTCCATGGGCTCCTCTTCATCAAAGCAATCTCTCAAGTCTAACAGACAGTCTACCTCCTTGTTGTCTTGCTGCAAGTGCTCTACCTCCTTCATGGTGTCCTCTTGATCTGCAACTTGCTCACCATGGTTTCTCTCTTCCTCAAACATGAAGTTTGAGAGATCAAACTCTTCTTCAACATCAGAGCTTGAAGGGGATGAAGTGGGAGGAAGAACTGAAGGTTCCCCTGTAGCCTGCTCCACACTTAGAGCCTTTGGAAATGTATGGTCCTCTTCCATCATGGGTTCATCAATCAAATCAGGCCCTTGAAATGAAAGCAAAAAATCTTCAATGATGCCTTCTTCATTGAGTGGCCTCAACACTGATCTGATCTCTCCCAACTGCTCCTCTTCAATGGGGCTTGGGACTGATTGTTCCTCCTCTTTTTCTTGCTCTTCTTCTGCTGCAAACTCAACCTCAGCCACCACTGGTTCTTCAATCTTGACCTCCTCTATTGGCTTGACCATCAAGGGGATCTTTGTAAACCCAAATTTGGCAGCCCAACTCTTCAGATTGTCTATCATTTCTTTTCTGTTGGGATCCTCTTCTTGGTGTTCTCCTTGATTGGATTCTTGAGTCTCTTCCCAACATGAGCTTGGGAAAGAAAGAGGAGTGGCAGGTTGGGGTTCAACCATATTTGCAATTGTTTGTGGTGGGAAGGGAGGTGCAACTTCTTATTTTTTTGGAGGGGATGACTGTTTGGAAGGGAAAAGGACAGAAGAACTGAGATGAGGTGGAAGACTAGGAGATGGAGAAATGAAATCAACACTTGGGGGAGCAAGTGAGGAGCTTGGAAATTGGAGCTTGGGTTGAGATGGTGCAACTTGAGAAAGAGAAAAAGAAAAGCTATGAGATGTTGGACTTACCCATTGACAAGGTTGTCTTGACTCCAACTCATAAGCCCCGATCTCCTCAGTCCATTGTGCAAGTTGGGGTAACATTTCAACCATGAAGTCAAGCTTCTCTTGAGGGCTGTAATGTCTTGGAAAAGGGCCTTCCCATGGACAAGGTGCCCTGCAACCAATCTTGAATGCCTTCATTTGTGTTATGCCCCTTGACTGAACCATGCCAGCCTCCATTTTTTGAATTTTCTCCAATAAACCAACATTCTCCACATAGTTGTCACCATTGTATGTGCCCCCTTGTTCTTGATAAGCTCCATGGCCAGCCTGACTTTGACTCTGCTCATATGGGTAAGCATAATGGTCCTGGATCTAATCATAATGCTGATTTGGAGGAGTTGGCAAATGCATTGGAGGGTGATTGCATTGCTATAAGTGTGAGTTCCATGAAGGGAATGAAGTCATGATTGCACAACCTCATGGAATGGGAGAAAATGAAAGAGATGGAAGAAGAAAATGGATGAAATGAGTGGAAATGGATGGAAAAGGTCTGCAACTTAGAGAATGGGTTTTTGACCAGATGGAGTCACCAAATGTGCTTGAAAGTGCCTCCAAAGGCTGAAATCTTCACCAAGAGCACATCGAACCTGATGAAGTGAAGTGGTAAGGTGCTTCAGACCTATCCCACCGGGTGTGCCAAAACTGTTAGTGTGAAATCACAACACCCCCCAATGAGTTATGGATCTGCTTTTCTAAGGTAGGGTCATTTGGTGTGATTTGCATAACATTGGATCATTCCCCAAGCTATGGGACTTGCAAATGGGAATGATCCTCCAGAGAAGGTTGGTTCCTCTTCCTAATCCTAGCACTAAACTACTTCTAAGGAAGGAAATGTGACTATCTACTCCTAATCTAACAATTCCAAGGGACCAAGGAGAGAGAGAGCATGAAAATAAAGAAATCCTACACTACAGAGGTGATAACACCGAGAAAAGGGAACTGCTGATCACAAACCCAACTGCCTGAAATGGAGAGAGGTGAGCAATGGAGAGGATGGACAGATGCATCACAGACCAAGGATAAAGTTCACACAAAACACCATTTCAAACCCCTTAAACACAACTCCCAAAACCTGTAATGGACATCAGAGATATGCACAGTATACCCTGCAATGGTGAGAGGTGAGAAGAGACAACAAAATGAGCAAAGGATGGACAAAAGACATCACGAAACATATTTTATTGCTCCAGGAGTTCACACGGTACACCATTAATGGGCAAGAGGTAAGAAAATGCCATTACAAAGCCAAGGGAGGAGGCTTAAACTCCACATTCGACCCTGGAGAAGAAAGAGAGAGGGGGGCAGGGAAGAAGAATGAACAACCCTTTACAATGAATCTTGCCCCTGTATTTATAGATTTGATCAGAGAGAAGAAAGAGAGAGGGAAGTGGGAAAATTGGGTTGAAGCTCAACCACTGTTGTTAATGCTTCTGATAAAATATGCCCCAAATCCATCTTTACTGCATGATTCCTTGATTCGGCGCCTTGAAAGAAGAGGAAACGACGGAAACAGATCGAATATGATCTGGTTGTTGAGACAGATGGATCCTACATTGAAGGCCCGAATACGTTTCCTCCATTTTCCTTTACTGAACCTCATCAAATTAAAGTCTCAGACCTCCATGGTGTAGGTGAGGCAGAGATCTTTCCAATGGTGTCAGATCTACAATATTTCGAACCCTAAGTCGAAAGATACGCCCCTTCGAAGTTTGTATTGGGTTCGTACGAATGGACGGGGAAAACTGTTTGAAAAATGGGCCCCCCTTTTGGTTTGGGACACGTGGCAGCCAGATTAGAACAAAAAAATCAGTCTTGCGGGTCCGCAATTTATCTTTTTCCCTTTGAACGAAAGGCAAAGTTTCACTTTTCCCTCTGACTCCCCGCCTTGGCTTTGACTCGGGTTCTAACGCTGACTTTTTCCCCGACAGAGTTGCAGGCCATTTTGTAACTTTTACCCTTTTTGTGATAACAAGGGGCAAAGAATCAACTTTTCCCCCGACGCCCCACTTTCCTCTGGGACAAGCGTCAATTTGGCGCTCCTTTGGTCTTCCCCTTTTTTTCTCAGTTCCTCTACGGCACTGCCCCTTCTTCTCTGACCCTGCAATTCCATTGTTGATTCCTCCCTTGACCCTTTAAATAGATTTAAGATATGGAAACGTTCAAAAGAAACGTTTCTTCTATTTCTTCTTGTGCAGGGTCGAATTTATCTTTCTCGGGCCTCTATTTTCACTTTGCCTGGTTCTGGAACTCGAGCTCGTGGGTCTAAGTCGTTTCCTTCATAATTTCCTTATGTGCAGGAGTTGTCTTGACCAAATTTTCCCAGGAGGTGAATTTGGGATAACAGTTACTCCATGCCATTTCTGTTGAACTGGCCATGTATATTTGTTGTATTTTATTCTACAACATCCAAGGCTGAGTAGCATTATGAGTTGATTTAAGAAGAAATGTCATGACTTGCATTGATTATTACTATACTATTTCATATGATCATAATAAATGTATTTGTACATGATTTAAGGAGAAAGTATTACTTTGTAAATGAATAAGGCCAATGAGCCGGATGTATTAAACGATTACCTTGATAATCGATTCATGAATATGCATTAATGTATTGATTATGAAATTTATGACTGATGTTCAAATTATGTGATTGTGTTTAGCGACATATTTGTATCGTTGTTTAATAACAAAGTATATATTGAGATTCAATGTTTAATGTGTTATTAAAATTGTTTATAATGTCATTATGATTTAACGATTAAGTTGTAAACACCTATTTAATAACGAAACAACTACATGACAAGGTAATGTAACATTGAACTTATGGAAGATAAGTGGGATAATGGTATAGTTATCTCATCAGTTCAATATGAATTAACAAGAGGATATATACCAATTTTTACGCATGAAGCAAAAAGACATAATGTTGTCACTTAACAGCAGCTGACATGCTTGTGAAGATAAAGTATATCTTTGTAAACATCACACTTGATTCCACTATTCCCTAGTGTGAAAGCAATTACAACGTTATAGGACAAAGTATGAAGGTTCGTCGAGATCTTAAGGAATAGTACAGGTGTAAACAGTTGATCAACAGTTGACCTTAGTAAACTAAAATGACTAAGTGATTATCAATGTTTATAAGTGATGTATATCTTATCATTGTGAATTGGTTTATTCATATGCTTAACTAAGCTAAATCCATGATGATAGGTTAAAATAATATACTTGTAACATGTGAAATGAGGTACTCATGTTAGTCAGTGACTTGATGAGATCATTGTATACCTCTGTCATGAACAAGATGGCTCAATTAAACTTTGTTTATCCTTTCATCTGAATGAAAGCTCGTCGAATAGTAAATAAAGGCAGACATCATGAGACGATCTTCGTGTCGTATGAGTCATGGGCGTACCAGCTCAGGATGGCTATAAGAGAGTAATGAATGTGTAATGACTTAAGTCAATACGTGAATGTATCTTTTCCTGTATGGATCCCAAGGTGGTGCTGAAATGAACCATATGACTGGAATGCCGAGTTATGATATCTATAGCTTCAAAATTATATCTTATTACTTATTAAACATGAATAATTAAAATTATTAATTGTAAACTTAATTAACAGAATCCAGATAACTATGTTGAGATGGTTGTGTCGTGAAGGGAAATTTTTTTTTGTAGGTTTGTGTACAGTCTCAAAACCGGCTTGCTAACGCAAAGCCAAATAACTATGGCCATAGTAGTACAAATGACTAGTTACATTGTCTATTCACCAGGTCTTCTTATTAGGGGTGTCTAGATTCAGATGGAGGTTACTTCAATGAATTTCTGATTGACACTAAGAAGATTCACATGCTCTCTTAACCTATAACAAGGTTTAACCAAATGGTATACAAGGTATATTGGCTTGTAAAGAGTATAAAAGGATAATCGATAAGATCTAGAATCCTTTACAGTTGCACATGGTTATTGTATGTTGTCTAGATGGATTAAGAATAGTAAGTAATGCTGGAATAATTTAACAGTGGATGAGAATGATATTATCCATTATGGAATTATGGGAACGTAAGGTATTTTACAAACTAGAATAGTGTGTTGGGTTATTTTTGTTGTGTGTTGATAATCATTGAAGGCATATAATCAATCAATGGTTTATAAAAAATCCCTTAGTTTGTTGAAGCATAAGTTGGGTGCTACGTCATCCACGGTATGAGTACATTTGTTTGCTCGGCCTTTCCCTCTCCTCCTATATGGCTTCAAAATCCTAAAAATCTAATAAAATTACCTTCAAATGCATGCCTTACTATCCCAAGTTGAATAAGCCTATTTAGTGCCTCTAAATACATGTCTTACTACCACAACTCAAATATGCCTTTTTCAATGCATCTTGGAATTGTTTTTATGCTTTCGATAATTTATGAACACCAATATATCATGATCTTTATACTGATAGGGATGACACCACAATGGAAGTGGCCATATTACTAACATAATGGTTGATTGGTTGTAGGATGAGTATGTTTTATTGTCCTACCTTCTCCTTTTCTCCCGTATAGCTTCATAATCCAAAAAATTATGTAAAATTACTATCGATTACATATTACACCATCCTAATTCAGTTAAGCCTCTTCATTGGATTTTAAAATTACTTCTACAACTATTAAAATCTTCATCATCCTCATTATATAAAAGTTTATATTTTTGTAAAAATAATACACCTTCTAACAAAGCAATGGCTCTTCTCCAATCTTCTTCCTCGACGGATCTTCTCAGAACTTCATCCGTGACAGATCTTGTTATAAACCCTAGCTGCTGCAGTGATGGGTGTGTTGATTCAGGCTGTGGTGGTCATGGTTGGGTCGTGGGTGGGTTTGGTTTGGACGTTGATGGTCTCTCCTCTGTCCCTACTGCAGCTACTACTGGTTTTGGCGCCCCTTACACTAATGACATCCCTCAGGCTCCTTCAACTCCTCTTCTCCTTGACGTGTTGATGGCAACAGGGGGATTGTTTTCCCCTCTGTGGGGAATCTTTCCTTTGTTGCGGCTTCAACTTCTTATTTTTCAACACCCCTCTCTGCTATTATAATTGATCCCTTTGTATCCCTTGGGGATTCGGTGTTAGAGGCTGAAGAATTTTTCTCCTCTAAGGGTTTGATCTGCCGCTTTAATGGCCTCTGGCCCGGGCTACCGCTCCTCCATACGTGGATCTCTATGAACTGACATCCTGTCATTTCAGGTAGGATTGATATTTACCCATGTGCAAGGGGTTTTTTATTGTGGTTGTTCTCTCTGGTGATGAAAAAGGCACCATCCTTTCTAAGATTTGGGAGCTACATAATCATAATTTGTTGATGAAACTGTGGTTTTTAACTTTCAACCCTCTGACATCTACCTTAAATGTTTAGTCGGTCTAGATTCGTCTTCCTCATCTCTCGATGTAGCTTTAGGGGGAGGAATGTTTGACTGCCATTGGCAATGCTTTGGGAAATTTCTTTTCTATTGACCCCAAAACAAATTTCTACACTCATACTACTTTCGCTCAGATTTTGGTAGATTTGGATACCTTGCTGGATCTACCTGATTCTATTAACCAAAAAATCCTAGATAGAGTTTGGTCACAACCCCTTGATTATGAAGGCTTTCCCTTCAGATGCAGGAAATGTTTTTACCTAGGACATCTTGCTTCAAACTGCCCTTTTGTAAAGCATAAATTTTATAAATAAAAGGTTTCTTGGTGGAAGCATTCCCACCAAAACCTCATATTTATTGATGAGAGATCATGAATCCTCTACAGATGACTAAAAAAAAATCAGTGAAGAAAAGGATTTGAATTCTTAATCACTGTCCGCTCCTACTGCGGAGATTGTTGGGGATGTTGATCAGGTGTTGTCGCCTCCTTCAGGTGCTCTTACTTACTGCCCTATTACTAGTTCCAAGAATGAGGAACCCAATGATGGAATTTTGACTTCCTCTGAGATTCAGATTCCAACTCACTCAGCTGAAAATGTGGATCCCAATAGGAGTGATGATTGGATAGTCATTAAAAGAAAAAAGAATGCTTTTCCTCTTTCTAAAATGCAACTACGACACCAAGCACGGAATGTTGCTAGGTGATCTGGTTACAACTACAGCAATGGAATATTGTTGGGTGATTTGGTTTTACCTATAGCAGTTGTGTTGTAGTCTTTTTATTTTTGTTCTTCTCTCTTTTGGTTCTTCTTGTGTGCCTTTAGGGCCTTTCACTTTGCTGTTAGTGGCTTCCTTTCTATTGCACCTCATTGTTATATCCAACCTTAAGGGATTTTTGTACAAGGATGTGGGTCCTTTCAAAACTCCAACTTTTACCATTTTCCAAAAAAAAGTTTATATTTTTGTGGGATTTGACATTAAATTATGTAAAACTTCACAAAATTAAATGAATGGTGAAGGTTGTAGTGTTTTATCGGTCTTATTAAACATGTTAAGATAATAGTTATGAGATTAAAAAAGTGATAAAATCTTGTACATTAAAAAAATTGTGACTTTAAAAGAGATTGAATTTTTCATATTGACGTGTTACAATTAATTGAACACTCTTTATCAACAAGAATACAATTTTAATTTGAATATAATTAAATTACATAATATTGAATTCTCTACCTTTAAAAATAATTATAACTGAACGGTAAAATAATTATACCTCAAAGGTCAAATTCTATAAATTGGATGTATATAAATCTTAGCTTAAATATATTACCATCCTTAATTCACATTGTTTGACCCACTATATCCTTCACGCTACTCATATGCTTTTGTGTGTGGAGAATGAATGAATGGTTGGTTTGTTATCCCAATTTTTGAGATTTAAGATAAAATTGAGATAACCAATCAATTTTTTTCCATCTTCAGGGTTTTTTTTATCTTTCTGAGTGACCTTGAAAATCCCATTTTTTTGTCATGAAGTATTTTTTCTAAGTCTTTTTCAGGTTTTCAGATTCATTTGCATTTTCATATGTTTATGCTAAGTGTTTCCTGACCCCGAAACCCGACACACTATAATATTTTAGGTTTCGGGTTTTGAAAGCATCGAGACATCGAAGACAAAACCGCATGCTTCATGTCCAATGTTTTCTAAACCCGAACCCCGAAACACTATAGTGGATCGGGTTTTTAGGTTTCATGTACATTGGAACATCGCAAGATTTTTACATGTCAAATGTGTGATGTTCCTCGCCTCCAAAGTCTGATGGTATCTTCTTATCGTGCTTTCAAATTTTTTTGCATCGGAAAATGAGAGAGTAAGAACATGTCAAATGTATCATGTGCTCCAATCCCTGATTCCAAAAATTACTCAGGGCTTGCTTTGTGTTAGTTTTTCGGGACCTAATTGCAAATTAGCATAACCTGCTTCCCGCGATCAACTTTCCTCCCCCAGGTTAACGCATTTATTGCCAAGGTGGAGGTTGGTTACCACATGTGTCATCCAATGTCTAATTAATGTTGAAGGGTATATAAATATGTGATTTTCCACGTCATTTGTACTTAATACGATTTCCAAATTTGAATTTTCATTCCTGCTCTTGGTTTCCAAAACCTAACTTTGGATTTCTTAGCGTTTTTCTTCATTTTTCAACTTCTAGCTTCATTTCTTTGTAAGTGTTTCTCATCTTGTTGGTTTTACTTCATTTTCTAAGGCTTTTCTTAGGTTTTCTTCATCATTTTTAAATACAACATTGTTGTGGGATTTATTATTATTTTTCTTTATCTTCCCCTTCTCCCTTGCTTATTTTCTCTTTTGTGTTGATGAAGAAACTCAATTATTCTCCTCATTCCCTTAATTTTTCACAATGACAAACACGTAAAAAACCTCGATATGAACTTATTAAGATTTTTGACATGTTAATCATGATGAAAATCTCAAATCAACAAGAAAAATGTACTTATGGGCTAATTCATCATGTTTCAGTGTGAGACAGGTCTGAATTTCTGACAGTGCGTTGGAGGTTTGGAGTTGTAAAGCAAGACTGAGTTCCTGCCAGATTTTTTATGTTTCAAAGCTGTAAAGTAGGGTTGTTATTCCGCCCATGTGTCATGTTTCTTGAAATGTTTGACAAGTCCCGAATCTTGATGGTCTTTTGGGGATTCCAAAATGCAAAGCAAGGCCAAGTTCGCAACAAACTGTCAGACTTTTTAAGGTGTCTTGCAGGTTGAAAAACCCAACATGGGTTTTTTGGACCTTCCAGGGTATTGAACAAAGGAAAAGTTTTTGAATTTCACTCCTAAGTATTCGTAGGGTTTCTCATACAAGTATTTTCAGTTCTTTCTCCGTGTCTAATTCAGGTAAAGGAAAGGGTAAGGCAGAATCCTCCAAAGAGATGAAATATTAGTACCAAGGAGTTGTATCCCCTTCTAATATCGATTCTAATATTGATATTAGAGATATTTAATTAGGATGTGTAGACATGGATGAATTTTGGAATAGGGTCAAGGGTTCTTCACAAACGGAATGGATGTAATGCATCTGTTGGGGTTAGCACAAGGTTGTACAAAATAATATATCAGATCTAAGCATACATCCAATAAAAGTAGATACTATACCAGAAGAAATATACAAAACAAGAGATATAAATCAACACTAGATTTAATGTGGTTCACCCAATGTGGGCTACATCCACCAAGAAACAAGCCAATCTATTATCCAAAGCTTTCAAAAGATATACAATGAAGATTTACAATCTTCCACACCTCTCACAATGTATAATACTTTCTTTCTCTCAATATTCTCCTTCTTCTCCAAGAATTCTCTCTCACAATTATTTTCACAATAATCATCAATACTTACTTTTAACCCTAGTTTATAAATACCTTATACAAAATTAGGACACTTAGTCATGCAATTACAATCAATAGATTTGCTTTAGTACTAAACTTAGATCTAATTCCCATGAGTTAAATAAAACACCCACGCACAGGTAACTGATGTATGTTTCTACTTTCCTGACTGATGTTGGTCATAGGTGACCGATGTCGGTCCCTCCATAACCGATGTTGGATATTGTGTTTTCCTGCAAGTTTAATATAGCATGCTAAACTGAAGTAATTGAGCTCCACAACTCAACAATCTCCCACTTAGAGATAAATTATTGCACTATACATGTACATCGTCATCCTTGGATCCTTTCCTTAGCTTTGTTTCTTCCTCTTCAAGTCTCAAACTCGAAGACCAACAAAAGTGGAGTGTATCTCTAACTTCTCTTTTGCTAATGCCTTTGTTAGCATATCCGCAGGGTTTTCACTTGTATGAATCTTCTCCAGTTTCAGTTGCCCATCCTCCAATACATGTTGTATGAAGTGATACCTTAACCGAATGTGTTTTGTTCTAGAATGAAACATCGAGTTCTTTGCCGAATGAATTGTGCTCTGACTGTCACTGAACAATTTGCAATCATTTTGCTCCTTTCCCAACTCTTCCATGAACCTATTCATCCATGTCATCTCTTTGCTATATTTTGTAGCTACAACATACTCTGTCTCTATAGTAAAAAAAGCCACAACCTTCTGTAATCTTGATATCTAGCTAATTTTCATCCTACCTACTATGAAATATATCTAGTAGTGTTCCTTCTACCATCCAGGTCTCCAGCCATATCCGAATCAACATAGCCACATAAATAAATATCTGAACCTCCATAGCATAATTGCATTCCAGATGTCCCTCTCAAATCCTTGAGTATCCATTAGACTTCTTTCCAATGCTCTTTACCTAGATTGGCCATAAATCTACTCACAACTCCCACTGCCTATGCAATGTTTGGTCTGGTACAAACCATAACATACATTAGACTTCCAATTACTAAAGCATATGGTACTCGTGTCATGTATTTGACCTCTAATAAAAGACACTAATCTTTGCTCAATTTGAAGTGTCCAACCATAGGTGTACTTAAAGGTTTTGAATTTTGCATTTTAAACATTTCTAACACATTGTAGATATAATCCTCCTAAGACAAATACAATTTATTGTTCTTTATGTCTCTATGTATTTGCATGTAAAGGATTATTTTTGCAGCTCCTAAATCCTTCATAGTAAATGTGTGAGCTAGCTTTCCCTTAAGTTTACCAATGTCTTCCATATTAGATCTTGCAATAAGCATATCATCCACACACAGTAACAAAATAATACAACTTCAAGATTCTTGAAATAAACACAATGATCAGATTCACATCTCAAGTAACCATGCTCATGCATGAAACTATCAAACCTCATGTGCCATTGTCTTGGAGCTTTCTTGAACCCATATAGGCTCTTTTTCAACCTGCACACTAATTTCTCCTTACCCTTTACTTAATACCCAAGTGACTGATGCATATAAATCTCTTCATCAAAATCACCATAAAGGAAAAATGTCTTCACATTTAGTTGCTCTAAATGTAAATCATCTACTACAACTATACTCAATGCAGTACGAATAGAAGTCATCTTTACAACAAGAGAAAATATTTCACCAAAGTCAATACCTTCTTTCTGTGCAAATATTTTTACTACAAGCCTTGCCTTGTACCTTTTTTGTCCACCATCTTCTTATTTGATCATGTAAACCAATTTGTTCTGTAATGTCCTCTTACCTACTGTAAAATTCACCAAATCCCAAGTCTGGTTTTGTTCCAAGGAATCCATCTCCTCATCCATGTCATGTTCCCACTAAATGTAGGTCTCATCCTGCATTGTTTCTTCAAAACTTTCTGGTTCACCATTATCAGTCAATAATAAATAAGATAGAGAAGGTGTAAATATTTTTAGAGGTTTATTTACCCTTTGTGACCTTCTCACAGGAGTTTGGTGTACCAAAGGCCCATACTGGACCTCCTGGACATTTTTTTCCAATTATGACAGTGGCTGATGTCGTTCACCTAGAAATTTAGCTCTCCTGTAACCGATATTGGTTCAGCTGATCGATGTCAGTCAGGGATCAACCGACATCGGTTACTGTGTAACCCTGTAGGTATGAGTTTTAAATCTGAGAGTTCATTTTCATTCACAAAATTCTTACCCGATTCATCCTTGGGTACTAAAATTTGATCCCTATACATTCTCTTTTCATTTCATTCAATGTCATGACTCCTAAAAATTTTAGAATTCTCTAAATCCCAAAAATAGAATCTGAAATCACCAGATCCATAACCAATGAAAGTGCATCTCTTGGATTTTGCATCCAACTTTTTTTCTATTTTCCTTATCAATATGCACAAAAGCTTCTGAACCAAAAATTTTAAGAAAAGAAAGATCTAACTCTTTTCCAGTCCAAGCTTCCTCTGGTATTCTTCAATCTAGTGAACTTGAAGGCCCACGCTTAATCAAATAAACTATTGTATCAACTGCTTATGCCCAAAACTACAAGGGCAATCCAACATGTATCATCATACTTCTAACATGTTTCATTATTGTCTTGTTCATTCTTTTTGTAACACCATTCTCTTGTGGTGTTCATGGAACCGTCCTTTCTCTACGTATTCTATTCACTGAACAATAATCATTGAAAGTCTTGCTACAGTATTCATCGCCGTTGTCAGATCTAAGGCACTTTAACATTGAATTTAATTCATTATCAACAAGGGCTTTCCATCTTTTAAAAGTCTCAAAAACATCAGATTTACATTTAATACAATAAACCCATACCTTTCTTGTAGCATCATCAATGAAAGTAACATAACACTGAGATCTTCCATGAGAAGCTAGCTGGGCTGGTCCCCACACATCTGAGTGTACAAGCTCCAATTTCTACTCCTTAGTTGCTCCAAATTTGAGAAATTTCACTCTCTTTTGCTTTCCAAAGACACAATGATCACAGAAATCAAGATCTAAATCTTTCAAATATGTTAACTTACCCTTATCCTTTAAGTTGTGCATTCCTTTTTGACTCATATGGCCTAACCGATTATGCCACATGCATGCATCTGAATTTGAAGTAGATAACATAGAAAAGAAATTAGTAACACAGGTAGATAAATATAACGTTCCTACTTTTTTGTCTCTTGCCACAACAAAAGAACCCTTTGTGACTTTCTAAGAGTCTGCTTGAATGTAACCATGCAACCAACTTCACCTAGTTGCCATGCAGAAATAAGATTCCTCTTGAGGCTTGGCACATGCCTTGCATTTTTCAATACCCATGTATTTCTATTATGAAATTTTAAATGAACTTCCTATTTACCAGTAATACTGCAAAGTTCATCATCACCCAAATAAACATGCCCAAAATTTCTCTAGACATAGTTTCTGAAATAACCCTTATTAGGGGTTACATGGAAAGAAGCTCCTGAATCTAAAACCCATGATTCTATTCTATTATCCAAAGAAAGAATAAGAACATCTTACATTACCTTTTTTGTAGTATTTACCTCTTTATTTACCTTTTTACCTTTGTCTGAGTGTTTGTTCTCTTTATCCTTTGACTAATAATCTTTCTTTGCATGTCATTTCTTTCCACAATTCCAATAGGTAATTCCCTTACCTCTGGATTTAGATCTGGCATTCCTTGACTTTGATTTCCCATTATTCTTACTCTTGGACCTCTCATTTTGTCTGCCTCTTCTTTCTACATTCAAAGCATTCCCAGATGATGATTTCTCTGTACTTTTCCTGCGAATTTATTCATTCAAGATTATACTAACCACATCATCAAACTTAAAAATATTATTAGCATATGTTGTATTACTAATAGTCATTACCAAGTTATCCCAACTATCAAACAAAGAACATAAGAATAAGAGTGCTTTTACTTCATCATCAAACGAAATATCAACTGATTTTAACTGATTTACCATAGTTCGGAAATCATTCAAATGACTTGTTGTAGATCCACCTTCATGCATCTTAAAACTAAATAGTTTCTTCATCAAATAAACTTTATTTAAAGCACTAGGTTTTTCATATAAATTAGTAAGAGATTTCATTAACTCTACTATAGATGTCAGTTCTGTAATATTGGAAGCCACAGATGCTCTCAGGATTAATCTTATAGATCCCAAAGTCTTTCTGTTAAGAATCTTCCATTCTTCATCAGCCATCTTCATAGGTCTAGACTTTTCATCCAATGGTAAGTACAAATCTCTTTGATACTGACAATCCTCAATCTGCATCTTCCATAATTGATAATTTCGGTCGTCAAAAATCTCTACCTTGTATTTGTTTTCTTTTTCCATTGTTGTAACTCCCACTCAATTGGAAAACCCTCTGTGATTAAATTTTTTAACACATAAAACCCTCAAACAAATCTCTGATACCAGTTGTTGGGGTTAGCATACATGCAATAAAAGTGGATATTCTACTAGAAGAAATATACAAAACAAGAGATATAAATCAACACCAGATTTAATGTGGTTCACCCAATGTGGGCTACATCCACCAAGAAACAAGCCAATCTATTATCCAAAGCTTTCAGAAGATATACAATGAAGATTTACAATCTTCCACACCTCTCACAATGTATAGTACTTTCTTTCTCTCAAGCGTCTCCTTCTTCTCCAAGAATTCTCTCTCTCACAATTATTTTCACAATAATTATCAATACTTACTTCTAACCCTAGCTTCTCAACTTATAAATACCTTATACAAACTTAGGGCACTTAGCCATGCAATTACAATCAATAGATCTGCTTTAATACTAAAATTATATCTAATTCTCGTGAGTTAAATAAAACACCCATGCACAGGTAATTGATGTCGATTCCTACTTACCTGACCGATGTCAGTCACAGGTGACCGATGTCGGTCCCTCCATAACTGATGTCAATTACTATGTTTTCCTGCAAGTTTAATATAGCATGCTAAACTTAAGTAATTGAGCTCCACAACTCAACAACATCTGTAATAGTGGATTACCTCTTGTTGTTGCCTTTCCCATATTCACTCAATGCCCAAAGTTCATTCTCACAACAGCTAGTCACTATGATTCTGAAACTATGGCTGTAAAAAATCATGGTGGGGAGGTGGTAATCCTTTTAGATACTAATTATTTCGATGATCTCCTTAAGTTGTCTAACATCATCACATATGTCGATACCGACCTCAAGAAGACCCAACAAGATTGGGATAACAAATCAGTTGATTGCATCAAACATGTTAACAATAAATATCTTATGAAACCTGAGCCTGAAATAAGTAGGTTCCCCAAGACCCTTCCTCAAAGTGATTTCGTTCTCGAAATCAATGACATTATCACATTATTAAGCAAAGTTTTTGGTCTTCCCGAAGCAAGAGAGTTCCAAGGATGGATGTACCAATTTATCATTATCATACAAAAGAGTGACCAGTTCTTTGATTTGGGTGAATTCATTAGTGATACATTAGATAGTTAGTTAAAATAAGTGCTGACAATAAGGAAGTTATACATGATGTCATATGTTACCTATGTGGTAGCAAGAATGAGAATTTATCCCTGGTTAACCACCCAAGGAACCAAGTCATCAAATTTTGTATACAGTTTCTATCCCCAGTTGACATTGAAGCAGAGATTGAAGCCCTTTAGGAGGGTGAATGATGCCTTTTTCTATAGCATCATCTATAAATTGGATAGAGATATTTCCAGGCGTCAGTGCACTGATGTAGGTTGGAATGCAATTTCTCATTGGGGTTGTCTCTTCCTACAGTTTCCTACATTCACCTACCTCCGAGTAAGAGCATTCCAAAGATCCCCATATTTGCCACCCATATTTCCAAGTGACAAGTGGGTTCTAATGGAATTGGTTAGGAAGTTTTTGGACCTCCAAAAACTCTAACAGAGTAAGCATAAGGCAGGAATCCACTTCCCAATATCCATTGGCCATTACACTTGCATGTCGGTAATCAAGGCCAAAAATATCACTCTTAAAATTTATGAAGTAAGCAAAAAGTCTCTCCATCAGGCTTGGCTTTGATTATTGACAAATATTGAAGGCTTACAGAGCACTACAGTTTCATGTCCCTAACATTGAATATATCTGGATTGATTGTATGGACAAGGTAGTAATCAGGAGGAGGGACCACCATCGCTTAACTTTGGATTAGGTAACAACATTTGATCTTGCTGACATCCCTCAAGGTGTTGTTGATGACAGGGAAATCTTAGACCCCATGTATGTTCAAATGAATGCTGATAGTATGGGTTTTCCTTCTATGAATTGGTCGATCCACATCCATCAAAGATTGAGTTACTCATATTGTTCTCCAAACCAACTCTTGATTGTACTCAATGAATATTCAACCAAAAGATCCCAACTTCCTAAAAGTGGAGTGACTTCTGCATCAAAGGTGGAACCCTCTCAAGAAGATAAAGATAAAAGTGAAGTACCTAGGAAGAATTTGAAATTCAAGTTCTATAGTAGTGGAGCAAAGACTCCTCTTTATTTTGTTCCATCATCAACCACCATTGTCAACGTGGGTTCCCCTTCTCCTCAATGAGTGCATAAGACATTAAAAAGTACCATGACTACCCAGTCTCCTACCATTTTTTCCCTCCTCATCACCCATGTGGTCCCCATTATGACCTTATTCCTGCAGGTGACACTTGTCACCACATCTCCTCTATATGTTTCCTCTCCTCACCTATCCTATCCTCCTCCTAGTTCATCCCTTCCACTCTCCTCTTTGTTTCCAATCTCATCGGTTATCACTTCCACCACTCCCATTTCTTATCCTTCACTTTCACCTCCTCATGTGTCACTTATGGGAACACACTTACAAGATCTATGACATAGAAAGGTGCACCTTGAATGACAAAGTGTTAGTCATTTTATAGAAATATAGAACAAATTACAAGTGCTTAAACAAGGTAAAAACATTCCAACTAGTGTTTGGCACATAAACAAACCTACCTATGGAGTAAATGGTTCCATCTCTTATGATTTCGTCTATGGGATGCTTGGATGATGAGGATTCTATATCATAACGCCTTAAAGTGTTATTGAAATTGGATCAAAAACGTGTTCATGGTAATTGGAATCAGAATGTGGATAAATCCTAACAAAAGGTGTGGCATTACCACCACATTAAGCATAAGGTTTTCCATAAAGGCACCCTTGTTCTGTTATATGATTCAAGATATGCATGCCATCCAAAAAAACTAAAGACTCATTAGTTGGGAAATTATGAGGTACATGATATTTTTCCCTCTAGGGCCTACAACTGCAAAATCTAAATGGAGATATACTACCAGGTCACTTCAATGGCGGTAGGTTGAATCCCTACCACCCTTGAAAATTTATTATTGTAATGAAATAAGGCATATACCACCAGTATGAGGATAATAAATAAGAAATATTTAGGATGGGTAGAGTGTTAGAGGAAGTCATGTTTTTCAGTAAGTTTGTACTCACACGCTCTTAGACTAGGTAGTATTTCAGTACAATGATCAATTCATCTCAAATTGAATACCTCTGATTATGTAAAGCTGGATGCTATTTATCCACACAAATATTTTTAAAGACATTGAAACTTGTAGTACTCTTTCTGCTAAATTCAAATACCACTAAGTTTCAATGAAAAATCACATGTGGCGGTCCATGCATGTGATTTAGTGTGGGGTGGTGATACACAAGGTTTGGTATGATCTCCACAAGGAGGAAGGGAAATGTTGGAAAATATTGTGTGATTGGATTAAAATTCTTACGTGAAGCATGAGGTTAAAGATACTATGAACAAACGTATACAAGAGAAAATGGTTGGTCCACGCAAAACAAAGGGTAGGAAAAGAGAAAGTGTATGTAAGGAAGATACGAGATAAGAAAGTGTGCAGTGTGGAAGTGGCATATTAATGCATACAAGATGTAGTGTATGGCATAGGAACATATGAGATGAGCATGGTAAAATGCACGAGGAGAAGCAACACTAAGAAACCCACATGAATCACACTGCGACAATGCATGAAGATGACATCATGACCCACTTGAATTAATTTTAAATTTCACAATTTTCATGGGAACTAGAAGTGGAATACAATTGGAAGCCATTAAGTAATGAATATATAAGGTGGTGAGTTTATATTTCAAGTGTGTGAGGGAATTAATGATAAGAAATGTACCAATTTTTGGAGGGGTATAAAATGAGGTCAAGGAATTTATTCTAACCACTTGGAATTTGAAGTTTTTGAGATCTAAGCAAAAAACAACAGAAGAAAATTACAAGGCACATCGAACTCGTGTTGACCACCATTATTGGAAGCATGAGCTTTTTATAACTTAGGAAATGGGAAAAGAAGGCAAACAATGAAAATTGGATCATTGTAGATTACATAACTCTCTTCCACCATTAATGTGGGGGTCAAGCTATTTTCTTCATAATGAGGGGATTTATGAATCATTATGAAATATCAATCACCTAAGGATGAACTAGAGGGGGTTTAGAATAATTAGGAAGAAAAAAGAGGCGACGGTTAAAGAGGCATGCATAGATATACCCATGGTAGAGGATGAGATATCAAGAATCATTCTGGAAAAAGTAGAAGGTTAAGGGTCAACAGAAGAGGAATCATATTAAAGCATGTCTTCCATGAGGCTGAGCAGTAGGCATGCACCCAAAATTATGCCAATGAGGAGAGAAAAGAAAAACTCTCAAACCTCTACTGACATCGCTAATGTGTTCTTAGAGATGCAATACCTATCTTTGGTATTATGTGGAGAAGAATGGACCTCAATAGTGACTTCGTGCAAAGTCATAGATTACAACCATCACACAACAAGCCTTGAAGTAATGTTGGAAAAGGATTATATGAGGCAAATAGACCAAAAGACTCCTGAAGCAGGGATTTTTTTTATGATAGTAGCAAACACACCTTACTAGATGTAAGAGTGTTAAAACTTTTTAAGTTGCCCCATTTTCGGAAACCAGTGGATTTGGTCAAGTTCCTTTTCTCATACATCCATGAATGTTGATTTTCATTTTATGTCCATAGAATGAGGCTCATAGCCTAATGTATCAATAAACCAATATGTCTAGTGTGCATGAGTGAAGACCTTGGCCTAGATTTTCATGATGACCTGGAAATTGAAAATACTACACAAAAGATGAAATACAAAAGGGGAGGGTGCATATTCCCCATTAAAAATATAATGGATCCCACGACAAGAGTGGATCCACACCTTATTAGTACCAAACTTCCTAGCTCCAAGAGGTGGGTCGAAGTGAACAAGAAGTTCATGCACATAGCAAATAAAATGGCCAAAAAGACATATTATAACATCTCTCAGTACATTGTTGAGTGGACGGTGGAGGATTTTGAAGTCACATATATAATGAGTGGAAAGTATATTAGGGGTTTGATCCTCATCTTGTCGTTCTTTAATGATATCAGTGTGACAAATGGAGATAAAAAAGTGAAGTTGGATTTCCCAATGGAGAACAAGTCCATTGTTGAGCACCATAAGGATTGCATCTATCTAGCCACGATTATAAAGGCATACAAATCCAAGTTGGATAATTGGCTAAAACATTTAGAGGAGGAATTTTAAGATGAGTGGAACATCCCAAGACTCCTGAAGAAGTAGGATCAATTCTCGGTAATGCAACACTATACACTTGTTAGAATTTTGTTGCATGACAAGAGCATGTCCTTTTGGTTAAAATTGCCTTATAGGTTGAAAACCTACTTCGTGGATTTAGTAAATTGGATAAATAAATTTATGAAGATAAAATTGTATGTAGAGCGCATTGATGAAGACATCTATTTGTTATGCACCAAACATGTCTACATAGGGAAGAGAAACTATATAGAGAGGAAGGAGTCGGACCTCTTCGACATAACCACACAAAACATAATTGTGGTAGATAAGGAGGCTTGAAAGATGTTCTACTTCCTAAATCCTAAGAATAAGGTTGAGGAAAAGGAGCAATGCAAAGAGGAATATGAAACATTGTGTGCCCCAAATAAGGGGACAATAAAATAGAAAGCTTAAAAGAAGAAAAATACGTTGCAAATTCCTATAAGGATACCAAAATGGGAAGAAGAGTAGGAGGATTTTGATATAGATCCCCTTGAAGTGTAACTGAGGAGGAAATTTCGTAGGACAGTTGAAGATGTAAGAACCTCTGTGTGTTAAAGAACAAATTTCTGGGAGACGAAAGAAGATGAGTCACTAAGTGAGGAGGATACTTTGGTAATTATCCACACTCAGTTCCAAGGAGGAAAAAGGTATCAGAACACGTATCTTTGGGAGACAATAGATTCTGGTAGTATGACCAAAAAATCCATGAGGGG
This sequence comes from Taxus chinensis, assembly GCA_019776745.2. Lineage (NCBI taxonomy): Eukaryota > Viridiplantae > Streptophyta > Pinopsida > Cupressales > Taxaceae > Taxus > Taxus chinensis. The sequence continues at coordinate 229,543,244 of CM034150.1, forward strand.
GTATCCTTTATGATGGATGTATACACAAATGAGCCCCACTTCGATGTTTCACTATTCAATGTGCACCAACCTACTGCAAAATATGCAAAAGGCCTAGTTGCTGCATATATGGACCCCTTCCACATGAATGAAACTCAAGCGAGTGATGCGCTAATCAAAATGCTCAATGAAGTGGCAAGGAAAAAAAATTCAAACAACACTAAGAAAATAGGCCACCCACGGAGACAAGTTGGAAAAGAACCTAAAGGTTCAAAAGGAACTCCTCATGGTCGAGTAGGAAAAGTTCATGGAGTTGGAGTGCAAGTACACAATCATGGACATCAAATCCATGATGTTGTGTCAACAAATTTTCAATGAGGATACCAATTTAGAAACTAGTGTATTACTCGACCAATCAAATAGAATAGAAAATCTTGAAGTCTTAGTTAACCTACTACTCAAGCAAAGAAAGGATGTCGCAGCACAATTTAGACAAATGGAAAAGGTGGAGAGAGATAATATTGGGGCCCTCTGTATGGAAAAATTGAACAAATGCAAGGACTTGACAAATAAACTTAATGAAAAATCCACCTTTGCAGAGAAGGTATTCATAAGCTTCGCGCATCATGGCATCGTTCCTCCAGAGAAATGGAAGAAAAATGTCTTGGGCGTGTAAATATATACAATTACGGACATGGAAAATGAAATCAACAGGAAAAATGGAAAATTCAAGTTGTGCCTTGCCAACCTCCAAAAGAAAACACTTGAAGAGGAAAACATGCTTAACGAAACAAACAAAGGATGTGGGGGAGAAACCAGGAGCATTGAAAGCAAAATCTAAGGACCCCCAAAAGGATGTGAATATGTTAAATGACTTACACTTGTGTGGAGGCTTGATGATGTCGATACTTTGGCTCCTGCAAAAAAAAAGATCTCCTACCAACAAGCATGCAGAAAAACCAAAACACCTTCTCGGGTAACTAGCATGTGGGACTTTGAATGATGGCATAAAGGAACAAAGGGACTTCAAACTATCAGTCAAGGAGTTGTTACATAGAGGATAAGAATCTTTAAGAGTGCAACAGTGAGTTAAAAAGAATTTCACAAGAGAAGTGGGGTTTCTAATAGGATAAGATTGACTAAAAAGGAGTAGTGAATGTGTTAAAGATAAGGGTTTCTGTTATTTTGCATGTGAGCTGACTTGAGAATGCTATTTAAGTCATTGTAATTTGGTACTTGAAGGCCAATATAATTTTTAGATGATTTGAGATTATTAATATTAAACAATTATATGTTTTCAAGCAAGGTTAATGATTATTTATTTATGTTAGAAATATTTTATTGTGCTTTGAGTTATTTTGTATGCCTGGTGGTTATTTTGTTAAATGTTCTTATGCATCTGTGTTTGAGATGAGGTGTGTATGATAGTGAAGACATCACGACGTAGCCATAACCGATAAGAACCATTCCTCTCTTACACCCTAGATGATCACACAAGATGAACTTCTTGTATGATATGATGACACGAGGGTGTTGCTTTACAAGGTGTGTGTGTGTGTGTGTGTGTGTGTGTGTGTGTGTGTTGTTGGCTTAAGCTTGCATGTGCATCATTGTCCTAGGGAAGTAAGGGTATATTAGAGGAACATAGGGTTTACTAATATATCATTACAAACAACCTCGAGATTTGGACTTTAAGACCATAGAGATAATGGTTGCACTTGCCTTTGTAATTCACCCAAGATCGCTCATAATAGTCATTTTAGAATTTTGTATGTAGGTGTAGGATGACTAGTGATAGAATAAATTGGAATATAATAAGTCATGAAGGATGTAGATGATTATAATTAACAAAAATAAATATTTATGGTAGAGTTTGAGGAATTTGAGTAGTTTGTTGAGTAGGTAAGACTTATAAAAGCACGATTCTAGTTAACTAGAACAATACTTATATGGCTCTTACAAAAGTTCAAAAATTTGTAAGATACAGAAGAAAGAGAAGATGTGAATGAGGAGAGAGGAAACAAGGAGGGAGAAAAGAACATGGACGCATAGGGAAGAATGAAGAGTCGACAAAAGAAACATAGAGTCACAAAGATCAATATAAAGTCAAAAGTGTCGAAAATCACGCAAAAGATAATAAACAAGTTGAAAACATTGAAAGTTGCATTTAAAAAAAATGTGCGCCAACAAGAGCCTAACTTAGACTAATGATGAAGAAACACATAAATACACTGACACCATTGTAATCAATTAGACCTGTACCACTAGCCGATGGGGTGGGAGTGGTGTGGTCAAGTCACACGGTTGTGTGATGGCCCACCCGTTTTCCAATTCCTCTGAGGCACGATCCTCCCTCGAGGTGGTTTCAACGCAAGTTGCGGCATCTCTATCTTCGTTGCAGTGACAACTCTATGTTCCTTACTGCACTGACAACACTTGGCTCTTCGTTGCAGTTGCAGCTCTCCTCAAAATGACTTCACTTTGTTGCAGATGCAACTCATTAGACTCCTTGTTAAAATACATACTCCAGAAATTGGCTTCACTCGGTTAATTGGACTCCTTGTTGAAATAGGATGTAGATGCAGCACACCAAAATTTGCTTCACTGAATTCGTTGTGAAGGTTCCCATATTCTAACAAGACAATGCGGGTCCTTCCCAAAAAAACCCTCAAATATTCACCCTTGATAAAAAAAACTAGACCTGTACCACAATTTGGTGTTTATAATATGCATTATAGGTATTTAAAGGTATAAGCTACAATATTATCTCAAATTAGATTTGTATGCAATATCATCGTTAATTTAAATTGCAATTAAAAATTACATTAATAATGATCTAATTAAACTATTAGAAGAATAGGCTTTGATTTTGTTGGTCATTTAGTTAAATATTAAATGTAAAAAAATTGTTTTTTAATCACCTAATTAAATATTAAATGCAAACAGTTCCATTGTTGTTAATCATCCTTATAGAAATTAGATGTATAAAATTTAGCTCTTAAATTAATTAGCATCTTTTTAATATTAAATATTTTATATACGTTTTTGAATAATTTTTTTTTTTAATTTATTTATTTATATTTAAGGCGGGTTGAAGGGATCCGTTCCCTATTTACAAGAAGAGGCATAGCCTCAGATAAGTCCATACAACAACCACAAAAAACTAGGTGGCATACTAGTAAAAACCATGTTTTATTCTATAACTATATATAAACCTGAATTATACATACGGGCCTACATGACAGAAAGGTTAATACCCAAGTTGGGCACATCCACTACAAGCTCAGGCGTGCCGACAGACCTTTCGTCCACCGAGCAAGCATTGATCCAGCTGCGCCAGAGGTAACCAAAGGCATCACCCACAGAAGAGCGTAGCTCAGCCCACCAAGACGGAATAGGAACCAGCGGAGCCCCCAGAGCTTTGACATTGGGCAACTGTATATGAATACGGCCCGACTTTTTATCCTTGGCATATGAAGAGAGGGAATCAACAAACTCCAGGAACACTTTCAAACGGCGCTCGAGATCTGGGATGGCTGAGGCAACACCAGAAGAAAAGCTTAGGGAGACATCCTGAGCATGCCATGAAACCATGTTGAGATTAGCCACCTCCGAAGTGAGGTTTCCGCAGAAGGTTGGGCATAACCAGTGGGCCGCGACATTAACCATGTCCGCCTTCGAAGGATGCAGAACCAACAGGTTTTCCACAAAAAGGGAGGCAATGCCACTGTTTACCCTTGGCCATCCCTCCTTATTTAGAAAATCCTATCCCAAGACCAATTTGATCACGTCCAGGTCCTCCGCACATGAGATGAGGAAAATCTTCCGCACCCTGCCATCAGTAACCCTATTTCTAAAAGCCATTTCCCTCACATCACAAGAAAGAGCCAACATGGGAGCCCAAGGGGGTGTCATCTTGCATAACAAAAAAGGAGGTGGATGTGTAAGACTGCCACCTAGACTGTCTTAAATAAGCTCCTTAGGCTTCACACGTGGGGAAGTTGTCTTCGAAATCATGTTGGGAAAAGTCCCTCGTGGAAATCATATGAAATCCCTCCCACGCTGAGCAATTATTTGCCACCTTCTCCTCACATGCTTGATCGATACCTTTATTTGCTAACCAGTCGGCACACTGATTACCTTCTCGGTAGATGTGCTTAATACACCAATTTTTGAATTTAGACAACGACCATAGAATCTTCTGAACATCGATATCCAGCTTCCATGACAAGGCTCTTTTTTTAATGATGGTGTTAATGATTATCATGGAGTCCCCTTCAATTTCCAAATTTTCAATTTTAAGGGAGGCAACGAGAGGTAAGCCCAAGCCAAGGGCTTGTACCTCAGCAGCATTACACGTACCCACCTTGAGTTTGTAGGAAGTAACCATAACCAATTTACTAGAGGAGTTGCGAATGATACATCCAGCACCTGAGACCCCCGAATTGCCCGCAGAAGCCCCATCAAAATTTAATTTTAAAAACCCACAAGAAGGGGGAACCCAAATAGTGTTTCTTCTAGCCAGGGAGGAAGACATGTTAGACTTCATAGCTCCATCCATAGGCTTGATTAGTAAATGGCCAACTTCTTTCCAACAGTCTATCATGGGAAGTATAAGGACAATATCTCAACCAATTAGCGGACACAGCTTTAGAGATAGCTCTTTCCAACCGAAGGAGAACCGAATTTTGTAATGTCCCCTTTCTGTAATGCCCCTTCTTCCTACGCTAAATGGCCTAAGGGCCAAGTCGGACCTAAAACGTGGACAAACCCAAGGGGGTTGTGGACACTGGAAGCTTGTGGAAGGGGGTCACGTGGTTTTAATGTCCTAGTTTAGCGTTTGGGGGTCACTTTTGGACATGGCGACTCAAAAAGGGGAGAAAGTAATTATAGATACTTTTATATTAGTGGCCCCTCTGTGGAATGAAATGCGCTAGGGTTTTGGGGGCTCGTTTGCCAAGGAAAGGTATATATGGAGACAGGGAAGGAAGAAAAGGCACCTTTTGTCGCATACTCTTAGCCTCTTCTCGTGCAGTTGCTATTGTTGCGTTCCTACAACTTGTCGAGTCAGATTCCATAGGGACCCTAGCCTCGGTGGTGAGAGACCCATCCCAATCTCGCAAGGCATTCTTTAATAGTGAAATATCTACCCTAGTCTATCAACTTGGAGCCATTTTTTGGGCCGTACTACAGAGATATTTCCAGAGGGTTAGAGAAAGGGTTTCGAGAATTTTTGGGGGCTTTCGGGAAAGACAATCAGAGGGGCTCTAGATCTCACTCACGACAGCCATCTAGGTTGGGCGTGGTAGCACGTGGAAGGTGCTTCCCTCATTTCCCGACTCCATTCCTTGAATGGCGACTCGCAACCTCTTTTTGGGGGTGTTTCCAGTCGGTCGGGTCAGATCTGTAGGTAAGCAGTGCTATTCCCTACACCTGCCTTGTTGTTTTCAAAGACCCTTATTTTGCTCGTATATTTAGAGGGTCACGGACCTCTGAAGTCGACTAGCCGACTAGGGCCCTCTGTACCTTGTCGGGCAGCAATATATTATTCCATAAAATGTCTGCATAGTGTCTATTATTATTGTAAGCTTCCCTTGTAATTTCATGCACTGTGGGCAAATATTTTGTGTAATATCAATTCAATACCATTCGCTGTCCCAGCTGGACATTTTCATTAAAAATAAGTATTTTACTTTGCTGCCTTTTTCATATATTTTGTGCATTTTTAAGTGGTATCCCACAAGTGATATTTTAGTGGTATCAGAGCGGTTGTTTCTCCAACCTGTTGGGATTGAAAGATGGGGGACAAAGACAGTGAGGATATAGGGGTGGAACTGATGAAACAATTTTTCACCAACATGGTAAAGCAACAGGAGACTACCAATCTCTATTTGAGCCAGCTTACTGGGAGATTAGCACAAGACATGCTTGATACTCATGTGGAAAGAGGAGAAAATAGCAATAGGGGACAATCTGGTCAAAGAGGTGAGGGTGGAAACTCAGGACAGCGGTCCCCCCATTCTTCTACCAGGCCTCTGGGGTCTCATGAACCTTCTTTCTTGAAGGATCTAGAAATTTCATAGGTACGGCAGCCAGGGGATGTAGTAGATGAGGAATCTTGTTGGGAAAGGTACCAGACTTTAAGTTATGGCTTTCGTGACAACATGTCATTCCAGGAATATTGCAAAATGAAGATTGGCAGCAATCCTAAGAGAGATTACCAGGCACAAGCACCGGAGATGCAAAGGAGGTTGGGACAAATTTCTATTCCACATTTCGACGGTTCTAAGCAGTGTATTGCACAGTATTGGGTGTAAAAGTTGAAGACATACTTCAACCTAAATCCGATGCAGGAGGAAGATGCAATTAAGTTTGCAATCCTACATCTAGAGGGAGACACTCATGATTGGTGGCATCATGGGTTGATTACACAAGGACAGATATACATCACGACTTATGCAGAGTTCACAAAGAGGCTAGTGAGCAAATTTGATAAGAGGGACCCCAACCGGTATTTTAGAAGGCTGACTCATCTGAGACAGACCGGTTCTGTGGATCAGTATATCACCGATTTTCAGAGACTATCAGTCATGGTACCTGATATTACAGAGATGAGGTTGATTTCCCTATTCACAGTAGGTTTGATAGATGTTCTCGTTGGATTTTTGAGGGCATTTGAGCCTTCTTCGTTGCATGAGGCTATTAGGAGAGCTCGTGACCTAGAGCTATCCACTCATAAGTCAAGATTTCCAACTCGAGTGCAACCTAAGGGTTTCCCTTCAAGAACTGGGGGTTCGTAGCCGAAGGCACCTCCACACAGGAAGGATACAATCTGGAGACCATTCGGAGCTAGTGAGGATAGGGAGGAATTGAGGTGAAAGAAACTATGTTTCGATTTCCGCACACCTTGGGTCCCAGGACACGATTGCAAGTGCAGAGGGAGGGCCCAATACATAGAGGTCTTCGAGGAGAGTGATGGTGACAAAGAGTTGAACACACAGCCATTAGAAGATTATGATGATGAGGCATCAGATGGTGCAAGTGTGGAGCAAGATAGTGAGACTTTCCCCCAGGAGACTATTGCCACATTGTCTAGTACCCCAAGGTACAAGGCATTCAGAGTTAGGGGAGTTTTGCAGGGACAACGAGTGGTGGTAATCATTGATAGTGGGGCAACCCAAAACTTTATTGATGCCTCATTGGTTGAGAGGCGGGGGTTACAAACAGAGGAATTTGAGGGCTTCAATGTGGTTGTAGCCAATGGAGATTCTATGAGATGCACATGACAGGTTCCCCAATTGAGCATCGCGATGGGTAACTATACAGTTACCAATGATTTCTAGACTGTTGAAATTAGAGAAACCAACATAGTGCTTGGGGTATAATGGCTCCATTCCCTGGGTGAATTTCGAACTAACTTATAGATGATGGAGCTGAAGTTTAAGTCTGAAGGGAGGAATATGATCTTGAAGGGTTTGTCCTCGGGGGCACCCCAAGTTGTTACGGCCAAGAGGATCGAGAGGATCTATAGGCACAACGAGGTGGATTGGGCAGTACACTACTTGGTTTTAACCAAGAAATCAGAGAAGGGACAACAACAGTACCATGTGGATACACATGGCCTATTGGACAAACATAGTGCCATGTTTGGTGACATACCTCCAGGCATACCTCCAGATAAGGGATTTGAGCATGTGATTGAGCTCGAGGATGCTAGACCAGTGGTCATTTCTCCTTACTGCCACCCCAAGTGGTTTAAGAATGAGATCGAGAAGAAAATAGATTTGTGCACTGGATATCATTAGATCAAATTCAGGGAGCAAGATGTGCATAAGATAGCATTCAAATGCCATTACGGTCACTTTGAATTCTTGGTGATGCCTTTCGGATTATCTAATGCTCTAGCTGCATTCCAGTCTTGCCTGAATCATGTGTTCAACCGCCACTTGCAGAAGTTTGTGTTGGTTTTCTTCAATGATATTTTAGTCTACATTAGGACTTGGGAGGACCATATCAGGCACCTAGGTGAGATATTGGGGATATTAGAAGCTACTTCATTATATGAAAAAGCTTCTAAGTGTGAGTTCGGCATGACCGAACTTTTGTACTTGGGATATGTAATTAGCGGGGGTACAGTGAAGGTGGATAGAGAGAAGATATGGGCAATCCTAGATTGGCCCCCACCTAGAACATTGACACAATTGAGAGGATTCGTGGGGTTGTGCACATACTACCAGAGGTTCGTGAATAATTTCTCTCGGTTGACTGCTCCATTGACCGATTTGACCAAGAAGGGGGATTTTGCTTGGTCAAACATTGCTCAACAAGTTTTTGACCACCTCAAGGAGGTAATGAGTTCGTGTCCCGTCCTTGAATTACCAGACTTCTCCTGCCCATTCATCCTTGAGTGTGATGCTTCAGGAGAGGGTGTTGGGGCAGTTCTCATGCAGGATCGACATCCCATCACCTATGGGAGTCGGAAACTAAAACCCGTGGAGAGAGGGTATTCAATCTACGACAAGGAAATGTTGGCCATTATGCATGCCTTGGCCAAATTGAGACAGTACCTTGTGGGAAGAAAATTCGTGGTTCATACGGATCACAACAGTTTGAGATTCTTCTTGGCACAAAAAGAGCTCAACGATCGCCAGCAGAGATGGGTGAACAAGGTGCAAACATATGACTTTGACATTGAGTACACTCGAGGTAAGATCAATATTGTTGTTGATGCTTTATCTAGGAGGCCTTACCTCACTGCTATGCTTAGTTCTATGTCTGAGATTTCAGCGGATTGGATGGCTCATATACTTGTTGAATATTTCAAATATTAGTTTGCATGTGGGATCATGGATGGTATGATACAAGACTACCGATACAGAGTAGTGGATGATCTCATTTTCTACAAGGATAGGATCTTCCTTGTACCAGGATCCAAAATAAAGGGGAAGATCCTTCGAGTAGTACATGATACACCCCTAGCTGGACATCCTGGGTATTTCAAAACATACAGGTTCATCAGGGAGAGATTTACATGGAAGGGGATGAAGAACGATGTCCTAAATCATGTACGAGAATGTATGGTTTGCCAGCAAACCAAATCAGAACATTGTTTCCCAGCAGGATTGCTTCAGCCTCTCCCCATTCCTGAACAGAAATGGGAAAGCATATCTATGGACTTTATCACAGGGCTTCCCTTGGTGCATGGGAATAGCTACATTTATGTTGTAGTTGATCGGTTAACTAAGTATGCTCATTTATTTTCCCTACCCAAAGGGCATGAGGCCGTGGATGTGGCTCGGATCTTTTATACCGATATTTTTCAGCTACATGGGTTGCCTAAAAATATCGTCAGTGACAGGGACAAGATCTTCATGAGCACCTTTTAGCAGGAGATCTTCAGAATAGCAGGTACGAAGTTAACTCCTAGCACTAGCTACCACCCACAGACAGATGGGCAAACGAAGATAGTCAATAAGTGGATAGAAGGCTACTTGCGGAGTTACGTGATAGGACACCAGTGGGCATGGATCAAATGGTTACACATGGGTGAGTATTGCTATAATACCACCTACTAGATGAGCATAGGTATGACCCCTTTCCGAGCCTTGTATGGGTACAACGCAAGGACATTCGTAGATTTGGTATTACCAGATAGCCGAGCTCCCAAAGCTTGTGATTGGTTGTAGGAGAACCAGGATATTCTGAAGGCTCTCAGAGAGAATCTTAAGAAGGCACAAAATCAACAGAAGGTATACGCAGATCAGCATAGGATGGAGAGGTCTTGTTAGGTTGGGGATCTAGTGTACCTACATTTATAGCCATATAGGCAGTCCTCACTGAAGCAGAAGGGTGCAGAGAAATCAAAACCACGATTTTATGGTCTGTACCTTATAGTTCGTCGAGTGGGGGCAGTGGCATATGAGCTAGAGCTACCAAAGCACAGTAAGATACATAATGTCTTCCATGTTTCATGCCTTAAGAAGGTGCTCAGACCACATATTACACCATCTACAGAGCTACCACCACTAGATAAGGAAGGGAAGTTGGTGCTAGAACCGGAAGCCATTATTGAAATGAAACGGATGGGGCTCAGGAGCAGAGCAATCACTGAATATTTGGTGTGATGGAAGGGACTGCCACTTGAGGATGCTACTTAGGAGGGGGAGCAGATTTTGCAGCATCCTAATTTGCGTTTGCTTGAGGAAAAGCAAAGTTTGGGAAGGGAGGATTGTAATGTCCCCTTTCTGTAATGCCCCTTCTTCCTACGCCAAATGGCCCAAGGGCCAAGTCGGACCCAAAATGTGGGCAGACCCAAGGGGGCTGTAGACGTTGGAAGCTTGTGGAAGGGGGTCCCGTGGTTTTAATGTCCTAGTTTGGCGTTTGGGGGTCACTTTTGGACACGGCGACTCAAAAAGGGGAGAAATTAATTATAGATACTTTTATATTAGTGGGCCCTCCATGGAATGAAATGCGCTAGGGTTGTGGGGGCTCGTTTTCCAAGGAAAGGTATATATGGAGACGGGGAAGGAAGAAAAGGCACCTTTTGTCGCATACTATTAGCCTCTTCTCATGTAGCTGTTGTTGTTGCGTTCCTACAGCTTGTGGAATCAAATAGCACAGGGACCCTAGCTTCGATGGTGAGAGACCCATCCCTAGCTAGCAAGGCATTCTTCGATAGTGAAATATCTACCCTAGTTTGTCAACTTGGAGCCGTTTTCTGGGCCGTACTACAGAGATATTTCCAGAGGGTCAGAGGAATGGTTTCGAGGATTTTTGGGGGCTTTCGGGGAAGACAATCAAAGGGGCTCTAGATCTGACTCATGACAGCCATCTAGGTTGGGCGTGGTAGCAAGTGGAAGGTGCCTCCCTCATTTCCCAACTCCATTCCTTGTGTGGCAACTTGCAGCCTCTTTTTGGGAGTGTTTCCAGTCGGTCGGGTCAAATCTGCAGGTGGCAGTGCTATTCCCTACACCTGACTTGTAGTTTTCAAAGACCCTTATTTTTCTCTTGTATTTAGAGGGTCACGGACCTCTGACGTCGACTAGCCGACTAGGGCCCTTTGTACCTTGTCGGGCAGCAATATATTATTCCATATAATGTTTGCATAGTGTCTATTATTATTATTGTAAGCTTCCGTTGTAAATTCATGCACTGTGGGCAAATATTTTGTGTAATATCAATTCAATACCATTCATTGTCCTAGCTGGACATTTTCATTAAAAATAACTATTTTACTTTGCTACATTTTTCATATATTTTGTGCATTTTTAAGTGGTATCCCACAAGGGATATTTCAAATTCACTGAACCATATTCCTCCCTAAAAAACCTTTTGTTTCTCTCCCACCAAACGTGCCACAACAGAAGAACCAAACTACATAGCCAAATAAAAGAAAGGGATTTAGGTTGGACCCACAGAAGATTTAGCTTGGCACATACCCAATTCCAACATTCAACTGCAAAGGAGCAATGTAGCAGCAAATGGTCCCTGTCTTCCACATCCTTTTCACATAGTAGGCATCTAGTGGGACCTTGAAAACATAATTTTTTCCTTCTTTCTTGAGTTAATATCTTGCGCTTGAAGGCAATCCAGGTGAAAAGACTAGCTTTAGGGGGGCAGTGGGATTCCCAGCAATCTTTCCACACTATTTTTTTAGGGGCAATATCCTCATGAAGCAGAAGATACCCAAGATGAGGGGAATAAGATCCTAAGGGAGATGTTGTCCAAACAATTTCATCCCGCTTATTTGAGACCAGAATGTTCCTTTCTTGGAAAACAAATAAAAAATTAGCTTCTAAATTAGGAGAGAGGTTCAGATGGTCCATTGTTTTCCATTGCAACATGGCGGGAAGGGAATCGTTTAGTTCCCCATAGTTGGACACGAAAGGGCTCCAACCATCAAGCAATCTACTCTTAATATCTGAGAAAGCAGGAGAGTCTCCAAGAGTAGGGTATCGATTCCATTACCCACTTTCCAGTCCGCATAAAAAACAAATAGAGATCTACATTCAATCATGAAATTCCATATATGTGAACCTTTAGTGGGGTTTTCCACCCAGAGGATGGACTCAGGAAGGGAGGCACCCAAATATTTATTTTCGAAGACCATGCTGAGAAGACTGTTGGGGTTGGAGATAAGCTTCCAAACCAATTTACCTCCAAGGGCCATGTTTTGCAGACCCAAATTTAGAATACCCGCACCACCAAGCTCTTTAGGCTTAGCAAGTGTATCCCAACTAATCAGTGGGAGGTTTTTTTCCTTGGATAAATCCTGCCACAAGAATTTCCGCAAAATGCCCTTAATCTTATTGAGAATACCCTTAGGGATTTTAAGAACCGAAATGAGATACAAAGGGGCAACACAAAGGACTGATTTTACCAGCAAAAGCCTCCCGGCAAGGGAGAGTCATTTACCTTTCCAAGCATTCAGTTTAACATTTAGAGAACTGAGAAGATCAATCCACAGGGAATTCTTACCTGCACCTTTAAACAAAGGTATACTGAGATACTTGATAGGCAAGAGCCCTTTTTTGAAATTGAAAATCTTTAGGATTTTTGTTTCTGTTTGCAAGGCAACATTGAAGAAAAAAATGTAGGATTTAGCCACACTTACATCTTGCCTTGCCGCCCTAGAATATTTTCCCAAAGAATCCTTTAACTCCTTGGCCTCCCGAATGGAGGCCCTTCCGAACAGAAAGGTGTCATCAGTGAATTGCTGGTGAGTGAGGGGAGGGATACCATCAGCAATCTTTAAGCCAAAAATCTTACCTTCCCCTAGTTTAAGTTTGATGGACCTGCCAAGGGCTTCTGCCACAAGAATATATAAGAAAGAGGACAGGGGATCCCCTTGCCTAATACCCCGATTACTTCCAAAGAAGCCTTTAGCACTCCCATTAATAAGAACGGAGAAGGAGGGGCCGAAGATGCAACTGAAGATCCACTCACAAAAGTGCTTGGAGAAGCCAAACTTCAGAAGGACCCTGATGAGAAACCTCCAATTGAGCTTATCATAAGCTTTACTGATGTCTATTTTTAGCATCATACCAGGGATTTTAGAGGAAGAAAGAGAGTGAACGAGCTCGTGAGACAAAATGACACCGTCAAGAATAGATCGACCAGGCATGAAACCAGTTTGCTCAGAAAAGAAGAGGGGATCCAAAATAGATTTCAACCGAAGGGCAATGGCTTTGGAGATGATTTTGTAGGACATGTTACAAAGGGAAATAGGCCTGAAATACCCGAAGGAGGAGGGTTGAAGCATTTTAGGGAAAACGCAGATGAAGGTATTATTCAGCATTCCGAGCACCGAACGGGACCTCCGAGAGGCCTCCACAGCCGCCCAAACATCATAACCCATAATACCCCAAAATTTCTGAAAAAAATCTGCGAGGAAGCCATCAGAGCCAGGGGCTTTATTCTTCTCCATGGAGAATACCACTTTCTCAATTTCTAGGAAGGAAAAAGGCTTCAAAAGCACAGAGTTTTGATTTTTAGAGATGAGAGAGGGAATAACATCCAAAAGGGAGGTCTGCTCGGCCTCGAAGGAGGCAACATCCCCGGCTAACAAGGAGGAGAAGAAATTAATCCCTTCATATATGATGTCCTGCTGATCCACCAAACGAACCCCCTCACTGTTCTTGAATTCTGAAATGAAATTCGAATTCCTTTTTGCTTTCACAGAGGCATGAAAGAATTTAGTATTTCGATCACCATCCTTCAGCCAGAGCTCCCTAAATTTTTGCTTCCAATAAATTTACTCCCTGAGAAGCAATTCACCTAACTCACTTAAGCGAGATTTTTCACGAGCATAATCCTCCTGGAACATCCCATCACTAAAAACTTTTAAATTAAGGACATCCAATTCAGCTTCAACTCCGGCCTTTTCCTGAAAGATGTTTTTAAAATGCTTAACGTTCCAGTCCTGCAGGTCCTTTTTTAATCTTTTCAGGTTTTGAGCCAACACAAACATCTTGGAACCCTCAATATTATAGGAGTTCCACCAAATATCAATCTAGCCCTCAAGAGAGGCATCCCTCAACCACATTAGCTCAAATTTGAACGGGGATCAAGGAGGGGAAACATCGAGATTAACAGACAGGGACACTGGGAAATGATCCGACCCAGACCAAGGCAATACTAAACATTCAAGCACAATGTCATTTAAATTCCAGCTGGGGCTAGCCAGAAATCTATCCAGTCTTTCCACTATATTACTAAAACCCTTTCGCTTATTACTCCAAGTAAACCAGTCCTGCTTAGGTTCAATATCCATAAGGGCACCTTCTCTAATAAAGGAGCAGAAATATTTTTGGGATTGAAGGTTTCTGGTGATCCCCCCTTTCTTATCCCTGCAATCAGAAATGGCATTGAAGTCCCCGCCAAGAATGAACATCTGATCACCTATAGAGGAGACTGCTTGTAGCAATTCCCCCCATAGATTTTTCTTACCCAGAATGCTAGGAGGGGCATAAACATTAAATAAAAGAAAATTAAGTTGAGAGCGTCGGAAACTTACTTTAACAGATTGTCAGTTGAGAGATTGAGCTTGCAATTCCACCATTACAATGCCTTCCTTCCAGACAATCCCAAGCCCGCAGAGACGCCGAACGAATCCAAAAAGACTCCTTTGTAACCTCTAAAAGACTTATTCCAAAGGCATTCGGCTTCAGCAACAGGAAACTTAGTTTCTTGAAGAAGAACCAGACAAGCCTCCGAGGAGAGGATATAACGCTTAATCAAGCATTTTTTCTCAGAGGAATTAAGCCCTCTGACATTCCAGGAGAGGACCTTCATTGCACACATGGAAGGTGTTTCACCTCCCCGGAATCAGCAAGATCGAAATTCAAGGTTTTTTGCTTCCCTGCATCGACCTCCAATTGGGCCAGTTCCTACTTTGATTTTCTCCCCCTTTTACCTGTGGAGCCAAAAACAACAGCCCCCATACCATCTTGGCATAAAGCTAATTTAGAAGGGACCAGGCCGGGAACTAAAACTTTAGGGGCAATCTCTCCCTCTTCCAAATTCCTTGCTTTGGAGACGGGCAATTCCACATCCCGAGAGAGGTTATTCAAAATCCACCCACTAAGAGTTGCCATTGAGGAGGCTTGCCCCTACACAAAACCTTCCTTAATCAGGGAGATAAGAGCACCTGAATCTCTATGAACATCCTTCGTTTCTTTTAGCAACGAGCGAGGACTTAAGTTGTCCGGAAAGCCAGCAAGGGGTAAAAGAGGGACTGTCAAACCCTTCGAACCATCTTCAACAGCAAGAGACCCAAAAAGGGAAGGGGCAGAGGATTTGATCAGAGCCTTATTCGAACCATCAAAATGAGAGGAAAAGAGGGATCCAACCTTTTAACCAGGATCCTGACAATCCTTCTTCAAATGCCCTAATGCCCCGCAAGAGAAGCACTTGAAACTCAACCCCTCATAGATTATTTCAAATGTTCTGTAGCCCTTATGGGAAGGCAGCAGGACAGAATTCAGCAAGGGAGAAGATAGGTACATATCCACACAGATGCGCGCCGAAGAGTTTCTCCATTTGAGAAGAGATGGGTTGGAAATAGGCACCCAAGAACCGAGTGATCTGGCTATAGATTTTAGAGAGGCAGAGTTCCGAAACTCCGCGAGGAGTTTCAAGAAATTTAACTAGAGTGGAGCTCTGAGAATAATTTCCATCCTTGGATAGAAATCAGAGGACCAAGGTCTAAAGTATAAATTGGAGGAGTTTAGGAACCAAGGACCACCCTTAAATATATTTTCCACAGAGGACACAGAGTGAAACTGGACTTGAAAGAAACCGTTCCGCAAAAAGAGAATCTTGAGATTTCCCTTCCTGCCCCAGAACCAGTAGATCCAATTCCTAATTTTCCTCCTGGAGAACTTGGCACCAACGAATTCACAACAAATTGCCCTCTTTTCACGAATATCAACAAAATCCTTTTTCCTCTCATGCGGAAGATCAACAGGAACCGAATCCTTGGAGAGTTTGAATTCGATCCCGCCCACCTTGAATTCTTCCGGGGGGCACGGACCACGCACCCCCAGACTGCCAACTGAAGAGGGGATCTCTTTCTCCGATGGTTTGGAAGCAGAGGACCCTTTGCTTGGATCACTTTCCTCGAGCAAATTTTTCACCACCGAAAACCCTAGCTGCAAGACCAGGAGTTTAACGATCGCCCCAGGGCTGAAAGACCTAACCAACGCAGACACCCCATCCTTCGCTAGAGCATCCGTGCCAGGCCCGATCCATTCCTCTCCATTGCTAAGGCCGAGCGGAATCCTATTCGCACCAGAGGTGACCTCCTTCAGCTTAGTGCTATGTACCTTGGGATATGATAATATAATATATATGGGTTGATGGAGATGCCGACATGTGGCACACATCCCCTTAGTTAGTTATAGGGGCTCACATAGGAATTAATTATATTGGGTAATGGGTCGGCCTACATTGGGATTAGGTGTTACCCATCCTATTTAAAGGATGTGAGTATCATTATGAGGGAGGTATGTATGAGTTAAGTCTTCTACTTGGTAGAGGTTTATTGGAGGTGTCCCCCTCGAAGTGGATTCCCATCTTGGGAGATTGTGGAGTTACTCCTTCCTTAAGGAGCATTGTATGGTGTTGCCCTACCTTAAGGATATTATTCTGCATATATTGAATATTTGGGCATATTGGCCCCCATATATCTGGTGTTGTGTTATCTTCTGCAATTTATTGATTTATTATATGCAAAGTTCTTATCACTTAGGCGTTGTAGAATCAAACAACTCCCGCTCAACGGTCCCTTTAGGCAGCGAAAAATTTGAATTTTCGTAGGATCCGCATTGGGGTTGCATTTTTTTGCCCTCCTATTTTTATTTTTTATAACAGCTATTTAATTAATATTGTACCATTCAATTTATTGTTAACATTAATTTAGTGAAACTAATTGAATTATCACTTCAATTTATTATATTAATTTGATATTTATAATTAATGTAATTGATATGAGATCAATTTATTTTAATTATAAATTATTTCATTATGAGAATATCAATTTATTTATTTAGTTTAGTTGAATTATTCTAATGATAGAAAATTAATTTAATTGATTGCTTTAATTAAATTATTTAATCGATAACAAATTTATTTATTTTATATTTGTCTGACTTAATTAAACTATTAAATTAATATAAAATCAATTTATTTTAATAGATTAATTCTACTATTTAATTTATAGAAGACCAATTTATTTGATTAACATTGTTAAATTCTTTTAAAAATCAATTTATTTATATTAGGTTATTACTCCTACCATGAGTTTTTATTGAAATAATTTGAATAGATTAGATGATAAAGAGATTAAAGCTTAATTGACTCAAACGTGATGACCTTCCACATTAATTGCTACCAATAGAGTGTTATGTTGTAGCCTTATGTATATCTGTTTTCATGGTAGTTCACACATGTTTTAGAATCGTTGTGGGAATAAGCTTATGCTTTGAATTGAGCATTATGAGTTGATCGCTATATTTTTTCCATGGGATTTGGTATAGAGGATATAGTCACAAACCAATGATGTAGGATGCTAGAGAATAAGGCAATTGGTGAGAGTGTAATTGAGCATGTAGTTAATAACAATCTACAATAATATAAAAAATGAGACTCTAAATAATAGATAGTAAGAAATTATTAAATCTTGAAATATTGAACTATCGTTTAAAATAATTTTAAAAGACAATCTTTACAAGAGCGTGGATTTATATTCATAGTATTTCCTTGCTTGAGTCTGAATTATAGTGTTAAATGTGTGATTGTATGTTTTATTCATTTTTTGATCGGTTAAATTTTACTTTATTAGTTTGCTTATTTATTTAATTCTTGATTAGTGGAAAAAAATTCAAGTCTTAAACCCCCTTCATTAGATTGAAAAGTGATAAAGTCCTGATAATCTATTTTTCTTTCACATGTCGCATCCCAAGTCTAATCATATCAACATGGAAGTTATTTCTTATATCTATTTTTAATATTTTTATCAACTTTAGAGCCCTCGTAAGTTATAACTTTTTTCTAATGATGTACATATATAATCTAGAATTTAACCTTTTGATAATTTGATATAATCATTTCTTATAGACTTTATTATTTATCAAAATATCTTCATTCAGGGTTCCTAAATATTTTTTTATCTTAAATTCTATTACAAGATATCATTTTATTTGTTTAACACTATTTTTAAAATCTTCCCACGTAATAATGTATTAGTTTATGTTAAAGTGTTTTAAATCTAACTATATTTATTTATAAAATAATATAATCACATACAAATAACAATGTAAGATCAAAATACATATAAAAAATTGACCGTCATTTTAAATATGCGGGTCTAAACATACAACTTTTTATTTTAATTTACAAGTATTTTACAACTAAAAATAGAAAAAAAGTGTAAAATATTGTGTATCTAGGGAACATATGCACATTGATTCTATCAACAATATATAAACAACAATCTAACTACAAAATATATACACAATCGATTTATTAGCATGAACTAGTCGCTAAATAACACTCGTGAACATATGATGTAATGAACATGCATCTTTACCATTGGTTTTTGTTTTGGATAAATTACTGATAAATGAATTTATGGACATGGTGGATGCACCTTCTAACCTCGTTTGTACAAACAGAAGGAATACATAATTCATTGAGGTTAGAAGACTAGTTAAGAGTTCGCTATGACGGACAACCAAAAGAAAAATTTGGTTCATTTTTCAGGTCGCCAATAAAAGAAATTTTTACTTCAAAAACTTCATTTTTAAGACGTATGAAGTCCTTACAAATGTCGATTACAATAAACACAATAACGCCTCCTAATAAATTTTGAATCTTTTTTACACTTTTTCAAATAATAACAATCAGTTACATATGTATTAAAAATCTTGCTTTCAAACTCGCAACATCTTTCCTTAAAAATTCTTCTTCATAATCTACACAATACATCATGAAACAAAGACTGATAATTTCTAGAGCATTACCCAACTCAAGCTTAGCATGTAATTATGTCATGTTTTTAGCA
The DNA here is from genome assembly GCA_019776745.2 of Taxus chinensis. Lineage (NCBI taxonomy): Eukaryota > Viridiplantae > Streptophyta > Pinopsida > Cupressales > Taxaceae > Taxus > Taxus chinensis. Next base: position 229,562,286 of record CM034150.1, read on the forward strand.
CAATTCTTTCAATTCCATTTTTTCTAGAGGAACATGCGCATTATCTGACTTCGAGTTTACTGTAATTATCTCAAACTTTTGGCACAATTCTTAGGAGGGAAGCTTGAGCAGGTAAGCCAAATCATTAGTGCCAGTCTAAGAGTCTTCAAACATAACAGGAAAGTCTAGACTACTAATAGAAGAAGTTTCAATGAAAGCACCAAAAGGACGTTCTGATTGGACTTCAACTGTCAAGATTTGTGCCCGATAGACGAAGGAAACTGAATTAATTAACCAAAAAATTACAGTAGAAAATTCTGGAAGGCAGTAAGTTGGACTTGCACCTCTGAAGACATTAATAAAAACATAAAGCTTAGCATAGCGCACAGGTACACGACTCGAAGTACTCTTAATGGTTATATAGTCTTCAAAAATAAAGCCTCTTTATCCAGAACACGAATTTATGAAATTTCAGAGCTTCAAAATATCTCTAATGCTGAAAACCAGAAGGATATCACTAAAAAAAAGCAATAAATGTAACAAACATATCTTGAAAACAGAAAGAGAAGAAAAGTTAAACTTATATTTAGGAAACAATTTGTTTTGGAAGAAAAGCATTCTAGGAATTTAGCAGACATGTTGCCAATGGTTTTTTTCCTGAACACAGATGTCCATGCTATCTTTCACATCCACACAATTCCGGTCTTCAACCTGTTTGGACAACAGTAAAAATTTTGACCTCAAACTCAGATTATTTCATCAAAATCTCTTATACCTTTTCGAACTCTTTACAATGTACCATAAGGAATAACCCCTGATTTCTATTGAAATACAGTGCCATGCATACCTAATGCCTTGAATTCAATCTTTGGTCACATCATTATCCCAACCATTTACAACAATTGTATCAACTCCCTTCTTTTGGCACCTTTGTGTCTACAAGCAATTCTATTAGGCAGAATTTAATGGAGTCTTGATTGAATTGGTCAGGGATGCAATGCAATCATAATTGGCCAGGTATATACGTATAAATTTTGTGCAAACATACATTGCCAAAGATCTGACAAATGATGCAGACACTTTTGCGCTTCCATGCTGGAAGATGGTAGATTTTTTTTCAACCATACGTACTCACATTGGTGTTGGAAGATGTCTACAGAGGAGCATACAGTGATGCTCATTCTATTTAAATACTGATATATTTGTGAGGTTAAAGAAAGATACAACTGATTTAGATAAAATTCTTATCTTCTTAAAAATGAATTTACTGGATTTACAAACAGCTGCCAATATATAATAGGAACACCAAGCAAAGAATATGAAAAAACAAAATCCGGCACTTGCTACCGTCAACCACAAGAAAACAAGGAACCCAAGTGCTGCAGTCCACCATGCTAACAGCACATGAACGAGTGATACTGGAACAAACAAGAAGACTAACACAGCAATGCATGTGAGTTTAATCAGTTCCCAAACCTTTTCCTTAAATAAACCATGAGATGTAAAACTATCTACCCAGACAAAGTTTGGGAACGGAAGTAAAATCTGTGACAAGAAGCTCTGTATGGGTGACAGGAAGCTTGAAACAAGATTTGTAGTGGCTTGTTCTTCATTTGTATCTAAAGACGAACCCAGTGCACGTAGCAATATATAATTCTTCGGCAGGTGCTGAACACCCCTCCACACACATGGAATGCGGCATTCTGGGCAACGTATATATATCCGTCTAAGACCGATTTCAGTTGGGAGGTATTCCAAGCAGAGCTGACATAATGTATGCCCACAACATAATAAACGAGGTATATGATTATTGGCATCAAACCTGTCCCAACATACTGGACAATCAGGGAATTGCATTGTCAGCACTCAGCAAGTGTGACCTCAACAGGAGGGAAACCCTGTCGCATGTTTGATTTTCTCACAAGGCCGTGATTATTATCAGCATAAGAATAGCATCTGCAAAAGTGAGAAGTGTCACATCAATGCTCCAGAAAAATCCAAAGATTCCAGTTTTCATTTGAATACATTAACCTGGTTACAACTTTTCAACACACAACCATTACTCAATTTCAAGAAATTATGGCAAAAGACAAGAATCTATTCCTCTTCACAACTACCGTCAAAACAAGTTAAATAATAAGCATATATCTCGAATATCTAATTTATTATGGAATAAATTAAGCAAACTTAATTTCTAAAAGCATAATTGTACAAGCCAAACAAGGGAATGATCTAAATATGGCTTACTAAAAAACTGCAGCAGAGATTTTTGCACAGAAATTATGTCCTATTCTTATAGAAAGATATGGACAGTAAGGCACCCAGCTAGATAATATGCAGTACCCTTGATCATTAGCCTCATGAGCCAATGGAGGCTTTATAACATTGAGAAGTGCTTGGAAAAAGTGTGCTTGCTATCTTTATCTATAAGATAAACGGACATGACTACTGAAATTGATGCACCAGGGTAAAATAATATACCGTCCACCATATATAAATCAAATCAGGAATAATAGGTTAATTATTTATTTTCCGTGTGATCCACCACAAATGGTTTCAGGACAACATTGTTCTTCTTATTCCATTCCCTTTCCTTTGTCAGTTCCATAGTTCAATTATTTCCTATTTCACTTTCTATTCTCTTGTCCTTATCATGCACCTCTTCCCTCTATGAGTGTCCTATCAACAATTGCTTTACCAATTTCTATTCAGTTTGTCTCCAGTCTGTCCTCCACATCTTTTCCCTCCTATAATCATCGTTCTTCATCTACCAGTGCTCCTCATTAAAATTCGGTTCACTAGCCCATTCCAATACCAGCTGTTTCTCATGTTCTCCACCTTTTATGCTATTCTCCAGCCTCTATTCAATGCCATTGCATTCATTCATTAAAATATATCTTCCTTCTCTTTCTGCTGTCCTCAGCAATATCACTTTCCTGTAACCTCTAAATTCTGATGCACCAATCATCTGCTGAAGTTCATTTCATAACCTTCAATCATCCCATATGTTGCTTCCCATTCAGTCTTCACAGCCACACGCAGTCTCTTCTGTTTTGACTTTTTCTCAATTGCATTCCTTATTCCTTTGTACCATTGCACCATCAAAATCCAATCAATTCCACCAATGTCTTGTTGGTAATCAGAGTGCATGCAGCACCAGATAGTGTGCAGAAAAGGTGCTTCTTCTACTTGCAAATTATTTGATATTTAAATGTGCAGAAGTTCATTGATGAAGTTACATCAACTGCCATTCTCCACATTTGATACCAGATTTCTTTATAGAAATGCTGACTCTGACATCTAATGCTAAGCTCGTCCCAGAATAACCTTCAGATAAGTATTATTGGTAAAATACCATCCTAACATGAGACTTATTTTTAAAAAATTCAAAAACGAGTCAAGTAAAACACATCATTCTAACATCCTGAAGGTAAGTCAGAGACTAGGTTCTTCTTATCCACTTACTACAGTCTAGAGACCTCTTCAATAAGACGAAGCTGCATTTCAATTGGCCAGCTACAAAAACTCTCCCTGGTGAAATCATCTACGAGCATTTGGAAAGCCGTAGTTATTCAGATTTAACTTGCCATTGAGCATTAAAATTCAGAATTCAAGTGCATAACCACAAATTCTCTTTTACAATCCCAGACTCCAGTTTCTAACCCCAAGGAACATCTTTTATTTAATACTATTTATAAAAGCTTCTTTCAATATGACATAAGGCAGCCCAGATCCCCAGCACACAGGTGGCAAGGTTATGATGTAACAAATATGGGATACATATGAGCGTGACCCAAGCTTAATCTGGTGCATTAGAGTGTGAACCATGTCTATACCTTAAGAATGTGGCAAATGAGAGTGTGAACGATGTCTAACTATTAAGAACGGGGCCTGTGCTCACCCTAACAAGAGTGTCCCAAAAGTGGCTCATGACCCCACCCAAGATTTACCAAGCAAAATAAGTGTATATATATAATGGATACCAGAAAAGAAAAGGAAGAATAAACAAAAACAAAAAACACAATATGCATGAAGAAACAAAATATTTTCTTGGCTTTATTGATCAATGCAATCATCTACCCAAAATTAAAAATGTAAATTGTAAAGCAATAAATTCTGACCATTAACATAATTAGAAGAAAGAAATCATCAGATAGGAGCTCATAACAGTAATAGGTAAAATCGATATAAAAAAAATGTCACCATGATCAATAGTAAAACAAAGAGAGTCAAGCCCGATCTATCAAAGTCATCAACAAGCCGACCCAAATATTAAGTAGATGCTACATCGTAACAGTAGAACAGCTAACAAGTTTTTGAAATTAGGTTTAATCATCATAACAAACTCTTCAATGGTCAATATGAATAGCCTATTTAGCATAACAATTCTGTGTTATTTGGAAAAACCTGAAAAAAAATGTGAATATAAGACGATGAAAGTACATTATTAATCAATACAAAAGGAACATAGTGCATTTTTTTCTGGAGTAAGATCCTATGGACTTCACAGAAATTATATACCCAATGGAACATGAAAACTGTGTTTCATATGGGAACACGTTTCAGGTTGAAGCCATCTATTTTTGTAAATAAAATTCATATTAAGTAACATTTATACCACAGGCCGACTACATTTTATTGCCAAGAATGAAAGATTCATCAACGACATATAGCAATCAAAACCAAACACAAATCATTCAAAACTCCAACACAATCCAAAAATTAAATAAGCTTGGAAGATCCTTGATAAAGCATATTGTCTTCATCGAGTCCATCACAGGAACAACATTATCCAATGCTTTCTCTGAAATTGTAATACCCAAAATTTGGTCCCAAGGCACTTGACAATAATCATTTGACATTTTATCTCAACATTATCCCATTTATGCATTTATTGACTAAACTTAAAAGCATTCTGCTCAATCCCACACCTCAAGTCCACTACGTCATGACTTTTTCTTCAGCTTAGCATCTCTGGAATTAATACACCTTTATACATTGTACATCTTCAGACTCTCAGCAATCCACCCCCTGTCTCATATTGAATTCCAACCTAAGCCTGGATGAGTTCCCATCTGAGGACAAGTTCAGTTGACAAACCAATTTGTTTTACTTGCAGCCGTCACATTTTCAAATGCACAAGTTACCTTAGCCGGCTTAGGGTTAGTTGAGAGGAGTCGCCTATATAAACACATGCAGCCTTACTCTTTAGCAGCATCTAGGGATCCCATATCCAAGCACACTCTAAGATGAAATTTGTGCCCAATCATTGTACATCTCTCCCTTGAGTCACATTACAGCAAGCTATGCAAATCTAAGATTCTAAATACATTATCCTCTGTTGCCTTAGATCATATTATCATGCACCAAGATTGAAGTCGAGCATCATTGCCAAGTGTTAAAAGCCTAATTAGGGCTTTATCCTTTAGCCTTTTCACATGTTCTCACACACCTACCGGGAGGGAGAAGTACATGGGTCTAAGGCATCTTTGCAGTATTGTTATGTAGGCAATGCTTAGTCATCATGCGGGTGTTGAGGAAGCTCGACTCAACCGAAAACCAACCACTTTTTAGGTCACAAGAGGAAAGCAAGGATTTCAACACAGGAAGATATTTGTAGGTACATAAGTGCGATCATGTGAATCCAAAGACATGGTTGCAACAAGTGTCAGAATTAAGTTGCAAGTCACAGTAGCAAAGGATGAATTCAACAGCCCTAAGATGCATTCGCTGAGCAAAGATGGCCTCCACTTAGTTCTAGGCTCTCAAATTTTACAGACATCATTATGACACTCTACACAGCATTCTTCCCCAATTTCATATCATTGTCGCACATCCAGAGCCCATGTTTAGTGAATATGTTCTAAATCCTAACCCATTTTTTTGTTACCACTTTCTAGAAATTGTGTTTAATTGAATATATCATCCTTTCATTATCTAGGACGGTTGTATTTATGTATTTACCTTTATGAATTATCTTATTACACATATCGGTAATATCTTAATTAGATTAACCCTAGTTTTAATATTACATTTTGGTGAACCTACGTTATCTAAAACACACCACTCTATGGCTTCATTCCTCGCCCTAAGGGTTTCATATTTCTAAATCGTATTTTTAGTACCATAGTTTTTCATTAGGTCTTTCTAAAAAACCCAGTTTGCTTAATCACCGTGACAAATATTCCGCCTTCTAAGCATAAGGCCCACTTGCAAACTGAACTATTTGTTAGGAAACATAGTGCTCCATTTATATTGTGGAAATATTACATGGGTTGATTATATTTACAATGGTAAATATAATATTTTAGAGTTGTAATAACAACTCATATAATGTGAGTTGTTATGGTGGTTGACCGGAATTACGTGAAAAGGTTAATGAGCCACTATAGGTTTGAGGAGATTGTTAAGGACTCCCTATTTTATAGGAGCTCCTCTCCCTATATAAACTGTAAGTGTTCCCGTATGATTTAATAAAATAAGAGAAGAATTTGTTGTATGTTTTATGTGAATCTGTATACCAAAATCATTTGGTATCAGAACGAGTTTTGATCCGTGAGATGGAAGAATAATTTCTTGTGTTGGGGCTTTGAGAATTTGTATAGCACCAATTTTGAAAGCTTTTCAGAAAAATCAGGTCTAGATTAGATTATTTTTTGAATAAATTATTAGTATAGTGAAGGTCAATATAATACTGCCCACATAGCAGCTTTACGAGCATATGATAAGAGAAGATTAGTTCCATGCCTGCAATGAATTTACGAGAGTAGTAGAGAAGTGCTTTTATTGTCTCATAATTTCTTGTGGTGGTAGTATCTGCCGACCATCAAAGTGTTGCGCATCTTGCGAGCCTTGTGATTTTCCATTCCAAATCTCAGTCTGGCGGATCCAATAACGAGATCGATGAAATCCTAGTTCAATCTCTGCTTCGTAAATCTTTATGCACTTTAAATGAAGCCACAATCAACTTGTACAGAGTCCTAATAAAAGAAAACGCCTATATTTGTGCAGATGGATCTATTTACGTCCACGGTCCAACATGTGTTGTCTTGACTATTACACCTAAATTGTGTGAAGTCATGTCTATTTCTGTAGAATTATAACTTCACTTGCAGCTATTATTTCACAAGAAGCTACGGAAGATAAATACTTGTTTGTTGCTTTTCATGATAAGAGAGTTGTTTCCAAGGAGTACCTTCTCTGCCATCCTGTGCGTAACTTTACAAATTTATACATGTGGCGCATTCCTCACCTGAGATTGTACAAATTTATGCCATCCACGGAGTTGACTCCCACCTGTGCCTCTCTCATACATCTGTCAAAAACTTCTAGTTAGTTACGGCATCAAAAGGCATTCGGAATGCATGTCACATCCAAGGTTAAATGGTATTCGACCTTTCTAATGGTCCATGTGTAATCACATCTCATGCATAGCTTGAAATCAAAAGTGTTATTTTGTATTTTAGTTTGTTATTTTATAGTGTATAAGGTTTTATAAAATTGTAAGTTTAGTCATGTCTATTGAATATAAGTCATTATTGATTGTGTTTTTAATGGGTCATTAGTTATGTTTAACTCCCTTTTTTTATATAGTCGAATCATATAGTCTTTTGGTCTATTCAAGTTGTGTTTTATGGGAATTGTTAATAGTGAGTTGAGTATTCAAGTAGATGGTTTTTTGTAAATCTAAAGTCTCATTAATATCTAGGCCTTTTATGTCAGTGTTGTTGAAAAGTGATGTGGTTGTATTTTTATTTGATCCATGTCAACAAAATTTGTATGTCATAAAAGACAAGATCAAATAGTTTTAGAATTATTGACGGTTTAGTGTCTTAAAAATGTTTTATTAGAGATATTTTATGCCAAAAGTATAGTCATTTGAGTCAAACTGGATTGTCGAGTCATTGTAAAAGTCTGAAAAATAAAAAAATAAAAAGCATTGCCTTACGGACGCATTTTCGGCGGAATGCGACGTCCGAGATAAATTAATGAGCCTCAAAATCCAAATTTGCTAAGTTAACAGCTTCACATCGAAGGACGGAGGCAAACGAAGGTTGGAGGTCAATCAAAGACTTCTCGTCAATCACCAACGACAGGGCCGCATGAAGGTTTGGTGACATCTTTTTCAAAGTGTGTTTGCTTTCAATTTTTTCAATGTGCTTCTTCCAGTGTTCCTGTTTGGTTTGCGAAATAAGTGGAAATTTCACATTGTAGGGAGGAACATGACACCAATGTTCCATTTCGATTGTGATAGTTTTTCTTGTGTGTGTATGAGCAATAGAATTTCCTATATTATTCCCTACAGTGAGATGTTGATGAGAGTTGATGAGAGTATTGCACATCTTGATGTGGTTGTTGGTAAACCATTTGTGAAACCATCACTTTTGGTTTGTGGTCCTTTCCTTTTACACCTTAAGAAATAACTAAATTTTTCCAATCAATTGAAGAAATAACAGACCTTAATGTTGCTCTCTCTTCAACCACTCTTTTCAACGTAATATAAAATGAGGCAAATCTTGTTTCACAAGACCTCAACAACTCTTTGGATGCATGTTGCCTATAAATGTTCAATGTGAGGGGGTGGTTTCTGATAAAATTTGCAATTGCTCTCTCTCTATGAATTGTTTCATGCACCTATGGAAGTTTAGCCAAAACATGAAGCAACAAATCAAGACAATTTGTTACACATGGACTCCAAAATATATGTAGGTACTTCTCCATAGTCAAATTCCTAATGCCCACATGATTTTCAGCACTATTAGTTACAACTTAAACCTCATTTTATATACACGCTTCAACAATAGCTTCCTCTAAGATTTTGAAAATATACTCAAAGGTCTCATTGTTACACATGGACTCCAAAATATATGTAGGTACTTCTCCATAGTCAACTTCCCAATGTGCACACAATTTGCAGCACTATTAGTTACAACTTAAACCTCATTTTCTATACACGCTTCAACAATAGCTTCCTCTAAGATTTTGAAAATATACTCAAAGGTCTCAAGGTCTCTTATGGTTCATGGCATCAACTACCTTAAAAAACAATACACCTTGAGGACAAACCACCAAAACATTAATCAATGGCCTCAAACACATGTTTGCCCATCCATAACTCAATATGGTGCAACCTATTATCCAAGAGGCTTTGAGAGCTGCCAATTTTTTAGTCGCCCTTTTTTCCACATGTTGTTTCTCCACTGGTTTCCAAAGGGTGTTCAAAGTTCCACTCTCTGATCCCCTTGTTGGATCACCAGATGTGGGAATGTTTGAAGTGGAAGACATAAAATTTGTGATGAACCTCGATATTTCTACTTGAAATTTCTTCTTTTTTTTGTGTTGATTTCTGCTTTTTGTAGACGGAGAGGTTTGGTCTTTCTCTCACACAACTTTGATCTTTTGAGTTACATTTGGGCATACACTAACACCCCCTCGCGCACCAGACAAGATGCCAAATGGGTGGCCTATTACCCTTGTGAAACTCCCGCCAAATGAATGATCACACAAACCACATTTGATATAATTACTATTGCGTGTTACATGTTTCCATTCCTCAACTATGGATTAGGGGTGTCATTGAATTTTGTTATGAGCATACATGTTTTAGAGAAGATGAAATTATAATACTTATATAACTTTAATACCAAGTAAATATTGAGTTCTAACTTTAATACAAAGTAAATATCCAAAATAATAATAGTAATCTAATTACAATGTTAAAATCCTTCTAAAACTAATAATAAATAACTATGTTGCAAGGGTTTGCTCGTCCCCCACCGAACCCATACCAGTACATGCCCGGTTCAGTACAGGTATGCCCAGGTACATCTTGGTTGTACCTGCAAAGTTTCAAGCTATTGTTGGCATAAAAAAATAATTTTTTACTTCGACTCGGACAAAGAAAACCCTAAAAACTCATAAATTAATAAAAATTCAAACCGTAAGCTCCTCTAAAACCTATTATTTTGTAGCTGAAATTGGCCATCCTCCTAGTTTGTTTGGGTGTCATTAAATAAGAGCCCAGGAAATCTCCATTCTATTCAAGTATTTGTAGATGCTAGAATTCAATAAGCAGGGCAGTGCAATGAAGGGGGAGACATCTAATGGGTAGAAACCAATATTACGTGGGGAGGCGCCCCCCCGAAGAACCAGACGTCCCGAATGTTTTGGGGATGGTGAGATGGTGGGGAAACATCTCCCCCACATTTCTTGTGCAACAATTTCAACGTGGATGTTCCTGAATATTGGGGGGCATTTCAATAATGTCCCCCTATTTTTTCTACTTTTGAGGATGTCTTCATGTCCTGACATCTTTTTTTTGTTGTTTTCTTTTTAGAAACTGACTTAAAATAAATAAAGCTAATATTGTTATTTCAAATGATGATTTTAATTTTTGGGATGTTTCAAGGCACTTATCTTGAATTTGTCACATAGTATTGCCCATTGAAGGGTTTCACATGACTCAATCACCTTCTCTGCAAATTTCCCGATGTTTGATCATGGATGGCCTCAATCTACTTGCACCATTGTGTGGGGCTTAAATAAACTTGAAAATGGAATGAATTTGGAAAGAATGAGGATCTATTGTACTCTTATAGTAAAAGATTAATTTTGGAAGCCACTCATATCTATTTGAAAACAAAATCTATATGTATAAAATTATGAATCCAATTAAAATTCACTTTGGAAGCTCCAATCACTTAACAAACTTACAAAGCCTATATGTATAATTCTATACGAAGAAAACAGTTGTGTAGATGATAAAAATAGTAAGGCATATAGATCAAAACGTTTACCAGTTAACCACAACCCGACTATATTGTATTACAAAGACATAATAAGAATCAATAGTCATATATAAATACAAAAATTTCCGAGCACAAATGTGGATGCTAGACTGTCAGAGACTACTATTCATTAAAAAAATAATTATTTGTATATTTTTAATATTTATAATTTTATTTATTATTTTAATAGCCATCCCCCCGCCGTCCCTAAATTCTAGAAAAAAATTGTCATCCCCCTGATACGTTGTCCTGGAGTCTTAAGTAATTATGATTGGAACTCGAGATAAACAATCCAAAACTTCATAAAGATATTTTCCCTTTTGTTACTTAAAACTCTACCTTTATCCACAAAGTTGGCAAACATAAGCAAAAAATAATGCTGCATAAGCATAACCATAGCTGCTACTCATTTGGTCTTTCTGTAAATTTTCATCCATTACTTGATGGTCTCAACATGTAGCCTTATCTCCAAGAAACAATATATAAGGGCTTTCTCATTCAATTCTTGAATATGTTTGCACATGGATTCAAGATTCATTATAGCTATTGTTATTCCTTTATGAAAGATTACATGGACTAAAAATGAGTGTATATATATATATATATATACACACGGACATACCCAAACCAAAGCTTTTGAAAAACGGCATGTTTGCGTTTCAAACCCATACCTTGGCAACATGATGAATAACAAAATTATAATTTAATTGCTAATAAAAGGCGTCAACCAAGGCTTTTTAAAAAACGGTGTGTTCACGTTTCAAACCCATACCCTGGAAACATAGATGAATAACTAAATTATAATTTACTTGCTAATGAAAGGCGTCAACTCAACATTTAACTTAATTTAACCTTATTTAAAATTATTCATGAGAAACATATACATATCATATCATAAAATTTTAAAACATTCCAATTATGACACCGATATGCGTTGTACAATGGCTGCAAAGGGTGGGATGTGATTGTGTGATCGTGAAATTTTTATTTTCAACATTAAATTTGGCGTTCATTTGACTGTCAAAGAGCAATTTGAACTTAAATTTGACATTTGTTTGGCAATCACTTAAAATCATTCTTTTCACCTAGAGAAATCACTTGAAAATTAGTAATACCTTAGCTTCACAGTAGTGTTTGGACCCACTTTTCCCCAAAAGTATTTTTTTAGGGACCAATAAAATAATGCAACTAAGATTAAAAAATATAATGAATTTATTAATAAATATGGTATGGAATCTACAGATTAAATTTAAGATAAAAACCTTGAAATTAATATCTATTGGCATCGTCTATATTAAAAACCTAAAATTAATTAATAAATATTAAATAATAAACTATGCTTATAAAGTTCTAATTTCTTGATTGAAATTATTATTAAAGAATAGTAATTAATTAATTAACCTAAAAATAAATATAGAGATTAATAAATTTTTAATTCTAAGTTTCTAACTATTACTATTAAATAATAAATATATGAGTTTATAACTTTTACAATACTAAAAAATAAATAAATAGAATCTAGAGAACTTAAAAAATAGTAAACCTAATAAATTATTTAGTGTCAGATTTTAATTCCTACATTTAAATCCTAGGGAATTTATTTAGTAAATAGTAAATGATATACCTAATAAATTAAAATCCTATTAAATTAAAGAATTGATTTAGTAAATAGTAAACCTAATAAATTAAAATCCTAGACTAAATACCTAATACCTAATCATAAAGGAAGGCTTCAGCTACATGTGGGTTGTGTTCTGGTGGTAGGCTTGGCTCGACTCCTCACTTCACTACACAACCAATGCACTCGACAAACTTCACTCCAAAAACTTCAAGGGACAACGTTACAACTTGCAAGTGCAAAGGGCTTCAACTGTGAGTGTATAACACTACAAACTCAAAGGGTGTCTACAAAACAGACATTGCAGGGCTGTGTTTCACAATTGACAAAACTCAGCCACACTTTCAGACTCCGTAGGGCTGTATTTGAATCACAATTTGCAGATAAAGGCTTCAAAATCGCAAACAACAAATGCACTTTGTAGTTGTAACACAAAAGATGAAGTCTGTTTATATAGACAATGAAACTCCTAACCGTAGCCGTCATGTAAAGCAACAATAAAAAATTAAAAGACTTTTGAACTTTTTTGACCGATTTTATTTGCCGAATCCACGATTTTTTTAGGATTTTCATTAAAATCACATAAAAGATTGAGTCCTTGAATTTTTCCACCAAATTTAAATGATTTTTTGTTGTTTTCTTTGAATTTTCTAAATTTTGAATGTTTGGCTGAAATTCAATGAATTTTGTGACTTAGCCTAAGACCACTACTTGGAAGCTTGTCTTCCACAAGCTGCCTATCAGTGATTACTTACGCCTTCTTGCAACTAACTCCCATAAGTGTCTGATTTGCAATTTCTCAGAGAATGTTATTCACACATTTTAGAGATGCCAGTTCGCTAAAAAGACTTGGGCTGCTGTTCACAATTATCTTCCTGCTATTTTTGAAAAAACCCTTTCCTGGAAACAAGTTGTGTTGGATCTTTTAGACAGCTGATTATCAGCCACTTGTGGGGGAACAGATGTATTGTTGTCTTCAATCACACTTGTAATCTATTTGAAGTGACAAAGCAAATGTTACATTTCAAATTTATTTTACAGTTACATAACCTTTTCAGGTTACTCCAAAAAGAGCTTATCTTCAATGTTGATTTGGCCCAATAAATGACGAAGATTAGAGATCAAATGGGAAAGCTTGAAGATGATTGACAAAGATTAAAGATCAAATGGGAAAGCTTGAAGATGATCAAGTTATATGCTTCAGAAGAATGAAATTGTAATGGTGTCATATTGTTGTTCTTGCTACTGTCTTGCATCCTAGGTTGTGCTGTTTTGACAGCAGTTGTAATTTTGTAATATCTCCAATACAAAAAAAATAAAAAATAAAATGTAAATGTTAAATTTCCTTCACAAAGAATTTTGGATATTGCATAAATTAGGGTTAATAGTAAAACTAGATATGAGAAAGTGTGCATGCAAAGCTTCCTTCACATACATAGAATTTTTCATTTTGATTCAACACATCAAGCAACAAGAAAAACATAGTTTTATTTTTTAAGTTGGAGGTTTCTTACTTATATGAACGACAGTTTTATAGATTAAAAAAGATAATAAAAAACTCTTATTAAAGGACACCAAAACCCTGCACCATGTTTTCAAGGAATGAATAAAGAAACTCTAAAGGGTTCTCTTACAGATATACGTATTACGGAAAGTTGTGTTTTTATCCAAATAATAGGACTCCTTAAAAACAAAGAATTTACAATAAATTACAAGTGCAGATCAGACACAAGATTAACAGAATATGGAAAACAAAAACCTAAAATTCTCCATAATCAAACAAAACCTCCAAACCTAAAATTCCTCAATATTTCCATAGAAATCCTCAATAATCCAAAACAAACCCTGAAAAACTATTATAACCATAGCTACTAGGTCCTGGAAGCTGCATCCTTTTTGGGAGGGCAAAAATATCTGAAAATCCGTAATTCTTGAAAAATTTCAGAAAAATCTGAGCCAAAATATATATGAGTTGAATTTTATAAATATAAAAATTTGACAAAAACAAATTGAAAATTTTAATAACGTAATGTAAAATATTATAACTTTTAATATATAAGGTTGATGGGTGACTGTTTTTTAGAAAACTAAAAAAAAAAAAAAAAAACTAAAAATATTTTTTTCCCTGAATTAGGGCCGACCTTGACTGAATTTATCGAGGCAAACTGAAAAATTCAGATCCCACTGAATTTTGTGCAGATCCGGCAGGGTTTGGTAACAAGGATTACAACCAAAAAAAGAAAAAATCTAGTTTAAACCCCATTATAGAAGAACATTAAAACCTTAAATCATGTTTTTGGGGAATGAATGAAGAAGCTCTACAGGTTTCTCTTACAGATAGATCTATTTCAGAGATGTGTGTTTTTATCCATACAATGTGACTACTTAAAAACACGGAATTTACAATAAATTATAAGTACAGGACACGGGATTATCAGAAAACATGAAAAAAAACTCTAAATTCCTCCATAATCCAAAAAACTTTGAATTCCTCTATAATCCCAAAAAACCATAAATTCCTCTATAATTCCAAAAGAAACCCTTTAATTATACCAAAAAACCCTGAACTCCTCCATAATCGACACAAACCCTAAGTTCCTGAACAATCCAAAACATACCCTGAATTTCTGAATAATCCAAAAAAAAAAAATTAAACTATTCATTAATCCAAGAGAAACCCTGATTACTCATTAATCCCAAAAGACACCAAATTCCTCAATAATATGATTGAAACCCTAAATTCCTCAATAATCTAAAAAACAAACCAATAAATCCAATAATCCAAAATAAAATCTTAACTCCTCACTAATACCCAAAAAGACTTTCTAATTCAACAAAACCCTAAATTTCTCAACAATCCAAACAAACCCTAAAAAATAATTTTTAAAAACCTGAATTTCTCGGTAATCCAAAGAATGTCTAAATTCCTCAATAAAACATAGAAAACCTATATTCTTCAATAATACAACCAAAAAAAAAGACTCCTCATTAATCCCGAATAAACCCAAAAATCCTGGATAATAACCCCCTTCCCAAACAAATTTACAGAAAAATAAAATATGAGAGATTTACTTACTTGGCATGTATATTTTCTCCTGAGGTTTTGCTTCGCCTGGGCTATTAAAAACCAGTTCCTTGCAGCAATGTCTACTGTGATGGAAAAAGAAAAGGAAAGGCGTAAAGAAAATGAAAAGGAAAGAGGGGTTTCAAATGAGTTGTCTCATTGTAGGCTGGACATCTGTAATTAAGTAATCAGACACTGAGCAGAATGGTGTTCACCACAAATTACAATGGCTCAAATTTCTCTGACACTGTCCCTGACAAGTGAGATATGCCCACCGTATTTGAGGATTAATCTCCTACCAACTTACATCCAGCTCAGCGCTCCTTAATGTCATAGCATCCACTCCTTGCTGACAGCTCTGCCAGGTCAGAAATCTTTCCGTTTATTTCCGAATCCAGTCCGTTAAGAAGACCGCTGTTGCGATTTGCTGCCTCATTCAAAATTCAAACCATTTGGCAGGCGCGCCACTGACCCGTGACTCCAAGATTCATCTCTGTTCTTCGCTGGACCATATGGAATTCATAATGGGTCATATAATAACACCCCATTTGCTGTTTTTATTTCTTTCGTAGGCCAAGACTGATATATGCCGTTGCCATGGGAAACTATTCTGGATTTAAGGGGAGACAACTGATATTGGCTCTTGATTTTAATCATCTTGAGCTTAATATTGACCATAGGTAGTGGCAAACGGAGTGATTTGCAACTCTCGTTTTTTTAACCTGCTCCATAAATATGATATGGGGTGCTTTTCAGAAAATTTAGGAGCATTTTAGCAATTATATGGGAGGGGTCCCATGGAGGGGGCTGCGGCTACACAATTACCTCTGCAGCGGGTCCCATGGGTTTCTCCACATTCGATTCTATGAACAATTTGAGTCCCTACTTTTTAGGGAGAAGAGTTGTGCGGGTGGGAAAAAGGGGGGCCTACAATTTTCCTTCGCCCGCATAATTTTTTTTTTTGACAAATGGCAGTTTCCAACTAATGAAAAAGTCTTTGGCGGGAATAATTATTTTGGAGGGAGAGGCAACCTATATTAAGAGAAAATCTGGGGAAATCCATACATCTCTTCTAGGAGAGGTTGCTGCAACAAAGATCAAGGGATGTAATTTATTTATTTTTCATTTTTCCAGGTCTATTAAAATTAGAACAATTTGAATATTCTGAAATAATGTTTGTTCTATTTCTTCTACACATTGCCTTCTTGACACCACCTGCTTCCAATGTTGCTGCTCCATAATCTGGCTCTCATGTGCCTTATATGAATTTCCTATGTTCCTACAGCCTCAATAGTTTATTATTTTGATAATTTTTGTTGTTTTACTTCTTCATAAATTAGAGAGAAAATTTAAAAACTTCCAATTACTGGGCATTGGGTGCATGTGTGATAAATTGCCTAATTCAATCTAAATTTAAACATGTTATTCAACTGCAATCAGTACAGTAAAGAACATTGTAAGGTGAATTTGCAATTTTATTTCTCGCTGCTGGATTAAATGTCTTGAATGGCTTGAATTGGATCTAAATGTTAAATGTTTTGCAAAATGTCTCACTGATGTTTGATGGCACCCGTTCACAAATTTGACTTCTTGTATTAGTTGGGAAATAACTTATTTAATTCATTGTTAGGGCGTAATACTAATGAACTAGTAGGATTCGATCTGTACGTAGAAATGAACTCCACCTGCATTTTGTTGTAAAAATATGTTTAAAGACATTAAAGTTGCACCCTTAAAATTTCAGTAGCTCCCTTAAAATTTCAGTAGCTCCAAAAAACTTCACCCCACACGCAGTTGTAGGCTTGTCTGTTATTGCGGAATTTTTGATTTCGTGTTGTCCAGGGCCAAGGTAGTGGAGCCGCACCCTTATTAATGAGCAAGCAAGGCCATGTCACCATGAAAGTAGTTGTCGGCAAGACTCTTTACGTCTCCAGACCTCCTTTATTTTGTGAGATTTAAGATTACAGCCTCAATAGTTTATTATTTTGATAATTTTTGTTGTTTTACTTCTTCATAAATTAGAGAGAAATTTTAAAAACTTCCAATTACTGGGCATTGGATGCACGTGTGATAAACTGCCTAATTCAATATAAATTTAAACATGTTATTCAACTGCAATCAGTACAGTAAAGAACATTGTAAGGTGAATTTACAATTCTGGTAAGTTGTTTGACATATTCATGTTCATGAACTTGTAGAATTTCTGTATAACTCTTAAATATATTTCATATTTGTTGTCGCTTGTTATTATCATCAAACGTAATTCTGAGAGATTAGATTAGAGATTAAAAAATTGATTTTTTTTTGTTTCCTTCGTTGTTTTCTTGTTTAAGACTCATTGATACAAAGTAACTTGATTTGATTTCTTAATGAATCAAATAATTATTTATGATTGCTTTATCGATTTTATATTTTTTTCGATTGCATTTTTGAGACATTGAATGTTTGTCTGATGCATATTGACTTGCTACAAAAACTTCAAGGAGTGTCTCGAAAGAATTTTAGTGGCCACATATCTAGTTGGCATAGGATAGAGCGGAGTGAGTCTGGTTTGTCTTGATGATAGCTAATTATACATCAAGTACAATAATATATTTTTCTATCACCAGCTGACAAAAGCTCATAAAATTTTAAGACAAATTTTAATATATTGGTTGTTTACAAGATGGTTGTTCCACATAATCAAGCATTCATGAATTATAGGCTTTTCTTTTTGGTGTCTTAAATCCAGTATCAAGCTTGTGGTATTTGGTACTTACTTTACACATTACTTTACTGCAGGGAAAACTACTTTATTCTATCTTCCCATGGATAAAAGCTTGCATCGCCCAACTCCTATGAAGGGTGGGGTTTTTAGGTATTCAACATTACTTTCCCAAGATGAATTACCGGAAGAAGTGTACTCTTTAGATGATTACAACTTCTCAAAATTTGTTCAAAGTACCCAAGGGGACAATGAAGAGGTAGTCATAACTTCTATAGAGAATTTTGTTCTCAAAGAATCCTACTTCTCACCAAAATCAACACCACGATATGAACCTGCCCCTATCAATCAAGAAGAAATTGGAGTGAAGCAACCTGATGTTATTGAAAATCAGTTTTTTGACCGACGACAAAAGAGTAGAGTTCATTGGAGCATTGTAGACACTTTTATTCTTATTGAAGCAAACTGTATTGAAAGAGATACGCAAACCAATGGCAGTGCAATGAAAAAAGCCATTTCATCTAATGAAAAATGGAAAATAGTACAAGATTATTGCTCTAGTCATGGTGTTGATTGTACTGCAAACCAATGTCGAGATCGATGGGAGCATGTTTTTTCACTGATTTTAAAGAATCCGAGATTATGAATCACATATTCCATCAGCCATGATAGTTATTGGAATATGACAACCCAAGAGAGAATTGATAGAAAATCTTCCAACAAATTATGCAAAAGAAATTTTGATGCAATGGAGGTAAATTTTGGTGCTGATCGAGCAATTAACCCTGGAAATATAACCATTGATTCTTCAGACAACAACTATGTCTTTCGGGATGATTCTCACTCACCAAATGAAGATGTCCAAGGGAAATAATGTCCAAGCCAAATGAAGAGTCCCAATGAAGGGGACAACCAAACTACTGGCAAAAAATGGAAATCAACAAGCAAAACAAGTACATTAAAGGATACGTTTGTTGAAAATAATAAGTTGATAATTTCTACTTTGTAGATGGCTAAAGAGGGGCGTATGAAACTCCATGAAATTTATTGTGTTTTGATTGAAGAACGTCACAAAAAATATTGTGTTTTGATTGAACAACGCATGCAAAAGGAAGAGTTAAATGAAGAGAGGCTGATCAAAATTGAAGAGCAAAAGATCAATGTGCAGTTGAACTTAGTTGAACTTAGTTTCAACTTTAAATTCCATTGGACAAGCAATGCTAAAGATTAGTGATTCATTTTGAAATGAGGCAACTCTTCAAGTTATCTTGAGAACATATACATGCAGCTCTAGTTGTTTTGTTTCCTTTATGTAATCCTTGTGGCATTGATAATAAAAATTTTTGATCTTCAAAGTCCAATTTGTTCCAATTCTTTTAAATCCCAAGTTATTCTTTTATATGCATTACCTATATAAGGAGGTGTTGAAGATAATAGAACATTTGTGAAGTCTGATTTCATACAAGGAATAAAGGCCAAAGTGATAGATGAGGCAAGTGTTTGTATTATTGTAGGTTAATGAATGAATGTGGAGATTTTATCTTGAGAATATTAGAGAATTCAGAATCTACATATTGCTATCACATTTGTTATACAATTCTTAACCAGTTTTGAATTGTAAATAAAGACTACAAAGTTTGGAGATGACATTTGTATGCCAACATGTTGCTTTAGATCTTAAATAGTCACGTCCTTCACTTTTAAGCCACTGAAATTGCATGAACACTTTAAAGGATGTTCTAATTATAGTATTCACTCCTTATCTTACATTTGATACTGAAGAAACTTCATGATTTTGGCAAAAATATCTTGCTACCTTGACTGTCACCGAGACACGAAACTAGTCTTCAAGATGATTCAATTTGCATATTAGGGAGCTTGTCCTTTGTTTCTAGAGAACACCTTGAGAAGCTCTAGAAATTAGACACTTTTCTACATAACTTTGTCATACTATGTGCAAACATCAATTGAAAGAGTATAACCATGAAAACCAGTCATTTCTAAGACTGCATGTACTTAAGCTTAGACCACCACATTATAGTTTTGACTCTGAGACTTCTTGCTCACAAGTGTTTATTCACCCAAATTTCATTGCACTCATCAGTTCACTAACATAATAAGCTTATATAAAGACATCAAAATAAGAATCAACTGCACATGTCATATGCTTATTTGAATTATGCATATATAAAGAGTACAAAATATGTAAAACGAACATTCTAGGGATGACACATAGAAATATGCACAATACATAAGAATATCCAACAAAAACAATAGCCCGTTTCATAATGCCTCAACAGATTTAAATTGAACTGCTCAAGGGATTGAAATGAATTCTAACACCCTTTTCCAAAGTTTTTTCAAGGCATGGATTTCTTTGTTGAAAGTATTTTCTTGCTTTCCTCAGCTTGTATGTTTTGATTGCATTCAGAACTGAAATTGACCATAAATTGTTATCATCAAAGAAGGAAATAAGATGAACTGTAAATGTAATGTCATTGATGGATTTGTTGTTGCTCTGGTTGATACATTAGTTGAATTTATATGATGCCATGCAATCTCTTGAAGGCATATAATCCAAGGAAGTAACGAGCAGTTCCATTGTATATTGACTAAAGCTCTTTTTTATAGGGAGGAGTACACATTTCAGGTTTTTTACATTCCTATTTGTAAGAGGCATTCTTCAATTGCACAATGGATTATCATGTAAGGCAAAAAATGAAATTCCTCCTAGCATGTGCAACAACAATTATTCAATTAGCATTGCAAATTTGGTATGATCTTCAAGAATCAACCAATATTCGATGCATATCAAAGAAGCATAAGCTAGATTCATTTATTCCATCACACTCCACCAATCCAGAGGATGAAAACATGGATATGGAGACTTTTTTAATTACTAGTGGGTAAGAGAATTTGGTTCTTGAAACAAAATTTTCAATTTCTCAATGGAGAGGTAGGATACAAGGAGAATGGTATGTAAAACCTCATTCCTTGCATTGGTGGAATCACTATATATTTGAAGTTAAATGCAATGATCAATGGTTTCACAACATTTCAAGGTTGCCTTATGAACTATTTGAATCTCTTTGTGAATCCTTGCATGAAGACCTTAGTCAAGGTGACATACCTTTTTCATTCGTCACATCTATAAAGAGTAAAGTGTTTCCTATTGAAAAACAAGTGGCCATTACAGTACTACGACTATCCTCTAGGATGACAATGATAAAATCAGTGAAATTTTTGGGTGTGGAAAGTCAACTATTGTAAGAACTGTGAATAAGTTTATTAATGCAATGCAACATCAATTTCATAGGAACATCCAATGGCCAAACAATCAATTAGATCTTGAAATTTTGAAGGAAGTATTTCGCCAAAGACAAGGATTTCTGAATTGTTGTGGGGTTATAGATGTAACTCACATTCAATTCTGACTTCTAGCCAATGAGTGTTCAGCTGATTGGTATGATAGAGATCACAACTACAACATGTCCTTACAAGCCATTGTTGATATCAATATACGTTTTATAGATGTTTTACAGGATGGCCTAGTTTTGTTAATGATATTAGACTATTGCAAAATTCTTCTTTCTTCAAATTGTGTGAAGGTGGACAAAGGTTAAATGGTCATTCCATTTCCATTGGTTCTTCCAACATGAGAGAGTACATTATAGGCGATGGCGGATATCCATTATCGCCATGGTTAATCACACCTTTCAGTGGATCTTTGACAAATAGTCAAAGAAAATATAACTTTAAGTTTTCCTTGACACATATTGTTATTTAGTGTGCATTTGGGAGGTTAAAGAATACATGGCAAATCCTACAATCTAGAATTTGTCAGCCTAATTTACAAATACTATCGAAAACTATTCTTGTCTGTTGCATATTACATAATATGATGTTAGCTTTAGTGGAAGATGAATCCAATGGAATTGAAGTTTTTGATAATGTAAACTATGTGCATACCAATGAATTGGGAATTGACCTAGTTGTAACATTATCTCGGGAAGCCTTAATGGATTTTTTTAATGGTGATGACAGTCTTATATGTGTAAGGTATAAGTATGAAAATTGCAGTTTTGACTTCCTTTTACCAGTTTTTAAAATTGTTTTTAGTTTAATTAGTGACAATGTGTTTATATTATTGCACACATGAATAGATCAAGCAGTAGAAATTAAGATTCCATTTCTGGTGGGATTTTTAAAGCTTTCTAGTCCAAGATAAAATATAAGGATTTGGTTAAAATTTCTCAACAAGGGTTGCATGTTAATCCTGCAGCGTTGTCAAGATCTATGGCCTTTCAGGAAAACTACTAGAGCTTAGTTGTCCCTTTTTTCCTTTATTAAAAAACACTCATTTTCTCTTTAAATAAAGTATAAAAAGATTTAGAATAGGCAAGATTGGTCAGTGAATTTGTCATATGATGGAGAGGCTTGCACTGTAAAGTGGAATGGTGGAATTGAACCCTGAAAATAAAGTATAAGCTAGCCACTTTTTATTGGCATCTATAAATTGGGCACAAAACATGACATATGTATATATAGCGGAATGTGTGAACTAAATTTAAATACATTGGCTCTCTTTCCAAATTTGAGATAAATGACGGTAGTAATGGCTGAATGTGTAGGTTTTATATTTGCATCATCAATACAATCATGCCATCTTTTGATCATAATTGTTTGTGTTTGATTTCAAAGTATGACTAAGGAATACTTCTTAAAATATTGTCAATAAGTTGTTTTTTTTAATCAAGGTTTTAGATGATATTAGATTCCAGCTTATTTTATATTATATATATATATAGTATATAGATATATATATAATATATATAATATATAGAGATATATATATATATATATAGAGATATATATATATATATATATATATATATATATATATATATATATATATATATATATATATATATATATATATATATGTATATGTATATATGTATGTATATGTGTGTGTGTGTGTGTGTGTGTGTGTGTATACCTCAAATGCTTCTTCATTCCTGCAACCTGAGCGAGTTATAATTGTGCGTAAATTGTGGAGTAATGTATCATATTCGTATTTTGCACCTTTCTTATTTCAAAATTGTGTGTCTAGAATTATTGGTGGTGACAACCCTTGTTCGTTTACAACTTTGTAACAACATGCACATTTATTATTTTCCATGGTTTCATACGCAATCTTGGCTTTGGACTTTGGTTGTGTAATCACCATTTTCTCATTCCACACCGTTTTCTTTTGCCTTTGCTTTTTCAGCACAGGAAAATCTTCTGAATTATATTGGCAATATGAAAAATAGGATTCCCTGTTGGGATTCACTGGGAAGTTCTGTGCAATGTGATTGATCACATCACACATGTATCGTTGAATTGGCTATCTTGAATTCCTTGGACCTTGTTTCCTTGTTTTTTATCCCCCTTGTTGTTGATAACCACATTATTGCCAAGGATTCTTCCCACTCTATTTTTGTTGGTGCAAGGTATTCCATCCACTTTGTTACTACTATGGTTTCCATTCTCTGGTGATGATGATTATGGCATTTGAACCACTGCATTACCTTGCTACATAACTAGTTGTGATTATTGTTGGGCTTGTACTCAAACATTTCTTATGTTGTCGTCATTGAGTTCTTGCAATGCTCTACAATTCTCACCACCATAGTTCATTGAATGAAAAAAACTGCAACATGTTCCCAATGGTTACATTACATATCTTTCTTGCTGATGAAAATGGGATGTATGCTGACCCCAAATTTTACAAATGTATGCTGTCCCCAAATTTCAATATATGTATTGGAGATTTTTTATGGATAGGGTCTGTGAAGGGGAGGTCATATAGTGATGTGCAGACAGGTCGTGCCAAGGTCAGAGTCACTGCTCACAAGAGCAGTGAACAAGGTTTTTGAATTTCTGTGTTTTGTAGAGTTTGAAATCCTTTTTGTGCTCTTCCTTCTGGTTGTGCTGTTCCTTCTGTTTGTGTTTGTGTGAGATCCATCTACGTAAACAATATCAAAGGGGTAAAGGCTGAGTAAAAAAATAATTACCATGGGACCATAAATGTGGTAAACAATCCCTAAATTATCTTTGTAGCACCCGCTCAATTTTTTAGGAGCAGCGGGTCCATGGGACCACTAGGTAAGGAAGTGGTTTTATGGGAGGGGTCTCCTAAATTTTCTTAGATGATGATGTGAAGAGTAATGTTAGGAGCATTTATAGTAAATGACACTATAATTTTTTTTTGAGAGTATACTGCAATTTTTTAGGGAAGATATTTAAAAATATCATATTTTAATTTGCAATAAAATTCAAATTAAATATGTTTATTTATAAATTGACATTTGGCATAATATGTTCCTACAAAATAGAATTTTGTGTGGGAAACTTTTAGCCCCCTCTTTTTACCTTCCCCTTAGGGCATGGTCCCATGGAGGGGCTTGGAATCCTATTTTCTTGCAGCAGAAGGTCTCATGCTTGTTTTTAAAGCCAACTACGGGAAATAATAGAATCTAGGCTCTAAAAAATAGTATCTCCACTTTTTTTGGCCACTAAACTTAAGAGGTAGATGGAGAGGGGGGGCTAGGAGTTTCCCCCTACAGTTTAGGGCTGATAGAATCTAATATGCATTCCCGCCATTATTTTTTGGTGATTTTAGAGAGAAATATGATTTTATTTTCCTATAAATAACCATAAATATCCAATGGGATCCTATAATATCTCAGCGGGCGATTGTTGAAGAAACTAATAAAAAATCATGGGACCTTAAAATTGCTAAAATACTCATAAATTTTGGGGGGAGCGTACCCGCAAAGACTATTTAAGGAGCCCCCCTTCCATGAGTAGACGCATGCCCTTAAATTCACATCCTACATATAGTGGTGCAATCCTTATTAGAAGGAGAAAGGAGGTGTGGTGCACAAATTGTCTCGTTTCCCTAACATTTATTTTGTCATGAGACCATCCTACTGAATAAAAGTAAGAGCAACTACCCCTATCAATGGGACCCTTTCACTAAGTTGTCATATAGTTCTTTTAACAATACCCACTGCAATATTATAGGATCCCATTGCAGTTTTGTGGATAAGTCATAGGTACACCCCACGATTGCATGGTAATTTCCTATGTGCGGGCTAGAGAAGCTGTATGTCATATGTTCTACATGGGTAATAATGGAGCCTAAGGTATGGTGGTTTTGCGCCATCTTCAACTCCCCATCTATCTACAGGCTCTTAACTTCTATGCGTGTGGAAAGCGATGATAGGTATCATTTGTTAGATTTTTAGGCCTTATGGATTCTGTTATTTGACACTACCTGGCTTCAACATTACTCATGGGACCTGTTGCTGCAACACTAATATAGGAGCGGATATTTTCTATATCAAACAATTTGCTAAAGGTCACTTGTAAATAGAATGCTTCTGAATGTGTGATATCAGGTAGGATTGTGATGTTGATATTGCAGATGAGGGAGACAGTGGAACATGATTTGCAACATATTGGTTTACACAGTAACCGGCAAAGGTCAGAGTAACTGGCACCGGTCAGAGGAACCGACACCGTGTTACTTGTCCTAGGGCCAAATTTTACATTTACACTCCCGCGTTGATGTTTCCTCTAACTTTGTTATAAATTTGATCTAAAGGTTGTCAATGCACAACTAAGGTACCCCAAGTTTTTTTAAGCTTATATAAGTATAGAAAACTAGGGTTAGAAACATAAGGATAGAGGAAGAATGTTAATTCTCCTTGGTTGAAAATGAAGAAGAAGAAAAAAAGAAAAAGGTTGTCATGAAGATAGAGCTTCAATGGGAGAGAAGTATGGACATAAGGAAATAACATGTAATCTAAAATGGTGAGAAGAGTGGTTATGTCTTCATACTATATTTCCTTTATTACATGTCTTGTCTACCAATGTAATGGCTTGCATAGTATGCAAAGCAACATAGTGTTTCATCTTATTAGATCCACAGTCGTATAAAGTTGGAGTCATCTGTTATTGCAATGTCTGTACAGATCTTGTATGAGTATATCTATGAGATCATATTGTATTGTTGATCCATAGGAATCATAGTATTGTAGCTTGTTGGAAGAGCTCCATACAAATAGTATCTAGATATTGTAGAGGAGGTTGTCTTCATGTTTGCACAGGTTGATGCAAGATGGAGGAGAGACTTACTTCTTGGTGCATGAGTTATAGTTACACATTGGTAGACCCTTCTAGATGTCTTGTTTGTAGATTCATAATACAATGAGAGCTTGGTTGCACAATGGAAGATGCAGGGTAGTTCTTAGTTATGTGAGATCTTTGGTGGTGTTTTGGAGGCACGGTTGTAGTGCACTCAGGGTAGATAGAGATTTAAAGATTCCAAGGTGGAAGGAGGAGATCCCTTCTTGGAGAGAGGTATGCATTATACTCTTGTATGAAGAGTTGGTTTTAACTCTTGTTTATTATATATATGAGATTTCTATCATTGGTGGATGTAGCCCACATTGGGTGAACCACAGTACATATTGTGTTATGTGTGTGTACTTTGTTTTGATTTGGATTATCTATTTTATACTTCCAATGTTGTAGATTTTGGGGAATTGTTTAGATCCATGTTTGCATGATTTGGTATGTTCAAATTGTCAAATGTTTATGCACTATTCCACAATCCCAACAATTCCCAACACTATTACCTAAGTCTCTACATTTCGTGGTAGTTGTGTTAAATGAATATTGATTTGACACATGGACCACTAAAAAGGAATTTCCAAGTCTTGAGACTTGGAGAAAAGGTAAATTCCATTTTTGAATAAGATTAAGACATTGATTACAAATTTCCTTCAAAAGTACACTCTCAAGAAAGGATTACATCAAATGGTTGTTAGCTTCTGCATATGATGGTCAAAGAGTGATTGAAACAATGATCAATGGATAATTAATGGATCTTCATAGAGATAGCCAAATCGATGAAGTAGGATTTGTCAAAATGGGTGAATTATGGCAGTTTCAAACCAATGTAGTAAGGTATCTAAACAAATGTTGGGGTCTCTTGAATAGGGTACAATGGAGTCATGTAAATAAAAAAATGTTGGTGCCACTGAATTGATATTATTCAGATTATCCTTAACAAATATTTTATTTGTGGAGGAATGTCTAAAAAGGTGGTATTTATTACCCATTCTTGTATGATAAGGTGTATCTCCAATCTTAGAACATATAATAAGCCCATTGTGTCAAAGGCAACACAACTTATTTAGGCATGGAATATCAATGATTGAAATAGGAAGAATACATCTTACCTTATCTTAGATGATCAAATAAAGGTGTCAAATAAGCCTGAATTCCTAATAGAATAAAGAACACCCCCCCTCATTTAGCATAGAGAGAATTAGTGAGAAATGAAAATTGTATGAGTACAGTGTGTAAAACTTGTAAGCCATGTATTTTGAAATGCCAGTGTTAACATGAAGCCATTAAGACTAAGATGTAATTGTGAAGTTTTTCTAATTATGTTTGAAGGTAATTGAAGCTTAATAACAATTGAAGCCACCTTATGGGTGAGATTGTAACAATTTTATGTTGATATTATAATTTACACTGATATGCCCTGTTTTAGATTCAGATCTATTATTCCTTGGGATCAAACTTATACAATAGTCTATGGATAAATTCTAAATTGTAGCTTATGTTTGTTGTTGTGTTTCCAGATTACATCCACCAAACTAAGTTAGCTCTCATTTTATTAGTTAATTTCCTAAAATAGTTTGCACGAGGAGTATCCCGGTGAATGATATTATCATAGTGACCCCAAATAATGGTGTTGACAGGTCCAAGTGATGGTGAGATATGTGCACCCACTAGGAAAACAAAGGTTAAAAGATACCGTAATTGTGGCCATGATAAAATAAATACAGTACACAAAAGACTTGATTTTTCATTTAAAAGCCTAGAGGATTGGGAGTATGTGGCAGTCCCTCATGTTGTTGAATATATTCTTGAGTGTTGATTGATGAAATCATTATGGATCTAAGAGGAAAAACATTCCCCCTTTTTTTAAGATTTCTAGAGAGGAAGGTAAGAATACAAATAACATAGCTCAACACCTTCCCCATTCATAAATTTGGAACAAAAGTCTAGGAAGAAATATTATACTTATGAGGGAACTTGTTAGTAATCAACCCATAACCACATTGTTCATGCACACACAAATCTAGGCCTAATTTATACCAAACTCAAAAAATAGCAGCTGATGGCAGGAATGGTAATTTTCATACACCCCCATAAGGTATTACTACAATCAAACACACAATACATGTAAATTTGAAAAATTGAATGGACACCACAAGAGCTTATCATGGACAACTCCAAAATCCTATTTTAAACTCTGAATTTGAAAAGTTACAACACAGATTGAAGACATAATTAATTAATTGTAACCTGGTACCCCCTTAGTGTCTAACATAGGGAAGGACTTCATCTGTATACTGTAACTATGTGACAATCCTATGAAGATGAAGATTGATATAATTAACAAAATTAAAAACATCAATAAATCTATTATTCCAATAAAACTATAAAATGGGAGAGTTATCCATGGTTTACCTAACAACAAGTGTGTAGTTTTGACGTTGTTTGAACCTACCAAGAAATATCATTTCAATCCATTGTTATCCTCTTCTATAGATTTGATCCCTGTAAACATATAGTAAATTCATGTACTTGATGTAACCTATAGTATAATATTGTTCAGAAATAAACCTAATGAAGTCACCAATACATGGGAACATTTGAGGTTTATGTTGATGTATTTAACACAGATGCTCAAAGGAATATATGTCCACCTCCCATGTACCTATGTTTGAAATTTAGAATAGAAGGTTGGAATGGTGTAATCATTTTTCTGGTTTCATGTGTCGTCTTCATGGTGAAAACTTGGTGCCAATAACTAAATTGGCCTTCCATTTGCAGATTTCCCACTGAGGAATCTTTAGCATGTGTAAAATAAATAGAAACAATTATATAAATTTATTTTCATGTCAAGCATCCCATAATGGTTAACCTCTTTATTCCTTCATTTCTCTTTATTTGGTATCATGTAAGTTTTCTTCTGACCATTTTTTGGCAGTTCTCTTAAAATTCACCTTGGAATTTGCTTGATCTTGTTGGGATCTCTATGTTTTTGTTGGGCATATGTCTATGAGTGAATTCTTCAACCTATTTTGAAGGGTGCTGTTTAGCTGTAAGGCTTTAGCATCTTCATCTTCTTACAAACCCCCTTTTACCCGTTAAGGTTGTCTCAAAAGATATTTAGTTCCTTAATGTGACTTGTACATTGTCACACTAATCTTAAAGAAGTTTAAAGAGTTGAACAATATTAAAGTGACCAAATTTAGAGATTTGTAGGGAAAAAAATTTGTTTCCAAATTCAACTATTTGCTTCACCAGAATGATCTCATATAGAATTAGTGATGTAATTTTATCATTACCCAAATAGTCATAGCTAATGCATAAATTCAAAATCTGATAAGGCATCGAGTATGAGGAACAAATCAAAATTTTGCCTTTGTAATCCCTGTCACTAATCTTCTAGTACCGTTTAGCAATAGGCATGGAAGATTATGTTGTGTTTCTTTTCCTTACAATCCTCCATTTTTGGATGCATTAAGTTGCATTTGGATTTTAACTATTCCAAGTAAGATATACTATCATTTTCTTAGTCTAACTTAATCCAATAAACAACTTAATCTATTCAAAATAAAAATAAGAAGATTAATAAAGAAGTATCTAAAAATATTGAGGGAAGAAACAAGGTATGAATTTTGTTTCTATCAGAATTACTTTTTGTATTCAATATTATTTCTAGCACTCCTTATAATGTTGTTGCAATTATATTTATACCCTCAAGGCTTTAATTGAAATCAATGGTAAATTTTTTGGAATAATCTTAAAAATAATCCTAAAACACAAATAAATTCTACGCAATGAGAGCATTCCAAGTATCCACCTCCATTAAGAAAATATATTGGTTCCTTCTGAATCATCTTGTAAGTTATTAATCCTCTAAGACTTCCAAAATTTGCATTCTACTCCTGCTTGCAGGTTCTAAAATTATGAATTTGAATTCACATTTTGTAGGTAAAAGTCCATGATATCCCAAATTTGCAAAATTATCATAGCATGTGGAAAAATCACATAGGTGATTCAACTACAATTCCACGCATGATTTTATTGTCACTAAATTACATATCATCTATCCCCAGAATAATTAGTCTTGCAAAATGTTGGGGTCTCCAAAGTTCCCATGATAAGGCATATCATTTATTTTGTGATTTAATTTTATTCATATTTTCATTTACTTGATTTTGTTAATCTATGTTTGTTGACCTTGAAAAGGCTAGGGATCTGACAGAGGTAGATCTTTAACTACCAGAAAAGTACTAATCTGTTTTCTAGTTTCTGTTTGTGCAGCTATTCAAACTTGAAATATCACTTTCCTATTAAAAATAACTTAATACTTCCTTGTCCTCATAAAAATAAATAGCTGGTTTCTTAAACCCATGTACTTTATGTATCAATTAAATTAAATGTGTATGCTGAGACAATTTATAACTCTTACAGGAGACAAAATAATTTTCAAAATATACTAGTTGAGACTCATTTAGAATTTTATTATGTATAGACGTTCATGAAACTTTTATGTTACAAAGACTCTGATCCTAATATTTAGGCAATGTCAAAACTTAATGAAATATGGACAAATAATAACACAACCTCCCTGTAATCTTCTATGCAAACCTCAGTAAGAGTTGTTTGGACTTCATCTGTAGAACCTTGCAAATATGTGGGTGTTACAATGCCTCCAAATATGAGTTCACAATTCTACATTATCACAGATTTCGTAACAGGAAATGGCCTCCTCTTATAGCTAAGAGTATTGTACCATTAAAATTCAATAGAGATTTTGATAGAATAAGCCTTCAATTTTAATTATGGAAGTTAATTGGTTACATACGAGTAAAAAGTAGACTAAAAATAGCAGTTGGAGGAAGTTGAAGTAGTGTCAATAGACATTTGAAATGGAACAAGTTATATTAATTGCAGAAGTTGCATCTTGCATGTACAAATTCAATTACCCCCACCTTTCTAGGATTCTAAAGAGTCCAAGTGGAATAGGGATGTGGAGTTCAAGTGTAATTAACTGGAATGAGGAAGTGGAGTCCAAATAGATTTAACTAGGATAGTGAAGTGGCAGTTGACTAGGAAAATAGGTGTATTTTCCTAATTAAGTAACAAATTTAATTAGCTACAATGTGCAAGATAATCAATTTATTTATTTAATAAATGTTAATTAACTTAGCTAAGATGGTGTACATGGATTAATTTAATTAATCAACAAGGGGTGAATGTGTATGATTAATTAATTAATTAATCAATCGTAATCACAAATGGATGAATAATAGGATGTACCGGATATAGTACTGGGAAGCGGAAAAGTATGTAATTTTGGGGTGTCTACATTTTCCCCTCTTTAAAGTGATATTGTGAAGTAATAGTTCTTTAAATATAGTAGATGCATGCAAATTAGCGAGCGGAAAGCGATGAAGTAGTTGATGCCCCAACAAGTAGAATGGTGGATGAATGCCCCCTCAAGCGGGTGGGTGATGCAACAAGGTGGTGGAACAACCACTTGATAGGAAGAAAATAGGGAGTTGGAACAAGGATGGGAGGAAAGGAATGTGTTCATAACATGAGAGTCGTTTGGAGAGTGTGAATATAAGAGCAACCTTTATTTTGATGTTGCACAATAGAGTTATCACCCTGATTATGAAAGAATCAAAATGGTTAACCCAGATGCGCGTAAACAAACACACACAATAAAGAAAAGATAAAAAGGAAAACAAAATCCAATATACAAAGTAGGTGTCGGCATCAGGGTTATAAAGGAACCAAGATGTAATCACACTACTTGCAAGTGGTCTAAAAAAGTAAACATCAACAATGCAACACAACTTTGAAAAGGAAGACAATCAGTTATGCCCCTAATGCATGCCACAATGATGATTAAGAAGATGCAAATGCCCTAGGGTGGGAATAGGATCATACTGGAAGAGAGGAGTAAAGTGTACTCCTCATGAAACTCTTGTTAAATCCATTATGCAAATGATAAAAGTTGAAATCTCCCCAAAGTTATATCATGAAGGAAAATCAATTATGTGACTTTCCCCAAGCAAAGTTAGGATATCATGCAAAGGGAAGAAAGTGATAGTCGTAAGATTAAAACAATCACTAGGGTAATAGATAAGAGTAGGAATCTATCAAGATTGTGTTGAAATGTTGAAATATTCACTTCAAGGGTTTTCCAATTGTAGGATTTATGTGATAAGTGAATGTTTGTTCAAAAAGTTTTGTAATTTTTTTTAATTTTTGAAAAAACTATTTTTTTTTTGGAATATATGATATTTGATTTTATGGTTTTACAAAGTTGTTTGAAAAACTTGATGCAAAGAAGAGGAAATACACATGTTTGTTACACTGGATTTATTATGGATAAACGATGTTGTTAAGAGTGTAAAACAAACATGTTAAACAAACCCAATATGAACAAGAAGGAACAACACCAAAGTTATATGTGAACTAGAATGTAGAGAATTTTCCCGCAATTGGTGTACAATGACAAAGTGCAACAAAAACAAATTGAAAGAAGCAAAAGCATCGTCATGATGTAGACAAACCAGTAACAATACAACACAATTTACAAAAATAACATCTAATGACACTTTGAATGTGTTCCACATTGAAGAACTAGATAGATATGAATGCCCCCAAGCAATAGCTTAACACCTGAGAGGATATGGATCAGGGTGAAGAGCGAAGTGAACTTAGATAATCCAAAAGACACTCTTGTGGGATCCCATTGAAGTTTGATTTGTATTGGATTAAAATGTGAAATCCAAGTGTGCCCAAAGCAAATTTATATCGCAAAAGGATAATTTTATTGTTGAAAGATGATCTAGAACCCCACGAGAAACTTTAAACGATGAGTATTGATTAGAACGATGTCATGAGGATTGCACCGTCAAATTGGAAAAATTATTTGAATGTGTTGATTCTAGTTTTACCCTGAAAGTTTTTGAAACATTATTCGAATGTTTTGAATTTTGAAACACGTTGGAACTATTTTTGGAGTTTTGGAAACATATTTGAATGTTTTTTTAGATTTTTTGAAACATATTCAATTTTTTTTTTAATTTTATGAAACATATTTGATTTTTTTTGTATTTTGAAAACATATTTGAATGTTTTTGTCTTTTGAAAACATATTTGAATGTTTTTGTATTTTGAAAATATATTTGAATGTTTTTGTATTTTGAAAACATATTTGGATGTTTTTTGAATTTTTGACTCGGTAAAGGGTTGCACAATGAACTCATGTTCAAACAATTGTAACATTCCATTCCATTGGTAGAAATGTAGATGATGTAATGATAAGGTGTCTCACTCTGCTCATGACTCCACGCAACTAGGAAGATGCAAGGGCTCATCACTGAGAGCCAAAAGGACATGAAAATGAGGTGAACGATGATATGAAAGTGAAGATAATGGATGCTAAGACACAAGGTGTAACAACGATCCATGTGAGAAAAATGCAACTCATCTTCAGTCAGGATTATCTAACGATTCCAAGATGATTCCACTTTATATTTTTTTACTCGACTTAGATCCATTGATGGCCTAATGATTGGAAAAATCCAGTTGAAGGAATTATTGCCTCTCTTAACACACACAACTAAATTACTTCTTGGGATGTTTTTGATTAAGCACTTTAATTAAGATTTCATAAAGGCTTTATTGAAAGATTAATTGTTTTTGTGAAGGACCCCCTACATCTTTCTCCATGTCACCAGGAAGAGACAAGGGCTCAACACTGAAAGACAAGATGTAGGCGAGTAAGGGACACATGCCTCCATTCCCAGTCTCATATTACTAGTAATAAGTATGGGCTCATCACCGAAGATTGTGAAGGACAAAAGGTGTAATGATTATATATATTTTGCATTTAAGATTGATTTTGCCTTATTTATTGATAGTGTGCTTATTGGAAAGGAGCATTCTACCCCTAAGTCTCAGCCTCATGCAACTAGTAGGACACAAGGGTTTAACACTATAGACTGAAATGGACGGTCAAAAAGGTCCAAGTAAAGAAATTAGATCTTTTTGTTAAAGAGAGAGCTTGATTTGAAAGGAGGAGTTGCCATCAATAAGATTTGAGACAAAACTATAGGTAAAAAGATCTGAAATGGTAGAAACCATAAAAAGGATTAGACACATAATGCTCAATAGGAATAGGGTTAACCTGTTTCGTGATAGGTGAAGAATGTGAATATATGATAATGGTACGATTAAGATATTTTCTAATGGATGAAACAATTAAAATTATTCATTTAATGAGTTAACCATGCAAGTGACCTTCCCTCATACGGAGAGAACCTATGGAAGAAAATGTTTATGCTTCAAAGTTTTTGATGTGCAAAAAATGCTTTAATGATGGGTTGGATATGAAGTTTTATTCCCTTTTGATGCTTTTTAGTTTTTCTAAATTTTGATGGATGAAGATTTGCAATGGACTCATCAGGAGAGAGGTCCATGTTTATGAAAATGGAATGGTCTTGACTTATGAGACTTGGGCGGATGAGGTCCAAGTCAATGGAAAGAATCAAATGATTCGATGAGTCCCGAGATACAAGACTTGGGCGAACAAGGTCCAAGTCAAAGGAGAGAATCAAATGATTCGATGAGTCCTGAGATATGAGACTTGGGCAAATGAGATCCAAGTCAAAGGAGAAGATCAAATGATTTAATGGGTCCTGAAGCATGAGACTTAGGCAGATGGGTTCTGAGTTTAAGGAGGGAATCCAAAGATTCAATGAGTCCTGACTTACGAGACTTGGGTGGACGAGGTCCAAGTCAAAAGAGGTAATATGAAGATTCAATGAGTCCCGAGGTATGAGACTTGGGCAGATGAGGTCCAAGTCAATTGAGGGAATCGAAAGATTCAATGATTCCTGAAGTAAGAGACTTGGGCGGATAAGGTCCAAGTAAGAGACACATAATGCTCAATAGGAATAGGGTTAACCTGTGTCGTGATAGGTGAAGAATGTGAATATATGATAATGGTACGATTAATATATTTTCTAATGGATGAAACAATTAAAATTATTCATTCAATGAGTTAACCATGCAAGCGACCTTCCCTAGTATGGAGAGAACCCATGGAAGAAAATGTTTATGCTTTGAAGTTTTTGATGTGTAAAAAATTCTTTAATGATGGGTTGGATATGAAGTTTTATTCCCTTTTGATGCTTTTTAGTTTTTCTAAATTTTGATGGATGAAGATTTGCAATGGACTCATCAAGAGAGAGGTCCATGTTTATGAAAATGGAATGGTCTTGACTTACAAGACTTGGGCGGACGAGGTCCAAGTCAATGGAAAGAATCAAATGATTTCGATGAGTCCCAAGATACAAGACTTGGGCGAACAAGGTCCAAGTCAAAGGAGAGAATCAAAATATTTGATAGGTATTGAAGTACAAGACTTGGGTGGATGGGTACCAAGTTAAAGGATATATGATTAGATAAGTCTTTGATGGGATCAGAAGACCTTGAAGTTAGAGGTAATTTGTCGATGCGAGGAATATGTTGAAATTCATCTTCATATGTGACTGAAAGAATGCAAGGAAAGAAGGATTGATCCCTAAATGTATATTTGAGGCTCCTTATAGGTCACAGAGAGAAAATATTCAATGTTGTTCCTTCAAGGTTGTGGATTAGTTGATTTTTTGATAGATTTTTAATTAGATCTTGAAAATTTTATATAAGGATATTCCTGGGTATACGTACCTCATAGAGTGCATGAACATAGATGTCTTGACATGTAAGGATCGTCGTTGATGAGATGTTTGTAAGATTAATCGTTTGAGCTATTGTAGTCACAGAATCACACACTTACTACTATAATTATACCACCAAGTATGTTATTTTATATATGGATCTTGCGTAAGAAAATTATTCACTAATGATCCATCCCTTAGTCATGTCGTCAATTTAGTCGGTCATTATCATTATGTGTCTTGCACAGTCATCACTTACTTGCACATTTTTTATTGTCTCTCAGGGAGTCTTACTTGTCATTATTTACTCAGTTGTCGTCTCTAGTCTTTGACTAGGGTGCGCAAGAAGGGATTAGGGTGCCCCGGTCCTCATTTATAGGTGCCTTGGTCCCAATCACACTTGGTTTTAATTTAGATATTTGAGGTTGGTCTTTATAATTTTCCCTCCCATTCCCCTAGGTACTAGTCGGCATGCCGGTTCATTAGTGTCAAAATTTGAGCAAGAGATCCCTATATAAACACAACATACATACTACCTTATGGGCAAACTATTTCTACTAAGGGCTAGTTATCTACACAAGGCAAGGGACTGCATTTGGGCACTATTATGCATCACACATTGCATAGGAAAGGGAAGTCTATTCTATTCCATCCACCATTTTACATTATATCTAGCTATTGCCCATTATCTTTGCGTCATTGGTGTTAGGGCATCCTAGGCACATCATTACACACATAATCACATAGAACTACATTGGGTGTGAGATGTAGTGCAATGCTTAGTTGTAAGACCACCATTGTGGCTGCTAAGGATAGTCCTACCCCTTCATATGCATCTTTCATTTTAGGAGTTTGATGCTTTGTGTGGGGTTTTGGAGGTGATTCTTTATTGCAAGTTCACGACATCATCAGCGAAGCTAGCGCAACATCCACGCGATAAAAGGTGAATTATTACAAGGACCTGATTAACTAAAATTAACTAAGATTGGGAGATAATGATAGTTGATTTAATCTAGAACAACATGTAAATATAGTAAACAAATGTGTAGGAAATGACCCAAACAACTAAGCTAATGTAAGTAAAAACCCTAATATGCAAAAAGAGTGAGGAAGTGACTCATCTGATTAGAGAAGCTTGTTAGATTGTGTCGCATAAATGACTGGAGGAACAGGAAGCAGGAACGACTACGCAGAGGTCCCGAAAAGGATGGATCTAAGCTATCTGCCTAGACTGGGGTGCTTGGAGAAGGACTAGGGCACCTACAAGTACTCTGGTTTATAGAATGGGTGCCCTGGTCTGTGCAACAGGTCTGAGACTTAATTTTAGAGGTTAGGCAGATGATTTGAAACCCTCGTTGTTTGTTGTATTAGCTTCACTGCATTACGTCGAATGTCATTGATAATCCAAAATGAATAGAAGACCTGTAAAAAACCAGAAGAAGAGTATCAAAACCCTAAAAAATAAGAATGCAAATGAATGGGTCATACTAACCTTGACTGCTACAACAATGGGCTTACTAGCTGAGCGTTGCACTACATTTCGGACCCAAATGTGATTCTGGTGTGTGTGTGTGTGTGTGTGCATCATGTTCCCTAGGTGCTCTTGTGCCAGTCGTACTTTATGAAGTAGAGAGAAATAACTAGATGTAGAAAATTTAATAGAATGTGCGCATGGAATAGAATAGAATCCTCCCCTATACTTGTGTGATGCAGAGGAACCAACCTTGTCCTTGTGATGGAGCTAATGGATGCAAATGATCTCCAAATGGATGCAACTCTAGGTGGATGATAGTAGTGACTATTTCTTGGTCCCTCATTATGGTCTCATAACTTTATATTTATAGGGTTCTCTTGATCTAAATTTATAATTAACCCTGAAATGGCCGACCACCAAAAAGTTAAAAGACCTCAAACGACTAGAAATAGCCAAAAAAGTGGCGGTGAAGTTTAAAAAGGACCGGGGTGCCCCTAGTAGGATCAGGGCACCCATGAGAGATTATCATTATCATTTGTAGATTTAGAAACAATAATCTTAGCCCATTCAGTTGCATCAAAATCGATTAAGTCTTGAATCACATGTTAG
The DNA here is from genome assembly GCA_019776745.2 of Taxus chinensis. Classification (NCBI taxonomy): domain Eukaryota; kingdom Viridiplantae; phylum Streptophyta; class Pinopsida; order Cupressales; family Taxaceae; genus Taxus; species Taxus chinensis. The sequence continues at coordinate 229,600,406 of CM034150.1, forward strand.
TCTTGAAGCATCGATTAGTAGAGTTCCCATTACATTGGTAATATTCACAATATGTTTTTTCATCAAAGTTCTTGCCTTGAGGACGACTAAAGGCCAAATCAAGCGATGAAGGAAAAGAGATAAGGTTACTATCAAGTAGTTGTTACAACACTTCTCGAGGTGGCATAGGAAATTTAGTAAAATTTCATCGAGGAGCTTGAAGTTGGAGCTTCGTCGATTGGGACATTGCATTAACAATGGCCTTAGCCTTAGTTCGAGACTCAGTAGGTTTACTCTTGAAAGAATATTTTTTTTGGAATTCAACATTAGAATGATTAGAATTTTGGTCACTGTATTTTATTTTTCCCATAGAAATTAGCTTGCCTTCACGGTCCTTAACGATATGTCATAAGTGATTAAAGGAATGAAGGCATAAAATGTGGTTGACTCTTGGATAGGAGGCAAAAGGCTTTGTAAAAATAGGTCTTATAATTCAAAATCAGCTAGGACATGTTTCATTTTAGTAAGATTAGTCTTATAATATAGAACATAGTCACTAAGGTGATCATTAGACCCTTATTTCATTTTATCCATTTATGCATAGGAGATTTTAGTACCAGTATTAATAGAAAAATGTGCCAAAAATTGATTTGCTAATGGATTAAAAGATCGTAAAGAATGAATAAGCAAAACATATAACCATTGCAATGCATAATCTTGTAAACTTCTACGAAACAATTTTATTAATAATATATCATTGGAAGAATTTAATTAAGCAACATGAAATGATCTAAGATATTCTTGTGGATCTTCCTTATTATTGAAAAGTGGAATTTTAGGTGAAACAAAACCAGGAGGAAGAGGATAAGAGGAAACCTTAGGTGTGAATGGATTGTGCAGAAGAAGAGGAGGTAGTGTAACCTCATTGTAATTAAAGAATTTAGGCTTGTAAATCACGCACCAAGGACTCTAAGGCATGGGTGCCAAAAGAAAAATTAGGTTGAATATGAGAGATGATAGGAGAAGAAAAATGAGTAGTAGGCATACGAATGGAGACGTTAAGACTTGAAGCCCCCATAGAGGTGGGTAGAGAAGAAGTTATAATGGAAGATGTAGTAATAGAGGAAGACCCTAATCTTCGAAGCATGCTCTCATGAGAAGCCCTGTCATAAGAAAGTTTTGCAGCTAAGTGTATTCCTAGATTTGGATCACTTGTAAGATGGATTAGTTAATATGAAAATTCCAAAGGAATGCTACTAAAACAAAATGGGCGTATGATACCATTGTAAAGAGAGGGAAAATTATGGTTTCTTTCGTTGAATAAAGTGGGTAATACTCTTCAAATCTGAATCTAAACCTGCACACAAGAACACTTGAAAATTATTAGTTTTTTTTGTGGTTAAGGGACTTTCCTTAGTCAGATCGCTATCCATTTTAAGGATATCAAAGAAATTTTGTTGATTAAAAAGACAAAACAGTAAATGAAAATGGCAGTTATACCTAACTCAGATCATAGGACAATCGTAGTTGTGATTCATCAAAAATCGCACAGAGATTGCAAATCAATCACAGTCACGATTCCAACATATTTTGGAATGTCGCTAGAACATTGTTGGATCAAGTTATATATATATATATATATATATATATATATATATATATATATATATATATATATATATATATATATATATATATATATATATATATATATCGTTTGTGCTTCACATTTCCTTATTCAAGACCTACAAAACCAAGATATGTGAGAAAGAGAACGAGAAAAATCAAGTGTAGCCTTATTGTATAAAGATTCAGGGGTTGAAATCAGGGGGTGAGGGTGATTTTATAGATTTGGAGTGCATAGTGGAGTGAGACACACCTGGGTGTAAAGATAGGGTCCAAAGTGCATTGGGCGTGCACATGGGTAGGTGGGATAGATAAAATTAAATATAAGAGGGTGAGAGTTATTAAATGAATGGTGAGTTGTCTTTTATCCTCATTTTTTTGGGTTTTATATTTTATATTTAATTTTTGTGGGTTTATTTGATTTTTTGGTCTGTTGTGTTTTATGATGTTTTTTGGTGTTTTTGAATAAGGGACCCTATGCATAAGGTGCATTTTCTAGTGTCTTTTGGGTTACGTGTTGTAGTAGGAAAGATGCAAGGTAAAAATGAAGACAAGATAGGGGTTGTCTAACCTTATGATAGTGGTTTCCGCAGTCGCGGGCTTAGATGGTTAACTAGATAGACAAGAACCTGGAAATGCGATCGATGGGCCACTTCAGTCGGTGTCTATGAAGGGATCAATAAGTTGATTTTGCGAGGTAGAGACTATAGATTCAGTTGATTGATGATGATTTTTGATGAATTGGATGAGAATGGAGTTGTGTATGATTCCCCCCTTAAGTGATAATTTTTGGAGCCGCGGGTTTCCCCAATGTAATACATGACTAAAAGTGATGATTGAAGAAAAGAGAAATTGATATGTGGTGAAGGCATGCTCAGCGGAAGTGATGACAGGGTTGCCCAAGTTAGGTGTATAGGAGAACCATATGATGAGTAGATAAAAAAGTTAATGCAAGTGTTGAGGAAGTGATAAGAGTAAGTGGAGATACTTGGCTGCGAGCATGGTGAGGCGATGAGTTGTGTAGCGAGCTAGCCAAGGTGGGTGAGCGGGGTAAGGTGAGCGGTGAAGTGAGATGGTTGGGCGAGCTAGGCAGGGAGGGCATATGGGGCTATAGGGACATGGGTGAGTGAGGTGGGGGTTGTCTGAGTGATCGGGTCACTTGTGTGAGTCACGTGGAGGAGGACTCGTGAAGAGGGGGCGAGGTAAGGTTAAGGTCTATTGGTGACTTAGTGGGGTGGAAGATAGTTAATAGGAAGAGTTGCTAGTGTGAGTTGTAAGGGAAATGGGATCGAGGTTATATATGTAAGAGCGAGGATGGTCAGGATGTAGCGAGAGATAGGTGGGTAGATTAGGGGTTGGGTGTAGTGGTAAAGGGGATGAAGAGAATCCATGTGGAATCACTAGGTAGAAGGGGAAGGTGAACCAACATAGGCGATTGGGTGAAGGGTAGCTTGACGGGTGGGAGGGTGAGTCGTAAGGACTACTGGGTGAGGAGCAGCTCGGTGGGTGGGATGGGCGAGTTGCAAGGGTAACTAGGTTAGGGGTAGCTTGACAGGTGGGAGGGGTGAGGAGGCATGGGGTGTGGGTCGCAAGTGTGACCTAGGGTAGGAATGAGCAAGTGCATGGGAGAATCAATCATCTATGGGTATTCGAAGCAGGCAGTGATTCATGGTAGTGAACGAGGTGTGTGGAGCGGAAAAATGGTGGTGTAGTGGGGAGTGGGAGGGAAAGTGGATGTAGAAATCAAGGATGGTATAGGGTGGAGTTCAGCAACAACTGGTTGAGGAGTGGGTCATGATGGTGACTTAGGCAGGGAACATTTACAAGGAAGGTAGACGGAGAGGGGTTCGTAGTGACGGTAAGGAGACAAAAAGGATAGGTCACCGCGAAAGAGTGTATGGAGCGAGTTGCAAGGGTGACCCACGGGTAGAGGGGTGTGGAACCAGCAGTGGGAAGGAGTGGCATAGGTCATAAGGATGATTGGGTGGGGCTTGGTAACCCTCAGGAGGGGGAGGGTTTGGAGCGAGTTGTAAGTGTGACCCATGGGGTTGTGGAGTGGAGAGCTAGTGTGCAAGAGAAGGAGGGTGGGGAAGGGAAGGTTGCGATGATGACATGAACGGAGGTGACGGGGTGGAGGTGGGAAGACGAGAGAAGCAAGCGCATCGCAACAGTGAATTGTGACAAAGTGGAGAGGAGCTGATGGAGAATGGAGAAGGAAAAAGGTGGGGTGATAGAAGTACATGTAGGAGATGTGGTTCACGGTGACTGTGGGTGGTGAGTCATGAAAATGATCGAGGTATGTGGAGAGGTAAGACACCCGGTGTAGTGGGGATAAATAATCAGAGCAGGTAAGGCCAGACAAAAGGGAGTGAGTGGAAGGAAACGAAACTAGTCGCAAGTCCAACTCAGAAAAACATGGAGGGCATCACGGGTGCGGTTGAGTGGCAATTTTTGTGCGATATAAAAGTGGAGTGTAGGGCATATATAAAGTGGAGGTGGAGAGTGTTATTGAAATTTTTTTGCATACTCCCATTTTTTTAAGAATCATTTAAAAACGTTCCTATCCCCATTATACGACATTATGCCTACATGTATTTATGATAAGTTAGGCGGGGGCCACTTGATATTTAATGCCTTATTTAATGTATATAACATTAAGTGGTTTCATGGCATTCTCATAATTTATCGGTTGATTATTGATTTGTGAAAGTATATATACAACATCGTGTTTGTTAAATTGATTGCATAGTTTCGATAATGGAGATCAAGTTTCATTTTGTGATATCATTCTTCGGTTTTTAGGCTCGCATAATGATATATCTATTCTTCATATTCTGGAAATGAATTTGTTTAAGTGACATGATGAAGATGTGATGAGTGTGAAATGATTATTGTCTTGTATGGTTTTATTGGTAGACTACCACTTCACACATTTTGATAATCTTGTTATTGGTTTCAACCATTTTAATAAGTTTGTTGAGTCGTTATGTGATTTTGATCATATCATTCGGCACTGTTTTAACCCAAGGTTGATATATACATGATCTGGGCACATGTTATTTCCCTATAGTGATGGCTTTATATCACTTTGCAATTGTTTGAATGTTAAATGATATATGCCATGCTAAATGGTTAGAACGTAATAATGTTAATATGGCCACCATGTGTTCAACCTTGTCACCTTTGTTTTGCACTATGGGTTATATGTCAGTTTTCAAAGGTTTGGGTGTTATTGATTAGTGAGCATGGAGGTGGTAGTTTTTTTGTGGTTTAGCTTGTAGTGGTTGCATTGAATGCATACATGTGTATTAACTCCACATCGTAAATGATTTTGAACTATGCAAAACTTGGAAGCTCAAGATCTTTTGTGGTTTTGTTATTTGAAGTATTCTGGTTTGGGAGCTCTACTAAGATATTGGTCATGGTGATGTGTGTTTGGGTCCTCCATTTCAAGCAAGTACATGGAAAAATTTGACAAGTATGTAGAGTTTGGATAAAACAAGAGGAAGTTACCCAAAGTTGGGTCATTTTGATGCATGCATGCAGTATTTTCAATCTCTGAGTTCATATTTTTTTTATAAAAAACTAGTATTGTGTGGTTATTGAAGTATTGTGCTCACTTTTTTTATCTGTATTTTCATTACCCACATTTTAGATACTCTCAATCATTGTAAATATTGAAATGGGTAAAAGAATTTTTGGTAAAATTTTATTTTATGGGCTATGAGGTTGATATTAGTTGAATGCATGCTTTAAGAAATCCCAATTTGAGATTTTGTCAGGTTTCAAAAAATTAAGTGAAACATGCATCTTATTTCCAATTTTGCGTTGTCTAATCTTTGGTTTCTTTCGAGTTGGAAAAATATTATGGATTGGCTTGAGTTATTCTTAACAGTGTTTTTTTACCTTCATGTCTGTGTGGTTTTGTTTTGACGAATATATGAATTCTTGAATTTAATAAATCAGTCAAATCTTTCAAGTTTTGAATCCATGATGGGTACTAAATTTTGGTTTTTTCTTATAATCATTTTCATGTCGTTTTGAGGGCAATGAGAGTATGTAGAATTTATTTTGGGTCGTGAGCAATGGTTTATAAAAAAAATGCAGTATTAATAGTCTCGCTTGAAAATTATTGTTTTGAGCATGGATTTTGGTTTTAGTATACACTCTATTTTGATTTAGGTTAATATAAACTATTTCTCAGAAACAGAGATTCAGTTTAATTTTATGAAAATACTATGATTCAAGGCAGTCATTCTTTTTTTGATTTCGAGCAAGATTGTTGTCATTTTGCAAAAAATGTGTGTTTTGAGGAAGCAGAGATGTAAAAATGGAACTGTGTAGAGAAATATGCAATAATTATGAAGTATTTTTGAAATTTTGTATTAATGAGTTATTGAAGTTTATCTTGTTGAAATAATGATTAAAATTGCTTCTCAAGTGGTTTGGTTGTTGTTAATGACAATTTCCTTGGTCAAATGGTTATCACCTGTCATCACATTATCTTCCATTTTAATATGAATTTGGGAATTTTTAGTTCACTTTGTCTTGAGAGAATATGTGAACTTGTGAAGTTATCTTCAATTGAATTTGTTTAGTAATTTTATCAGTTATTACAACATGTCAGGCTGGGATGGATGGGGAAATTCCAAAGGATCAAGTTCACATCATTCATGGGGTCATAATAGCTTTTGAGGTCATTCCCAATGGCAGAGAGGCTCACTTAGGGGTGGTCGAAGAGGAACTAGTACACTTTGGGGTAGGTTATTTTATTATAAGTGGTCTTGCTTGTGTCTCAACACACTTTAATGTTAATGAACCTTGTCTTCACAAGGCATTAAAAGTTATTGAATCATATCCTCATACAGATCCCTCTCAAAGCATCCATAATACTCCCTCTCCATGACAACATTAACCGTACTCATGCTGAAAACAATCCTTCCTCTTCTAATCATTCAGTCCACTTTGCTCCATCTCATTTGCCTCCACGTAATGTTCAGCCACCTATTAACTCACCTTTGACTGCTTGGATAGACCCAACCATCCGGCTCACATGACTCCCACCCTTTCCCTAAGTGTGTTAGGTCCTCTTTCGTTGTTCCTAGGGTGACTAGAGAATTGAAGAGGGTGAAGTTGGAGGTAGAGGAAGATTCAGTGGCCATTACTCATACAACTCTTCCTATTGGTCTTATATGAGTATGTGGAATTGATGACTGAGAATGGGACACCATTTATTTACCTCACTGGAGATGATTAGTACTTTATCATGATATGATTTTAGGTAATTTTATGATTTTAACATGGATTTGATCATATATTTTCAGTATTTAACAATTATCATGGATTTACACTTGATGATATATGATAGTTTTGTTTTATGAACTTAATATATATTTGGCTTTAGTTGATTGCAACAATCTTGGTTATATGTTAGATTATATTTTGATGACCATTTTTGGATATGATGGAGTATTTATGGTTTGAATGATTTGAATGCTAAATGGTTATGTTATGTATTTTATGTGGTGTATTAATATTAGGTGAGGCCCCTTCCCCTTTCTTATCTTATTCTTCAATGTTTTTAAAGTCATCTTTTATTTTAAAAAGATAGTTACCCGAGTCCTTTCATTTAATATTTAAAATAAAACATAATAAAGTTTCACTTAAAAATAAAGTGTAAATTTTATTATTTAATTTCATTATTTGGAGACAAATCAGTTGTAATTCATTTTGCAAAAAAGAAGAGTTATAAAAGGACTTGAAGGACACATTTTTATGATGAGAAATCAGGTATTGTGCAATTTTTGAAGCTTATATGATAAGAAATATTTTTTGTGTAAATGGTTTTCTGAGATAAGTGATCCTAGAGGTGTTGTGATGACACTATTTTGAAGTTTGAGTATGAAATTCTGATATAGTAGGTATATCATGTTTTAATATTATTTTACTAATTATCTGATTTTATTATTTTATATCTCATCTAAAACTGATTGCAGATTTTGATCTGTCATATCTAGAGCAAGCCATGAAAGACAATTTCACTCCAATCTTGAGATAAATGCATATTGATAACCATGTTGGATTTTTGATTTGATCATGACTCTTATTAGATGTTGTCTTGGAAATCATTGTACATTTCATAAATACAAATATGTTTCTCTTCAATATATTCATCTTCATTTTTATCTTACAAATTGTGCAAATGTGTCATACTTGTGAATAATGTGTTTATGTTTTTTTTTATATTTATTGTTTTGGTTTTGTTTCCAAGATCATTGCATTACATGGCCAATAATTGCAATATGAGATCATGAATAAATCATCACTTACAATATTCACCTTTTCAATAGGTTGTCTCGTAAATAGACTTCACTCTATCAGATAAAGGTTAGATAACAATTTCTTAGATAAAAAATCAATTTTATCAATAAGTGATTTATTCATTTTTATATGAACTTTGGTGGAAGATTTCTAAGATACTTAAATGATCTCATTTTTTCATATATGATTTAATAATAAATGGTCTTGTTGTGTCTTTTTCTTGTGTGTCTTTATTTTTGTTTTTTTGTGGCTATTTTGTATATTCCCTTTGTTGTTAGAAGATAGAATTTTCCAAGAATCTTAGGTTGGTCCACGATTAGCCTATACTTAAACTACCCATGCTTAAGCTATCCTTAAGTTTCTTCATGATTAAATTGGTTTGATTCCAGCTTGACCTTTTGCTGTTAAGTGAAAGGGTTGATTAGTTGTCGATCTACTTTTTATCAACAACAAATTTGGCAACTCCATTGGGGATCAATTTCTATCTCTTATATGCGAGTGGATTTCCTCTAACTATCCACTCCTTATTCATTTCTATTTTTTCCCACAAGAGTAAATTTACTCTATCTACTCTTTTTCATTTTTCAAGTGAGCATTAGGGTTTTTTCTCCAATTGACCAAGTAGGTTTTCTCATTAGGTATACTCAATTAGACATCAATTCTGATATTTGAACTACACTTTGGGATTGTTGCTATTTTTCACAGGTTTCACAAGCTAGTGAGGTTATTAACGATGAAAAGATATAGCTCTTGATATTCAAAGGATCACAAGGTCTAATATCCAAACTCAACACGACATCGTAGAAAAGTATAAATGAGTTAAAAATGAAAGAGAAACAATCTTGAAATTTGTGAATAAATCTAAAGTCTTACCTTTAGATATTGCTAATGATAAAAAACTTCTTAAACACTTATGTTAGACCAATCCATATTTTCTATTGTTATTTTTCTAATTTTCAATATGGATGTTGAAAGTGAAATAGAAATAAGGCCTAATCTAAATCACAATTGAAATAAAATCCCTAGTTTTGAACATCATAGAGATAACGTAACAGATGATGAAGCTTCTAATAATGATGAAGATAACCTTAGTCCTTGGCTTAAAGGAAACCCTATTGACATTGGGAGAAATCCTCCAAAGTTTTCATCCTTAAAGGGTATTCAACTTCCTAAATTTTCTGGTGAATATGGTTCTTCATGGGAAGATCATCTTGAATCTTTCAAACTAATATGTGTTGCCATAGGATTAACCAATGAAAGAGCCTCTTTAAGACTTTTTTCACAAATACTTGAAGGGAGAGCCTATAAATATTTTATTAGTCTACCTTCTAAATCCCTCACAAAATGGTCTGACATACAAGATTGATTAGAGGATTGCTTTGGGAAAGACAAGGATGAGTTTGAACTAGTAAACAAACTCTCTAATATGACCAGGGACACTGGTGAAACTATTTAGCGTTTTACTATTCATTTCACCAAATTGAGACAAAAAATACGTGCAAAAGTCAGACCTCCTAAAGATCTTACATGGTTGTATTATTACAATGCTTTGCCATCAAAGTATAGGTTAGTGCTAGAAGATAAAGAAATTTATGATTTTGAGGAGACTCTTACATTTTGTTTGGCATATGAAAAGAAGTTAAAGAAGATTGGTTTCAAAGATAGAACATCATCTAATGCTTCTACAGAGAATACAAAAATTTAAAATGTCATTCAGAATTTGGGTAATGAGTCTAGTCACCATGAAAAGACACTTAAATGATCAACCATCATCCTCAAAGGTTACATTTGTAGGGTCAGGTAAGGTTAAAACTTAATCAATAAAGGTTTAAACTGAACCTAATGAGATGTTTTATGGAGTGTGTGAATTAGATCATGATCCTAAAACGTGTAAAGTTGTTGAAAATTTCAGAAAGTTCGTGAAAGGTAAGAATATTTTAGAAATGTGTAGTTTTTATTATTATGATGTGAATGCAATTCAAACTTGGTCTAAAGATTATTCTAAAAATGATAATCAAAAGGAAAAAATGTTGATGACTCCAAAGGAAAATATAAATCTGATCATAATGATATAACAAAATCACTAGATAAATCAAGTAAACCCACTTCTGATGAGGTTCCATCTGGATTGAATAATGCTCAATATCAGCCTTATAAAGGTAAACCATTCATGAAATCATCAATATTTCCTCCCGGGTATGATATTGTGGCTAACATGAAAAATTCTAGAAGCAATTTAAATATGTTTGATAGTTTTGGTTTACCTAGTCAATTTGAAAAATTGGAAGATGCTCATAAAAATAGGTCTAAATCAAAACCTTTAGTGGTTGTCCAAGAAGATGAGTTTGATAGTGAGGAAGATAATAGTGAATATCAAGTACTGAATCATTCCAATTCAGCACCTAATTACATTCCACTTTTCTATGTGTCACTTAAAATTAAAAATAAAATCATTCAAAACTGTATCATAGACACATGAGCATCAAAGAACATCATGCTTGAATATATTGTTGATCAATTAGGCATTCTTTATGAACATGATAATAGCAAATTGACTGGTTTTGACTCTTGTCAGACTAGATGTTATGGAAAATTCAAGGACATAGTTATCAAGATAGCACAAGATAAAAGAGTAAGGTTTAATGGAAATGTGCATATCTTATATATTCTTGATAGTTATGTTATATTGCTTGGAAAGGATTGGTCACATGCTACAGGAGCTTTCATCAGAAAATATCTTACTTGGGAACCAATTGGTAATGTTATTACTTTCATGCACAGAGAGGAGTGGTCAGGGACACTAATTGAAGGAGTTTCATCATAGATCTCTTTTGTAGAAACTGGTATGGGAACTTATGGTTTAGATGCTTTGGACATTAATGCTTTTGATGATGAAGATCGCCAACATGCTAGATTATTACCTTCTAATGACATTTGGCTTATGTGTTTTGATGGAGAATGCTCTTAAATTGGAAACGGGGATGGTGTGGTTATCAAATCACCTTTGGGTAAGTAATTTAATTATGATTTTCAGATCTCATCCGAAACAATAAATAACACTTGAATTCGAAGCTTTGTGTTTGTAATTACACCAAACTTTAAGTTTAAACATCAAGAAGCTAACAATTTTTGGAGATTCATAAGCTTGGTGATAAGACAAGTAAAAAAGATTTATAAGACTAATCAAACTCGTCTTCATTGTTATACACAAAAAGGTTTTATCTCTTATTGAATAATTTCAAGCTTTCAACATTAATCATATCTTCAAAGAATTCAATTCTAGAGTTGATAAGATTTTTATTTTTGCCTCTAATAATATGTGTGCTGATCAGATTGATTACATTTTTAAAGAAGTATATAGGCCTATGATCCCTAATATTGAAACTAATTGGCTAGTTTTCTCCTGTGATGAACATATCGATACCTTTTTGAAGGGAAATTACTTTGACTTCACATGATTATGTGCTCAATTTTGGTGATTATTTATGCAATTGTCTAGTAACAAATTACCTGCTGGTTTGGTAAGTCTATAGTCCATGTTCTCCCCACATGAGCAACCCAAGATTTCTTCTTCCACTGAAGCATCTAGGAGAATCATATGTGAAACCATTGCTTCCAATTTAGGCATGGAAGAATAACCAAAATTTGTTTATCTTGGTGCTTTTTTGACCCAAAAAGAGAAATATTCTTTCATAAAGTTATTAAGGGAATTAATTGATGTGTTAGCATGGCCATACAAATACTTAAATGGATATGATACAAAAATCATTAAACATGACATTCCCATCAAACCTGGAAGAAAGCATGTACGTCAGAAACCTAAGAGAGTGAGCCCCTTATTGGAAGACATCATTAATAAGGAGAATGAGAAAATGTTTGAAGGTGGTATCATTTACCCTATAAGATATTATGAATGGGTTGTTAAGTTAGTACCCATATGAAAGAAAAATGGGGACACTTATCTTTGTGTTGATTTTAGAGATTTAAATCGTGCAAGTACTAAAGACAATTTCCCTTTACCAAACATTGATCAAATCTTACAGTCGGTCATCGGTTCAGAAATGATGTCTCTTCTAAACATATTTTCTGGTTATAATCAAATCTTTGTGAATCCAGATGACCGGCACAAAACCACTTTTACCACACAGAAAGGTACCTTTGCTTATAATCATATGACTTTTGTTTTAATAAATTTGGGTGCTACTTTTCAAAGAGAAATGCATGTTACCTTTGATGATTTAATTGGAGTAATTATTCAAATTTACCTTGATGATTTGATTGTGTATTCTCTTAAGAGGAAGAAACATTTGGACCATTTGAGAGAAATTTGCATTTGTTGCCACAAATTTGGTATTTCTCTAAATCCAAATAAATCAGTTTTTTAAGTTACAGAAGTAAATTATTGGGTCATATTATTACAAAAAAGGGTATCTCATTTTACCCAAAAAGGATGAAGGCTATTCAAGAATTACATCCTCCTAAAAATGAGTGTGGTTTATGTTCATTTTTTGGAAAAAATAATTTTTTATGTAAATTCATATCTAACTTTTCTGATAAAGTTGCTCCATTGTATATCTTTCTCAAAAAGAATCATGATTTTTTGTGGGGTTCTCATGCAGATTCCGCCTTCGTTGATGTCAAAAACGCTATAGATTTTACACCTATTTTGGCCAAACTTGACTTACCTAAACCATTTGTTCTATATCTCAATGTAACTTATAAAGCTTTGGCTATTGTCATAACTCAATATTTTGAAGGAAATGACGAGAAACTTATTTTTTATTTAAATCAAACTCTCAATTACGTTGAAGTCATGTATCCTTTAATTGAAAATTTTGTCTTTACATTGGTCTCAATCTTGGAAAAATAAAAATATTTGCTAATGGGAAATAAAATTATTGTTCGTTCCAATGTCCTTGTATTAATATATTTTCTTAAACAACTTGTGATTGATGGAAGATTAGCTAAGTGGATTTTCAAAATCCAACAATTTGACTTAGAATTGGAAATTTGTAAGACCATTAAAGGAAATGAACTTTCCAAACATTTGGCTGAAATTTTTTATTACAATGTTAATTTCATTATTCTAGCAATGGATGATGTTTTACATGTTGTCCCTCACTTTCAGACTATGGCAAGCGTTGATTTATCCTCCAAATTCAACATAGGTTTCATCATACAAGAGTGGGATTATTTTTGTCCCAAGATGATTGGTATCGTTATCTTATTTATTATTTCAAAAACCAATCAAGTCCTAAAAACTTAGATAAAAGACAACGAAGGTCACTTTATTTTCAAGCTCTTAAATTCGTGCATTTAGAGAACTTGTTATTTTTTAAAAGCTATGATTTTATTATTTTAAGATGTTTGACACATGATCATGTTGGACCACGATTTTCGTTAGACCAAAACCCATAGGTGTTAGTCTTCACTACAATCGCCAGAGTTAGGATCTACGAGATGTGGTTAGTCCATGTCACGAAACTCACAGGGAGCGCTAGACACACATGCCAACAATCTCCCCCTTAGTGTTACCCGAGTGAGTTTTGAACTCGAGACTTGTCGCTCTGATACCATTTGTTGGACCACGATTGCCGTTAGACCAAAACCCATAGGTGTTAGTCTCCGCTACAATCGCCAGAGTTAGGATCTACGAGAGGCGGTTAGTCCATGTCACGAAACTCACGGGGAGCGCTGGACACACATGCCAACAGATCAAACTAAGTGCGTATTAAGAATTTGTCATGAAGGTGTTTCTGGTGGTCATTATGTTTCTAAAAATACGCTCGCAAAATTTTACGTGCAAGATATTATTGGCCTACTTTGTTCAAAGATGAATAAAAAAGGGTTAGGTCATGTGCCCCTTGCCAAATGTTTGATGGTCCTGAATGCTTACGAGCCATGCCATTAAATCCCATTATTTCGGATAAGTCCTTTACCAAATGGGGAATTGATTTTATTTTTGATATTCATCCCCCTTCTTTAGTTGGTCATAGATACATCCTAACATCTAGTGGCCATTTTACTAAATGGGTTGAAACAATTGCTTTAAAGAGTTATATTGTTGGATGTAGACTCTAAATCACACACTTTGGGTACATTTATGGGTCTTAATCACATACTACTATTCATATTATTCCTAAGCAAGAAAAATAGCAATTAACAACTATCTTTGGCTTTTTATATGTGTTTCATGTCTTCTTTCTAGCCTCTTACACCCTACATCACAGTTGATACTTCACTCTTTTATCTTTTATGACTATGGACACCAACGCCCAGGCACCCCCAACCCTTCTCTATCTTACTCACCTCTTTTGGGTCTCTTATATCTTTTGGGCATCTTATTTTCTTATGGTTCGGCCTTCCAATTGTTAATTGTGAAATTCAACCAAGAGAATCATAACAATATAAAGGTATGTCACCGTAATAAAGGACCAAGCTCTAAGTATCTATTATCACCACCTAAGGTTGCATGCAAAGGCATTCTAAGAGCATCAAGGCATCCATATAGCTCACTCAAGGGATAAGGGACTGCATTTTCTGCATACACACATAAGAAGGGAAGTTTGTTTTTTCATCCACATATTTACTTACATTACCACACCTACCTATCGATTTCTATAGAGTGCATCTTGCATAAGATCTTCCTAGGGCACGATTTCTACACACACGCACAAGAACTACATGAAGTCTGAAATGTAGTGTAATGCTCGGTTGTAAGATCACTCAATCGAGTGACCATCGGGGTCAGTCTGACTACCCATTTACATCTTTATTTTATAGGATTTGATGTGTTTTGGGGTTTTGGATGATATCATTTGTTTTACAAGTTACATGTGAACTCTGCCAGCATAGTGCGACATACAAGTGAAAAACAACGAAGGTCAGTATCCACCTTGTGACATTGGGAAAACTAGTTTCTGAGCTCCTGTGTGGTCATGGGCGCTCAGCAGAGGTTCCGAGTGCTTAAGCACCCTAGTCCAGACTCATCCAATAGTTCCAGGATTTTTTATGTTTGATTATGAAAGTTTCCTCCTATTTACTAGTTTTCTAGTCCAACATACTTTGAGAATATTTTTGAAATTAGCTAAGGCTTCTACTATCTCTCTTGTACCTAGGGTTTCATATTTCTTTATCTTATTACTTGTGTCCTCTTGTATTTAGCAACTAGTATTCCTTATAAAATTTGTTACTATGTGATTAGGATTTTATAGCTTTTAATATTTGTTAAATCATTTGGCGAACCTAGTATTCGAACAATCTTGGATCTTCATTTTTCTCATTCTATTTAGTCTTCTAACATGGATTATAAAGCTCCTCAAGTTTCCTTATATCAATTGCTTCAAATGCACCCACTCTGCAAAGATGCTCTCCAAAAATTTATACACTCTATCTACCTCCCTCCTGATATGTCGACTTCACGAGTTAATGTCATCTTCGATCACCTCTCTGATGTCTCTATTAGTTCTAATGTCAATCAATCAATTCATAAGTCTATTCAAGTTTTACATTCTTTATTTCGAGATAAATTTTAGGCTATGGAATCCACGATTACATCACTCAAATCTGAAATCCAACATATTAAGGACATTTCTCAAGCTTATGCTAGTTCTCCTTCTACATCTCATCCTCATTTTATGTCTTCTATATGTGATCATATCAGTGAACCTCAAATCTTGCCGCTCCCTGCTCCTCTTAAGTTTGAGCTCAATCCTTAGCAACATGATATTCTTCCCCATCTTCTCACTAAACAATTGATCAAATTACCATCTACGCATTGATATCCTCCTTATCGACTTAAAAAATATCAAGGTCATTCATATTGTAACTACCATCAGATCAATGGACATAATGACAATGATTGCTTTGTTCTTAAGCGACAAATTGGACACCTTAAGCATTATGATATCATTTCATTTGCTACAAAAAAATGTTGCTACGTATCCAATTGCTACATCTCAAAGGGTTCCTAAATTTGATTCATCTATGTCTCATGAGCATCACACCATCATTACTCATGTTTCTTTTATAATAATTCAAGAGCCTCCTAAGTAATCACCTCTCAAAATTAGTCTAATTCCTCCTCCTCTCAAGTCTTCTACAACATTATCAAGTGAAACTAAGCAGTTGCCTCTGAAAATCATTCTAACTCCTCATTCGACATATTTTGCAACGTTATCAATCCCACATAGGCTACCACCAATTCCTTTTGTCAAACAAACTACTACTTATATTGATGGTCAAAACACATTTCAAACTCCGTTATCATGGCATGGTCCTATTGTTGCTTCTGTTTACCTTTGTGCCGACCCTCTCTCTTCTCATGACATACATAATGCTCTCCCACAATGGCATGGTATCTCTCACATCAATACATTGCTCTCCATCATTGGAACACTTGGGGCGCATCATGCTTACTTCCCCCCCTTCTATAACTATCAGTTTTATCTAAAATTTTCTATCATGATTAATGCTCTGCGCTTCATGATTCATCTTTTTTTAGCACTTTCAAATGCTTTGATACACTTTGTATCATCATTACCCAATGACGCAATCTCATGCTAAGGTTCACACTTGACTGTTGAGGTCATATTATATCCATGAACCTCACACATTACACATTTCATTTTACGTGCTTCACAGTACATCTTTCTCTAACTCCATTCTCACACATCATACTACCTTATGACACACTCTAGGTCCACGATTCATACTTGACTAATGAGGTTCTAAATCTGAAATGAACCTCACCTCTTCTACACTCTACGCTCTATGCTTCATTGATCATATCTTTATAGTGCACAATTCAAACCATTTCCCAATGACACACTCTTTTTCTATGGTTCATTCTTGACTGTCGAGGGGTCCTTTATAAATGAGCCTCATCTCATGCATACTCATAAACATTCGCTTGGGAGGCACACCGCCCCTATCACATTCACTTTGCATACCATTCCATTACACCCAGTCACATCATACTACATATCTTGGTTGCATTTATTCGTGCATACTTATGCTCACATGTACACTTTGTTTCACATGTTAGACAGATACATTGTATGTCATTATCTTTCTATATACACATGCGCATTCACTTGGTATTTAGTTGTGAATGAAAACTTCCTACATATTAGTACACACAACACGAATGTTTGGCACTGTACCTCTTACCATTCCCACTAAGGCTCCTGGGGGTATCTGCATTCTCTGCCATATCACACGTGTTATTGTTTCATTGTATACTACTTCATCTTCTTACTAGTGCACTACTCTATTGATATATGTGTGTGTGTGTGTGTGTGTGTGTGTGTGTGTGTGTGTGTGTGTGTGTGTGTGTGTGTGTCTTGACATACTTTATATCTTTCTAACATGTTAATGGGTGCTTCATGTGCAACATGTACTTTGTAGGAACTATTTTCCACCATGGTTATCTGATATATTGCTTGTTATTGTTTGTCTTTGTCTTCTATTATATGCCATTGTTTGCAGGTTATGCCCTATGTCTTGCTTGATCTTTGATTGTATGCTTTTGGCCGCTTCGGCCTTGATAGTCTTGTGACATTGTGAGCGATGTCCCATTTTTGAAACCTGCTTTTCACGATCTACTTTTTTGTCTTCCTTGCTAGATTATACATTGTATTCTATATGCGTACTTTTCTTATTCATAATAACACATGTCCTAGCCACTTTGTTTTCATGTGCATTTGTTTCTACCATGCACATCCCCCTACAAGGTATTAGTTTTAGATCTCCATCGGGTCCTCCTTTGGGCCACATTCTCATAGTGACGTTGCATGCACCCTAAATGAGGGGGCATACGTTGGGGGAATCAATCACCCCATATAACAACACAAAGCTACAACATAGTACAATTCAACATAGGAACATAACAAAGTTATAATCACAAAACGACCTAGATTTTGACTTGGGTCTTCAGTTTAGCACATACGCCAACGCCCAGCTCTAGACACTAGCACCTGGGCACTCCTGACCTTTCCTAGGTGGGTATGACCAGGGGGCAGTTACAGTCACTTTCTCAAATTGGCACAGTTTTCAGTAATTTACATAGAAGTTTGTATAATTTAGGCACAATTCTCCAACAATCAGAACATATTCTATTTTATTTTTCTACTTGGATCGAATCAGATCAAATACAGAACAAATCAAAATCACACAATCTGCAGTGGTGTATAAAATTTGGGAAGCAATCATGGATGGAAAATAACACTATACCTTTCTCCCCAACACTCTTCTGTCGTGGTGTAAAATCATCCAAAAAAACTTGCACTTGGCCTGAGATCGCCCAAAAAACTCGTTATTGGCATGAGATCACCTAAGAAACTCACTCTTGGCATGAGAAATCCCAAAAAAATCGTTCTTTTACAACATTTTTAGGACCGTATCCATCCCTTTCACTCATCACGGATCAAGTGCACACTTTCCTTTTACTACTTTTTCAAAATTTTACATATTTGGATTGAATTTTTCATATACACGACTTTGAATACTCTTTTACTCTTCTATTTTCAAGTCCATCCTTATCAGAAGTAGTAGTCTCAAACACAACACAAGATACAATAACAACATGTACAACAAGGTACACACATTACACTTTTCGCCACTAGGGTCGCTTCCTCTTTCTTAGCTTCCACACTTCATTTTTATATTATCACTTCACGCTTTCACTTGTCTCCTCGGCACACTTTCACCATCGATCTACAAGAAACTAAGGTATGAAAATTTTGAACTACTTTATGTTATCAAGTATTCACTCAACAACATAAAGTGGGGACAAATGTAGACACTAAATCACACACTTTGGGTACATTTCTAGGTCCTAATCACATACTACTATTCATATGATTCATAAAAAAGAAAAATAGTAATTAACATCTATCTTTGACCTTTTTTTGTGTTTCATGTATTCTTTCTAGCCTATTATGCCCTACAACCCAGTTGATACTTCACTATTTTATCTTTTATGACTCTAGACACTAGCGCACAGACAGGATGCCAACACCCAGGCGCCCTCGTCCTTCTAGGTGCCCCAACCCTTCTCTATCTTACTCACCTCTTTTAGGTCTCTTCTATCTTTTGGGCATCTTATTGTTTAATGGGTCATCCTTCTAGTTGTTAATTGTGAAATTCAACCAAGGGAATCATATAAATATAAAGTTATGTGACCATAATAAAGGACCAGGCTCTAAGCATCTATTATCGCTACCTAAGGTTGCATCCAAAGGCATTCTAAGAGCATCAAAGCATCCATCTAGATTTCACTCAAGGGACAAGGGACTACATTTTCTACATACACACATAGGAAGGAAAGTTTTTTTTGTCATCCACACATCTACTTACATTGCTACATCTAGTTATCGCTCGTTATCAAGTGCATCTTGCACAAGAGCTTCCTACGGTATGATTTCTACACACATGCACAAAAACTACATGGAGTCTGAAATATAGTGCAATGCTTGGTTGTAAGATCACTTAGTCGGGTGACCGTCGGGGTCAGTCCGACTTCCTATTTGCATCTTTATTTTTTAGAATTTAATGTGTTTAGGAGTTTTGTAGCATATCATTTGTTTTTTACGTTATAGGTGAACTCAGTGGGCATAGTGTGACATATAGGTGATAAAAAATGAAGGTCAACGACTACCTTCCAATACAAGAAAAACTAGTTTCTAAGCTCTTACGCGGTCACAGGTGCCCAACAGAGGTCCCCAATCCTTAGTTTTCCTAGTCATGTTTTGGGTGCCCTAGTCTAGGATCATCCGACAGTTCCATGATTTTTTTGAGTTTTATTACGGCATTTTCCTCCTCCTATTTACCAGTTTCCAATCTAACATACTTTGGGATTAATTGTGAAATCAGCTAACTCTTCCAATCTCTCTCTTGCACCTAGGGTTTCATATTTTTGTAGCTTATTGCTTGTGTCCTCTTGTATCTAGCAGTTATTATTCCTTATTTATTTATTTTACTCTGTAATGAGCATTTCACAAATTCAATTTTTCTTAAATCACTGGCGAAGTTATTATTTTTTTTTTAAATCAAAAATTTTCATGTTTTGGAGTCCCTTAGGAAATTATATCAAACAATGGTGCATAATTCATTTACGAGGAATACTTAAATTTTCTTAGCAAATATTCGATAATCTCAAGTCGTTCATACAAATATTACCCACAAGGTAATGGACAAGTTCAATCTACCAATAATTTTTTTTATTAATATCATCAAAAAGTTGGTTAATAGTAGTAAAAGAAATTGGAATTTAATTTTTAATAAAGCATTATGGGCTGACATAATTACCGTTAAAATAAGTACTAATTTTTCACCTTTCATGTTTGCTTATGGTTCTGAAGCCACCATGCTTATTGAAATGCAAATTTCTTCTGCATGTATTGCTTTGAATTATGGTTTGGATGACTTAGATGACTTATAATTACGATTGGATGAATTTATTGCTTGAGATCAAATAAGAGTTACTACTTTACAAAAACATGAAAAGGGTAAAGAGAAGTTGAAAAGGATATTTTACAAAAATCTCATAGTAAAAAATTTCCAAGTTGGAGACCTTGTTTTATGTTGGGATAAAGCTAGGGAGAATCACGAAAAACATCACACATTTGATTCCCTCTGGCTAGTTACTTATCAAATTACTTTAGTTTTGGGAAACAATTTTTTTCACTTGAGGGAAATTGATGGTGATTGGTTGAATGTTATAGTCAATGGTCAACATTTAAAACATTACTACAACTGAATCTATTGGCTTGTATATTATGTACATATTGTTTGTCTTTTCCTTGGTTGTTTTTGGTTTTATTTGCTTGTGCTTGGTAGTTCTAATAAGTTGTTGTGATAATTGAAATCATCAATATGCTTCATCTCTGCAAATGTCTTAGATTGGATGAAGATGCCTATCAAGTTGTTCAGATGGTAGGATTCTTTTGAAACTTTCAGTCAAAGATGATTTATAGAATAATTTATCTTGTTTCATAAATGAATTTTCTATTGATATACTTAATGTGAAGAGTCATACTTAAGTTTCAAACCAATGAAGGTTGACTATGTACTTGATCGTATCCATCCCTCACTTCCCAATCTCCTTACATCCCTTATTTGTTCACAATTAGCTAGACAATCATCCCAATTTAATTTAAGTCATTATTTAGGTCGACGCAGAAATAACGTGCCTACGTTGAACTCTTGAGCCTTAATTTTGTCATTTTTGATGCACTCCCACTCATTTTACATCCGTCAAGGGTAAAATTGTGAGGGTGAGATGATGGAGTATGGGAATGATGAAGGAAATGATGTGTGGATGTAGGGTTTTACTTTATTGATATTATGTCATAGATTTTCCAGGGTCACTTATAAATTGTCGCAAGAGATGACTCAGCCAAAGATGGAGATACTGCATAGTGTGTGGTTATTTATATTACATGGATTGAGCAGGTGAGGATGGACATGTGTTTATTGACGACACTGATGGAGAGATGGGATAGTGATACCAATAATTTTCATCTAGTGACTGACTAGATGATCATTACCGTTGAGGATATATGGAGGATATTTTGAATTCCTATTAAGGGCGAGCATGTGGTGTCGGTGGCAGATGTTATTATGTTAGACAATATATTATGGAGATTGTATGGGCATGTGGCTGAGGGGATTGAGATAGAGGGTGGAGGATTCCGATATCATGAGCTTTATGATCGGGTGTAGGTAGATGGGTCATGGCGTATTTGTGTAACATGATTTATAGTATTATACTACTAGATTCATCATGGTACACATTCACATGAGTTATATGTGATGTATTAGTGGAGATGATAGAGCATTAGATAATATATGCATGGGAGCATACACTATTGGCATAAACGTATTCAAATTTACATTAGTATATGAGCTTGTTGAGAGTGGGTTTGAGTATGGGAGTGTTGTTACAAGTTTGGACATGGGAGCATATAATAGTAGATAGGCCGCATGGGTTACCTTATTTGATCCATGAGAAGTTCTTAGTGGAGGCACCCTTTTATTTCTGATGGAGGGTGGATAAGGATGTGTTCAAACACAAGCCATATGAGGGTGTGATGGATCACTACCAATAGATGCTAGCGAGTTTAGAGTTGAGTGACATTATATGGAAGCCATGTAGGGAGGTGGTAGGATTTTTTAGATGGTGAAAGGATGAAGCACAACTACGACAAGTGCAAAGGGAAAGATGGATGATCAATATACACATGCAAGAGATAAATATTTTCTAGTATGGATGTGTGATGTGGTAGTTTGGGCTATGCTAGGGAGTACCACCAGATCCTGTTAGATTCTCACGGTTGAGTGGAGATGGGAAACCATTACTGTTGTATGAGGTTACGGGTGATGAGGATAATGCCCCAATATAGCTTGCCAAGGGTGATGATGTAGGAACCACATGACATTTTGATACGTAGTGGGCGGTGTATGGGCCAATAGGGCATACCATGGGAGTGACTCCAAAGATGAGAGAGCCACGAGGTGGAATTAGTATGAAGGATGATGATGGGATAGAGACAACGAAGACAACTAAGACAGAGGCACATGACACACTAGTACAGAGCTAGAAGCATAGGGTAACAAAGTCATCATATGTCAGTGTATAGAGGGTTGATGAGGCAGAGGATGTGATCGAGATTCAGGAGGTACCGGTAGACTAGGATAATGGAGGCGGGGTTAGGATGGATGATCCTGTAACTAAGATTGATGGAGTGGTAGGTCGTATACATGGATGGATGTGAGGAAAAGAGCAGTATCATATACATAAATGGGAGAGGGTAGTGAACAAAGGACACTGCCAGAGACACCACGTCAAGCCAAAGGCCGAGATGTAGAGAGTGTGGTGGAGTTAGTATTGGCTTGTCTGGATGAGGTGACAGTAGAGTGGGATAGACTAAAAATGGAGGTGACTAAATTAAAAAGGTGTCATGATGTCGATCGATCCTAGATTGATAAGTTGGAGTGTTAAATACTAGTATATTTATATGTTACGAGACGTATCAACAAGCTTGAAACTATAATGGAAAAATAGGAGCATGATCGAGATCGAGTCACTCACCTAGAAGCAGTGGTAGCTACACACCAGTGTGAATGAGGTCATTGAGAGCTCACAGAGGAGGCATTGGTTCATGTCAATCAGGATATTGACAGAGAGGGTGCATGTGATGGATATTACGAGGATTTGATATGAGTGCATGCCCCAATGGTGGTGGTGCAACCTTTCTTGAGATATTCTAGTTCAAGGTCCAGGACACACAAGACCAATATGGGTCCTTCTAAGAGTGGATCAGTGCATCCAACATGATCACATATAGGTGACAATATGTCAGGGCTTGATGTAGGACTAGTCCCATGATTGTAGTGACATCTACTCATGATTTTATATGTATATAATGATGTTATATATACATGAGACATTGATCTCACCCTTTTTTGTGTTATAAAAATGACTCATGATATGCTCAATAAATGTGTGTGTGTGTGTGTGTGCTTGTGATGATGTTAATCAAATGGAGATATACAATGGTGAATTACTATTCACTTTTTACTTTTCTTATATTCTTGCAAGTACATGTGACTATAGATATGCAAGGCTATAGTATATACAAATGGAGTGATGAAAATGTGGGTGTAGTTTATTATAGTGTGAACATGACACAATGCTTATAGGTGTATTATAACTCGCGAGTGGACACGAACGTGTGTGAGATCAATATAGAAAAACCAACGATTTGAACAAATTCTTATGAACACAAGGCAACATACTAGCCCTTCATTTTGTCAATATTTAATGTGTGCATATGTGAGTTGATTACCACTTAAAACAAATAGCTGAGAGGGTGTAGAATAATATGCTAGCCAATGTGTGGGTGTATGTAAGAAAACATCTGATGTGTAATGTGTGTATTGGAAGGTAATTTTCAGTTGTGCTTTGCTTTGCTGCCAGCTAGGTGTCTATAGCCTCAACGGAGATACATTTGATTCTAATCGTAACATTGCTCTACTGTCAGCCAAACATCTATAGCCTTGATAGATATGTTAGAAAGACCCCTTTGAGATATTTATTGACATCACTTTTAGTTTGATGATATTTCTTTACTTTTCTCTTTTGTGTCCTTTTTCTATTGATTTTTCATTCTTTTCTTGCTTTTTGAAATGTTATTCATCAGTTTAGAATCAATATGACTTGATGAAGGAGGTAAAAGTGAGTATGAGACGTCATTGGCTAGTGTACAACAAACAAGGTCCTTTAGTGTTTGCAACAAGATTTTTAATGTGTAAAGTGTGGGGATATTCTAAAAAATGATTTTTTTCTTAAATCTACCAAGCAAAGAATACTAGGTTCAAAATACCAGAGTTACCCATATGAAAACTAACATGAGGGATTCCATGTCGATTGCTTCGTGCCTAAAAGCATTGAGACACCTATATACAAATGAATTGTGAAAAGATGGTTTTGTGGATGAATTGGTAGGTACACATGGATCAAACACAATCAACAATACATACAGATAATCACATGACTCATTTTTGTAGATTTTATATTATTTTTGTGTTTTAAAAAGTTTTTGAATTTGTTTGGAATTTTTCAAAAATATTTTATTGTTTTTGTGATTTTAAGCATAAAAGCGCTGCAAATACATGGCATTTAATACCTCAATTTCTGCATTACCATCCATGTCAGCTAACTTGTAAGCCCCGAACCCATATTTTTGAATGATCACATATGACACAAACCAATTAGGGGAAAATGTATCCCATTGGTCAGGTGCTTGAGATGAATTTTGTTAATTTTCTTTGAGAACAAGATCACCTAACTCAAACTCGTGGATATGAACTTTATTGTGATAAGTTCTTGTTATACGATTGGAGTAGACTTGGAGATGTTCAAGAGCATTAACATGCCTTTCATCAAGTAGATCAAGTTGGGTAAGGTGTTCATGATGGTAATCATCATCAATAATGAATTCTTGTAGAGTGACGGTAAGGATGAGATTTCAAGCTTAAGGGGCATAAAAACTTCAGCCCCACATACTAGGGAAAAAGGTGTAGTTCTTATAAGTGTGTGGATACTAGTGAAATATGCCCAAAGTGCATAAGGCAATTACATATGCCAGTTTCTGTGGGAAGCATTAATAATTTTTTAGAGCATCTTTTTAATGGTTTTATTAGAATATTTTTCCTTTCCATTGGCTTACAAATAGTAGGGTGTGGAAAATATATGTTGAATTATTGTACTTATCACACAATGTTTTGGCATATTTATTCTTGAAAAAACTTCCATTATCTTAAATGATCTTAGTGGGGATGTCGAAATGACAAATGATATGTTGGACAATGAATTTGACAATTTGGGGTCTTGTGGCACATGCAAGTGGTGCAACCTCAACCCACTTCATGAATTATTCGGTAGCATTAATAATAAATGCGTGACCATCAGAAGATAGTGGGGAAAACTTTCCTATAAGGTGAAGTCCCCATTGGAAAAAAGGCCTGATGGATTGAAGAGGTTGTAAATATTGCATGGGAAGATGTGATAGATTTTCAAAGTTATGAAATTTATCACAACGAAAAACATACTTGAAAGCATCTTATTCTAAAGAAGGCCAATAATAACCCATGCAGAGGATGCATTTAGTGATATCCATGCCACTAAAGTGGCCTCCACATGTACCATCATGTGCTTCAGCAAGCGCAATGATAGTCTCTTGAGGTAGAAAACATCGTAGTAATATACTGTCATAACCATGTTTGTAGAGAAGGTATCAAATGAGGACAAAGTGAGTATCTCGTTGTCAAAAATTACATCATCCAATTTTATTAAGGTTAGGTGGTAGACTATTGAATTTTAAATATGTAACAAAATCTTCATACCAAAGTGGTAGTGGCATAGTTTCAATTTGAAAAATGTCGAGTGTTTGAGTATGATCAAAGGATGGTTGCGTTAGCACACGAATGGGAACGTGGATAATGTCAACTTCTTTTTCTAAAGGTATATACAATCCTAACAAGGCCATGGTTTCCATAAAGTGATTGGTAGAATGTGGCATGGTCTCGATCTCAAAATGAGAAAAATGAGCGAGCAATGAATCAAAAAGAGTCTTGTATTGTTGCAACATGTCATTATGACACTGGTAGGACCCTAGGATTTGATTGAGAACTAATTGAGAATCATCGACAATTCACAATTGTTTGATTTTGAGAGCAATAGCTAATTGAAGACCAATGACAAGAGCTTCATACTCAACCATGTTGTTTGTGCATGGAAAATCAAGTTTAAATGATAATAAAATAGAGGCTCCTTGGGGTGTGACAAAAACTACACATGTGCCTCCTCCTTGGTCAGTTTTGGATCCATCGAAATGTAAATTCATATCAAAATTCTTGTTGGCATCTACATAATCCTCACTTTTAGATACAGTAAATATGGAATCATCTGGTAGATCAATATTGAGTGGTCTTGAATCATGAAGAGGGGCTTCAACTAACTGATCAGAAATCACTTAACCTTTAATAGAATTTTATGAAATGAAATGTAGATCGAATTCAATGAGTAACATGATCCATTTAGATGTGCAGCTATTGTGATATGTCTTTCTCATCATATTATATAAAGGATATGCTTTAGTAATAACATAAGTCATGCGATTGATCATGTAATGTTGAAGTTTCTGTGTGGAGAATACTACGACCAAACAAATCTTCTTGATGTGTGCATAGTTAAGCTCATAAGTGACGAGTGTGTGACTGATGTAATAAATGGGTGATTCAGATTTGTCCACATTTCATTGAGCTAACATGCTTCCTAAAGTGAAGTCAGTAGTAGTAATATACATATAGAATGACAATTATTGTTTTGGAGGTGACAACACACGAGGAGTGAGAAGATACTTCTTAAGTTGTTCAAATGCAATGTGACACTCCTCCCCCAGTCGAAGGTAACACCTTTTCTAAGGAGTTGATTAAATATATGTCAACAATCAGAAAGTTGTGCAATAAAGTGTCAAATAGCTTTGATCTTTCATGTTTTTCAAATGCAATGTGACACTCCTCCCCGAGTCGAAGGTAACATCTTTTCTAAGGAGTTGATTAACTAGACGTCAAGGATCAGAAAGTTACATGATAAAACATCAAATAGCTTGGATCTTTACTTGAAGGTTATATAGTTGTTTTGTTTTTATAAGGGAAGGCCATAAATGATGGCTTGAACTTTATCTAGATCTACCTCAATGCCTCGACATGAGACAATGAATCCAATTAAGTTTTTCGATGTTACTTTGAAAATACATTTCTTGGGATTCAACCAAATTTTGTATTCCAAGAGGCGCACAAATATTTTATGTATAAATTTTATGTGGTCAGAACGTAGCTTAGACTTGGAAAGAAGATCATCAACATAATATTCTATGATGTCATGAATGTAGTCATGGAATACATAGGTCATAACACGTTGATAGGTCACACCAATATTTTTGAGTCCAAAGGGCATCACTTTATAGAAAAATGTTCCCCAAGGAGTGGTGAAATTAGTCTTATGTTGGTCTTCAAGAGCGATTCTAATCTGATTATAACTAGAGAAACCATCTATGAAAGAGAAAATTTCTGTGACCGACGGTATTGTTGACAATAGTATCAATATTCAGCAATGGAAATTCTTCCTTATGACAAGCTTGATTAACATCCCTCAAGTCAGTGCAAACATGTAGACCACCAGTTTTCTTGCCCATGGGGACAATATTAGAGACCTATTCTAGATAGTCAATTGGTTTGATGAAACTAACATCAAGGATTTTTTGTAGCTCTTCCTTGACTAGTAATGCAACACGTGGGTGCATCTTCGTAACTTCTATTTGATTGGGTTTTGCATCAGGTTTTAACACCAAGTTGTGAACAATTGTATCTGGGTCATTCCTAGCATATCAACATATGACCAAACAAAGGCATCAAACAAATATCATAAAAGTGATGTGTACTCGGCACGTCCCTCTTCTGATAATCACTTTCCAAGGAGGACTATGCGAGGTTATTTAGGAGTACCTATGTTGACTTTAATAGTTTCTTTGATAAACATATGTGATACCTCGTCAAGATGATCAAAAGTTGGGAAGCTCATTAGTAGGCTCTAGGGATATGTCATCAGTGTCCCCAAAATATGCTTTGTTGTGAAATTGAGTGTCTTGTGTAATGGATTTGTAGGGTTCATTTGTCCATGGCACCCAAGTGACATAAGATAGCTTCCTTTGAAGTGAATAGATCCAAGGGCATGGGCTTGTCTACAATTTTATAATTAATAGGAAATGTCTCGATAGGAAATGTTTCAAAGGATAAGATAATATGTAGGAGGTGAAGTGGGAGGTTGACCAATGTCATCATGATGTGAAGGTAAATGGTAGGGAAAGGGATTATTGATAAAATAATCAAATACTGTTCCAAATTCGTCCAACAATTCTGAAAAATTGAACCATTTGGCTTCATTAAGGAATATGTGTGAATGATCAGGTATAAAAGAGTGACTAAGAACTACATGAATATGAATGACAGGCTCTGTCCATCTAGATTGGAAACTCATATTCAGTAAAAGCTTTGTTGGGTTTTTAATATCATCATCAAGCTTGGTGTAACCTAATCCATATTTGTTTAAGACCAGCTTATAAAAAGGGCGGATAGGAGTGGAAATTCCTTGTTAAAACTTTCCTAATCTGTAACCTTTCCATCCTTGGTTGAGTAGGAAATGCATTGCGAAATCTGGTTTTGAAATATATGAAATGTCATATGTGAATCGATATTTTGTATTAGATACGTTGTTGACAGGTGGATGAGCTACAATATCATATCCCACATACAAGAAATAAGTTTTCTTGGGAGGGATTCCAAAAGATACCAAATACCTTTGACATGTTGTATAGGGGATGGTCTACCTATTTCTTTGACAGTCAGCATATTAGGTAGAGAAAATTGTGGCATACGGAAGTTTTTATTCCCCAAGGCCAACAAATTATGTGTCGTTTGTTATGGGAGTTTTACTGCGATCTTTAGGTATACTATTAGATACATGTTTGCTACTAGAAGGAATAAAACTCAACTCCATCAATGGAGAAGATGATGAGGGTGGTGGAGGGAAGTATGATGACTTTCGACAGTGATGTTGAAGGTTGATCATGAGATGATGATGAAGTAGGTCTGTCACGCGATTTTTGTGGGTCAAAATGTTGTGTTGATGATGATGGGTCAACTATAGTAGGTACATGGGTAGATGTGTTGGATACGTCCATGAGAGATGAAATAATTGGTGTGACTGGTGTAATGGGAACCACTCTTCCAAATGAAAAAAGTGATATTATTGTAATATTTAAATGGTTCATCATCAGCAGTGAAACAATGTGTGACTCCACCTTGTGTGTATTTGAGACATTGTTGAAGGGTGGATGAAATACATTTCATTTCATGAACACAAGGATGTCCCAACAAGATGTTGTATTGTAGTTCTCCTTTTATGACATATAAAAGGGTGTGGAGTGACTTAGATCCAACCTTCATCAATAAAAAAATAGTGCCCATTACAGTGTAAGGGGCATCATTGAATGCGCACAATTGTAATGTCGAGGCTGAAAGATGGGATAATGGTATGTTACGATGGTGTAAGGCGGCAGATGATATGATATTGATGTTTGATCCATTGTCAATCAAGACACATTTGAAGATTTTGTATTTGATTTCAACGATGATAACCAAGGGTGGCTCACTAGGCTCAATTCCCCCCGACATGAAAAGAGGTGATTCAGACTTGATCTCATAGTCATAGAACATGATTGATGATGAAGCCACAGTATAACGATTGCCCATGAAATGTGAAAAAGCATTAGGATTTTGTGTGGTCAATTCAATTGACTTTAAAATCTCAATAAGCACTTCACGATGATTAGAAGATTGAACAATGAGATCATATAATGAGATCTTAGCCGGTGTACTCTTTAATTGATTAATCAAATTATTCTTAAGAGTAATGACCGGTTGTGAAGACGATGCCACATTTGGTGATTGAGAAATCACATGTGTCGGTTCAGGTGTAGACTTAGGATTTGTATTGGCAGTTTGGTTTCTTGTTACAATGTGAATCATACCAATAAAAGCTTGGTGAGATGAAGAAAACATGTCATTACTGACTTGGTTGGTTGAAGCCATATGTGATGGGAGTGGATTCTTGAAGACATCTAAATTTTGATTTTGCACGGCCATGGCATTATAAACTTGAATGGAATCTTTTTCAATTAAGTCTTGAATAACATTACACAATTGTTGACATGTATCCATTGTGTGACCCATGATTCTATGGTAGGCACATTTATTAGTAGATTGTTGATGCCACAATGGTTTTGGTGCATTAAGATCTTCTTGTCGTATTGGTGGAAGTGAGATAAGTTGAGCATCAAGGAATTTTTGTAGAATGCTAGATAGTGATTCAGTCAAATGAGTGTATTGGCGATGTGTTTGAAATGGATCTCGTGATGTACTTTGTGTGGCTCGCAAGTTGTGGGTTATTAGGAGCCATGGAAGTATTCTTGGAGGTGTTTGATGTAGATCCTTGATTAGATTGGAGGATGACCTGATTTACTTGATGAGTCTTTTTGGTGAACTTAGAGAAATCATTATTTTTATGAACTTTGACCTCTCCAGTAATAACATGGATATATTTGATTCTCTTAGCCATTAGTATGGATTCCTCAAATGAATGAAATTGTTGAATTTAGAGAGTATCATATATATGTTTCGCAAAAATCATAGCGAATAATTGAGTAAGTTTCGGTTGAGGAATGGGGAAAGTAAGTTCATGAACGAAAGATCTACACCGTGATACATAATCAGTTATGGGCTCATCATCAAATTGTTTCAGATTTTAGAGATCAGATAAGGTAGTATGCTTGGCAACATTGGCTGAAAAATGTTCAAGGAATAATCTGGCTAGTTGTTTGAATGAGATGATGTTATATTGAGTAAGGCTAGTATACCAATCTAAAGCTATACCACCTAATGACAAGGGGAATATGTTCAACATAAGTGCATCATTGTGACTAATGAGGTAACAAGCATACTTGAACATACACAAATGGTTTTTAGGGTCTTATTTACCCTTGAATTTATCAAATTTAGGCATCTCAAAATGAGGTGGATATGATCTCATAGGCACTGATGGATGAATAGGTTCATTACAAAGATGACTGTATGTGAGCTTAGGAATCCCCATACCCTAATTTTGAAGTTCAAGGTTACGAATTCTATCCATTAGGTCTTGGTTGATGTTTGGTATTTGTTGAGCGGTATGGTTTTGAAGTGGTTGAGTGAATGAGTGTGTAGAGTAATGATATGGTATATGGTTGTAAGGATGAGAGGATGAAGGAGCCGTATAAGAAAAATATGAAGAATTAGGTGGAATTTTATGATTGAAAGGAGGTAAGGTGGTATGAGGATGGTACCTAATAGGTTGTGTGACACTCATAGATAGAATGTGATCTGTATGTACAATTGTGGAGTTTGTTGGGTCAATGGACATGGTAGTAGTATGAGGTGGTTCAGTGGTGGATGAAGAAGGTTACAGGTTTGCAAAGTAGATCTTCAAATTATAGGCATCTAGATTGTAATAATATCTTCTAAGATATTCCTTGAAAGCCTCTAGATTATGATCTAAGGCCTCTTTAGTTTTTGGATCAAAAGGTGGAATCTTGTAAATTTCCTCGTCTTTCAGAGGAGGAGCAGTAGATGTAGGATTTTCTTCGGAATCTCCCACTAATCTCTTATGGTTAAAAATGTCATCATGTGAATGAGATGAGAGGTCCATGGTATGAGAAGGACTATATGATTATGTCCAGGTAGTAACCATGCAAGGATAAACTCAAAATGGCTTTAAGGCAATGAATGTGTGAGATGAATGGGGAAATTTGATGATGTGATGAACAAAAGAAAACTAAAAATCATAACCTAGTCACAGTTATCACTATGTCAGGGATAGACCAGAGATCAAAACAGGACACAAATTAGGTGAGTTGAGTTAATCAGAACATGTCAGTCACATTTGCAACTAATTATGAGATGGTTGACTGTGAAACCAAGACAAAGTAGATGAGTTAAAATATTACAGATTAGTCACAATTGTAACTATTACTGGGAAGAAATACATGAGTAGGACATATGTACAAAATGAATGATTTAAAATTCTAGATATCATTCATAGTTACAACTAACTTTGGGAAGAATATATGATGGAAACATGCACTACTGCCACAGTTGTGACTAGGACCAAAAAAATCATAACTCAGAGTGGATGACAAAAATAGATATGATAGTGTGAGAAGGGCCTGTAAAGAATAGAAACAGTCACAGAGACAGCTTAGAAACAATATTGTTTGTTTATCTCAAGGTGGAATAAATGTGTTCGGTTTGTTGGTTTCCTTTAAAAGTTTCTCTCCATAAATACCAAGGACTATCGAAACGAGCGTAGTACACTAGAAAATTTTTAGTCACTGGCTTTACTTTACCCCCTTGATTAATCAAACTGGATTTTACTCTACTCAATCAATCAAATCGAGGTCGTCACTAAGGATAGCCTTGACTTTAGCCTCACAGGTGTACTAGTTAGGTAGGTGGAGGTACCCGTTTTGTTGGCCAATTCCCTCAATGTGCCAATTACTTTGGGGTTCATAGAATACTCCTCACAATCCGTTTCTAGGCTTATGCCCATGATCTTCCCATAGTTATACGGACGGGTATTTACCCTTATCCATATATGCAATAAAATGTGTAGTTCATTCCCGATTCATTATTTTAAGAAAAATAAATGTGTTTGTAAATTTTTACAGAAATAAAATTACAACAAAGTCATGTAGACACTAGAAAATGCACCTTGAACATAAGGTCCCTTACTAAAAAACACAAAAATACTAAAAAAATCATAAAACCCCATAAAATGGAGCTAAAAGACACCTCACTATTATTCAAATAAGCTCATATGCTTATTTAGATCACTTGTTCAAATTGCATACTTAAACAATTTTGGATTAGTGGAAAAAGTTCAAATTATAGAGAAAATAATGTTTGGTTGAGGAGAGGAGCCATGTAGCAAGAGAAAACCATGTACCGTAAGAAATTATACCCTCATGTCAAGACACACAAAGTCTACAAAACAAAAAGAGAGAGCCACGCACAAAGTTGCGTCCATAAAAAAAGCAAAGAACAATAGCTGTGGAACTAAAAAGGAAATGCTCGAAAGTTTCTATGACACAAATAGTTTGTGCGTAGACCCACACAACAAGTAGAAAAAAATTTCATGTGACATATAAATGATACCCGTGTATGAAGCCACAAAAATCCGCAAAGGTAACTGTATTCCTAAGAATCAAAACATGACTCAAGGTGCACGCGACCTCCCGATTTCATGCTGGATCAGCCTCAATGAAATGGATAGATGGATATATAGTGGATAAATGGGAATGCGGATGGAATGGGTGGAAGAGATCAAGGAAATCTAATATTCTCAACTGGCACAATGGGTATATTCTCATTTAGAGAAATGAAATCCTCTCTTACTTGTTCAGGTGAAATGAAACAATCAAGTAGGATTGCGGTGCGTAAGTCGGTATCAATGCCGTTGAAACCAAACAAGAAACGACTTAGTTGTGGAACTTTTGGGAAATCTCTTTTGTCATCTATGAATTCCTCTCCAAAGAGGGTAATGAATGTAGGACAAATGGTAAGGTGAGGATGAATATAGTCTCTATCAGGCTGGTTGTGCCAGAACTCGTTAGCATTATCTGCTTCGTCGTTTAAGGCTATCCGTTGTGAAATAATGTTTGGCGGAATTGGGGTGGTTTGGAATATGAGTTGCCTAAGGCCCTGATCAATTTTGGTCAACTATGTAGCAATATTCGGTTGTGGTACTCTTGCATCACACACTTTTTATCTAGGTTGTCTGGGGCCTTGGATGATCATGTGGACATGCAAACAAAAAATCTAAAGAAACAAACAAAGAACATAAATAAACTGTAAGAAACTAAGGTCAAGTTCAGGTAACCTAAGCCTCTAAGGTAACATGGGGTCCTTGTGTTATTTCTCGTCTAATTAAATCCATGTTCATAAATTAACCAAAGAATGCAAACAGATTTAAATCAAACAAAGTCGATTACTCTTTTTTAATCTAATTAAAACTACATGTAACTAATTAATTAATGAAAATGACACTAATGTAATGAAAGCAATGAAATTGAATCTAATCTACTTGTTTTTTTATTTTCCAAGATTTTAAAATGAAAGGGAGTAAGACAAATAAACAAATTTAACTAATCTAATCTATGTTTTTGAAGATTATTGGTTTTCTCGAATTAAACAAATGAAAGCTACATAGACAACAAAATTGCTTCTAATTAAATGGGAATTACTTCTATTCTAAGATAAAATAAACTAAATAGTGAAATAGCCAGATGCGGTTATTTCCCTGTTGCAGAATAAATTAAATCTAATCTAATGACAATAGAGGGTTTTCTAATTTGTAATTGTGAATCTAATTTCTTCTGGTTCTACCTTAGAATCACGGGAAGATTGGAAAGCTTCTTAGAAGTAATTTCTTCCATGAGACTTCCCAAGTAAAACACTAAATTCCACATAAGGTTTTTAAATATGAAGAAACTCAATCAAATGCACAGACATAGAAGCTTCTTCAAACTCGCTTCCCTCGCAAATCCATAGGGATAAGCATGGAGGAAGTTGTCAATAGAAGCCTTGCTTGTATGCAGGCACAATCTAACTAAATGAACAAAAGAGATACAAGTGTTTTGACAATGAAGAAGTAAAAGGATCTGTGCACAAGAACTTCCTCTAAATCTTTCCCAAATAAATCCACAGGGATGAGTTGAGAAGAAATCCTCAATGGAATATATTTATAGGCAATAAAACTAACTGTAAATTTTACCTTCTTAAAACAAGATTATGTGTAACTAATAAATGAAATCTAATTAATCAAGCAAAGCTTCTAGGAACTCAACTACACCTCCAACTTTGAAATATAGAACTGAGACAATTCCCAATACTAGTTGTGCTTCTGATGATCCCCTTAGCTTATTTTTCAATGGTGAATCCAATATTGTCTAGGGAGTTGTGTTGGTTGGTATGCAAGAAAAAGATGTAGAAGTGTTGGAACTAGCCGGTTTACAGGTAGTCTGATAACAATGCATGAAAGAGAGTAATAAGGAAAAATATCTGTGTTTTCTTGTGTGCTTCTTGGTAAGATCATGGAAACATAATGATGCAATTCCAAATCAAAATACTCCAACCAATGCTTTGGAAAAAATCTTGGTTTTTATAGAAAGTTGCGAGGGAAGTGGTGCAACACACTTGTTAACCAAGAAGTGCCAAATCATCATGGGAAGGGGTAGTTAACTTACTAATTATAGTAAGTAGAGAAGAATAAGTCTATACACATCTAATATGCTCAATGATAGCTGACTTAGTCAAGAAACATGTGAGATATCAACTTCAGAAGAAACAACACATGTCTAGAACACGTTGGCAAATTCTCAAGTAAAAGTGCATGGAACCACCGGTTTGCGCAGACTGGTGGTTACTCAACCACCACATAAGTTTTCTAACCTATGCTAAAGGTAGACTGAAGGTTATGCAGCCATCAGGGAAGTTACGCAACCACTGGTGCGGCTCTGTAACTTAAGCCCAAAATTTTAAGGAAAAAGATGAAAAACAACTAGGAATGCAACAAAAGCTAGGAAATAGATAAGAAAGGTAAACTAAGCTATAAGAACATGCTGCAAGTGATAAAATTGGACTTGGATACACCATTTAATTTGGAAAGGAAATTATCATCATCGGGGATTGTCATTATTCCAATAATAAAGCATCATGCAAATTTGGGTGTGTACAGTAACAAAAGGAAAAGAGAACCCGCATAAAGAACCACGCGGCAAGGGAAGAAATATAAATCCATTATAGTAATAAAATAACAAGACTACACAACAAATTAAAACAACACGTGTGATAGCTCACAAAAATTTGTATGATAGAAAAGCACTCCGCGTAGAAATCCGCGCTACACGGGAAGACACTCTGTGCACCAAAGAAGATTAAAGTCCTCGTAACGAATGCATGGAAGCCACATAAAAGGAAAGACATAAAAAGGCACAAGTGGAATGTTACATGAAAATTTCACATGAAAAATGAACAAAAATACTTGTTAAAATCCACATGACAAAGGGAAAATCAAAAGAAGGAAGTGTTTGTGTGACCTAGAGACAAATCATGAAATGCTTTGTTAAAATTTGTAATGTGATTTTT
The DNA here is from genome assembly GCA_019776745.2 of Taxus chinensis. Taxonomy (NCBI): domain Eukaryota; kingdom Viridiplantae; phylum Streptophyta; class Pinopsida; order Cupressales; family Taxaceae; genus Taxus; species Taxus chinensis. Next base: position 229,636,697 of record CM034150.1, read on the forward strand.
AGAACAATTTGTTAAAAATGACACATGACAAGTTAAAAATAGAGGAATGTATGTAGATGAAGCATGTTTCATCATCTATAAGTTCTAATAATAAAACAAAGCATACAAAAGAGGAGGAAAAGTTATTTTTCCTATTTCTGAAAGTGCAGATTTTATTTTTACCACAAGATTGGTTAAAAATAAAACATGAAAACTATTTTTATAGAGCGGATAAAGCAAGATGTGCACATTTAACGTGCAAGGGCTATTTTTTAAAGCAGAGCGCGCTTGTTTTTTCTATTTTTAGCAGTCAGACTTGCATGTATGAGATTTTACTTATTTTTCTCTCTCAGATTTTTTATTAAAAATCCAGAACACATTATAAAATTATCTTGGCCTCTTCACTCATTGTTCTTGGAGTAATTCAATATTTTGAGTAAGCAAGGATCATGAGTGATTCTTTGTGCTTATTCCACCTCTTGGAGCAATAAAGGAGTTGTTTTACCTTTTTATAATTTGTGTTTAGTGTATATTTCGTTTTAAATAGATATCTTCGTGATACGTGTTTATCATTGGTTTAAATAGGTTAATCTTCATGTCTTCATTCAGTTTTGTGTCAATTTACAGGTCATAGATTGTGTTTAACCTGTTGTATGCAAGATTTTGTTGCGGAGCCATTTGCCGCCCCTTCTTTATTTTGTCACGACTCAACTTCAAACCCTTATATGAAACACTTTTGCTTTGATATAGTCAATTGTATTTAGTGTATGGTATGCATAGCTCCAGTGGTCTATCTATGTGATTACAATAAGTCTAATATTCTCAAAACTTTATGGTGTATCACCATCTTTTTTTAGTTTTTTCCTTTCTTCTCTTTTTTTCTTCTTGGTTTTGGTAGAGTAGAGTAGTCTTAAAAATAAAAAATAGTTTAGGTGTTACACTAGGGGAACCAACCCTCTATAGAGACTCATTTTAACATACAAGTCACCCACAACCTCGGAGTGTTTCCATTTTGTCAATTGAAAGGAGATTTATTACACCATTCTCTAAAGGGTGCATTTCAAAGTGGCAACAGTTTTTGGCACACCCTGTGGGACCTAAAATGAAGAATTTGTTAAAATGTGATGTTGTTCTTGGAAAATACCAATGTTTTAGGCACTTTCATCCAACATTTGATGGCTCTATAAGTTCTTAGCACATCCTAGTAGTAGATCAAGGCATATTTCGTGCTAAAGGTTACAACTAGATCATCTACAAAAGGTAGTCCATTTGATTTCATTGAGTTACCTTTGAATTTAGCTAACAGAAGAAGATTTTTGAACTCCAAACCATACCCTAAATCTCCTCCACTCCACAAAATAAGTTTGTTTCTCAATTTTTTCATACCCAGTATCAATTTGAATATGGCCCTCTCGAGAAATCAAGTTTTTGTTTCCTTCAATTCTGGCAGCCCATTAATATTCTCTCAGTATAATGATATCTTATTTTCTGCTCTTAAGAGCATCCCCTTTTTTATTGGGGAAAATCAGGTTGCACCCATAGAAAATGTTAAAAATGTGGCCAATATATGTTCTATTTATCATATTACTCAAAACAATGTTGCAATAAGATTATTAGTAGCCTCTTTCAAAGGCAAAGCATTGCACTAGTACATAGGAATGACACTAAACTCCATCACTGAATAGGATTAACTAGGAGAAGTTTCTTGCAAAAATTTTGAGGATGAATCAAATTATATTTCGTTAGTGGAATAATTGACAACCATAAAGAACGAACCACAAGAGTTCATGACTGATTTCAACTATAGATTCCAAATGACTTGGGATAGAATTCCATAGTTGGTAAGGCCTACTCTTCAATATACTTTTTTGTATTATCTAAGGGCTTTAAATTATGATATTTTGGTAACGATATAATCAATAGGTGGAAGGAAACTTCCTGACGCTTATGATATAAGAATTGGAATTGAAAATATTTTTATACTGGGGGAAATACCTCTGAGGCCTCCTATGTCCATCTTTCTAGAAATTCCTCCTCCCACTTCCTTTCAAATACTTGTAATAGCTCCAATTCCAACGCCTAGTTCTCATCCTTTGAGTCAAATTAATACAGCCCCAAACCAATCAAATGATTTAAAAGAGATAAAAGGTATATTAAAATATTTTGGGAATGAGATAGTTGCTCTTAAAAGGCAACAAAATTATAATTTCAAACTTTACTATCTTCTCAATAAGCATAATAGACCTCTTTTTCAACAAAATTTACATGGCCAAAATCAATTTTCTAATGCCAAACCTATACAAACAATCAATCCCAATGCTTCTAGCACATCCAAAGTAATTGTACTATCCCAAAATAATTTGATCTAAGATTATGAGTTGTGTTATCCATGTAATTAAGCCCATAATCAAAATTATTGCTTCAATAGTATTCAAAATCAAACACTTATGGTGTAAACAACTGCTATGTCCCAAAGTTCATCGGTTGAGACTCCACCATAGCAGGAGGTTTCAAAATAGTGAGTGCAAGGTGATACTACATCCTTGAATTGGTAGGAAGATGTTTTTTACGGAATAAATTAGCTTGACAATCAGAAAAATCAGAGTTCTACTTTTGTGGCAGCGAACACAAGGTCAAAGAAAAGAGTATTAGAAGTGGAGAAGCTTACTGGTAAGATCCATTCTCATCCTTCTCCATTGTTACAAGTTTTTGTTCGAGTTTTAAATAATCAAAATAATCAAAGAAGTCAGTTTACAAAATCTCAAAATCAATAAGAGACCTCAATTTCCATACCACTAATGCAAGAAGGTATTGTTAGAATTTGAGGATTCTAATAAATATAGATTTAATCAACTTACATATTACATAATGTTACAATAAATATTTAAGTAAAGATTACATCATAACATAAGTAAAAAAAGAAATACTTACATGAAATAAATAACACGGGTGACACAATATTTATAGTGGAAAACTCTAATAGGGTAAAAACCACTTTGAAAATAACCTTTTACTTCAGAGAACTTATTTTACATCCAGTAAGATCACCTCCTCCTTTGAAACCCTATTTACTAAGGGTAAAACCAAATCACTTGATTTACACACCTTTGATATATTTCCTGAATATATCAAATGAGAACCTAAATTCCTTTTTATATAAGGTGATCGGGTATGTCTTGCGACCCACCTTTTCAGCCTAAAATGGTTGACACATACACCTAGGTTTATAATATTTAATATTAGAAATATAATCATTTCATGATATTAAATATTTAACCTAAAGTATATACGTAGGTTAGTATATTTAATAATTGAAATAGAAATATTTCATATCATTAAATATTAACCTATATATTAGTGATAAACCCATATACATTAAGGATTGGCCAGACCACTTAATAATTATATTCCAACACTCCCCCTTAATGTTAAGTGGGATAACATAACATATGCCAATAGATTACCTACCCGTGGTACACTACAGGATTTACAATCTTTAAACCATAAAAGTTTTAGGCTAGCATATTGATTTGAAGGAATTATAACACCTTCATCATACTCAAATTACCTTTTTGTACAAAAGGATTTGGAATCCCAAAGATCATTCCATGATCAGTGGCTAAGTATGATTTGTGAGTTTTACATGTTCTTACAGGTTTTCATAAAAGGTTATTGAACCCAAGCATATAGGATCCTTTTATAACCAAGGACCTCCTTAACAATATGCTTGTACTGGATGTTTACCAGTAAACTCAATAACACCAAAAAGTTTACTGAAAACCACTTTTAAGATCTTTCTACACTTTTTTCTAAAAAGAAGCCGATGAGGTATACATGCCTGAAGGTCTTTTTACACTTGCCCGAAGGTCTTTTTTTACACTTTCCCGAAGGTCTTTTTACAAAAACGAAGTTCCATTAGGAGGTGACATTATCATGCACACTCCCCCTCAATGGAAACTCTGACAATCCAAAATTTTCACGAAAGTGAAAAAACTTTGTAGCACTCGGGGACTTTGTGAAGATGTCAACAACCTACTCTTCAGTCAACATGAACTTGAGATTTATCTCATCACTTTGCACCTTCTCATGGGTGAAGCGTATATGTATCTCAATGTTCTTCGTCCTCTGATGTTGAACTGAATTCTTAATCAAGAGTAATACAACTCTGACCACCACATAGAAGAGAAATACTTCCTTTAGCTTATATGTGTATCTCTACCACAGCCGTTGCAACCACATGTCTTCTTTACTTCTTCCATTGTACTTCTCTACCTCAGTAGAAGAAATGGAGATTGTAATTGTATTTTGTTGTTCCAAGTAATGATTCCTACACCAAAAAACTTGAACACATATCCAGTATATTTTATAACACAACATCGGTATGGTTAAAATCACAAAATCTATATAAAATAATATTTTCATTCTTATTATAATGTAACCCATAATTGATTGTTCATTTCAAATATCTAAAAATTCTTTTTGCAAGATTCCAATGATCTCTAAAAAAGGTTCCTGCATAAATCTTGAAGTAATTCTTACTGTATAGGAAATATCTGATCTAGTTATAGTTAGATAAATCAAACTATCAACTAACAACGTATATAAAATAGGACCAACCTTTTTCATATGCAGATTTAGGATAAATATTTATTTCAACTTCCATTGAAGTAGAAAATGGCTTACAATCAATCATAAGAATTTTTTTCAATACAATGGTTGCATATTGTGTTTTAAAAAATAACAATAGAAAGAAATACAATCATACAAAGAACATGATGTGAGAGACTTAACTCATTCATTTCAAAGTACTACTTTAATTTCTCTTTAATCCTATTAATTAAATAAGAATTGTCACCAGTCACAAGTAAATCATCAGCATATTTACATATAATGATAATATGTGAGCCTTATTGCTTAATGAATATATCATTGTTAGAAGAACAAAACCTAATAGTTTAAAGAAGGAAACAATTTTCGCATACCAAGCTCTAAGAGCTTGTTTTAAACCATACAAAGATTTCTCAACTTACAAACATAATTTTCCTACCAGTTTCTTCAAATCCTTTAGGTTGAAACATGTAAAATTCTTATTTTAAATCACAATTCAAAAAAAGAATTTTTCTTATCCATTTAGTGGATTTTCCATCCAAATTGAGCGACAATTACAAATAAGGCCCTAACAGTACTCATTTTAGCTATAGGGGAAAATGTCCCAACATAATCAATCCTAGGTTTCTGATTGAAACCTCTAGCAACAAGTTTAGATTTATGTTTGTTAATACTACCATTAACATTATACTTTACTTTGTATATCCACCTAGACCCTATAATACTTCACGGCTCAGGTTCATACAAGGTAATTAATGCATGGTACATATGATAACTTCTGGTCATTTTCCTAAGGTTAATAGGATTTGAAGTTTCTAACATAGATTGAGTCTAATTTAATTTCTTATCTATGAAGATAAGAGTTTTATAAACATCTATAGCATCAAAATATCATCATGATCATTTAATAAAGCAGAATCAAAACTATCATTTAGAAGTATTTAATGAAGTAACTTCAAGAGAAGAAGACAACACATGTAAACTTTTCACTAGATTATATCTAGACATTTCATATAAGCTTCGATAATTAACATGTCCTAACCTATAATGCTATAATTTTGAATTATTCAAACTTTGAAATATAAAACAAGATGCAGAAGACAAAACATCAAAAATATACATAACTTTTATTTGAATTCATTCAGCTATTTTACTCTCATTACTATCATTGATATACCAAGTATCCTTCATGCATGGATTCTAGTTGTGTCCATACCTCTTTCGAATGTTCGATATTACCAATGTGTACAAGGTACTCATTGTTCACATTGTATAGAATCATAAAAAGAGCCTCCTACATTCGTTGCAAGAATGTATTCATGTTATCTACAGTTGCTTGACAACCGGTGGGAGAAACCTCAGATCTAGAAACAATTGTATAGAGTGTTTTCGCCATAAATTTTGTTTTGACTCAAATGTTGTAGTTGGTTTCATTCAGGATTTGGGTTTTGTCAAGACAGAAATAGTTGGATGTCATTATTTTCTTAAACTTGTAAAACACATCCCATTCTAATATACAATGTACCATAAAGTTAGATACATATTTATCGATAATAACAACACTTTTAATAGAATCATATTTAAATTTTATAAATCTAAAGAAACTATTTGATCATAACTAATTTTTTCATTAGAATGCATACTAATTAACCTCCCATGATTAAAATAATAACCCGCAATATAAAGGGCTCTGCATTATACCCTAGATCTATATAAAAAATATTCCCGACCATATAAAAGTGAAGAAGAGACCCTTAGGAATGTATAACAACTTCAAATTTCTGAAAAAATTAATGTAGGCAAAAATCTGGCCAGCTTAAATTTGACATCTAAATAATCATCATAATGACTTATTTTTTGGTCTGTCGCGACGGTCATTTGACCGTCAATTTTAACACAGTTAAAGTTTCATAGAACCTACGAGCTTAAATTTGACGTCTAAATGACCATCATATTGTCTTATGTTTGGTCTACCGTGACGGTCATTTGACCGTCAAGTTTAATGAAGTTAAAACTTGTTGTGTATTTCCAGAATGTGAAATTCTAGAATTTCTTCTTCTGTATAATATTAGGGAGGTTATATTTTAACATATTATAATAACCTATTATAATTTATAATGTAAAAATATATACACTTTTTTTAAAAGGTATATAGTTTATAGAATGTAAATAAAAAATAACATATAGTTCATAAAAATTATAAACTATAGTATATTTTTTAATATAAAAAAACACATAACCCTTATTAAAGGGGTTTAAAGGACATAGACCAGGCTAAAAGAATTTTACTAGGTGCAAGTAGATTTATGAGAGTATAGATTAACCTGCATATTTTGTAGAAGGGACAAGTAATTTCACCCAACAAATGAAATAAATTGAAATCCCTATTTTCATGAACCTTGTCTCCTCCCTTCATTTACTTTTAATTTTACCCTCCACACATTTACAATTATGGAAATATTGTAAAATATTTTATAGAATTCTTACAAGCTAAAAACTTTAAAACTTTTATGTGGCTATAACTACAAATATTTTAATAAATATTTACCACACTTCACGTGGCCACCAATAAACTAGCCCTTTTTTTTAATTCTTTATTTACTTAAGTTTTTTTTAAACATGTATAAACTATATCTAATAAAATTTATATTTTAAGCGGTTTAAACTAACCATATATATAAAATATGATTTAAATTTAGGTTTGTTTCTTTTTTCTTTTTAAAACTATATATGCTTAGATTTATAAGTTAAATTTAAATATGATTTAAACTTAAACTTAGAATTGTTGACTCTTCCTAAAATCACATGTAATTTTAATATGGTTTAAGACTTTTAATATATATATATTTTTTTCAAAACTATATAAATTTTAATATGATGTTTATATAAATTATTATATAAACCTTATTCTATATTATATATATTTAAAAATAATAATATAGTTTTCAAATTATATAGAATATAGTTATAGATTAACTATAAACTATAGTTTTTCAAATCTAATCCTTTTAATGGGACCAAAGAATACGGGTATGAATTTACCTTACAAAATATTTAACCTGCAAATATTTGAAATTATAGAAAACATGAAAATTATTTCATATAGTAATAGATCATTTCTTTTTCTATATGTGATTTTCACGCAAGTAAATATTTGAAGTCCCTTTTACCTGTGTACACATCAATATCCAAACAAACATACATATTATATAATGTCACAATAAATATTTAAGTAAAGATTACATCATAACATAAGTAAATAAAAAAATACTTACATGAAATAAATAACACATGTAACACAATATTTATAGTGGAAAACCCCAATAGGGTAAAAACCACTTTGAAAATAATATTTTACTTCAGAGAACTTATTTTACATCCAGTAAGATCACCTCCTCCTTTGAAACCCTATTTACTAAGGGTAAAACCAAATCACTTGATTTGCACACCTTGATATATTTCATGAATATATCAAATGAAGACCTAAAGTCCTTTTTATATAAAGTGATCGGGTATGTCTCGCAACCCACATTTTCAACCTAAAATGGTTGACACATACACCTAGGTTTATAATATTAGAAATATAATCATTTTATGATATTAAATATTAAACCTAAAGTATATACCTAGGTTAGTATATTTAATAATTGAAATAGAAATATTTCATATCATTAAATATTAACCTATATATTAGTGATGGACCCATATACATTAAGGATTGACCATACCACTTAATTATTATGTTCCAACAGGTATTATTGTTAAAAAGTATAACAGAAGGTTAGTACTCCATGATTTAATAACCTTAAACATTTGAAGCAAACAAAAGTTAATATGTCAATATGAGATTCTTTGCCTCTTCCTGGACAAAAAGATCTCTTGTAGGAAGTTTTGTCTAACCTCAATCTCTCTAGCCAACCATCAAAGAACCATCTAAGGTTGTGCTCACCAATACACCTGATCCAAAATAAGCTCATGAAAATAAGAGTGTTAATCCACCACCCTTCTATGTTTCATTGATCACAGGTAAAAAATGTAATGAAATTACTTGTATAATTTAGATTATGAGCAACAATAGAACACCAAATAACACAATGTTTCATAATAATGATCTCAATATGCAATTAGAATAGCTTCACCACTTCGAGGGGCCAACCTCCAAACCATATAATAAGACTCAAATACTCAAATGATAATCAAATACTACCTACAATCCCTTATATATATTATTCATATGTTATGGCCATCACCAAGGCCAACCTATTAAGCATGAGAAATTATAAATGATATAATAAAATGATATGGTAAGCCACAAGTCGGCTACTCATATCCTAATACAATCAATAGGTTAAGGGCGTAGCATGCCCTTTTCCTTCAAACCAATGTTGTCGTCAACGTTGAATAATCTTAGATGTTGCTGTAGAAAACCTTCATCCTCTCAGGTTGCATCTTCTATGCTCAGATTCTTCTACTTGATCAGATATTCCTTAATGTCTCTGGTTCTCAGCCTCTTAGTACGTGTTTACAGAATCTTCTCTAGCTCCAAAATGATTCTTCCTTCCTCGTCAAGTTCTTGTAACTTTGTCTGGGCTTCAAATTTCTGTCCAACAACCTTCTTCAAGTATGCAACATAGAATATTGTGTGTATGTGTGAAGATGGAGACAACTCTAGTTTATAAGTAACACTGCCAATTTTCTGTAGAACCTGATAAGAGCCATAATATTTACGAGCAAGTTTGTTGTCCTTTTTTTGTTGCTTTAGGGACACCTGTTTGTAAGGCTGGAGATGTACAAAAACCCAGTTACCAATTTCAAAATGTATTTCACTATGGTGTTGATCTGCTTGTTGTTTCATCTTGTTTTGTGCTAATGCTAAATTCTCCTTCAAACTAGCCAAAACATGTCGTTGATGTTGAATGTGTTCCTCAACATCTCTGACTTTAGTTTTCACCCTCAAGGAGGAAGTAATAGGTGGTGGATGGTAACCATATAATGCTAAAAATGGGGTCATTTGAGAAGAGGTATGAAAAGATGTGTTATACCACCATTCTGCAAGTGGTAGACATTTAATCCACCTTTCCTGCTTATCTGATACAAAACAACGTAGATACCCCTCTAAGCATTTGTTGACCACTTTTGTTTGCCCATCATTTTGAGGATGATAAGATGAACTGTGAGCTAGTTGAGTACCCAAACATGAAAATAATTTCATCCAAAAATTACTTGTGAAAATAGGATCGCGACCACTTACAATTATCTTTGGGGTTCTATGTAGCCTTTGAACTGTCTCCAAAAAAATAGATGCGACTGTACTGGCTGCAAACGGATGTGATAGGGCACAAAAATGAGTATATTTTATAAGCTTATCCATAATCACGAAAATAACATTCTTACCCTCTAAACAAGGCAATCCGGTGATGAAATCCATGGAGACCTCCTCCCATCTCTGGCTAGGAATTGGTAAGGGTTGCAACAGACCTGGTGTCTTAATTGTTTCCCCTTTGTTCTGTTGGCACACTAAACACTGAAACAAACTTTTGTACATCCCCCTTGAGTACTTCCCAAAAGAATTCTCTTTTTATTCTATGATGTCTTCAAAAACCCAGAGTGTCCTCCAACAAGTGAGGCATGTAGCTCTGCAAGAATCTTATGCTTCAACTCAGAATCTTTACTCAAGTATAACATGTCCTTGTACCATAGGGCATTACCTTTCCTCTCAAATTTGTTATATGTCATAGATCCTTGCTTGATATTTTGTATTATAGATTGTGTATCATTGTCTTGATCCCATTCCAATCTTGCTTCATCCACCCAATCGGCCGTCAACATGGACATTCAACATAGTAAGGCATATGTGGATGTATCCCTTATGGACAATGCATCAGTTACCACATTTTTTTACCCTTTTTGTATATGATTTTAAAATCATAACCCAACATTTTTTCTACCCACTTTTGTTGTTCCTAAGATGATAACCTTTACTCCAAAAAGTATTTGAGACTATCATGATCAATTTTTACCTTGAAGTGTCTAACCATGAGATAGGGCCTTCATTACTTGACCGCATGAAGAATAGCCATCATTTATTTCTCATAGAAAAGTTTGAGTAGATCTTTTCCTTTGAATTGGTGACTCTCAAATACAATTGGTCTTCCTTCCTGCATTAGAATTGCTCCCAATCCTGATCTTGAAGTGTCATATTCAAAAATGAAGGTTTTTGAGAAGTTGGGAGTAGCCAAAACTGGGGTGATACACATGGCTTCCGTCAGCTACTCAAAGGATTTAGTGGCTATGTCTGTCTAATGGAAGGCATCCTTCTTTAGCAATGTAGTGAGTGGGGTTGCTATTCTACCATATCCCCGCACAAATCGTTTGTAGTACCTTGTTAGTCCTAGGAACCCACAAATATTTTTGAGAGTTTTAGGCCTTGGCCATTCCACTATAGCTTTGATCTTATGAGGATCAAATTTAATGCCTTCATGGGATACAATGTGACTCAAGTACTCTACCTCTTGTACACAAAAAAAACATTTGGATGGATTTACATAGAGAGTATGTTTCTCTAAAACTTTCAACACTTTATTTACATGTTGTAAGTGTTCTTCCCATGTCTTACTGTAAATCAATATGTCATCAAAGAAAACTGATACAAATTTCCTTTAAAATGGCTTAAAAACAGTGTTTATCAAGCTTTGAAAGGTTGAGGGTGCATTTGCAAGACTAAAAGACATTACCAAAAACTCATAATGGCCCTCATGACTCCTGAAAGCCGTTTTATGAACATCTTCTTTTTTTATTCTTATTTGATGGTACCCCAAATGAAGATCTAATTTTGTGAAATAAATAGCACCATGCAATTCATCAAGTAAATCATCAATTATATGAATAGGAAACTTATCTTTGATGGTGTACTTGTTGTGTTCTCGGTAATCTGGACACATCCTCCATGTTTCATCCTTCTTACGTACCATGACCACCAGTAAAGAATATGCACTCTGACTATGCCTGATGATACATGCCTTCAACATTTCCTCAACCATTTTCTCGATCTCAGTTTTCTGGGAATGTGGGTATTTGTATGGTCTAATGTTAGGTGTTTGGCTCCCTAAAATCAATTGAATGACATGATCATGATCCCTAACTAGCGGTAGTCCGTTTGGAATTGCATAAAAAACAGATGAGTGAGCATCAACAATCTTTTGAAGATTGGGTGGCATTGAAGACTCTTTATTTTGTACTTCTATGGAAAATAACTTTGTTATAAATACATCTACTCCTTTTCTGAGAACCTTCTACATCTGATAAGAGCTAATAATCTATGGAGACTTAGCTACCATCCCATTCAATTGTATTGTCCTTCCATTTGAATGAAATCGCATGAACAATTCTTGGAAATTCATCTCTATAGTACCTAAGGTTGTGAGCCATTGGACACCCAAAAAAATATCTACCCCTCCCATAGAAATAGCAAACATAGTTGAGTCTAACATGTAGTCTCCCATGGAAAGCTTGATATTATGGCACTTTCTTATGCACTTGATTGTCCCACCATCCGCAATCATAACTTGCATTTCTAGAGCTGGGTAAATAAAACAATTGAGGTGGGCAGCTAACTTACTATTTATAAAGTTATGAGTACTCCCCGAGTCAATCAACACCGTCACCTTATTTTTTTTGAGATAGCCAATAACCTCGTGTTTGAGGAGTACTAATACCTGATAATGCATGGCAAGAAATTGTATGTTGGTGATCCTCTACTTCATCGTCTACTGGTTCCTCAGCCTCGCCTATAATTTCAGCTTCCTCATCATCCTCATTACCTCTGTCAATATAGAACAACTTCTTCTGAGCACATTTGTGTCCCGGTCCATATTTGCTATCACAATTAAAACATAATCCTTTTGCTCTCTTTGCTTCCATTTGTTGAGGAGTCAGTCTAATTGGCCTAGCAAATGAAGGGGATGAGATACTATGGTCTCTAGTGTTAATGAAAGGCGGCCTCCTACTACAAAGAATTTTATCCTCTTCTCAACGTGCCATGATAATAGAATCAGAAAGCTTGAGTGGATTAAACATATGTACCTCATGCTCAATGTGGTCCTTAAGACCCCCAAGAAACAGGTCATTCAGATTCTCTTTTGGAATATTCTTCACCCTTAAGGATAGGTTATGGAATTGATGCACATAATCTTTAACTGATCCTATTTGTTGTAACTTTTCTAATTGACTAAAGTAGTTCTCTGAAACACTGGAACTATGGTGCAATTGCAACTCCTCGGTTGAAACTGTCCAAGTGACACTGAGACCATTCTTCTGCCTCTGAGCACATAACCATCGATACCAAACAAATTGGTCTAGTTCAGGATACAGGGATGCCAATGTCACCTTTTTTCCTGATGGTTTTTTATGTAACTCAAAGAAGTTCTCCATTTGATTTATCCAATTTAGGGGATCCTTACCATCAAATTTGCGCATATCCACTTTCGACATCATGTTCTGTGGTTGCGAATAAGTTGGATTCTGATTGGGCTGGAAAAATGATCCAACATGGTTATTTTTTCCATGATTTTAAACTGAAGATTCTCCTTGGTTGATATGGGGCGGTTTTGGGCCATACTGTTTACCCTTTACATGTTGCATGATATCATCCAACCGCTGATTGATTTGTTCTATGTCTCCTTTAGAGGCCATCTCAGATTGTACATTTCGCAGCTCATACTCAAGTTGGCTCACCTTATGATCAACTGAGGTAAACCCTGGTGCTGAGGAATCTATATTTACCCCTTATGACTCCCTCTCTTCAATAACTACTCCATCTTTATCTAGGGTTTTACTCGGAGTAACTGGATTCTTTTTTGCTCTTATGGAAGGCCCCACCATGATGTCAAACCTTAGGGTTTAGGTTTTTGATACAAATTCATCCAAACAGGAAAATACACAGAGAAACTACTAATACTATTTTTTGTGAGCTTTCCGAAAATGTAAAGAACTTGAAAACATTCCACAATTTGCACCCTAGGGAGCGATTTTATGAAAAACCCTAAATTTGTAATAACTTTTGCAAATTAAATCAAAAAATTCTGAAAATTTCAAGGAACCTTACTTGAAATGTTTCACAACTCTAGTAAAAATATCTCCCACCAATTCGCTCTGGTTCGCAATATATGACGGAAACAAAAAATTAGGGTTTTTGCCCTAATTTTGGCCCAAATCGCAGCTCTAATACCACTTGTAATGAAATTACTTGTATAATTCAGATTATGAGCAACAATAGAACACCAAATAACACAATGTTTCATAATAATAATCTCAATATACAATTTGAATAGCTTTGCCACTTTGAGGGGACAACTTCCAAACCATATAATAAGACTCAAATGCTCAAATGATAATCAAATACTACCTAGAATCCCCTATATATACTATTCATATGCTATGGCCATCACCAAGGCCGACTTATTAAGCATGAGGAAGTATAAACGATATAATAAAATGATATGGTAAACCACAAGTCAGCTACTCATATCCTAATACAAGCAATAGGTTAATGGCGTAGCAAAAACCTAGTTCACAATTGCATGATTGATTCCGGAGCCTCTAGCTCATTTATGCCCAAGATTTTTTTTTTAAATATTGGTTTAGATTATGAGCCTATTTCTAAGGGAGTAGTTAAACTTGATGAAACAAATGTGGAAACCCTTGGAGTTAGTAGATGACTGAGATTAATCTTGCACGCATGCCCCAACTTCTCCATCCCTCAATATTTTTTTATCATTGACCTTTCTCCTCTCTTTGATTTGTGTCAGTTTAGATATTTCATGGATAAAATTTGAGGCTACTTATCATTAAACTTGTATCACATGTTATTTAGAAAAAGGTATGACACCAAAGTTACCATAAGTTCATGAACCCATATCAAAAATCACATAGAACCTTATATTCATAGTGTCATTAGATTAAATTGTATGACCATAGACGAACAAGACCAACCGGTTGACCAAGAGGATACCACACTTCTTGAGGGAATTCCTAATTTATTGCTTGATGAGTGAGCCACTCTAACTCATGCTATTTATCCACATCGATATATTGAAGAAGGAGGTCTCAATCATATTGTTTACATGAGGAAAATTCTATTATTCATAACCTTGTTAAAACATATCAACAAGATGAAGGTTTATGGAAATTATACTTTGATGGATCAAGAAACTTGAGAATGAAGCAGGTGGAGGGATCATTCTGATTTCCCCAAAAAAGGAAAATTATTTCACAACTCTTAGATTTCAATTTACTTGCACTAACACAGTTGAATATGAAGGTCTTGTGCATTGTATTTAGTGGGAAAGAAGAAAAGGAGTGAAGAAATTTCACATCTTCGGTGACTGTGAGTTGGTGGTTAACCAAATCAGAGGACATGCTACAAATAATAAAAAACTTGTTGAGATCCTACAAGAACAGGGTATGAGATTTAATAGAATATTTTAATGCTTTCAATGTTCAATTTATTCCTAGAGTGAAGAACAAACATGCAAATAGGTTGGGTTCCATTGGTGCTCAGTTTGATATTTTGGATCAGATTAAAACAAGATAAAAATCAAAATATATCAAGATAGAGGTAAGGCCTTCTATCCCTTAAACACAAATATCAATTCGAAAGTGTTTGAATAAAATCTAAAAATTGTTAATTTCTTCCAAGAGGAAGCTGAGTTTTCAGTAAAAAATTAGGAAAGATTACAACAACAGTATGATGATTAGATCATTTAGCTGAAATTTAACAAGATACCTCAAGGATTGGTTACTCTTGAATCCATATTTAACACAAATGATTAGGTCAGAAGTGAGAAGTCCAATATGATGATCAAACAAGATGATTACAAATAAATCAACATTGGCAATGAAAAAGCACTCAAATTGGGTAAGGTATATGATAATGCTGAAAAGATTGCTTTTTTTCAACTTGCTCAAGAATTTGATGATTTTTTTGTATGGAACTATTGTGATTAAGGGTTTTTAATCCTAGATTTAGCTAAACATACAATAGAATTGGATTTAAAAACAAAACCAATTTGACAAAAACAAAGACCTATCAATCCTAGAATTGAACCATTGATGAAGAAAGAATTGGATAAGTTGATCAAAGCTAACATTATTTTCCCCATCAAGAAATCGTTATGGGTGGTCAAATTGGTTCTCATGAGAAAAAATAATGGAGAGATAAAATTATGCATGGATTTCAGATATTTAAACAAAGCTTATTTAAAAGATCATTACTCACTACCATCAATGGAGAAAATTTTGCAAAGGGTAAGTGGTTTAGAACGTTTCTCATTACTTGATGGCTATTTCGGTTATAATCAGATTTTGGTACAAGAATCAAATCGGTTTAAAACAACGTTTACTAGGAAATGGGGCACATATGCATATAGAAAAATGTCATTTGAACTATCAAATGTATGAGTCACATTTCAGCATGTAATGGACTTAGTGTTTCAAGGGTTAATCAATAATTTTGTTCTCATTTATTTGGATGATATAACTATTTTCTTAAAGCATGTTGTAGATCATATCATACATCTCAAACACATTTTTGAGATATGTAGATAATATGGTGTCTCATTAAATCCAAAGAAGTGTGTGTTTTCGTTCCATGAGGGTAAGTTTCTTGGTCATATTGTTTCCAAGGAAGGTATCACAATTGTTCCAGAATGAGTAAGTGTAATATTGTCACCATCCTTATCCAAATAAAATAAGGCATTGTAAATATTCTTAGGTAGAATTAATTTTATCAGAGGATTCATTTCATATTTTGCAAACCTTGTAAAGCCATTAACCTCAATGCTTAAAAAGAACATAATTTTTGGTTGGAAAACGGAAGGAAAGAATGCATTCAAAGCAATTAAACATGTTATCTCACAAGATCCAATGCTTGTCAATATAGATTTTAGCAGAGATTTTATTTTATATGCTTTTGGAGAAATCGATATAATCTTAGCTATGTTGGTGCAACAAAAATGATGAAAATTGGATCATCCAATTTATTTTTCAGTCAAGGGTTACAAAATTATAAGGTGAAGTATTTTTTGGTTGAGAAACAATTTCTTTCAGTCATTAGAACCCTTAAGAAATTTAGACATCTACTTTCTAACAACAAGATTCATTTAATGGTTTCCCATCCAAGGGTTAAAGAGTTTCTTTTAAGCAAATATTTGAATGAGAAAAGAGCAGGTTGGATCACAAAAGTGATGGAATATGATGTTGACATTAAAGTCACTAAGCTGGTTAGAGGAAGAGAACTATGTGAACAACTAGCTTCAGACTTTCATGATGATTAAAACCAGATTTTAGTGCTTCAAGATGGTATCCAAACACAACTACTCCTTCATCACCTCAAGGTTGGACCCAAGATATGATCCATTTTCTTTAGACTGGAAAATGCTCCCACAGGGTTTGGAAAAAGAAAAAAGGAGCTATTTTAGATTATAATCCATTCCTTATGTTCTCATTGATAACATGTTTTTTAGAAAAGATGTGAATGAAGTTCTTTTAAGATGCATTGATTTAGATCAAGATTGAGCATGTTTTGGAAGAATTCCATGGAGGTACATCCGGATACCATTTTTCACCAAGAGCTACAATCCTTGAAGGTTATGAGAGCTATGGTTATTATTGGCCAAACTTATTCAAATATGCTCATGCATGGGTAAAGAAGTGTGCAAAGTGTGCCATTTTGTAGAGAAACAAAATTTAACAAATCTTCCTCTTCAAATCAATTAAGGTAAATCATCCTTTCATGAAATGGGGATTAAATTTTATTGGTATGATTCATCCACATTTATAGTGTAGGTCATAAATGGATTCTCATAGCCACAAATTACTTCACAAGATGGAGAGAAGTGGTGGATTTGAATGAAGCAAATGATACTTCAAGTTTTAGACTTTTATGAAAGTCTAGTCACAAGATTTGGTGTCCCTCGCAACAATTATCTCAAACAACGCATTATCTTTCCTTGGCACCAAAATTTAGCACATATGTAGTCAATCTTGGCATTCATCTCTCAACTTCTTCTAATTATTACCCTCAAGGAAATGAATTAGATGAGTCAACTAATAAGAATCTTCTCAGAATCATCCAAAGAACTATGACATAAATCAGAGATCATGGCATACAAATTTGAAATCATCCTTGTGGGCTGACAGGATTACTCCTAAAAGATAAATTGGAAATTCTCCTTTCATTCTTGTCTATGGTAGAGAATTAAGGTTTCTTATTTCTAATGAGTTACTAACCTCTAGACCTCATTAAACAAATGGAGATGATGGATGAAGATTAGATGGAAATCAGATTTGTCAGAGTTAATGGAGTTGGAAGAAATAAGAAACAAAGAAATGGACACAATAGAACTTCATCAAGCAGGAAGTAAAGATGTATTTTGATAAGAAATCAGATTTCAAGAACATTCAGAGAAGGAAACATTGTAATTAAGTGGGATGAATAAATAACTAAGCCCGAAAGACACACAAAATTTGATTATTTTTGGAGTGGTCCATATTTTATCACAAGTTTCAAACAACACAATGCCTTTCATCTCTCCAAGATGAATGGTGATGAGTTGTCTATCCTAGTTAATGGGATGTTCCTCAAAATTTTTATTGAAGTCATTGTTTCACCCTTATTTTTTGTATGTTGTGTTTACTTTCCTCTAAGTGATTCATGCACATTTTTGTTTTTAGTTTCCTTTCTTGTGTGCCTATTGCACTTTTCCGGTGTGTTTTTTGTCTAATAAGTGCTCTATCATAGTTTTTGTTTTTAGAAGGTATTCTCAGTGCTCTTATGTAGGTCCAAGAAGTTACAACAGTTGATACATGACTTCATGTCCAGTGGATGCTTCAAGGCTGCTGGATTTTTGCATCTAGCAAGTAGATGTCCTCAGAAGTCACCAAATTGTTATCTAAATAAGCTCATATACTTATTCAGATCACTTGTTTAGATTATCTACTTAATTTGTTTTAATTAATGGAAAAAAATAAAAGTTAAGGAGAAATGAGTGTTTGACACATAGGAGTGCAATAGGAAATAACACCCATGTGCAGAGCCTTGAAAAATTACACAAAATAAGAGGAAGCCAAGTCTGTGTGCGTTGGTAAAGTTTTAAAAGACAACAGAAATCCATGACCCAACCTGTACAAAGCCATACAAGACAAATGAAAGATCCAATGATCCACACGAGAAGGGACAGAGGCACAAAAAGCCATGGAACAAAGAAATAAATGTGATAAAGTATTCCTATAAAGCCAGACAAAGGAGGTAGTAAATTTTGTGGAAAATCCACAAAAGTAACACAGGAACCCACACATAGAGAGCCACATAGACATAAATGACCCACACAAAAAATAAAGAAAAATTCCACATGATGAAGGAGGAACAAAGATTTACTGGATACATGTAAGGAGATAACAATAAGTCATGTAAAGGTGCAAAATAGGAAGACAAGTCCAGAAAAGGAGCTAACATGGAAATCCATAGAGGTAAGGACATAAGGAATTAAAATCCACAGGTAATCCACAAACAGAGAAACAATACGCAAAAGGTTACATGAAAAAGATTAAATACAAGGTTGAAAAGGTGAATTTAAAATCAATGTGATACACAAACAAAACCCATGCGTAAAAATACATGTCCCCAGCAATGTAAAAGGAAAAGAAAGTTACACAGAGAATAAACCCATGCAAGAACTGTGCAACACAAGAAAATCTGTGGAACAAAGAGAAAATGAAGTTTGTGCAACAAAGGTGTGAAAATTTGTGCAAAAGGCAAGAAATACAATGGCACAAGTGGAATTCCACTCGAAAAGCGACGTGATAAAGGAACATAAAGCATGTGAGAAATTTGCATGACAAAGGAAAATCAAAGAAAGTCTTCATGTGACCCTAGAGTGAATCATGAAATGCTTTGTTTTACTTTTCTCAAAAATAAAAATGCTATTTTTAGCATAGTTTGTTAAGAATGATGCATGTAAAGTTAAAAATAGATGAAATCATGTAAGGGAGGTTGGTTTCATCATCCAAAAGTTCTAATTATAGAACAAAGCATGTAAAAGTGGAGGAAAAGCCATTTTCTATTTTCTGGGAGCACAAATTTTATTTTGGACACAAAATTGTATAAGAATAAAGGATGAAGACTATTTTTAGGAAACATAGATAAATTAGGACATGTACGCCTTTCATGCGCAGGGGCTATTTTTGGAGAAAAATATAGGGTGCGTCATGTTTTTTCTATTTTCATGAAGCTCAAACTTGCATGTCTGAGCTTTTCCTTCTTCCTCTCTCTCAATTTTTCTATAAAAAATCCAGAACACATTGTACAAAATTATCTTTTCCTCTTCATTCATGTTTTTAGAGCAATTCAGTTTTCTAGGTGAGAAAGCAGGGTCATGAGTTATTCTTTGTTTTTATTCCATCTCTTAGAGCAATAAAGGAGATATTTTTACCTTTATACAATATATGTTTAGTGCATATCTTATTTTAAACCACATTTATCTTCGTGATACGTGTTTATCCTTAGATTTAATAGTTTAATCTTCATGCCTTCACATAATTTTGTGTCAATTTTTAGGTCATAGATTGTGTTTAACAAGTTGTATGTAGGATTTTTTTGTTGATCCATTTACTTCCCCTTCTTTATTCTCATCACAACTCAACTCCGAACCCTTCTATGAAACACTTTTACTTTGATATAATCACTTGCAGTTAGTGTATAGTGTGTGTGGCTCCTGTGTTTCATTTGTGTGATTCCAATAAGCCTGAGATCCTCAGAATATTCTAGTGTATCACGATATTTTTTCAGTTTTCTATTCTTTCCTTCTCCCTTTTCCTTGTTGGTTCAGTAGAATAAAGTATTCTTAGAAATAGAAAAATTAGTTTAGGTGTTGCACTAGGGGAACCAACCCTCTTTGGAGACTCACTCCAATATACAGGTCACTCACAACCTAAGAGTGTTTCCATTTTTTCAATTGAAAGGAGAGTTATCACACCATTCTCTAAAGGGTGCATTTCAAAGTGTGTTTCAGGAACTTTCATCCAACATCTAGTGGATCCATAAGTTCAAAGCATATTTTGGTAGTATATCAGGGTACATTTCATGCCAAATATTATAATTAGATCATCTACAAAAGGTATTCCATTTGATTTCATTGAGTTACCTTTGAATTATGCTAAGAGAAGTAGATTTTAAAACTCCAAACCATACCCTAAATATCCTCCCACTCCACAAAAACAAAGTTAATTTCTCAAATTTTAGATACCCAATCTCAATCTAAATATGGCCCTCTCAAGAAATCAATTTTTGGTTTAATGATGGCATCCCAATATTGCTTGCTCAACATGTTGATATCATAGTTTCCTTTCTTAATAGCATCCCATTTTTTATTGGGGAAAATCAGGTTACACGTATAGAACACATTAAAGATGTGGCCAATATATGCTCTATTTATCATATTCCTCAAAAGAATTTTGTAATCAGATTATTAGCATCCTCTGTCAAAGGCAAAGCATTACAGTGGTATAGGGGACTAGCACTAAATTCCATCACTATATAGGTTCAACTGGAAGAAGTTTTTTACAGGAATTTTGAGGAAAAATTGGATCATCTTTCATTAGTAGAACAATTGAACACCATAAAGAGAGCACCAAAAGATTTCATAACTAATTTCAACTATAGATTCCAAAAGTCTTGGGACAAACCTTCACGGTTGGTAAGGCCTGCTCTTCAGTATAATTTTTTGCATTATCTAAGGGCTTTGAATTAAGATATTTTAGTAATGATACAATCAATGGGCAGAAGAACAGTTCTTGACGCTTATGATATGGCAATTGGAGCTGAAAATATTCTTATACAAGCGACGAAAATATCTCTAAGGCCTCCTATGCACATCTTTCTAGAAATTCCTCCTCCCACTTCCTTTCAAATACCTACAATAGATCCAATTCCAACACCTAGTTCTCATCCTTTGAGTCAAATTAGTGCAGCCCAAAACCAATCAAATTATTTACAAGAGATAAAAGACATATTAAATTTTTTTTGGGAATGAGATAGTTGCTCTTAAAATGCATCAAAATTAGAGTTTCAGACCTTACAACCCTCCCAATCAACAAAATAGATCTCTTTTCCAACTTAATTTGTGGGGTCAAAATTAGTTTGCTAATGCCAAACCTATCAAAATAGTCAATCATGATGCTGCTAGCACAAAAAAGGTAATTGTACCAATCCAAAACAATCTGATTCAAGATTATGAGTGGATTTATCCATATAATCAAGCCCATAATCAGAATTCTCACTTTAATAGTATTCATAATCAAGCACTTATGGTGTGAACATACAAGTCATGCTCTCTAGAGACTCACTCCAACATAAAGGTAACCCATCACCTAGGAGTGTTTTCATTTTATCAATTGAAAGGAGAGTTATCACATCATTCTCCAAAGGGTGAATTTCAAAGCGGCAACACTCACCACCCATTTACTAACCTTCATCCACTCACATTTAATTATGTACATCTCACCTACCCATGTGAATCCCCAATGCACTATGGAACTTATTATTTCACCCACATGTGTACCACTCAGGCCTATACAATCCAAATCTATAAAACCATATTCATCTTCATCAATTAATATTTTCTTAAGCACTCTTAACATCCTATACTTGAGTTTTCTAGCTCTCTTTCTTGCATATCCTATGTTTTATAGGTCTTGAATAAGGAAAAGGTGAATTATAAAGGATAGATCTAACTGGCTGCAACACTATTCTAGTGAAAATTTCAACACAAGTAGAAATCAAAATTGTGATTGGCTTGTGATCTCCGATGTGATTCTCGGTGAAATCACAACTGCAATGGTCATGTGATCTGAATCAGGTATACTCGTCCATTTCATTTACTGTTTTGTCATTTTACATCAATAAAATGATATTTTATATCCTTAAAAGTGTTAGGGATTTGACTGAAGTAGGTCACCTAACCACAAAAAACAACTAACATTTTT
The DNA here is from genome assembly GCA_019776745.2 of Taxus chinensis. Taxonomy (NCBI): domain Eukaryota; kingdom Viridiplantae; phylum Streptophyta; class Pinopsida; order Cupressales; family Taxaceae; genus Taxus; species Taxus chinensis. The sequence continues at coordinate 229,659,323 of CM034150.1, forward strand.
CAAGTGTGTTTGTGTACAAGATAAGATTTAGATCTAAAGAGTTTTACCCACTTTATTCAATGAGAAAGAGACCATAATTGTCCCTCTCTTCACGATGGTATCATAAGAGAATTATTTTTGTAGTATCTGATTTGGGGTTTTTCGTAGTAACAAACCCATATTACATGTGATCCAAATCTAAACATATATTTTGGTGACAATGGTGGGACCATTTTTGATATGGGTAACTCTATTTATTTTTTAAATCTAACAATGTATTTTTTAGGGTTTATTTTAGGTTTTTTTTAATTTTTATAACATCTATTATAGATCTAACAAATGGTTCTTTCAAGTTTGTTGAAAATCCAAAAAAATAAAAAAATTAAAAATCAGGTTGCAAGTTAGTCACAACTGTGATTAGGTTATGATTTCTGACATAAAAAATCATAAAATCTTGTTGCATGGTAGTTGTAAATGCGATTTTGTTGTATCTTTGTTTATGAAAAAACTTAAAAATGCACATTTATTTTTCTTAAAGGAAATGAATAGGGAATGAACCACACATTTTATTAAGGTCTAGATAAGGGTAAATACCCATCCACATAAATGTGGGAAGTGCTTGGGCATAATCCCTAAAACTCATTGTGAGGAGTACCCCAGGAACTCCAAAGTAGTTGGCACATTGAGGGAACTGGCCAACAAAATGGGTACCCCCACCTACCTGACTAGTACACTCATGAGGATTAGAGCCAAGGTTATCCTTAGTGATAGCCTCGGTTTGATTGATTGAGTGAAATAAAATCCAACTTGGTTAATAAAAGGGGTAAAGTAAATGTTGATGAAAATAGAAATTTTTCTAGTGTACCATGCTCAGAAAGTCTTTGTATTTAGGGAGAGAACCTTTTATAGGAAGCCAATCATACCAAGCACCTTTATTCCACCTTGAGATAAAAAAATTACTAAATTCATCAAAAAATTCTACTTCACTATTTCTGAGTCACACCTATGACTATTTCTGTTCTTCACAAGATCCTCTTCTCACACTTCCATATCTATTTATTTCATCCATTATGAGTTTTGATATTCCCAGTCTTAGTCACAACTGCAACTGTGCTATGATTTTTCTACCCCACATTTTTTCCCAGATCTCAGTTACAACTATGACTGACCTATAATCCTTCTAACTCATTCATTCTACATTCTTGTTCCAATTCTTGATTTATCCCAGAGCTAGTCGCAATTGAGACTGACCTTGTGATTTTCTGGTCCTACCATCTTGCTGACTTGTTCCACTCATGTTTCAAAGTCCTAGTCATTGTCATTCTCCATGGATTCTATTCATTTCCGTGTCCATGCACACTCTAATTTTCTTCATCATCAGCTTCTTGACTACATTTTAAAGCTTGAGTCCAACATTTGGGGGGACTTCCTCCCACTGACTTATCATTCCATTTGTAATGAGCCTATTCTTCCCATGGTACCATGCCATCCCTATCCAATACATTTCAAATTACCCATTTTTTAAAAAATTGATGGCATCAAGGATCCCCAACATCACTTGCATCTATTCCGCTACCCATGTCACCTTATCCAACATGATGACACTATCCTTCTATGCACTTTCACACTTTAACTCCCTGGTCGGGCACTTGATTGGTATTCATGCCTTCCACAACATAGAATTTATACATTCACACAACTTGTAGGCACATTTTTATCACACTTCTCCATCCATATTGATACCCAAAATAATGCTCATTGACCTTCACATACTTCACCAATCCCATAGCGAGTCCATCATTGACTTTATTGTGTGTTGGCATGTGCTCTTGTTCACTACCTCTAATTTTCCCTCCCACAATCTGAGCTCATTGACCTCTTTTCCAAAATTTGTGTCCCTCACATCTCACACCACTTACAAATTCATCCATTATGCACATTTGATGAGGTCATGCACATGGCACAGCAAATTAAGGATGCCCATCTTGGTTGTCCTCCCTCCTTGCCATATGTTTCCATTCCTCCACAACCTACCACACCATCCTACTCCCATATTCACTATGTCTTCCAATCAGATCCTCCTCACATTTCATCACCTTCCTACACCCACATATTTGCATTCATTACGTCTTCCTAAGGATTTTAGCTTCATCCAACCCCTTGCAAATTCACCCCATTGACTGAGATCACTTTCTTCTATTCTCCAAAATTTACTTGACGTCAATCTCATCACTCTCCCTCCCAAACCACCCCCACCATTGTGGTGTTCCTCCCATGACACACATGCTTACCATCATACTAATGGTCATTCCACTTATTCATGTCCCTAACTCCATAATATCATTCAAGACCTTCTTGATAAGGGGGACATTGTTGTTGAACTCCACCTTCATCTACTAATGCCCATCCAATCACTTCACACAATCCTATTCCCACTTCTTCTCCATGTGTCATGTCTCCATCATCTGATTCCTCACTCCCCAATACATCACAATCATCATGTACACTTAGTGTCTCATCATCTAAATCACAACATTTCACAATCCACTCCTATTACATGATTCCACATTTGACTCAATAGACAATCATGCTCACCTAATCACTCATTATATACATCATCCTCATATCAATCTCCACTATCATGTCCTCATGATATGGATGTGGTCTCATCCCATCCTTTCTGATCATCTTTCTATCACTTATCACCCCATCTATATAGTTATCCATCACCATGTGCTTTTGTCACACCCATCATTTCCCCTCCTATACTTGATTCAATCACATACGCTCCACTTATCACCACAACCAATTATTCACATCTACATTGTATTTCTTCGTCACATATGGTTCCATACCTCACTTTACCTATATTAGAGTTCTTTTCCACAAGCTTCTCAATTCCTTCATCTTCACTCATTTAGGAACCCTTCTTACTTCCGGTACCTCCATTACAACCTATTTCATCTATCACGCTCCTCCAAACTCCTCTTCCATCTATTCTTTTTCATTCATATGCACATATCCTTTCATCTCTTCCTCACAAGTCACCTCAAAGTGCTCCCCTTGCTTCACCTCACTTGGATCCTTCTTTCACATCCACCTTCTTGCCTCCTATCACCACTCATTCAAGAACCATTTTTATTATACACTCCTCCTTTTGAGTTCACATCATCAATCACACCCACACGCCCATTTTTTCTTACACATGGGCCTCACAAGCCTCCTCCACATCCAATTACACTTTCCAATCCTTCCAATTTTCTCCCACATTCTCATATGTTGGACATTCCTTCTTACATACCCCTTCCTATTTCATGTCGTCCTACACTCATCACACTGATTCATTTCAATTTCACACCATTGGCTCTCATGCTTCCTTTATACATTCCTATGTTCTCCACTCCTCATCCACCTAACATCATCACTCATACCATGCTTCATATCACTTCATCTTCTCACATTTTTATTCTCATGTCCTCAACCACCAGACATTCTCGCACATCCACTATACTCACCACATTTCTTACATGCTTCATCCCTACACTCACATTCTTCACCTACCACCATTCTATGGATTCTATTTGGCATTCTTGCTTCAATTATCATCAACATCATCCCCACCACTCCAATCATTTATCTCATATATCACTTTCTTCTATACATCATGTCCCTTCTTCATCTAGTCCCTATGTAGATAGGGGGGACTTTCATGTCTCTTCACTACCACATTTTGCATGCTCCATATATTATGCTTCTCTTCATCCAACTTGGATTCGAAACACGACCTAATTCTCCACATAAATACAAACACAAACACCCACTTTCACATAGCTAAACATATTTCAAAAATCCAAAAAAATTATATATTCCAAAAAATTACAATAAACAATGTTTGCCCATGGATGTTCTTTTTTTATCCATTCATATTTCATTCCAATTCTTCATTCACTTCTACACATTTCATTTATAGTTCATTCACATTCCATGTTTTGGTTTGTTTCACAACTTTTGGTGAACACTTTGATCATCTTGTTGTCATGTTTTTTGAGTCAATAGTATCTACTATAGTTTCTTGAACTTGGTCTCTCCTTACTTGGTGAATTAAGAATGATTGTCCTCTTAGAGATCCACACACGCTTACACACTTAACAACTTGTCTTGAAGACCCCATAGCATTATTTGTTGACGCTTGCCAATGTTGTCTCCACAATGACTTCCACTCCCTCCATCAAGCCACTTGTGGTTCTAAACCCCTTGGAAAACCAAGAAAGCTGAATATCATGTCAAAAAAACTAAAAACAATCAAAATCAAAAAGTAAAAATTAAAAATTATAAAAACTAAAAAGCAAAAGAAATATCAAACACTCTCTCTCAGGGGTATTTCCAGTATCTCTACTGGGGCTATAGATGCCTGGTTGGTAGTAGAGAAATGTTGTGACTAGAATCAAATGTATCTTTGTCTGGGCTATAGATGCCTAGTTGGCAGCAAAGAAATGCACGACTTACAATTACCTTCCATTTCACTACTCACCAATCACCTATTTCACTCACACCTACACATTGGCTTGTGTTTTCACTCACTATCTCATGGGTCTTCACTTCAAGTAGTCAATTAACTCTCATGCACACACACATGATCTCGATGAGTCACAGGGCTAGTATGTCACCTTGTGCAGTTTATACCTTGTTCATGCTCTTGTATTAGCTCACTTGTATCATGTCTCATGTCTTTGGGATCATCAAGCATTCACCAAAACTCTTGTGGCACAACTACATGTTTCTTTTCATCACAATACACATTTCACACTTACATCCACTTGACTCAGACTGGAAGTATTCTAGTGGAACTTCACTTCCTTTTACACATTTTTTTTGCTTTATCTCATCATTATATTTCCTCATAATTTTCACTTTTTATGTCATACATATCCCCACTTTTTTTCACATTTTTACCATTGTTAAACTTTCATCATTTTCTTAATTCATCATCTCTATTTTCACCAAACACCTTAACATTACCCATTCAAAACCACCCGTGCTCCTCAATACTCACCTTATGTCAAATTCCCTGACTCCTCAACTCTCACCCAATGACTCACCCCACTCTAATTTGACCTTCCCCACCCTAATCTCACTTTCAGCTACATTCTCACTCATTGTCTTTCTCACCTCACGACCCTCAACCCTATGTACTCCCCTGAGCTCCCTAGCTCACCACTCACCCTAAACCTCACTCTAATATCACCAACCTAACTACCCAAGCTAACTAACCCTTGACACCCTCTATGACTTGACATCCAACCCCTGGAGATCCCCAACTCACCTTCCACTTCACTCCAGTCTTCTACCTCCTCCTCACTCATGGCACCTGACTAGACCTAGACTACCACCCTTCCCCAAATCCCCCCAACCTACAATCATGCACCGAGTAACTTTCTGGACCTAACTTCCCCTATCACCCCATATTTAACCCCCCCATGACTAGCCCTTGACTCACCATCACCCCCACCACTTGGTCATCTCAATCAACCTCTCTTACTCCACTCTTCCCAACTAACCTCTACTTGCATCGTCTCAAACCTACCTAACTCTAACTTTCCCATCACCAAACCCACTGACCTCACGAGATTCCCCTTAACTCCCATCGACATTTAACCCCCCTCCTTCCACTTGTACGCAACCCCCAACCAACCCAGTCCTTCTGCAACCTCACTAACTTCTTGGCATGAAACTCTGATATCATCTCCCCTCATGACTCTCTCATTCAAGCTCATCTACACTCACCCCTTCTAATCCTCTCCCATTTCTTAGTCAACCCTGAAACTCCCCCACCCCTCTATCCCATTAAGTCTCCCCAAGACCCATTTCTTCTCAACCCTTGACATCCCCTCACTCCACCTCACCCGCTTCACCCCCGATGCTTCATAACTTCAACTTCACCTGAGATCCACATCAACTCTCACTCCTCTGCTACACCACCTTAGCTCATGACATGCCATACTCACAACTTCACTCATCCCCAAACCAGCCACCCTCACCAAATTACCCCTCCCCGACAAGCTTACTTTCCCTTCACGATGTTCTCACTTCCCATCAACCAGATTTTGCTGACCCCCTTCTCCTAACCCCATTCAATCATCACTCAATTCCTCAAGAGTCACACTTGTGATCCTCCCCACACCGTACCTTCCATCTGTCACCATGAATCTACCCCATGCTTCCATGCCATGATTCACCTTCCATCCTATCTCAAGTACATCGAGTCTTAACCCACCAACCCTTCTTGCATCTCAACTCATCCTCATACCCTCTTTCACTCCCACCTCACCAGACCTCACCCAGTTCCATGCGACTCAACTCAACCCCTACTCACCCTCTAGCAACTGAGCCACCATGTTAACTCATTGACCCATCTCATTGATCTCACCATCTAGCCCACTGGTGAGTCCAACTGAAAATTTCCTAATCATCCCTTCAAACCCCCTCCAGCTTGCACATGTCCACCAACTCACCAGCTCACTCGCCAGCTTCTCACCCACTCATCTAATCTTCATTCCAAGATCACCCAACTTCACTCGTAGCCCACCCATCACCCTAGCTTCACCCACCTAACTCACTCATAACTCACCACTTCATCCCATCCACCCACTCATTTCCTCACTCACCTAGCTCATTCGTGTAATCAACTTCCAAATTGCTTCATGTAATTAACTCAACTCTCTTCACCCCATGATCATGACTTCTTAACACTTGACATCACTCTTTATAATATACATAATCATCACATTTTTCACATGCACATGACTGGGGAAACCTTGGCCTCATTTTTACTCATCATTCCTTCACCAAGGATCATTTCTATTCATCTTCAACTGCCACTTTTCATCCCATCATTACGTTGGGGCAACCTATATATTCAAAAATTGTCACTTAAGGGGGGAATCATAAACAACCCTTCTCATCTGATTCTATGACATCAATCAAAAAAATCAATCAATTGAATCTATAGTCTCATCCTCTGAAATAAAACCTATCAGATCCCTTCATAGACTCTGACTGAAGTGGCCCATCGATTGCATTTCTAGGTTTTTGTCTATCTAGTCAACCATCTAAGCCCATGAATGTGGAAACCACCATCATAGGGTTAGATGACCCCCATCTCATCTTCAGTTTTTGTGCTACATCTTGCCTACTGCAACACACAACCTGAAAAGGGGGGAAATTGTAGACACTATAAAATGCACCTTGCGCATAAGGTCCCTTATTTGAAAACACCAAAAACATTATAAAACACAAAAAGACCAAAAAAATCATAAAACCCCACAAAATGGAGCTAAAAGACACCTCACCACTCATTTACTAACCCTCACCCACTCACATTTAATTTTTTGCATCTCACCTACCCATGTGCATCCTCAATGCACTATGGACCCTATCATTACACCCATGTGTGTCCCACTCCCTTGTGCAGTCCAAATCTATAAAATCACCCTCAACCCCTCATTCTAACCCCTAGATCTTAGTACACAAGGACTATACTTGATTTTTCTTACTCTATTACTTACATATCTCGGTTTAATAGGTCTAGAATAAGGAAAGGTGAAGCATAAAGGATAGATCTAACTTGTTAAACACTGTTTTAGTGAAATTTCAACATAGGTAGGAATCGCAACTATGATTGGCTTGTGATCTTCATGTGATTCTATGCAAATCACAACTGTGATTGTCCTGCGATCTAAGTTAGGTATAATTGCCATTTCATTTACTATTTTGTCATTTGACATCAATAAAATGTCTTTTTTATCCTTAAAATGGTTAGGGATCTAACCCAAGGTCCCCTAACCACAAAAAAAAACTAATTTTTTTAAGTGTGGAGGTTTAGATTCAAATCTGAAGAGTTTTACCCACTTTATTCAATGAAAGAAACCATGATTTTCCATCTCTTTCATGATGGCATCATAAGCCCATTTTTAGTAGCACATGGATTTGGGGTTTTCATATTAACTAATATGAAAACTCCAAATCAATGCTACTAAAACAAAATGGTCTTACTCTTCAGATATACAATTGTGGTTTCCTTCATTGAATAATGTGGGTAGTACTCTTCAGATATGAATCTAAACCTACACATAAGCACACTTGAAAAATGTTAGTTATTTTTTGTGGTTAGGGGGACCTACTTCAATTAGATACCTAACTCTTTTAAGGAGATAAAAGACATTTTATTGATTAAAATGACAAAACTATAAACGAATATGACAATTATACCTAAATCCAATTGTAGGTCAATCGCAATTGTGATTCACCGGAAATTACACGGAGATCACAAGATGATCACAGTTGTGATTCTTTCCTATGTTGGAATGTCGCTAGAACAATGTTACAACAAGATAGATCTATCCTTTGTGTTTCGTCTTTCCTTATTCAATACCTGTAAAACAAAGGTATGTGAGAAAGAGAGAAATAAAACTCAAGTATAGCCTTAATGTATAAAGAGTCATGGGTTGGAATAAGGGGGGTGAGGGTGCTTTTAAAGATTTGGAGTGCATAGGGGAGTGGGACACACGTGGGTACAAAATGGGTTCCATAGTGCATTGGGCATGCACATGGGTAGGTGGGGTGGATAGAATTAAATATGAGTGGGTAAGGGTTAGTAAATGAATGGTGAGTTGTCTTCTATCCTCATTTTTGTGGGGTTTTTTATTTTTTATTTTCTTTTTGCGGGTTTATTTGATTTTTATTTGATTTTTATGTTTTATGATGTTTTTTGGTGTTTTTGAATAAGGGGCCTTTTGCGCAAGGTGTAATTTCTAATGTCTACACTAAGAGGACGTCAAGGATTGGTTGTAAATGATTCATATTTTTGTGTAATTGAGTATGGAAAGGAGATAGAGCATCAAGTTGTTTTTATTAACATTAGTACATTCATCATATGAATGCTTATTGTCAAAGGCTTCTATGTATTCTAAGGGTACTTGAGTAGAATTGGATAGAGGATTTTCATTCATAGGTACAGAGGAGGCCATGACTTTAGAATACTTACGAGTAGGGGGGATATTTCAGGATATTGTTGAGAACCAAACTGACCACTATGTGTATTAGGAATGAGAAGTAAAACCTAGGGCCAATAGGGTTTGGAAGTATGACTCAAGACAAATAAGGATAGAATTGATGCACACATCATATAATCCTCGAGTTCACCATATGAGTTAACATAATTGTTAAAATTTAAGAGGGGTAGTAATTGATGGAATATTATCCTAATCATTTAGTTTTTAGAGCTAATCGCAACAATATCAGGATAATTTATGAACAAAGATAAATAACGATAGAGAAGTGAAATAAAGTACTGGCAATGAGAAGGAGAAGAAGACTTAGCTGAAATTTTAGATTGTGTGTCTATCTGGACTGACCTATTGACTGGAAAGGGATGGAAATGTCATGACAAATCTTAGTCTCTAAGAATGTGTCTTGAAAAGCTTCCTAGACCAAATCACATGGAATGGCCCAAAGTATGTGGCTTTTATGGTCCTTTTTGTATACCCTTGTCCACCTATAATTTTAAATCCTAATTTTTTTGGGTCTGTGCATTGCTTCTTAATTTGATCCTATATGTAATTTGGACCTTTGAAATTGTGATATGCTCACTGTGCATCTAATTGAATCTTCAAAACTATGTATGGTGAGAGATTTCTATAAAACAAACATTAGTTGGGTTGCGGGTACCCCTTTACACCACCGACATCGCCATTAATCTAAAGAGGGATCAAACCACATGTCATTCTCACCTATCATGTGATATCTAGAATGCATGTAATCAAATTGATAACCATGACCTTGCAACAATGTAATTGTACTTGAACATTTATCCTAGCTTGACTTGAATTTGATAATGTGTCTTTTGTGATTGTATATCTAAGTGGATAAATTCCCCATAATGAGTATGCAGAGTATATGAAGCTCAAGGGAGTCTTGGAGTATATTTTCTTGTGATTTCTCTCAGTATTTGCTCACTAGGATGTTAAGTGTGAAGTAGATAAAATCCCCTCTCTAATGAGAGATGAATAAATTGCTTATATATGTGTTTTGGATTTAGAAAGCTCGGATAAGGTTGACTAGAAGTGTACCCAAGAATTTCAAATTAAGAAAATTAGTGTTGGAGGGAAAGGGACCAAAGCATCCATGTTGGCACATAACGTATGTACACTATTGCCCTTTCAGGGTGCTATGGTCCCAAATACATGTGCACACGATTTCCAAATTAGGAGTTTAATATGTGAGGGTATGCCCTAATTTTAAGAATTAATATGACAACTATGTGAACAAATAGGTTGTGTGTCGAAGCAAGAATGAATGAGATATAACGAGGGATAGCATTATTGGCCAAATTGTTCAAGTGTGAGCTAATACAAGGGTGTTGTACAAATTATGTCAAGACATGAATTACCACAATGAGTGTTTACATGAAATAGATTGTATCACAAATTTGAAATTATTGTCACCTTGGACACATCTTTATGGAAACAAGGTTCCAACTTGTGTCATATCACATTCCATATATTGTCAACAAACATAAAAAATATAGAGCCAATCTTTGAGGATTAAAATCTTTAGCGTCTTGTATGGACAATTGTTTATCTCTTGAAGAGAAAGACATTTTTGGGCTTCAATCCATTTGTTTTCAATTAACAATTTTTACATGTTGCATAACAAACAAATGTTGAAACTATTAATCATGTCAGCCACCCATCACAATGCTAATAAAAATAGACAAAGTACATCCTTAAAATTTTTTGATGATCAATTATAAGATAAAGTCCTTTTATATAAAGGATAACAAGTTATTGTCACATCTAACTTATGGGTCGATACAGACATTGTTAATGGATCTCAAGGGAAATTTTTTTCCATTGTATTTAGAATAGGGTCAAAGCCTCTAGATTATCCATTATATTTGGTTGTTCACTTTACTATGTTGGTCCACCATGGGATGTAAATAATTTAGCATAAGTCCCAATCATACATATAACACATGGAAATCATAACAAAACTCAATTGAAGATGGCATAGGCCTTAACAATTCATAAATCCTAGGGATTGACATTGTAAATGGATATAATATATAATGAAAACATTGATTCTAAAGGCTTTCGCTTCACAAAAATAACCAGATTTAGTGTTAGAAATGTTAGTGTTTACATGTGAGGATAAACAATGTTTTATATATAATAAGTTATTGTAAAACAACTTATTATAGTGTGAGTGAGATAGTAATGCGTGAGTAGTGAGTTGTTCAACCAACTCACAAATATAAAATATTTGTAATTGTGAATTGATTTTAGGAATAAGAGAAAATAGGTGGTTGAGTGAACTATTGGATTATTAACTCCTTAAATAGTTCTCCCCACTATATATATTTGTACGAGACCATGAACATTATAATGAAGTACTATTGCTTGTTGAAATTTTAAAGACCTACCAAAATCCATAGTTGGTATTAGAGTGGTGTTAAATAATGTCATAGATTCCTAACATAATTCACAGTGGTAAATACACTATAATTTATGGTTTCCTCGTTATACAAGAGAATTAAAAATATCCATAGGAGTTTTAGATTATTTTTGAGCATTTGTTGCTTTGGTTAATATTTTCTAGACCATTGGCTTTATTTGGTGATTTGGTATTCATCGTATTCCTGTTGTAATTACTTGGGTGATAAGGAATATTTGTCAATAAATAAATTATAGGGCCGAACGTGATTCCAACCCAGATGTTGGAAATTATAGTAGAATTGGTTAATGTTTTTTGTACATTCATATTAGCTATTATACGTCGATTTGAGTGTACAAGTTTCAAATTGCTTGACATTGAATATTTCTCAAATTTCCACATTGTAGTAGGCCCATCAATTTAGATCGCCATTTGTCCATGTTGTTTGTGTGTATTCCAATGTTAAAGTTCGTGGTAAAAATTCATTAATGATTTGTGTTCCAAGTTAAGTCTACTATAGTGATAGCATTTATTTTAAAGGTTGTCAATAAGGGAGAGGAGCCATTTGTCATCCATTACCCAATAGTTGTGAGGGTAGTTGTACATTCTGAACTCTGTTTGCTAAAATATTAAAATGCCAAATTTTGAATGAAAAAAATATAATACATGCACATAAAACCTTTCAACTTTGTACAATCTATCATCCATGTCAATAATATAGCACATTGATGCATAATTTTTAAAAGTAAAATGGAGTAAATAAGACTTACATCATTTCATATATTAAGCAGTAAAGGTATTACAAATCGATCTGGCTATGTGTTTGTATCCAATCCAAATAGAAAATTCAAACATATCCATCATATCAATGATATCAATTTTTTAATAATGTTTAAACCCCCTTTAAACACTATACCAAATAGATTGATGGCATATACCAAAGTACTTTCTTGGACAACAACTAATTGGTCTCAAGTATTTGAGACCAAACTCCAAGACAATAGCAATCATTAAGGTTCCATTTTTAAATTATATTAGTCTTTCATAACATATATGCCACATCAAAGACTCGATACAATTTCCCTCCATTTTCCTTGTCATCTACTCTTATAAATGAGGTTCCTACAATAAATAGATCCACGACTTGAACGCTCGAGAGCTTCAAAATGCAATACATTTACTCGATTCAAAAAATTCAAAGAATTGAAAGAGTCAAACATATTCAAAGTAGAAATCAAATCTAGCCATTGGATTATAATATTTAAAATTTTGATCCACACAAATCAATGTCAACCAATCATAAACAAATACTTAGGAATCAAATATCAACTATCACTTCTATCCATCTTATACATTTAGTTCAATTAATGGCTAAGCCAAAATTTTATTCAGTTCTCTACTTGGACAAGTACTACTTTATAAATTATTGCATTGAACCAAAGTTCTTGATTTTTCAATTGCAAACGACTGCATGCAACTCAAATATTCATTATGCATACTACCACATCCAACTTAGTGTTTAAATACATATATGGTGTAAGTATTGCGTACCTATTGTAAATTCATTGTGGTTTTTCACTTTCTCTTGATCTTATTTACTGAAACTTGTGCCAAAGCTTTCATGATTTTATTTATTTTCCCTTATTTAAGTTATAAAATTGCATAATGTTGCTATGACAAATTAATATTTATCTTGCAAATATCTAAATTTGAGTCATTTTCAATAACCAAAAATAAAAGAACACATGATGAGGATCCTTGATACCCAATTCTCTATAGTTCATCTAGAGAATAATGAAAATAGAAAACTGATGGTAATTTTTTCATTAGTTTTTGACTAAAAATATAATTCCATATTCCATGGTTTTGTACAAATATTTTTATCATTTTATTATTGATTACAATGATTTGTTTTGAATTTTTTTATCATATGTTCTATAATATTTTGTACAGAATAGAACAAGTTACCTGACAGTTTAAGAACAAAACAAGACCCCGGATACTTCTAAGACCTTAGTACAATTCCTTCCTCTCATAGCTATGCATTTTCACTTGTCATCTTTGAAGTAAGCATTGGTAAAAACATAGAAATTGACATTGTATGGTTGCATATCTATTATTTGTTTGGTAAGTTTAATAGGTCTAGTTTTTATTGGTATATAATTACATGGGATTGGCACATTTTTTTTAAAATTTACTCGCAGTTTTTATCGTCATCATGAGGAGAAGACAGTTTACCAAAGAGTAAGGCCATAGCTAGTGTCCAAAAATGAGGGGAGTTCATATTTACACCAAGTGAAGCACATGAAGAAGATGTCGACAATACACCAATTCAAGATGCCAACTACACATTTGTTCAAGATGAAAACAATAGACCATCTCTAAAAGTAAACATCCAAGCAACAAGAAGGGGATCTTCAACCAAAAGATTCAAGAAGACTACAGAAACGATTGTAACAAATATGACATGAAAAATTCTTTGAGAGATGTTGAATAAAATGGATATTCTACACGTTTTTTCTGAAAAAAAACATGGGGTATAATAGTCAAGCACTCTTAGTACTTGGTTGATGGGTTTCACTACCACCAATAGGAAGGGGACCAACCAAAAATTCTTACTGATGAACTAAGAGCTCGAGATAGTGATTTAGTGTCATGAAATGGTTGACATGGATCATGGAATATAAATTATACAACTTAAGACATATATGGCACAAAATATGTGAAACCAAGTCCAACCCTTTTTACAGAGGGTTTTCCTAGTAAGACATGGTGGGCTAGTTTTTAAAAAACGACACCTAGAATCAACATTGAGGTACAACTAAAGGCCATGATAAAGATTAGGAAATGTCTCTTAGGCCATCAATTGTTAATTCTTTCTACATTACTATATCCAATGCCTATGAGGCCAACGCATACGGACTAAACAAAATATGGAATTAAGATTAAACTATTACAGGCTGGAAGGTACCGTGGCATGAGAGTGCTTGCTAAAAGGGGTAGCAGAAGTATCTCATAAATCATTCTAAAAGGTAGATAATGGATTACCATATTGTGTTGTGTAAATAATGTCGAAGAAAGCATTTCAGGATTCTATCTATTTAAGGGGAAGAAGCAATTACATAATTACATTGTAAGAAGTGAGTCAGGTGCCTGTATGGCAACTTAAGCTCATGCATGGATGATGGAATACATATTCATGAAATGGCTACATCACTTTGTAACATCTATACCTAGTGGCATGTCTCCAAAAAAATAGGCATTTGTTGATATTTGATGGACGTGGTTGACATGTTTCTTTAGGAACAATTCAAGAGGCAAGGAGCTTGGGAATAGATTTTCTAACATTACCTACACACACCTTTCACAGATTGTAGCCATTAGATTTCAGTGTCTTTTCTCCATTCAAATATTACTTCAAGGAGGAGAGACACAAATGGATAGCTGAGAAGCATGAGATAGATATCAAAAGGGTAGAATTAGCAGAGTTGGGAAGTAAGGCATGTAGAAAGGCTCTTACCCATGAAAACATTAAATCAAGTTTCAAAAGGATGGGCATATGGCTTCTTAATCCAAATGCTTTGGATGAAGACACGTGACCAAGTAAAACCTTTGACACATATTTTCAAGATGAGGTAGGTGGAACAAAAAACATGCTACAGTTATCTATAGTTGATTTGCAGGTTGGAGAAGATGTTGAGATGGTGCCTAACATGCAAGTATGCCAAGAATTAGAATCTCAACAAAATGAGACAAACATAATTGAATGTGTTGATCAACAATCAACATCTTCGACTGTGAGCAATCAATTAGATGAGACACTATCTATGCCCACACAAGTTAGCCCTTCGGAGTGGATGAAAGAAGATGCTTTCAATCTTGGTGTAAACTTGAATTTCAATAATGAAGAAGTCAATCTCTCTCTACCATCCCAACCACCACTACTTAGTGAGTCAGATTTTGTGCACTACTATGTTGATACTCAAGTTGAATAAAATGATGGAACAACATAATTGGAGGCAACATATATTTTAGGGAAAAAATAGAAAATTCTATCAACCAAAATTAACAGGAAACCCAAGGACATAAAACTCTTAGTAAATTCTTAAAACTCCCAATGGAGCAGGTCAAAGGATAGATAAGGTCAAATTATGATGTTGGAATAAGGTTGAGAAGAAAATCTCAAATTATCACTCATGATAAGTACATGGAGCTTTTCATGGATAAAGAGAAAAAGAAGAAGGAAAATGATGAATTAAAGCAAAGAAAGTGGGAACATATTTAAGACAAAAAGGTAGTACGGGTAATTGAAAGAGAAAGAGCGGAGCAAGAAAATATTGAAAAAGAATATAAAAGGAAAACAAAGGAGCATAAAAAAATGATGTAGAGGCAAGAAAGAGAGAAAAAAAAAGAACAAGAAAGGATTCAAAGGGATTAAGACAGAAAGGAGGAGTTTGAGTAGGCAAGAAGAAAGTTGGAAAGCAAAAGGAGACTCAATAGTCCAACTAATCCATTGCCTGAACAACACCCATTGTTAAGGGAGATGATGGCCATACATTGCCCCCAATTGGTGTTTGCACATAAATTTTCACTTGGAGTAAATGCTTCAACAAATTATGATACATTCCTAGCTACAACTATGAGGGATGTCAACGCGCGAAAACAACTAAAAAATTCTAACACCTCCACTTCAAACATGTCTGCAGA
The DNA here is from genome assembly GCA_019776745.2 of Taxus chinensis. Classification (NCBI taxonomy): domain Eukaryota; kingdom Viridiplantae; phylum Streptophyta; class Pinopsida; order Cupressales; family Taxaceae; genus Taxus; species Taxus chinensis. The sequence goes on from CM034150.1 coordinate 229,675,499, forward strand.
TTCACCAGCCACATTCCATGGTTTTTAGAAATGATTTAGCATAATTTTTTTGATTCTTTTAGGGAAGTCTCGAGTATGTGTATATATATTTATATATATTGTAATAGGAATTTTGATTCGAGAAAAACTGAAAAATGGGCCTGATAGATTTATATGCCCAAAACATGCTGTGAATATGACATATCCAAAAATGTATCAAATCTCTATTTTTTTGTAATGGACAAATGATTTGCATATATAATGAAAATTATATATTTGAAATAATGAGATTAAATCCATGAAGAGTTTCTCTCAATTGTCAATTTTATTCCATATAATCCATGTCATTCCAAATATCTCATTTCCCATTCATTTGAATACGAATAAAGACACGACCTATTAAACTATCAAAATATCAGTAACATAATGTATTGGAAGCAAATAAAAACACAGTAGATGAATCTCTATCATTTCCCAGTGACAGTGGAAACCTCACCAAACTTGGGATAGGAAAAATGGATCTGCAATAAAACATGCGTTATGGATTTGTAATAAATAGGAAACTTCTTGCGTCCTATTGAAACATGGCGTTTACTACTTGAAACCGTGTATTTTCTTCTTGAACATGGCCCCTCTACTTGAAACCGCCAACGCAGGAATCGTAGAGAGTTTGTGGAGACGCGTAGGTTCCTTGTTCAATAAACAAAAAGTAACAGAGAGGAAAATTGACGTTGGTAATAGAGGAACAAATACCCAGGTGAGGATTGGTTCCACAAAGGCGGTGAACAATGCAACGTATGCGTGTGTTCACAATAATTGATGGAGTAATGCAAATTGACATGTGTGGTGGGATGAGAGTTAATACAGTATTAACTTTGCATGCAATGGATTCAATGCAAGCCACTTATAGTGTACTTCGCTAAGCTACATTACACTTGTCGCCTTTGCAAAATAATGTGCAAGTGGTTATTGAATACGTTCTTGCATATCAATGAAAATCATAAAAATATTCAATGGGTGGGGTGAATGCATGTTAATATTAATCCACCTATAAAGAATGCACTTACGTAAACACTTTCGATTAGGATTTATATGATCCACAAGTATGTCTTTTAAATTTAGATTGAATATTTTCAAGTAGACAAGAGGGAGACAGATATTTTAACACTATTCTTGTATTAACATGTGGTATAACAACCATTATTATACCCCGATAAGTTTTGGTGCACAACGAATGGCTCCCATCCCTTAGTATTGCAAGTTGACATAAAGGTTAATTTAAAAGTCTTTAGTGTTTCCGGTTCATTGTTGTTTAATCCAAATAAAATAATATCTAAGATTATTTTTAGTGTCATTGTCAATATAGTTAGTATAACGTCAATAGTCGCTATTAGATTAAGTTTTCTTCAAAATAGTATATATCTTGAAAGCGTGTTGTCATTTTATAAAGTGTCAAAAATAATGATTGTATTTTAATCGGATACATTTTTAGTGTAACTTGAAATTCAATTTTTGGGGGTGCTTTCTCCTAAAAATATAATTGAGTCTCAATTCCAAATTTTCTAAGTAACGACATGTTGGAGGATGGAGATAACAAAGGAAAGAGGTAAAAAAATGACCTCTCGTCAGCCACTAGCGATGGGGTCACAAAGAGAAATTTGGTAGCATGGTTTTCAATGTCTTTGCAGTGTGTTCATGTTTTCATGTTTTTTGTTGTGTCATATTCAATAAACCTCTTTTGTAACATAGAAAGAAGCATATTCCAAAGAATTTGGCTCTTTGGGGGGCAGGGGAAGATTTTGAGGTAAACTCAATATGGATTGTTGTCCAAATAGTTATGAGCTATAGGGATTTATAGGATTTAGAATTCAAAACTCGGAAATCTCAAGGAATTTGGCTCATGGGAGCTCTAGGAATCTAGGGGAGATTCAAAATTCGGGGCCCGAGAACCTCAATGGAATTTGGCTTGTAACTACACCTTTCCAAGGGTAAAGACACAACTTGATGGAGTTGTTCCTAGTCTAAGCACTATTTTCAAAGAGCAACATTTATATGATATATTACTCTTCTCTCATGTTCTTACTAGGGGTGTTAGAAATGTTACTTTTTACATGCGAGAATAACTAATATTTTGTAAATAATAAGTTGTTGAACAACTTATTATAGTGTGCGTGAGATATTAATATGTGAGTGTTTCGTTGTTCAACCAACTCACAAATATAAGATGTGTATTTGTGAACTGGTTTTAGGAATAAGGGAAAATAGGTGGTTGAGTGATTTGTGGGATATTAACTCCTTAATAATAGGATTTATCCCCACCATATATATATATATTTGCATGAGACTATGAATATTATAATGAAGAATTATTGATGGTTAAAATTGTGCAGATCTACCAAAATCCTTAACTAGGTCTCTAAAAGACCCTTGTGTTTCCCCTCCATTTTCATTTCAATGTTATGCAAGGATGAAGGATAGTTTATATATCGAGATTAGAAAGCAAGAAAAGGAACAACTTAATTCAAAATCACTAATACATACCATTATGTCTACCATTTGAGGCATTTTCTATTCATAACCTCACTGCTTCTTCATGTCAAAATGCACAAATTATATTTTTTCTTGTCAAGCATCACAATTTATGTTTTTTAATTTTATATTTACAAATTCACACACACACACGCACACACACATACACACACACACACACACACACACACACACACACACACACACACACACACACACACACACACACACACACACACACACACACACACACACACACACACACACACACACACACACACACACACACACACACACACACACACACACACACATATTTGTGTTCAATGTATACCTAGGAACATATATGCAAATGCCTTACGTCATAAGCAAATTATATTTCAAATGCATTCCATTTCTTTCTTATTTACTTCTCTCATAAAACACATGATAAAAACATTTCTACTTTATACATTAGTGTTTATGAACTCTCTCTCTCTCATACCCTATCAACATGTCCATTACATTTGGTTGCCATTTTTAGTTACATAAAATCATATGAATTTACTTAAATATATTTAAAGTTGATCATAATTACACCAGAGGTGTCTACCTTTAAGGATTCCCTTGCTGTAAAACATCAAATTCCGGCAGCCACTTGCTGGCAGCCACTTTCCCGGTGACGCAATACCAGTAATATTGTTTCACATAAATTTTTTTGGTGAATACTCATTATGGTAAGTGACAAGTGACCGACCAACACACATTCTGCTATTTACCTGCGATGTGCCCCACTAAACATGGGGAATTACAAATATTTACCACGAAACACCCACATTTAATGATATTATAATATTTCCTCCTAGTTCCCAAATATCAGTTTTGACACGCGATAAATATCTATCATTTTAAATGCATGTAATCGCCCTCATTTTTGGTAAGCTTTGTATTTGCCTGCCTACAATTGACCCGATCCGCTCCTTTAAAATCCCCAAATCCAATAGAGCAGAAAATATTTTTCTGTAAACCTATAGAGAAAATTCTTCTTCAAACCCTAAAACCAAGGGCTTTTATCGAATATTTTTTTGAGGTTATCCATGGAGAAATCTGAGGTGAAAGTAGAAGAGACAGAGACAAATTAATCTGAGGTTGATGAATTACATCGACGGTCATGAAACTTGAAGGCGGTGTTCCACGTGAGTTCGAATTCCATGGTGGCCTATTTACTGATGGATGCATCCATCGTATCTGCAAATCTAATCACTCTAATGAGTCCAACTAGAGACTATGCTTCTAGAGTGAACACATAATGAGTATTTCGATCTCAGATTTTGATAATTCCCAGTGAAGCCATGGAAACGAAAAAAAGACTACGGGTTCGAACCCCAGGAGATTTTTTCTCTGAAAGTTTCGTGTATCGGTCAGGTGAAGAAGAAAAAACAGGCTTGCATGGAGAGGCATAGACGATGGAAATATCAGGATCGAGATCCTCAACAAATCAGGAAATAATGTTTGCAAGAGGGTGTATACGAACTTTATATATGATTTTTTAAAGGCAATAAGGATGTCATCAAAAGAAACACAATTTTTTTTGGGAAGTGAATAGACCAAGAACAACATGAAAGAGAAAAACGACGTTGTTGGCATCTATGAGGAGGGATGGTGGCAATGGCCTGAATAGACATGGACTATTGTTTAGAGGGATCCATAACTTTAGTTTATTGGAACTTCCATATGAATACAATGCACTAGAACCGATTATTAGTGGTGAGATCATGAGCTTGCATCACCAAAAACACCATCAGAAATATGTTAAACAAGGTGTTGGAGTAGCTTCAAGAGGCTTCTACTAACAAAAATGTTGAATCTAGCTTGAATCGCTTTCTTTGTCTATATATTAATTCTCTACTTGAGGAGTATTGATATTGCCTCCAAAAGAATGAATTGTAGAGTTGAAATTGAAGACTTTATTTCTTGAAATCGAGCATCAATCTCAAACTATTCCGTCCTTTTGACATATGAATCACGCAAGTAAATTTTTGTATGGTGGACTTTGTATGGAATTTGATTGATAGCATAGTCCATTAATGGCAATGGTGTCATCACCAATCAATGCGACTTCCACAACAATTCATTCCTCTCCTGATCCAAATACATCTTCCTCCCTAGAAACAAACAATACCAAAGTTTTTTTGTTGTATGCAAGCTTCAACCATGATTTTGGTTGTTTTTGTAGTCAACACAGAGTAGGGTTTCCATATTTTCAACTGCGATCCATTTAGGGAAACATTCCAACAAGATTCAATTATGGTGGCACTATCAAATCCTCTATATCAACTAATAATCATGGAAAAGAGTTCAACAAGATATCTAATTTCCCTAAAGTGAAACTCTTTCCATTAAAATGAAATCTTGTTTCAAGTCTGCTGAAACCTAAAGATTAGTCTAAAACAAATCCAAATTTACTTTGAAATCCGCAAAGAAAGTGGTAGATCAAAAAATTACCTCAACCCGTGCTCAAAAGGAGGTAATGTGTGTTTTTTTAAAGTAAGGTGTAAGGGTGTGGTTCAATAGTTAAATATGAGGTGTAATTCTTATTGACATATTATGTTTGGTGAGAGGTCTAATGTTATTGCGAATTTATTTGTAGTCGCATTAGGATTATGATATACTAAATTATCAGAGAGACTAATATAATGACAGTTCTTTATATGAGTGTCATCGAAATATTAAATTATTTTAAAGAGAAAAAATATAATCATCAAATTACAGCAGGTCATCCCGTTTAACTGAATTGGAGTTACATCTAATGGTTGTCCTAAAGCTCCTCTAAGATAAGCAACATGACCAAGGAGCTCAACCTTTCATACCAATGACTCACTAAAGTCCTGGAGTAATAACATTTTATCATGCCATTAAAGTATGTACAATTATCATCCTTGATTTTGCATCATTGCACGCTAATAAAAACAAAAGAAGCTTACATGGTACATGTATTTTCCAGAGTTTTTTACTACATGGAAGAGTTTGATAATATCCTTGCAAGTTCCTTTTGTATGCATCTAAATTTACACTAGCATAGATATCTTAAATACATCTATCTAAAAGACACCATGAAGTATCAATCTTGAGGTGCCTATCTAACATAGAAAAACTTATTAGATGCTGAGGAAAGAGAAATTCCTAACCTTGAGAAGATGAAATAGTTTGCTGCTGGTCGTGTGTCTGACGCGCTTGCAAATGTGTACAGGGAATCATAAAAATTGGCAGAGATATGTGGCGAAACGAATGATGTAAAAGTGTCGCCATTGGTATTTTATATCCCATCAAAGTCTGAAGTTAATTTGTGGAAACAACGCTCTGTGGTGCCTCCCGTGGCTTTGAATTTGTAGAGCTCCCATGGGTTGCAGGCCAAGCTTCCTATGACTAGATAAGCATGGCTCTATTCTGTTGTAAGAAATTATGTGTACAATCATTAAATTAATGAAAATTCATAAGTTGAGATTTGTTGAATCAATGTTTTTTGAGAGAAATGTTTCCGCAAATTTGTTCTTTTCTTTTTTTCCAACAGAAAGATTCAGTCTTTTAATATTAGAGAAAATGTCGTGTTATATTTAATTATTTTGGGTGTGAGTGCAAGGTTGTCGTGTTAATACTTTCTAGGCATCTTCTTTGGAATGGGCTTTGCTAGAAACCGTCTATTTCCGGGTGGCTCTTCAAAAAAACCTAATTCCACTTTTCCGTTCCGGGTGTAGTTAATGTTTTGGTTACGTATAAACAATAATTACATCATCGATTTCATAAAATATTTTGGTGTTTTTCAGTGACATTTTCTTTCAGTGGCCTTCTTTTACAGGCAGTAGTGTGGCACTAAAAAAAAGCACCTAACCTTCACCGTCTCCCTACATTCCAATTTCCACATCATGATATTTAATGGAACTCCGCTTTAGTCTCCATTCCCTAGGGTTTCTCTTTTTGATAAAGAAAATGTAATCACCGCAAATTTTTTGTTTTACCTTTGCAACTACATTGCTCCCATCTCAGCTTTTACATTGTTTTTATTATAAGTCTGGTTGAATAAGTTTGTAATCGGTATGAAGTCATAGAGAAAATTAGTGTCATTTCCAAGGGAAAATTAGTGACCTTTCAAAGGATATCTTTATCAACGCCGATATGGCCGATAATGACACGAGTTTTACATTTTCAACAAATATTCTAAGTACACTTATCAACATGTATGGAAAATGTAGAAGTGTATTGTTTCTTCACTTTTTTATTATTTTCATGAGCCCGTGGTGTACAATGTCGGTGAGCTGAATTCTACCTACTCACTCACATGCCGAGATCTAGAAGTTTATGGGCATCCTCTCTAAACCGCACAATATTTGATACTATACGATTAGGTTATTTTCATTTCAATATTTTTAACCGCAGTAAACATTGTATAAAAGATAGTCTAACGGTTTCACATGATAGTGACACAAATGGCTCAAATAGGAGCAGGTCATATCCACATTATTTAATGTTAGTGCTCTTCTATTTAATCACCTTGCTCTCAACCCACTTAAAAAAGAGTAATGATGTTATTGTTATTATTATTTTTAAATCAAGATTTTTGAAAGTTGCATGCTTTACACTCACATTTTAGCAAAAAAGATATGTTGAATAGATTTATTTAGTGAAAAAAATATTTTCAAAGATAAGACTATGTAGATTGAACTTATCCCTCAAATAGTTAGAACACGGAATTTTGTTGGTAGATAGATGATGACAATTTTCAATTATTACTCCACATTTTTTTCAATTGAAATTTGGTTCAACACAAGCTTCAACCCATAGGATCCATACAATGTTATTAATCAACGTGCCCCAGAGTGGGATATTCATATGTTTCTTGTAGGGGCATTTGGCAGTGATAGTAAAAACAAACTAAAAACTAAATAGTGTTTCACCAAATGCAACAAACGGATATTCAACCCAATTATCTCACCTTCTCCAGCATACTCATAAGTCATAGCGAAATAAGAGCTTACCAACATTGTGTGGACATCCATCGAGTCATAATAGGAAGTATTTTTTGTCGAATGTTGTAGTTGAAACAATTTAAGATAACACATATTACACTGCAAATTACAACTCTAACAACTTTAACATTCTTATCCTCTCCAATGTAATTTGCAACTCATATGCAATTGTTAGTTTATTAGATTGTAGAAATAACATGTAAGATGGAAGTTGCACTATGCACATATTGAAAACATTATGGAAAACTTTTTGTTAGAAATATGGATGTGAGAGATATAAGCAGCTAAGATTAAGGTGAAGTTAACTATTATATAAAGAGCAATTTTTATTCTAGTTATATAATTATTGTTCTAAATATTAATTTAGTGTTTTTTTTAAGATTAAGTAAGGGTAAGGGTTTTAAAAGGACCCCATAAATTTATACAAATTCAAATAGATATATCTATATAAATTATAACTAAAAAAGATAATAATAAGGACTAAAACCATCATAGACTTGTCATATAATTAGTAACACGTCAACCGACTAATAGTGGCTAGGAAACAAACAACTTGCCAAGAGTACCTAAATTAGTGAATAATTGTATTATCTACCCTTCTTTTTTCCTTTTCTTTTCTTGACTTCAATCCATCCCATCGAATTCACAAGAGTTAGTTGAAAATCACGATTCTGAACTTTTTAACTCATGTGTTCTTTTCAACCCTTACAAAATTTATTTTCAGTTAATTCCATTTTGATTTCTTCTATTGTAATCTCTAGACGCATTTGTTTTCCTTTTTCTTCATTGTTATCTTTCTCATCTTTTGAATATGAAAGATCTAAATTATGTTCATTTTCTTATTTCAGAGCCACATATGGCTGCCTTCTAGATATGTACTCCTAGTTCCTAAGTTTAGCTTTTTGACAAATTTATATTTATTAGAACCATTAGAAATAGACAACCACTTAATTTAACATTACATTTCTACTCTTATTATTTCTAAACGTTACATGTCAACATGCTCACCAAATTTGAATTTAAAAATAACCTTTAAAGAGAAGTATTGTGGGTCAATTATGATAAGCAATACCAATTATTCTCTAGCTAGCTATTACGAAGCACTTTTAAAACACATTACAAAATTATTATTGTTATGCAATTTATTATTTTTTCACATATTTATTTCACACCCAAAGGCCCAAAAAGTCAATTACATTCCATTGAACATAGGACTCCAAATCCATTTTGTTTTTATTAATACTCTAGCGCAAAAAAGAATCGAATGTTGCAAGTTCATAAGTGTCACAACATAAGATCTAAGAATAAGGAAGCGAAAGGGAAAATGAGGTGAACAAAAAAAAAAAAAAAATCAGATTTTAATTTTATACACTATTTCTAGATCATAAAGTTCAATTCACACATCATCAAGAACAAATTATATAGTCTAGATAATTGTTTTTCATCAAATTTAAATTTGTGGGTTGTAATTGTTTTGGCTCTAGTTGCACGTTTCCAAGTTCATATCTATTTGACATACCCCCTGTAACCTTGTACACACATACATGTAGTTTCTACCCCTCTAAATATATTATACAACAAATACACAAGATTTATAATGCAATATTTGAAGGTAGAAAACATGAAGTAAAAAAATAGGCGAACAAAACTTAAAAATGATATTTCAGTTTTATACTCTATTTAAATATTAGTTTAAACACGATTATGAATGAAATATGTGTTCCACACAAATATCTCTAATCAAAATCAAGATTTCTAAGTCAGGATCATCTTAACTCCAATTATAAATTTCCAAATTTAAATTTCTACTACATTATACATAACATTTGTATCCCTCTAAATTTATCATATTTACGCTGAAAGGCATTCTTCAGCTGGGTTGAGGCTCGGGGGCTCCTGACACATGCAGAAGCATCGACGACAAGGATGAGGGTACAGAGATGACGTTGAATACGGAACAATTGCATCCATTGACTTTTGGAAAACCCTTTTTGCAGGTTGCTTGGCGCAGAGGTCTTGATTTGTGTGATTTGAGTAGCTTCTACGGACAGAACTAGATCACTCAGTCAGTAGATATCTCTGATGGCACATTTTGATGAGATACATACAACTAGTAGAACTGTTGGGCAGTGAACGGTAAGGGCGACCCTGTAGCATTTTGTGTTCCGTGCTTGGAACCGATTCTTCTTACCAGTGTAAGGTGTAGTCAGCTCAACGGAATTACTTGCCAAGTCAGGTCAGTTCACTATTAATGTCGCACAACCAAAAATGATCTTGTAAATTTGGGGATTAGTTTACCACTATGCTCTTAGCTGATGTTTTATAGACCCATATCTCAACAATCACACCCGATTGTTTGATTATCATCACAACGGGGGAATTCGAACCCGTGCCGCATTGATGGTTGGGGAATATGAAAATAGTAAGAAGCTGGGTTTATGGCAGTCGCTTATTCCCCCGATAAGTAAATTTTAGGACATCTTGTCTCAACTTGACTGTGAATCCATGATTGATCTCCCTCAAGTGGCGGTGGTGGGAAGTCAGAGAAGCGGGATATCCAGTGTGTTGGAAGCCCTAGTTGGTCGTGATTTTCTTCCCAGGGGTTTGGATAAGTGTCAAAATTTATTGGTAAAAAACACTTTCACATGTCTACAGTAGAATAGGATACAAAGATTCCTAAAATCTAAATTGCTACATGTTTCGGCTGTGGAAGCTTAAAAATTTCAGTTTGCGGTTGAAATTTTAGTGTTCTTTTCATTTTTTATTCTGATTTGGAGGGGGAAACTATTCAACAACTCCTTTTTTTGAAAGGGCTCGTGGAAATAAGTGTAGTAAGGAAGAGGAAGAATCTGTACATAGGAATCAAGAAGTGGCCATGGAGTAAATGGGCTGCAGAGATCAGACATCTAAGATAGGGCATTAGGGTTTGGCTCAGAATTTTTAGTATATTGGGAGGATGCATCCAGGGCGTATGATGCAGTGGATAAGAAGATTAGAGGTAAGAAAGCCAAGCTCAACTTTCCTGATGAATTTTGTCCCGGAAAAAGCAAGAAACAGTTGGGGAAGAATGATTACCAGAAGAAATTGAAGACTTGAACCTTGACCCTGATTTTTGGCTCGAGGGTTTTGATGCAAAAAAATCGGCAAAACTATCTTTGAATTATATCAAAAAAGGAAATAGCTTTAGGTTGTCATTGTAGGAAAGGTCTTATGAAGATATGGAGTTTGGGGATTTAGAGTTTCTAAATCGTAGTCAAATTGGCAGGTCAGTCTGCCAATCAGAGTAATCTCAGCCAAAATCTCTGGAGAAAACCTGCTTATGCGAGATCTGTAGTGGTTACAACAATCCACAGGTGAGAAACTTCATGCCTTCTACTTTTGATAACACTGTAAGTTTCCAACCCTTGAAATCCGTTTCTCCCCATGGTGGGGCTTATTATGAATCCGATAGATTCAATATGTCATATGATGGCGTTTATTTTGAAGTCATTTAATCTTCTCCTCCACCTCAAGGAGGTCCATATTTTTATTTTGAAAGCAGTAACTCAATTGACGGGAAAATAATTTCTATGTAAAAATCCCAGAAATTTCTTGTATCATGTGAAGTGAATGGGCCCGACTATGTGGACATGCAAACTCCGCCATTGTGTGGAATTCCCGAGAAGAAGTTTGTTGGTATTCCTTATGAAAGCAATGGTGGAATATGTGATCCTTACAAAAAAGAGGTGAGTGAAAATCTTGAGTTTTCAGAAGAATTGTGTGCTCTGGAGTCATATCTGCAGTCGTGCCTAAGTCCTAAAGAGGAAGATTTTATGGTTCAGACAAAGGGCGATATGGGTCTTAAGTATTGAATGTTCCCTGTAGCCATGAAGCTTTGGCAATCTTCCTACTTCTGGTTCTGTTTATGAAGGCAATCTTCTTGCCTTCATGGGCTGTTTTAAACTTGAATTGAAATTACTCTAATATTCAACTAGTTTAGTAGATCTTAAATTTTAAACATGTGGGACTAAAGAAAGAACACGTCTCTAATGTTTTGTTATGTGCATGCTTGTTTTAGAAGCTCCTTCAAGGTCTGGAAACTTAAGTATTGCTCATTATATGCTGCAAGTGACTCTCGGACACTAAAAAATTGGGGCTTGCAGATTATTTATCTGGTTAAGATGAAATTCTTTAAGATTTTCTTTAGCCTTATTATATCTTTTCTTTTCTCCCTATAAAAAACATTTTTTAACTAGATGAAAGTGATCATGCATATGGCAAAAGGAATTGAGGAACCAATCAGATGGCAAGAGCTCTAGGTAATAAGGTGTAGAGAAATCCTAGCCATCTGAAGAGAGCGAAACAATTTGGCCATCCGAAAAGATCCTTCTTCAAGTTGCATGATATTTTGAGGATTTAGAGATCAGTTTTAAATTCATATACATATATATGGCAGATATAAGAGGAAAATTTTTATTCTCGCTTTATAAAATGGATAATTTTTTCTCATTTTTTTTCCATATGATTACTCCTTTTTTTGGTCACATTTTCTAGATTCTACTGCATGAATAGCCTTTTTCCTCAAGTTTTAGAATGTTTCCTGCATCGACGAAGTTGTTTCTATTTATGAAAGCAATCTTTATTCTTGCCTTGGAAGTCTGTTGAAAATTCAAATTGATTTTGGCGATTTTCCCACTGCTGGTTTTGTTTATGAAGGCAGTCTTTGTTCTCGCCTCGATGAACTGTTGTAAATTTCTATTGAATAATCAGACTGAATGTACGAGGTTTGGAAGTTGAAAATTAGTGTAGAATTCCACAAATTTAGTAGATCTTAACTTTTAAACCTGTCAGATTGAAGAAAGAACACCTCTCTAATGTTTTGGTATGTGCATGCCTATTTTAGAAGCTCCTTCAAGGTCTGAAAACTTAATTATTATTCATTATATGTTGCATGTGACTTTCAAACACTATAAAAAATTGGGGCTTGCAGATTATTTATCTGGTTAAGATGAAATTCTTTAAGGTTTTCTTAAGCCTCATTATATCTTTTCTATTCTCCCTATACAAAACATTTTCTAACTAGATGAAAGTGATCATGCATATGACAAAAGGAAGTGAGGAACCAATCAGATGGCAAGAGCTTTAAGGTGCAGAACAATCCTGGCCATCTATAGAGAGTGAAACAATTAGGCCATCCAAAGAGATCCTTCTTCAAGTTGCATGGTATTTTGAAGATTTAGAGATCAGTTTTAAATTCATATACATATATATATATATGGAAAATATAAGAGGAAAATTTGTATTCTTACTTTATAAAATGGATAATTTTTTCTCATTTTTCTACATATGATTGCTCTTTTTTTGGTCACATTTTTTAGATTCTACTGCATGAATAGCCTTTTCCCCCAAGTTTTAGAATGTTTCCTGCATCGATTGAGTTGTTTCTGTTTATGAAAGCAATCTTTATTCTTTCCTTGGAGGTCTGTTGAAAATTCAAATTGATTTTGGCAATCTAGCCATTGTTGGTTTTGTTTATGAAGGCAGTCTTGGTTCTTGCCTTGATGCGTTGTTGTAAATTTGTATTGAATAATCAAAATACTTGTATGAGGTTTGGTAGTTGCAAATTAGTATAATTTTCCACTAATTTAGTAGATCTTAACTTTTAAACCTGTCAGACTGAAGAAATAACACCTCTCTAATGTTTTGTTATGTGCATGCCTATTTTAGAAGCTCCTTCAACGTCTGAAAACTTACGTCTTGTTCATTATATGTTGCATGTGACTCTCAGACACTATAAAAGACTTGGGCTTGCAGATTATTTATCTGGTTAAGATGAAATTCTTCATAATTTTCTTATGCCTTGTTATATCTTTTCTAATCTCCCTATATAAAACATTTTTTAACTAGATGAAAGTGATCATACATCTGGCAAAGGGAAGTAAGGAAACAATCAAATGGCAAGATTTCTAGGTAAATAAGGTGCAGAGCAACCCTGACCATATGAAGAGAGCGAAACAATCTTGACCATATGAAGAGAGCGAAACAATCTTGGCCATCTGAAGTGATCCTTCTTCAAGTTGCATGGTATTTTGAGGATTTAGAGATAGGTTTTAAATTCATATATATATGGCAGATGTAAGAGAAAAAGTTATATTCTTGCTTTATGAAAAGAATCTTTTTTTCTCATTTTTCTTCATATGATTGCTCCTTTTTTTGGTCACATTTTCTAGATTCTACTGCATGAATAACCTTTTCTCTCAAGTTTCTGAATGGTTCGAGCATCCATGGAGTTGTTTCTATTTATGATTTAAGCAGTCTTTATTCTTACCTTGGTGGTCTGTTGAAACTTTGACTTGAATATGGAGGTTGTTTGTTACTGCAAAAGGCGTTTCTTAAAATGGGAAAGGCAACCTAGTCTCTGAAGGTGACAAGTAAATCAACAGTCCACAATTTCAGGTATTTCAATGTCCTCCGTGGATCCACCACTAGCCGTCAATTTGCATACATTGTTGCATGTTTGTGGATGTCGTGGAGAAGCCCTCAACCAGGTAATCCGCGCAGGTTTTCGTGCAGGGGTTAAATTTGACCCCCGAATAAAATGGACTATTATAATTTCAGAGTCTTTTTTTTTAATATTTCAGAGCCTTGTTTTCTCTTATATTTTAATTTGTAATAAAAAATTGAAACAAATTTGCTTGAAAATAAATTGATATGTGAAGTTTGAACCGACGACAAAACCATGCGAGTGAAAAAGGAATATTTGTTTTTTGAGGGGAGACTCATATTTTACTACCCTTTGTATTTCAGAATTTTATTGAAAACATTTTGAGTCAACTTGTTGTTCACCCCCTCCACATTCGCTGCAACATTTCCTTCCGTACTTCTCGTGAAAATGGGTGTTGAAACAATGATTAAAAGTAAAAATGAAAATGCAAGGCATATTAAAATAAGTGGCGTTGTGTCAACGTGTTGTGTAATAGTTTTCTGCTATCGTGGACACTCTACAGGGTCTTTGTTAAATATTGTAATTACATTTTAACATATGTATGGTGATCAATTTATTTAATAAATAGGTAGTTAAGAAAAATAAAGTGATATAATGTCAAAAACATATCACTATATTATTAAATTCACGAGGAACTATTGAGTCTTGACTAAGGCTAACATTATCACCACCTGCAAGTTGTAAATTACGTCGAGAGGCATTTGCACATGTAGAAACTTGCCCCTCCTTGACTATGTCAGACTGCACATTAAAAATTGGACAGTAGATTTTCAAGACTGCATCAAGGTGCTTTGATGAATTTGAGCCATAGATTTTTCTGGGCCTGACGATTTATTTCTTTAAGGCTTGCAAAAATTACAGTTTTGTTTTGGTGGTAAGGTCGGGGTGATGTTTTTATGGTACAGTGAGCAAATTTGGCCTCTCCTATTGAGGCATTTGCTAGAGACGAGCTTATGTGTTCCCTACAAAGTCCATTGCAAGTCCAACAAGAACGAACACAAAATGCATTGTCTTGATTGGAAAAATTCAAAGGCAAACCCAATCCCTTTTTAAGAAAATTATCCCCAGTTAAAATCTTCGAATGCATGGAAAGTTCAATAAACACTTAAATTTCTTGATCTTTGCATCAGATTTAATGAAGTCAAAAGCATTTGTTAGCAATTTACTAGTAGTAAATACAAATTGTAGAAAATGCATTATCTTTCCCAAAAAAATCGTTAACAATGAGGTTTTCAGAGTTTGCTAAAGTAAATTTTGGGGGGAAAACTATGACAAATGTGTAATTAACAGTTCAAGTCACACTTCATCAGGATAAATTAGGAACTCATAGAGAAGATATTTAGGTCTTTTCCAAAAAAAGCCAACACCTTCATACTATATTAGTTTTCATGTGTTCATTTTGTTGACATGGTTCCTAATTCATTTTATCCTAATTTTTTAAATTCATAGTCTCTAGAGACAAAAATGATATTGTCAAAAAATAAGTGTTTGTAGTAGTGATTATTGTAAGACACACCTTCTTATGGGGAATTCAACTATTCTCACAGTTACATAGGGCTCAACTTAAAATGGAGAATGCATCGTCAAACCCAGTACACTGGTTCACTTAACAACCATACCTAATAGTCTATTAATTACTCTTATCACCTATGTTGACAATGAGGTGATTTTGTTAGGTCCCAGCCTTGTCATTATGACATCTACTTTGAGTACGATATAACCTGTTCTTTTATTTTACTTCGTCTTGATCGCTTAAAAACACTTGGTTCAAGAGATTTGGGTACATCTTCGTATACTTTACATTGCCTCCCCACCAATTAGATTCCACACAACAATATTTGGTATGCCAAGTGATTTTTAGAACTTAGGACTTTTGCTTAATTTATGTACTATTTAATTTTTCATTTTGGTGCAATGAGAAATATTTTTTTCTTATTCTTTTCTTTTTCGTGGTGAAAAAAAAAGGTTTCAACCCAATTATAATTTATTGGTTTGTGGAAAATTAAGGGATTGTATCTAGGACTTTTGTTATTTTAGAATCCCACACTTGGATAATGTAAATAAAGGTTATGAAGATCCGTTGAAGATAGATTCAAACATATCTACAACTAAAACACTAATTATTGTTATCCTCTTTTTTTTTTTTTTAGTTTGGTTCTCTTATTTTGTCTGATCCAATATCAGGAAATTGTAAGACTAGTCATGTAATTTGTTTTTTGGTGGGTAGATGTAGATAGAAAGATTGGATACATAAAAACAAATCATGTACTCAAGAAAGTGAAAGGAACATGCAAGCAAGTGGAAATATGGCCTTGCATGCCCTACAATACAGTTATGAATCCTGTTATGAGTGTGAAAAAGTATGATGTCACAAACTGAACTACGAATTAAATCTTCACCAAATTTATCACTTATTAGTTATTTTAAAAGCTTTCGATCAAAAGCACTAACGCCTTCACAAGGTTGGATTTTGATCAAGACTTTCTTTCCCTTGCTCGTAGTAATTTTTGTCACTTAAACTCTTAACTCTCTTGTGTAAGTACACATGATTACACATTGAATGCCATGTGTTGTCAAAACAATATTACCAAGGAAAATACATAATGCCCCCTCATGTAGATGTAGTGGTCCTATATTAATCAAAACATTGATTTTGTAATTGTGATAAGTCCATATGATTAGATATTGTTTGTTGATATTCCCAATCTAGTCTCACCATCAAATGGCTACCTTTTCCTCATTGTTTGATCACTTACCTGCCCTCACATTTCATATACCCTATCATTTTTTAATAACGATGCATTTATTAGTGGTATTAGAATCACTGAAAACTCATTTACCTTCAACTGGACAACTCCACTTCTTCCTTACCTAATCTAGTTCACATTTGATTTGTCCAATTGCTTCCTTAGTTACTCCACTCCACATTTGTTTCGTCCAACTATTCCCTTTCGGCGTTCACATCGCACTGTTCGCGTGCGATTGCTAGTGTTATTTCATCTAATAAATTATTATTATTATTATTATTATATTGTATATATAGTATAATGGTTATTAAATTCTAATTCATTTATTTAAATAAACCAAAAATTTAAAGAGAAGCATCAAACCGAAAGTGAAGTGTTTTGTTGGCGTATGATTTATTTTCACGTATTATAATAAATATGCTTATTTTTCTTTCCTTGAGAAACATGTTTGTGTCTCCACGCAATTCATTACTTGTATGCAACTACTTAAGATACTAGTGGCGTGGGAACAAGGAAACTTATATTGGGACAATGACGTGAAATGCTAAATTAGTGAATTAAAAACAAAAATTAAGATCACTTGAAATTGTTTAGTGATATAAAGTCATAAAATGTCACATTAATGACGGTGGTAAATGGAAAAAAATGGAAGCTACTTTAAAAATGTCAAAGTAACGACACATTTATGAAGATGACAAGTAAAAACAAAGAACTCGTTTTTATTTATTATTGTGTAATTTGACGAGGCACGATTCTTTATATTTAATTAAAGTTAAAATAATATTTCACCATCATTTTCAGTTAAAACATTAGACCAACTTTAATTTCTTCTAGTTACAAAAAGAAATGGAATAATAATAATTGGTCGATAGGCTATATTAGTTGAGAAAACTTTGCCTCTCATAAGACCCTCATGCCGAAATAATGTGTTCATGCTGACATCAGAATAATGATTTTGGGAAAAGGTTGAGAAAATTCTTGCCGACATATGCTGATAAAAATCTCCATCTCTGCAATTATTATGTTAAGTATCTCACATCTTGTTTTATATATTTACAATGAACATAAGACATGAGTATCCTTACAGAGCATTAACGTTGTTTCACAAAATGCACCCAACGTGTGCTTGTGCGAAAAATGGAGCTTCAAAACAAGGCGCGAGTATTTCGATCATCTGGTGTAAGCCATTTGCAACTTTAGGGTTGTTGAGGAAGGTCATGCTTCCAGCGAGACATAATTTATTTTTTTAAATTGTTTTTGTAACGATAAGAACAAATAACAAAGCCCAAGAAGAGGTGAACACACAATTTGATGTGCCCTAATTGATGTGCCCTAACAGGGGTGTCTACGAAAAGTAGAAGCATTTGATGTGTTCAACAAAATCCCTGAAGATATGTGGTCTCATGGACTGCAATGATTACGGGATATGCAAAAAATGGGTATGTTGTTGGTCTTCGTGGTAGTTTTGGGGGTCGTGCCACAAGAAACTACTTTCAAAGCATGGCCAAAGAAGGTTTAATCAGATATAAAGGAAAATAAAAGCTAAGCCTTGAAATGTTTATTGAGGCCACAACTTCTTGAGGCATTTACATCAACCATCCACTAAACTAATAGGGCCTTCTATCATCTCATGGAATAAGACCGAATTTCGCTCAGGCATTTTAAAAAATAATTTCCGTTTTGTAGCACTAGAAGGATGTTGGTAATAGTGGGAAATTTTGGCTTTTCACCTATCACTTGTATTTCCTTGAATGTTGTTGAGGACGCTGCAACAAAACTACTTTTCCAATCCGACAACCATTACATTTAAAGTTAAGATAAATGTGAGGTGCTATTTGAAAAGGCTTAAAAACCTATTAAGAACATCATATATCATGAGAGCATGACGTGTCATGTTTATGCTTCCACGTGTCCCATACTTCCGGTTGATATGCAAATCTATTAGAGGACATTCATATCTGACAAAAAATTCCTTTCCATAAAGCTTTGATAGTTGTGAGTGCCATGTGGGGGTATCCACCCCTTTGAAACTCTGTTTGCCCATGCCCATTTAAGGTGAGGCCATTCTCCTCCACTTATAGACTAGTATGGGGTACAATTGAAATAAATATGTTTGTGTGTATGTTTATGGCTCCACATGCAAATATGTCAAATTGTGGGAAGTGTATTCCCAATGTTGCCCATGTGTCTTCTACTTGTAGTCGGTGTCACCTTTGCGGACAAGGAAACACATGCATCGTTCTTCCTTTTCAAATAAATACACACTCGTATTGCATGCAATTTTAATATCGTAAAATGTTGGCAGATAAATTGATAAGCTGAATTTTTCAAATATTTAGGTAGCAATAATATTAGCCTAATGATCGAGACCTACAATTTTATCAATCATTATATTGTTATTGTAATAGTAATAGTATATAATTCAATTAGATCCTTCATTTTCTACTTAAGACATTGCTAATAACAAAGCATAGTGTTGAATAATATTCCCTTCAGCTTGAGCGACGTCGTAGGAGGTGGCGGCAGTGGACATGCTTGGTGTTGTAGGCTCGTTGCACCTTGGAATTGCTTCTATGAATTTGCAAACCTTACATGCCTTACTACCCATATCAAACATACCTCTTTTATGCATCTTGAAATTACTTCAAATAGGGCTCAATGTACCTTAGAATTGCTTTTACGACTTTATAAACCTTACATGCCTCACTACCCAGATCAAACACACCTCTTTAATGCATCTTGAAATTACTTCGACAACTCTATAAACCCTCAAATTTAACTATCAGCGTAACATTGCACCTCCTTTTGATGCAAGTGTTCGAAATAAGTGAGTGGGATTAGATTTGATCAAACTAGCATAGATATCTTGAATACATCTATCTAAAATACTTTGAGAGATATCATTCTTGAGGCAACTAGTTAACCTATGTAAAAAACAATATAAATGCCTTGAGATCGATATCTCTTGATGTATTTTACATACTTGCATTAAAATACGGGCACATTAATGTAGTATAAGTATGTACCAAAAATAAAAAAACAAAAAACAAAAAATAATATAATAAATATGAAGTACATCAATAGATATCAAGTTTAAGGGTTCTTAGCTTAGATTTTTCACATGCCACATCAATTAATAGCTTCATTCAATTCTTTGTCAATTTCCCATTGATTTATGGAACATGGAATCAATTTAGCTACGCCACTATGTCAGTCTCGACAAAATCTTTAGATTCATGAAAAAACAATGCAAACATTACCACATGGCTAAGCTATTATGATTTTTCGATTGACATCTCCAATAAAAAGGAAAAAACATTTAAGTGAAATTCCAATGAAAGTCAAAGGTTAAAGCACATAATTGTGTCCCAATTTTTTGCAGTTTTTTAATTTCCAGCAAAATATGGCCCATAGCCAAAACTTGACCAAATACGTATAAAATGACCAAACATGGTTTTTTAAGAGCTTTAATATGCCAAAGGTGTAGTGCATATGTAATTTATTTGAATATTTTAAGTTTTAAAAGTATTTTAAAACATTTATGTACTAGTCCTTTTTTTGAAAATTTATGGATGAATTGTCAAGTGACGATCAAATGAATGTCAAATTTAATGGAGAGAATAAAAGTGAGCAACTCACACCATTACAACCCCCTATTGTCATTGTAGGAATGCCTCTCGACGTAATAATGTTACATTAGATATCAACCAAAATACAATGCTTTAAAATACAAATTGAAATATATACCTATTCAATTAAAACAAGTCTTAAAATTTAGATGGTAAAGAAATGTTGGGTGGGACAGATCTATTCTACAATGTTATACTAGATATTGCAATGTGGATAAATGAATTTTTCTTAAATAATGACCATATATTCAATCACGATTAGATAATATAACATGCTATAATTTTGTGCACCTAATCCATACAATTGTTGTTTGAAGGATTATGATGTTTATCTTTCAATTAAAAAATAAATAAATTAAATAACATGTTTAAGATATTGATATATTTTAATGAAAGAGAAATGACATGTAAGGTTTAAATTTATCTAACTTTATTTTGTGATTTAGTGATAATCTTTAAGATACGATATTGGAAGTTTGAATTGAAAAGTGACACAAACATGACATAGAAATTTGATATTGGAAATTTGAATTGAAAAGTGACACAAACATGACTTGGAAAGTTGAGGATGACTAGATAAATATTTGAGGATCATCTTTTTTTCTTCAGGTAGTGTACAAAGCATTGAGATGCTCTAGACTAAATTGTAAACATGTCAAAATTGACTTGATGACTATGCACACCTAGGCCTCATGCTCTAATCTCCAAAAATCTTGCTCATTTTTCTATCCCTTACACATGTAAAATAATTTTTTTCTTCTTCCTCTAAATGAGTAGAAACTTAAGGAAATCAAAATATGTTATGAAGCATGCGATAATTAGGAGAATAAAAAATATCTTGATATTTGTCAAGCCAAAAACAATAAACCTTAATTATTATAATAGTTGCAAATAACATGCAAACCAATGTTGTGTGGTGTGTGTCTAACATAAATTTGTGCACTTCAATGAATGCTTTAATAATTACTTGATTTCTTCTAAAATATTGATAAGTGCTCAATATATTCCTGTAAAGTATAAAATGAATGCTCTATAATCTCTTTTTGTTTTCCTCGTGAATACTCTCTATGACAAATGAAGTAAAATGTAAGTGTAAACATTGACGATTTGAATTCAATGAGCAAAAATCATATAGACAAGATATACAAGAAACCACATCGATGTGCCTAAGAATGTCCTAATGCTCCATATAAGAACATTTGGATGCTCTAAATGCGAATTTTGAGGTGGGAAATAATTTGGATAAAGAAGAAGAAAATATCTAAAAATTGCATAAACCATCAAAAATTGATAAACACACTAATACCACCTAAGTTGATATATAATCAACAAATCTAAAAAAATCTTAAAATTTTATACTTTAAGATAGTAATGTCTTTTAAGTTTTTTTTCGGGGGGGGGGGGATATATGTACATAAGGGTAATTTTCATATTATTTTTTTGGGGAAAGTGGGAAATAATTTAGAGATAATTAAATGTTTGGAAACATTATATAATTAGAGTTAATGATATAAATATTCTGAAATTAATGAATCTATATTAGTTATTAGTAGAAGTCTTTGGAAAATAGGTTCATAAAATAAGATGAACATTTATCAAAAAAATGAATTCTAAAACTTTGCTGACCAATTTTATGTGAATGATACCAATTTCATAGAGATCGGTGAGTGATGAAAATGATAGGATCTTTATGAAAATGGATATGTTTGATTTGAGGTGAATCTAACTTTGTGAATGTGTTCTTCTTGTCCTTATCTATTAAAGAATTTTTTTGTTTGTTTGATTTTATTACATCCGAAATTTGATCTCCTTTGTTAAAACACTAATCTGGCCTCAACTCCTTACATAACCCATAAAAACAAGGGATATTAGTGGGGGCATGTGATTTCCCTCCATTATTATTGGGCCCCTTATGATTTGCCAAAACAACAAACACCACTTAATGCAAGTGAATAGTGTGTACCACATATGCAAGTGTCCCAAACTTTATCTTTCAAATGGTGAAACCACTTATATAGGTTAGAATGAATATTTGAAAGCGTTACTGTGACCTTTGGCACATGGATGCTTCAGAAACAAAATAGAATATGCTCTTATAACTTTAATATCTTGTTTTGCAAAGGAATAACTCATTGTATGAGTACTTATTTGTTTTATGCTCCTCAATGTATTAATGCACTTATGTAGTTGAGGAATTATTCACTCAAATCATGACTCTAATGGCACATAAACCAATACATGATAGACAAGAAAGTTGACAGGAGAGACACAAAACTCAATAAAGTAAGTTAGGGGACAAAATGGCCCATAAAAGTCAAGGGACCATTTTTGTGGAGATTTGACCATTTTTTGTGGGATACGAAAAATGTTAGTATCCCACAAAAGTGATCAAAGCCCATTATCAAGCCCAAAAAAGAAAGGAAGAACACATTAGGACAACACATGGTGGGGGCATGAGCTTATACTTCATTCCCTTTCGACTTTGTGCTATTTTACACATTTGGGATGTATATTTGTTTGCAATGATGTAGTACTGTGGGTAGAAGATTTAAGGTGTGACTAGAAAGATGTGAAGCTAATTTTCTCACTCTTCTCAATCTGAATATATCTCTTGTTTCTTGTCCTAATCCAAAATTTAAAGAAGGGCACACATTTATTTTGGGTATAATCATTATACCATGAAACATCATACCCAATAGATAACAGAGCCAAGACTTACACATCAAAATAAGGTCTAATAATAACTCATATAACAACTAAATTGACATAATTTTAATTTCTAGAAATTTTGATTTTGATCTAAAGAATACTGATACGATGAAACCTCCAACATCAATTCGTAAATAAAATAAATGCCTCAATGAATACTCACTTTGGTCTTCTAGTATACTTGACACTCTACTTAAAATTAGTGACCATGGATTTACCGTGACATATCTTCTTCTTAGCCTCATACATGTCTTCTGGTATCTACTCCCACTCCTTCAAAATCCACGTTAAAAACATCAAAACCTTATCCTCACCAAACAACCTCTCAAAATTAATCTTTAACTGCTAAAAGTCCTTACCAACGTCAACCCCATCATATCCCCCTTTACCGCTAATATCATTATACACAAACTCATATTCCCTATCAGAACCCCCATCTTTTCCTTTCCCCTTCTTCCACTACAAATTCCCATATTCTAACGTTGTTGTATCTCTGCAAATTCCCTCAAAATGATCTAATATTATAAGTGATAGTCTAGAGATTTAGGGTTTAGTTGCGAGGGTTCTATGTTGAAATACGAAATAAGTGAGAAAATAAGACTACACATAAAAGATCACCAATGGTGGAGATGTGGATTAAAGGAATATAGTCAGTAGTATATAGGGAATAATGGTTTAGAAATTTGGCGACCAATAAAAATATAATGCACTATACAAAAAGTGTATGCTAGGAAAGTACAAAAATAATGATCGATTATATGTGCTGGTGAAAGAAAATTAGAAGGAAAACACGAGAAGATACCAAAACAAGTCTTACCATAAAAATTTTACACTTTTCAGTAGCATCTCCTCATTCACCGGTAGGTGTCCACCTTTGAAGATGCCCCTGCTCCAATATTTGCTGTCTTGCCATATTTTAGATATTTTTCTACAGTCTTATATATTTACTATCCTAGATATTCATCAATAAATCCTAGATATTTACTATCCTAGATATTTTGTTGACCACTCTTAAGCGAGCAGTGCCAACAACATGGCCTTCCGTATAACATTCACCCTGTAACTGTCCATCCCCTTTGATAGACAAAAATGTCAGATATATGAGCAGAATAGGTTCACTATGGCCCAATTTGAGACCATAATTTTGCATAGTTGAATTATCTCAATAGCAAGGGCTACATAGATAAGAACGTAGGCAACTTTCCTTTGTCCACTGCTGAATAAATTCTACTGTACTCCGTTGAAAATCAGAAAGGAAGCGCATCTGAGGAGAAAGATATTGAGGAGTCGACTTAATAGTCCAAGCATGTTGAAGGTTGTGTGGCTAGACTTAGTAAACATAATATCATACAAAAATTTCAACTCCATCTCCACAATTTGGAACACTTTCTTACATGGTAGATTGCTATTAAAGAAAAAAATTCTGGTTTTTGGCAAGTCTCCTTCGTGAAAGTAGAGACTGCCAAACCTCTTATATAATTTGTTATTTCAATAACAATCTATTTATTTATATAGCTTGGAAACAACAGATCCTGAACGAATAATCTAAATATTTAGATTTAATTATTCCTCTCATGGGTTTTTTCTGAGCCAACCTCTTCAACATTTGGACTTTTGTCTTCCAACACATTTTACCGTTTTCAATTGAAAAGACTTGGAAACTTGTTGTACAAGGTATTTTCTAACCCTACTGTAAATTTCTAATATGTTTTAGATTTATCCATTTCTTGGTTTAATTGCCTATTTATGCTATAAGTTATTAGGGCCCTCTCCATGGCTACTGATTGAAGCCTTACATGACTGTAATTATTTTTGTGGTTAAGGCAGTCATTTGATTTTTCCATTTAAAATTGTTTCACTTTACCGACATGCTACCAACCTATCCAAAAATAGGAGCTTTGACATAGATTGTGGGATAACTAAAACTAGACCCCTTAATGGGTTTTCTCATACTCTCGGTTTGTGGTAAAATGGGCATATCATGACTTGTTTGACAAAATTCTTGAAACCACTTCGGTGTCACTGATTGCAATAATTCCAGGATATGCACAAACTGTGTGTGTTGGAAAAGCCTTGACACCTTTCCATAAAATGCAATTGGTAGGGGTACAAGAGGACTCCACAACCTTTTTCAGCATCCTCCCAAATTTTTCCAGAATGGGAGATTTAGAACAAGGATCCTCTCTAGCGTAATTTGCAACCCCTGTGCAATTCCTAGCAATAAAACACATTTGACATAATTAAAGTTAAATTTTCCATTCCCCACCCACAAAAACATACCAATATATAAAGGGCATAATGGGTAAAACAATATAAATAAAACGTGACAATATATTTATGTTAAGATTTATATATTCAATTCACAAAAATCAATTATTGAGTTCTAATTATTTTATGATTAATTTTTTCTAAACTAATAATGTTGATATTTATATAATTCAATTGTATTCAATTAAAAAATTATTGGATCAAATTTGTAAATCATTAAACTTCTTCCTTCAAAAGTCTCATAGACCAAATTTATAAAATAAATTTGTTCTCTTAAATTTCCTCCTAGAAAAGTCTCGTATCAAATTAGTGTACTAGGGGAGATGACCCCATGGTTGTGCATGTACCAAAACATGTACATTGGATTTCATCATAACTTAAGGAAAAAGTACCAATAGTTTTTTACTTTTTCATTAATGGAACTTTTTAAGAGCCAACCACAATTTGACACATAAGGTGCTCAGTTATCGGTACACTTTTCAAATATTTTATAAAAATTATTTGAGTACTAAATCAATTTAAACTCCACTTTTCCCTCCAAATAAATGTACGAAATAACATAGTCATATGCTACAGAATGATATCTTATTTTTACACTAATGAAACCTCTACATAAATCTATGTACCCCAAAAGTTAAGGTGCGCACTTATGGGGTCATCTCCCCTAATGTCATGCTAGTAATGTCTTTTAAAAACAAATCTAAACCTTCACTTTTGTAAGCATGATATTAATTTAAAATTTAAATTTTACATACTGTTTTAAAAAGGGTGGGGTGGATGAGATGAAGCTCCATAAAATCTTCTAGTGAATTTAGAATTTAACTAATTTTTATTTAAATTATAATAGATCATATTGTAAATATTATATAGATATTTTAATGGTTTAATATTATATATTTATTTTAAAAATTATATATATATTAAGAAATAAATTTAATAGTTATTGATTTATTTTTAAATAGAATGTGTTTTATTTTTTAATAAATGAGAATAAAATATATAATATAATTTTTTTAATAATTTTTTTTTACAATTTTAAAATTAAAATTTGAAATTTTTTAACGCAATATAATATTTTTGATTTATTTTTAAATAGAATGTGTTTTATTTTTTTAATAAATGAGAATAAAATATACAATATAAAT
Organism: Taxus chinensis; assembly: GCA_019776745.2. Lineage (NCBI taxonomy): Eukaryota > Viridiplantae > Streptophyta > Pinopsida > Cupressales > Taxaceae > Taxus > Taxus chinensis. Next base: position 229,701,992 of record CM034150.1, read on the forward strand.
TTTTTGAATAATTTTTTTTTACAATTTTAAAACTAAAATTTGAATTTTTTTAACCCAATATAATATTTTCTAATTTTTAAAAAAAATGTTGTTACATATTATTCCTTATTCATTCACTTTCAATTTATATTTCATTTCATCACTTTATATCATATGCAAATTAGAATTTATTAATTGTTGTTTTTTGACTACATTATTTTTGTTTATGAAGGAATACGGGAGACTATATTTTGAGTTGGAAATAAGGGACACTTGGAAATAAAGGATTCAATAGCTCCCTCCAGGAGAAAGGGAGCTAAGGATTTATTAAGTTTTTTTCAATTTTCTCTAAATACAAAGTTTGTCAATTACACAAATTTTTAGATGAATTACATTCTTATAATTTTTTTATGGTGTTATTTTAATTTTAATATCTCTAAATAATGTATTATAAAATTTCTTTATTGCCCAAGGCAAAATCCCGGCCTCGCCCCTTTTATCACTTGGTTTCTCTTCGGAGTAAAATCTCAATGGGTGGCTAGGCAACATCTTTTACACCATCATCCACAGAGTTAGACTAGGACCCATTCGATATCAAATCTAGATACTTATGACTTCCAAAAATCAATATCAACCAAAAATTAAACACACTCTCACCACCACATTTTTTTTAATTTTATAAAAAGATGATAAAACTGCCTAATTAGAACAAAAGATCTAGAGAGGGGAAGATCCTAAATTCCTTATCATCGAATTTAGCCAAAATCAAACAGATTATCACACCATTAAAATGGAATCCCAACCATCAATTTCACATTATTTTCTAAACTCAGAACTTACCTGTGCACATCATGACAAAATGGTGAAGCGTACCGTTACGCAGCGAAGAAGACGACTACTAACTGCAGGGAGACAATGGCGGCAACCGTCTTACACGATGGCGACAAGATTCCCCACAAAACCACCTTCACACGAATTTGAAACTACTTAACAAAGCAATGTTTGGTAGGTGCACCATCCCCTCTCCCACAATTAACAAAACCTTATCCCGGCATTGTAATTAACATAAGTAATTTCAAACAGGGCATAAATTCAACGTTAATCCTGCCACCACCTTACCCGAGCGACAAGACAACCCCAACACAGTCAGCAAAATGGTGTCCCATCTACTTTGAAACATCGCATTCCCACTATAAAAAACACCACTTTACACTCACCTGTACATCACCTGCTCATTATTATTCCATGACCTTCGTCATCTCAATTGTGATCTTTAAACACCATTCTCATTTATATTTTGTGGGCACTGGTTTTAAAATAACTTAGCGTTGCATTGGATCTCGCAGACAACTGTGTTTTTTCATGGTTTTCAACAAGACTGTCGGTGTTTAACATGGTTTTGCAGTGATTAATTTCCAAGCCCCTTTTCTTCTACCATGGAAGTCCGCATGAAGCTCATATTAGCTCTGTGTTTGACAATTTTGTTTACTGGGTTTCATCAAGTACAACATGTTTCTAGTGCAAAAGTTACCTATGATAGCAGAGCTATAGTGATTGACGGGCAAAGAAGAGTTCTGATATCTGGGTCTATTCATTATCCTCGCAGCACACCAGAGGTAATTTATGCAATGATTGGCATTTGTAAATGCAAAAAATTACAAAAAAAATCATATTTTATAAGTGGGTATGCCTTACATATCAAAAAAAAGAAAAAAGGATATTTTTTTTCTTAAGTGGGTTTGCATCGGATAGCCAAAAGACATTAGTTTTGATAAAGTGAGTCTACCTCATATGGCTGTTTTTCGATTGGCAGATGTGGCCTGATCTTATTCAGAAGTCCAAAGAAGGAGGTTTGGATGTTATTGAGACTTATGTGTTTTGGAATATCCACGAGCCCGTACAAAATCAGGTAATTATTTCTGTAATATCTATGTATTACCTTTTTGCAGAAAACGTTCCAAGTTCTTCTATTAGTTCGCCAGACTCTGTTTTATTAGACATGTTCTGTGTTCATCCTCAAAATCAGATTTCTGTGTTGTGTAAGTGTTAAATTTTCATCCACAGAATTATTTATTGTAATGCGAGTAGTAATATTTTCATGACATAGTCCTCATGTAAAAAAGAAGCTTTAATTTTCTGGACTCGGAATGTCAGAAACATTGGAAACAAATTTTCCAATATATATTAAGAGCATCTTTGAAAATATAGTTGAAAATGCTGTTTTGAGACATTCATTGGAAGACAAATCCGAGCCAGTGTAGGCTCTATATGGCTGTGCTGTTAGTTTGCTGAAGGCTGTATGATTTTCAATCTGTTTTGCAGTACAACTTTGAGGGAAGATTTGATTTGGTAAAATTCATAAAAACAGTTCAACAGGCTGGACTCTATACCCATCTTCGCATTGGTCCCTATGCATGTGCAGAGTGGAATTATGGGTAAATCTCTGTTTCTTTCTCTGCTTTCCCCTCTCCTTATTTTTTGTGTTCTTTAGCCCTGATTATTTTTAGGCTGAGGATTCCTATGTAGTTTTTTTTTTTTGCATGAGAAGGGTAAGCTTCAGAGAAATTGCCCACGTTTTGTCAGATTTGCTGCTATTGTTTGAAGTTGGTCCTAAAGACAAAATGCTGTTTGAAGTTGTTTTTGTGTTGGGTATTTGGTTTCCACTGTTTAAAATGGAGGCATACACAGGAGATCCCAATCTATGCTCACAAGTGTTATTCTGTTCTTAGAGAATACACACACTTAAGAATCCTCTCTTTTGGAAGCTTTCAATGTGCCATAGCCAAGAAAACTCTCAAGTTCTTTCTCTTCAAATTCAGAACCTAAAAATTGCAAGGGTATATTTTCTCCTCTTTCGCCCCATTCTGAGTACTCTCCATAGCAAAATATCTATATGCAGTTTCTTTACCCATGTTTCAATTTCTTTTTTGCCGTGTATCATTTTTTCCCTTTTTTCTGTGGTCCATTTTCTGTTCTTTCGTTTTCTAAACATGGCTGCTGTAGGAAGAAGGAATTGTAGTTATCGTAAGATGATCTTCCTAAGTGGTTGAGATATAAGCTGCTGCCCTAGATTCTTTTAGTTCTACTGCATATACCAAGTGCAATACATCATTGTCAGCTGATTTGGGAATCCTTTCAGTAAAATGACTGGACAACCATATCCTCCAAGCCATCCAAGAACAGAGTGTTGATTCTTATCAACTAAAAATAAGCACTCTCAGCATTGGGGCCTTTATTGTATGTTGCATGTGCACATGATGTTTTCAATTTGGGTTAAATAGGCACACATACTATTGACAACCCACCATATCTAGCAGCAGGTTTCAAGCAATGGTTGGTGAAATCATGATTGTTGTTTCAACTTGATACAGAGGTTTTCCGGTTTGGTTGCATTTTGTTCCTGGAATCCAGTTCCGAACTGACAACGAGCCCTTCAAGGTTGATCACCGTCTTCTTTATGCTATTCAAAATACTGTATATATAATTAATTAAATTTTTGGTTCCATTTTGTAATTTATTACTCTTGTAAATGATTGAGGCGAACTTTTGTTAATTCTGTGGTACTTCATCAAATACTAAATTGGATCCCTATTTCCTTTTTTCTGTTGTTTACTTTCTTCTGTAGACTGAGATGGAACGTTTCACCAGAAAAATTGTGGATATGATGAAGCAGGAGCAACTCTTTGCCTCTCAAGGGGGACCTATTATCTTATCTCAGGTCATTTTTTTATCTGTATGAATAGCAACTGTTTCTCAGGATGTCTACGTTTTATTTTTATTTGCCTCTATTTATTATTGGATATGCTTTGAAATAAAATAAGAATGCACTATATTCCCATATATGATGCATGCTTTTAGTATGCAGCCTGTAGATTAACAGGGTTTCTTTGCAACAATGCCCATTTAGTAAAATGGGCATGCCTGATACATTACCGTACTTGAGGGAACCTATAAGAAAGAAGACGAGCTAGTTTTCATTCTATTTTATATCATATTGTAGATAGAGAATGAGTATGGCAACATTGCTGGACCATATGGAGAAGCAGGCAAGCGATACGTAAAATGGGCGGCGTCTATGGCCGTTGGTCTAGGCACAGGAGTCCCTTGGGTGATGTGTCAACAAGCAGATGCTCCTGTTTCAGTTGTGAGTATCTATTTAACCTCTTTGGACTGTGCTAGACTCAAGCTACTTTTATCTTATTCACATGTTATTGTGATTATAGCAAGATTATGTCTTTACCTTGTTGAACTTGTGAAATCTACACCTTGAAATACACTTTTTGAATTTGGTACAACATGCAGAAGACGACAACACTTTAAACAAAGAAAACGTGTATGCAAAAATGTTCTGCTACAGATTTCTTTGTAGGAGTTGTATGGGAAATCAAGTAATGTTTTGAGCTTTTCAATTTGCAGATAAACACTTGTAATGGATTCTACTGTGATGCGTTTACTCCAAATTCTCCAAACAAGCCCAAAATGTGGACAGAAAACTGGAGTGGCTGGTAGCACCCTCATCCCATTTGAACTCTGTATAAGAAATCACAAAAGTTCAGAATATTTCAAGATCTTCCATTAGTGCACAGCAGCAGCATCTATATTTAAGTTGGCCATGTCCACAGCATACATGTATGTATTCAATTCCTTTTTATTGGGATTGAAGCTCTATATATTTCTTCATCTACCTATTGGCAGGTTTCTATCTTTCGGGGGTCGTGTGCCTTATAGGCCCACAGAGGACCTTGCCTTTTCTGTTGCACGCTTCTACCAAAGAGGGGGTACATTTCATAATTATTATATGGTATGCTTGCTTCATAAGTTCATATAATGTATTTATACGCTTTAACACTGCAGCTTTATTTCATATTTCTATTAGCCTATCGAAACATTCTAGATAAACTGTAATAGATTCTAGACGGAGAAGGTATTACAGGAGAAAAATAACACAGATGCTTGTTTCTGTACTCACAGTATCACGGAGGAACAAACTTTGGTCGCACAGCAGGAGGCCCTTTTATTGCTACAAGCTATGATTATGATGCTCCTATTGATGAATATGGTAAAATATTGAAGTATACGTCTATATCATTCAGCTGTTGCAAAAAAGGAAAACTTGTTTTTCTAGGATATATGCTTCTGCTTTAATCTTGTGTTTAAACTTTATATCCATTAGCTAATTGGACAACAATATGATTCTTGTACAGAATGGCATTTCAAAACGAATTTCAGCCAACTGAGCAACTCAGACCACACAGATGTTTTAGCATAACTAACAGCTACATTAAGAAAATCCATATTAAAACATAGAATAGAAAATCCTCTGTCATCCATGCTTGCTTGATTGAATACTATGTTAGGGATGTTAAGGAGGATGATTGGTGATCTTGATTCCAGGGGCAATCTGGCAGACAGATTGCATAATTGTTTTTACATATTTTGGTGTCTTATAGCATAAGCAAATGCAAACAATAGAGTGTAGAGAAAAGATAATTCATTCACACATAGAGAATGATATTGCTAGTAAGGACTGTAATCAGAATTAAATAAATCTGAAAATTCTGTACATGGCAAATCTTTGAACTTGGTTGTGAAAGCTATTTTCCTCACGGGTACGATACATATTAGTTCAGAAAGTGTAGAATAGGAGATGAATAGACAATGGGTAAAATGAAGTGGTTTATATTCCGGCAATTACTGGAAATGCGGTGTCACTGTCAACCTTGGTGGTGGTGCTGAAATCTTTGAATTTGTTCTCTGCAAGAAAATTTGGGCAGTGAGAACAAGAGAAGCATTAGCTGCTTCTGTTGGTACAGCTTTGGGTTGGATGAAAGTGGTGCACAAATCCTCTAGGATTGGACTACTAAATGGATCAATTTTTCTATGTAAATTTTATTTGATACCCACCCAAGTAGACTCTATGCAGGGAGAGAAACATGATCGGGGATCAGAACTATTGGGTAAAGGAAAGATGCGAATTTTTTTAATATTTTTGTAAGCCAGGTTTTGCTATATAGTAAGAGAAATAAGATACATGGAATGAAGTAACTGGTAAGGTAGGAAGTAACCTATAGTAGTTGGTATATAAGTACAGTTCTTCCTAGGTCTCAAGGTTTAGCTGTGGGGGCATAAGATTCATGCTGCAAATGTGCACGGATATTGAAATGAGAAGTTAACATGAGGTATACGGGTGTTTTGTTTTTTACATATTACTGTTAGGACCCAAATTATCTTTGGCGTTTCAGCACTAGACAGTTTGATTTACTATGAATGCAACTACTTTGAAATTTCTTTATAACAATGGAAGGAATGGACAAGTAAATAAGTATATAGTCAACATATAAAAAATAATAATGAAACAACATTTCAATTTACATTCATCTAACTAGACAAAATGTGCATAGGAGCAAACTGCACAAATAACGTGTCCCATGTGGAAATCATGCCCCCTGGAAAGTTCATTAGTTTGAAATGTTGGCTTTGCTATAGTTTTAAGAGTCTAATTAGTTAATGTTGATCTAATTCAATTATGTATGAGTGTTCTCAAGCATGCGCATGAAGCAAATTAGTGCCAAAAATATAGATTGGACATGAGGTGTTCTAGTTTTTGTGCGTGTGTTTATGATGTTGAATTAGTATGAATTTTGGTACATTGAGCTATGACAGTTTGATCCATTATAAGTTATAAATACTACTAGAAATTACTAGAAGCAAATAGGAGGAATGCACAAATAAATCACCACGTTGATAAAAATATGGCGGAAATAATTATGCAATGCTGTTAAGATTAACTCATTCAATCCAGTGAGATAAGATTGGGCCGATTTATTTGTGTTATCAAGAAAATAAAGACTTCATTCTGACTTCCTAGCCTCTACATTTTTTTTTGAATTTTCGGTTCTGTAAAAAAGCTTGAAAGTAGAGAGTTTCTCAATCAATGAACATTATCCAAACATCAAAAACTGACATATTCAAGGATGATTGAATCGCAAAGCAATGTAACATTTCTTTTGGGAAAGGTTTCCATATTTTGATATTTTTCAGTTAAATTATACTAAGTGATAAAGCTGAGGCATAGTTTCTGTGTGGTTTTGCTTTAAAAATTTCTTAGAAAGATGTGTCAATAACATTCAATGCATGAGCTGGAGAATTTGAATGTTGTTATAGCTAGTTGCTATGTTGTAGGGTTTGTTCAAAGGTTCTACTAAAAAATAAATTTGTTCAATACAAGGTCTTAAAAGTTAAAAAAATTAAAACAGAAGAAGATTCACGTATGTAAAATCAGCCATGAATATATGGAGACCAGAGACCAATCATGTATCCAATCAGCACAAAATCAAAATTCTACTTACAGCTAGACAAAGGATTGCAAATACGGTGTCTAGGCAGAAAAAAGATAGGACGCTCCAAACATAGTGTCTATATGAAGGTGCATGAAGCATTAAGTCTCGACATCTACAACTGAGTCATGCTCTAGGAATAGCAGGATGGTCCTGATCTTCATTGATTTAGTCATATGCAATATCAACTGAAATCCCTCATTATAATCATTAGGTCCACCAAAAATCCATTGTGTCATATCAATCCATGGTGTCAAATTGCGGACACACATTCACATACGTGTTCACACCACCAGAAAATATGTCTCGGCTTTATCACTCAATAAACCACATAGAAACCATGGCTCGTTTTTACTGTCTAATAAAATAGGCATGGTGAAATATCATAAAAATAAGCATGGTGAAATAAAACGGGCATGGTGAAATATCTTAAAAAAGGCATGGTGAAATATTGTAAAATAGGCATGGTGAAAGATCATAAAATAGGAAGGTGACTTGTATATGTGAAATATCATAAAATTGGAAGGTGTGTGTGTGTGTGTGTGTGTGCATGTGCGCATGCCTGTTGCATTTGCCTTGGGTGTGCGCATGTGTGTGAAAGTCACAAAATTTCAAATTAATTTGGTTGAAGTTAATACTACATAACAAGGCCCTCTTTTCCAATTTCTTGACTTCTTTCTAGATGGAAAAGCATCTCAGAGAATAAGTTGTGAGTTTTACTGATTTAATCGTGTTTTTCTGATTTGCATTGGTGCAATTCTTATTTTTTATCATTGGAATGGTATATCCAAACTGTATATGAAGATCAAAGGATTCTAGTCTCGGTTTTTTTTATTCATTTATGTACTTTGTGCTAACTTCTTTGCATCATCATGAAAACAATGATGGGAATTTTCGGAACTTACTTCATAGACCCATAGAAGAGATGAAATCTACATATTTGTCAAGATATAAGTTACTTATGCTTGGTTCCCTTGTGAATATTTTCTATGACTTTCTATGAACTGTCCACATCTATTTACTTCTTTCTGATAGCTTATATGAATGAACTGAAGTACGTGCTTTTTCAACACCAAATACCATGAAGCACAAGCAAATATGTGAAGGTTTGATGGCAAATATTTTCAAGCAACAGAAGCTTTTTGGTTTGATTCTCCTTATTGCTCACAATCTCTCAATTGTTATTGGTGCAGGACTTTTGAGGCAACCTAAGTGGGGATTCCTTAAGGAGCTTCACAAAGCCATTAAACTTTGTGAAGCAGCTTTGATTAATGCAGAACCTGCATACAGTAAACTTGGTCCTGCACAAGAGGTAAGTTTCATTTACGCTTTATTTCGAATGCTAATTTAACTCTTTCCTGATTATTCACAAATAGGAACATTTTTTAAAGCTATTAAGCATACAATTTCTTTGGTTCTAGCAATTGTAATGCAACATTTAAGTTAGAACCGTAAAAAAGCATGATTAATGTTGAATACTAGCTATTATATAATTAAATTCCAATGGTGCGTTGGATTTTTACCGTGAAGTTTGATGCATGCAAGCACATGTACACCAGGTGTATCATCTATAAGTTATGTCATTCAGAGGATCATATTTGATTTGAAAGGATCACTATTTTCCTAATTTTTTCGTTCTACATAATAGCTGATAGGTTGTGGGCTAAGTTGCCAATATGTTTCGGATAAAAATAGAAAATATATAAATTCTAGCCTAATTACGTTGAGAGGTGTTCCTACAATGGCAGTCAGAGCTGTAATGGAGTGAGTTGTTCACTTTTATTCTCGACATTAAATTTGACGTCCATTTGACCATCATGGAACAATTCATCAATACATTTGACTTCCATTGGAATGTCACTTAAATGTTTTCATTTTCATTTTCTTGGAACAATTAATAAAAAATTAGTAATATCTTGGCCATATAGTAATGTTTGGGCCCTTTTTTCGTGAATAGATTTTTTTGAGACCGACACAATCGTGTAGCTAAATTGATTCCATTTGCCACAAATCAATGGGAAATCGATAGAGAATTTAACGAAGTTATTGATTAAAGTGGTATGTGAAAAATCTAAGATAAGAACCTTGAAATTGATATCTATTGATGTATTTCATATAGATACATTTATTATAATATACTTATTATATTATATTTTTTATTTTATTTTTTGGTATCCTTATACTACACTAGTATAGCTTGATAGGTGCCTCAAAATTGATATGTCTCGGTGTATTTTAGATAGATGTATTTAAATATCTATACTAGTAAAATAGGACTTAACCACACATTGTGCATAAAAAAACAAAATAAGTTAAAGAATCACAAAACACTACTCATAATTTGTATAATGCCACCCAAATGTCAAACGACAAGTCACAAATGTCATGATAAATATTCAATTTAATTATTACATCAAATTAGTATTCAATATTCATTTGGTTAGAGGCCCCCCCCAGGGACCACAGTCAGCCAGGAGGATATGGAGGACTCGTACTGCTCGCCCTTCTTCCAGACACCGACATTCCAGACCCTCCACGGTCTTAGCTATAGGGCACAGACATATCGCCAGCTACTTCCACTTGGCCTCGGTTCTTAGGTGACAGCGTCGGATTTGGGTCTCTTCTTCAGCTCCCCCCATCTGCACTCTTGTAGCCATTGTGGCCCTTGCTTCTCATTTTTCTTTCCTTTCTCTTCTCTCTTTTCTTGTTGTTTGGTTGACCCTTTCGGGTCTCCCTTCTGGTTCTTTTAGCATTGTACTGTGTAGTCCCATTGACCTACTTTTGTGGTCATTTATTGGACATTAATATAATTATCTTATCTTATCTTCATTGATAGCATCAACATCAACAACATGACGTGGTTCATTAGAACCACATGGACTTGAAGCACTCCCACTACCACCCCAATGTGGTCTTGCGATGCCTAAGAAGTCTCCATGTCAAGTAATGAAAGGTGGGAAATGGAAGCATCCAAGTCACATTCTCTGGGTATACATCCCAATGCTTTGTCGCCCCTTCCTTATACTCCAGTTACTTGTAGGATAGACGACACAAGTTGGAATGTATATAATTAACTCCTCGACCTCTTTTGCCCCTAGCTTGTTGTGCTTTTGTGAATGGATGAAGTTGTATCCAGTTGCTCTCAGAAGAAGATGAATTCGCAACATATTGAGGCAAATTCAATGCAAAATTAAAATTTATAAAAGTAAAAACTAAAACTTAAATTCGAAAAAAGCTAAAACAAAAAAGGAACGAGAGTTTAAAAATCAAAATCTTACTAGTGACAAGATTTTGATCGCAAGCGGCTGCAAGCAAATGGATCTTCGGCCATGGAGGTACCACCAGGTATGAGAATTCCTTTTCTATTTGTCCCAAAGAGCGTGAAGACTATGATCCGTGGAGGCTATAAAATTTCCAAATTCGGTCATAACCAATTTTTCTACCTTTGGATTAGGGAGGAGCCTAGAGAACACTAACATATACTTCATTGACTTCAACATCTTTTTATGGTGGCACCTTCTCGAGGAAAAGAAAGGATCTTCGTGTTGTAGAATCTAGGAGTCGATGCAAAGGCAAGGAGATGCAATAGGGTAGTCATTTTGTTCCACCACTCAATGAAGTATGATTGTACTTGTTTGAAAAATGTTTTTTGGGGATATTGTTCTTTTTCATTTATGGAATTTATCTTTCCAATCATTGAGTCGCTGCCATGTTATATTTCTCCCAAACATAGCTGGTCCGTGTCAGTAAAGAAGATCATACTCATAATGGGCTCAATAAAACTCAACAAACATTCTACACGCACTAGTCATCATCTAAGATCAACATCTTCAGTTTTCAGGTCCACTCGGTGTTTGATTGCCTCCATACAACCCTTAGGTTAATAACCATGCTGATAAATGACTTGCACACCTTCATAAGTTGTTTCAAGACAATTGTATGATGCGAATAGATTCTCAACAACCTTGTAAGAAATTAAAAACAAAAATTAAAAAACTTTCGAAAACTTCAAAAGCTACAAGTACTAGATCAAAAAACTTATACCATCATAATCAAAAGATATAGTTTCCCTTACCTTCAAAAGCTCCAAATGCGGGAATAATCTAAATATGCCTTGCGACTGGTGAGGGTTTGTTACAATCATTTGGATCTCCTTGCCCTCTGGATACACCTACTTAATCCACTTGTTTTTGCTACACAATTTTTTCAACAATAAGTCGAGTGAATGGACAACACAAGGTGTCCAGAAATTGTGCCCATGCTTCGCCTCCACCAACATTCCAGCGGTTTTGTAATTGTTAGCATTATCCAATATAACGTGGACAACATTTTGAGGCCCCACCACCTCAATGGATTTGAATAATGTTGGTGATAAATTGGGGCATCCTTCACATGCCCCTCGTAATCAACTGCTTCTTAAAACATTGTCTGTCTAAGGCATATTGCAATCACATTCATTTAAGGTGGATTTCTTGCATTTTTCCATCCATAAAAAACAATGGACACTCCTATTTCAGCCCACAGATCCCTAATTATCTACAATGAGGATCTACATGTTTTTTTCCTTTTCCAATAGGGTGGTGTGGAGCTCCTCATAATGTAGCCCTTTGCTCCCTTTTGGGACCTTGTTGATCAATCTCACCATATCTTGTCAATATGGTGACTTGACAATATTGGATAACAAACCATTTGCATATACACATCCGTGACATGCTTATGCATGATATCTCTGCCCTCATTATGAAAGTATCTTTCCAATGTTACTTTTTCATCTTTGTGAAAGAGGAGAATCCTCTTCTTGTGTGGAGGGTGTTGCCTCAAATGGATGTATTGGGACCACATTTGGGGAACCAATATAAGATGGAGCAATCAGCGGCTTCATTGATTGAGATGAAGATCCTTTTTTTGACAAAGGATGTTTGAATTTCATGGCATAAGTTGCACTTATGTCTTTATGCCCTTGATCTACTCCATAATTTTTGATGTTGGCACCTATACACCGGCCCTCTCCTTACAAGTTATGATGCCTTGACTTGGTATTGCACATAAGTGGGCTTTTACTTGTCTATATAAGATTTTGAATTTGCCATCGCAACCATGACATTGCCAAAGAAAACACCCACCACTTGTAAGCTGTTCTAGCATTGTGACATGCCTCCATAATGGTTAATGCAAATCAATTTTGAATCGGGGTTAGGCCTGAGGTGGTAGAACTTGTTGCCATTGTAGTAGTCACTTTAGCTACGCTTGCAAGTTTAAAATCCAACACCATAAGGGAAGTAAACAATAAACCCTAGGGCATAACTTGTTAAATAAATGACAAAAACATTTAAAAATGAAAACAATGAACATCAAAACAAGAACGAAGAAAGTATGTGAAGATTGAAAACAAAAAAGAAAATTAAAACTTAAAAACTTTACCTTTAATGAGTAATCCAAAAATATTCCTCCTTTCAAGCTCCTCAATCACCTTGGCACTGAATGGGCACTCGTACTAGCATACGAAAAATGAGAACAATATTTACTAATGAAGTATCAAATCTAAATGAGTAAAGAGAGCTTAGAGAGGTAAGTATGTGATGAGGGAATGAGAGGTAAGCATTTTAGCTTGTGTTATGCTTTTGTTTTAACTTTAATATTGTCTTTTTTGACTTTTTAGGGTTTTCATTGTGTTTTAAAAGGTTTTTTTGGCACTTTTATGTTTTTAGTGTTAAAAATAATTAAAAACCGTTTTTAGCCCAGATATGGTGTTAGTGGTAAGGTATGCTCAAATATGTTTGTAGACGTATCCGAACATATGCCACGAGTGAATGAGAGGTAAGTGTTTTTGCTTTTGTTTTATGCCATGTTTTGACTTTTTAGGATTTTCATTATGCTTTTTATGTTTTTTTTGGCACTCTATTTTTTAGTGTTGATTTATTTTTCAAAAAAACCTCTTTTTAGTCGGTATGGTGTTGGTGGTACAACAATGTTTTTGCTTTTGTTTTATGTCATCTTTTTTACTTTTTCGAGTTTTCATTGTGTTTTTAATGCTCTTTTTTGGCTCTTAATATACCCTCTCTATATACGGGCATAAATATGGATGGATTTCACCTCCTCTCTTCTTGATAGATAATATATAGAGAGGCCCTGGCCATATACATAGTATAGAGGGGGGGGGCATAGCCATATACCATATAGAGAGAGGGGGCTGAGTGCCCCATATCTAGATAGGCCCTCCAGATATCTATATAGGGGTGGGCCTCTATATGGATAGGGACTCTATCTAGATATGGGGGCCCTTTAGTGTTGAAAAAATAAACAACCATTTTTAAGTCAGGATATGGTGTTGGTGGCACATATATGCCTGAATACATCTGTAGATGTATCTGAACGTATCCATATCACCAATGTCGTACCCTACTTGTATCCACAAGCTTATTTGGTGTGTATCTATATCGGCTACGCACCGTACTCGTATATGCGTCCTTTGTAGGGTGTATCAGTATCTTAGGTTGTTGGATGAGTCTGTTTGCTTACTCGGCCTTATCCTCTCCTCATCTGTGGGTTCATAGAACAAAAAAATTGGTCAAATGCCTCTAAATACATGCCTTACTACTAGAGTCAGATATGCCTCTTTAATGCATCTTGGAATTGCTTCAATGACTCTAAAATCCTCATTCATTCATATTGGAAAGTGTTTAAATGTAGTTCCCTTTACACTATGGATGATTTTGGGCACATGATAAAAAAACATGTTCTCTACCTCCTCAAAGGATCAAACAATTACATTGCTGAGGCTATTCACATGTTTTAGCTTTTTGAGGAAGCAACATGTGTATCCAAGCTATGCTAGTCAGCCATTGATTGCTCTAGTGAAAGTGGCCCTTTCTATTTTTGGAAACAAGGGGAAACAAGGGCAAACAAGGGTAAACAAGGAATAAGTTTCCCATCACCAGCCCATGTAGTTGACTAAAGAGGGAATCGTTCAAGTTATTGGAAATGGACTATTTTAAAATTCATAGGAAGTGCAAGTAACAGCAGGCATTTCAAAGTTAATTGTTTTACATGGCTCTATATTTGTCTCAGTTGTACAATTTTTTTATTCACTAATGAGAATGCTCCTTGGTTTAATTACTATTTGATTATTTCCAAGTCTGTCTTTTCTTCTGTGAAGAGAGTGATAGTATGTAGAATCATAAACTAGTGTTTTTTTTATATTCAAAAAAATGCACTTTTATTAATAAGAAATGTAAAGTACATCACTAATCATACAAAAAAATTGAGCCAAGAAGGTTTCAAGTAAAGGCAAGCTCACCTCAAGAGGGCATCAAAAACCTGGATTACATAATAAAGTGCCTTTGTATAAACTTGTGTTTTAAGTTCAAAGATAATGAGAAATGTTGATTATGTAAGTTAAGAGCTTGAATGTTTTTCTCGGTCACATCCTTGTTACGAATTCTTAAAGCTATATCTCCATACTAAGTTATTATAAGTAAAAGTCTAGAATGTTTTAGTTTATGCCATCTTTGAGCTGAGTAATATGATAAAGCTGAACGAAGAAATGTTAAACTTGAAAGATTACATTTCAATGCGCGTTGATATATTTAACCTGTAAGGTTATAATAAGAGTAACTGATTGTGTGATGAGTGGTTGCAACTATGTGTGCTTAATTAATTGCTAGTTCATCCAAAATGACCTTTATATAAAAAACCAATCCATGATAGATCTATGTTGTGACCTGCTTATGGTAACTGAATTTTGGCAACCATTGCTGTTAAGTTCTATTATAGGATTCCCAGCTTGAATAGATTTGGATCCAGCTTGGTTAATGCTGGATAAAATTAGTAGAGTTGTATAGCACAAAGAATAAAGTTTCGAAGGACTAAAATTCAACAACTTGCATATCACTAAGTGCCAGCATGCCATTTAGTTTTAGCTGCAATCTAGTTTTAAAGGCATATCAATTTTCATATTGACTACACAATGACACTGTAGTCCTAAAATTGCATATAGTTGTTGTTGGTGTGTTGAATACAACTGCGTGTCTATGCTATTAATCATACAGACAAAATGAAATTTCATAACATCTGATTTTGATTTTTCAGGCACATGTTTACTCAGCAGGATCGGGAACCTGTGCGGCATTTCTTGCTAATATAGACACTCAGTCTGATGCAACTGTGAAGTTCAATGGAATCTCTTATCATTTGCCTGCTTGGTCTGTCAGCATCCTTCCAGATTGCAAGAACGTTGTCTTGAATACTGCGCAAGTATAGATTCAAACTATGATGCATTGTTTTCACTGAACAATGACAGATAGAAGATGCTATAGTTATAGTTTTGTTGTGTATGTGTGTTTGTTTACAATTTTTATAAATTTTTGGATGGATTGTGTCTTGTTAGAATTTCTTTTTTAACCAACAGTGGTTACAAGCTAAATGTGTATGAGACATTGATAAGATATGAACTAGAACATTAAAATTGAACTCTTTAATTGTACTTGTATTATCTTTGCTTTCATGATTACACTTGAATTTTTTATGACTTTAGAAATATAAAAACGTTTTAGGCATGGATTGTCCCTCATTGGTAACAATTGTGGGACAAGGTATGCTTATAAGGCATTGCATGCTACAGAAACTTTGCCAATATGGAAGCATGACTTTGGGGTGCAAGTCCCTGGGTTCATGTCTTAGCATCCTTCTCTCCGGTACAAGTAATGCTTAGCGGTGTTTGTGTGCTTTGTGGGTTCCCTTGCCTTGTGGTTATTACCAGTGTACATGAGGCAAAGGTCGTAGAAGAAATGTTCACTCATGGAAAATAGTAATTGAAGGATGGCTGGATTATTAAATAGTCCGTGCAGAGAAAAATGCCACAAAAATAAATATCTAAAAGTTATTTTTGTAGTCTGATTGACCTACTTCGATCACTTGGACATTAATATAATTTCTTTCTTTCTATTCCAAATAAAGAGAGTTAATGCAATAAATCAGTATGTGTTTGCTATAACATCTTTAATTCTATTTTCCTGTAATGTCATTGTGAATGCATATGCATTCCACAATATCTTCTGTAAGGGACAAAAATTCCAGGTTCTGTTTTAGTGGTGAAGAAGATTTTTCAAATACAAATCTTTATATTTTGTTCCCAGTGAAGCTGTCAGCAAAGCTAATTGTTCTTTTCAATGGAAAATACATGATAGGGTATGGCAATAAGAAACAATTTGCAGAAATTAGTAATTGCCTTCAGGGAATAGCTATAAAATTATAAATGCTACCTTATGACTTACAAGGTTAGAATAGTAAAATATTTTTTTTCCACACGGTGTTCTTACAAGCCTTCAGAACAATAGATATATTCTCTACAATTGATAGGAAGAAAAAGAGGAACCGACTCCAACTCAG
Organism: Taxus chinensis; assembly: GCA_019776745.2. NCBI lineage: Eukaryota > Viridiplantae > Streptophyta > Pinopsida > Cupressales > Taxaceae > Taxus > Taxus chinensis. The sequence goes on from CM034150.1 coordinate 229,718,695, forward strand.
CTCTCTTAATGATCTAATATTGTGATGAAACTGACACACACATAGATTGAATTATTATGGCTGAGCCGGCATAAAGAAATCATCATTAGTCCCAAATAATAAAATGAATACTCCACTTATGCATCTAGAGTTTTTGAGCTGGTGATACTCGGGACACATTGCATGCGCATGCTTCTTAACATCCTCCAAGTTCTAACCTTGATCGCCAGGGGGGCTACCTACGCTGACACCACAGTTCACTGGCCATAGCGTGCACTACAGCTCCGGTTGCATCCGTCCTGCATGTGATCCTGTGAGACCTGGGGGATACTTCAATATAAATACGAGAGCAGGGGGTTCCACAGATTGAAACTGTTATGACATGTGTTTAAGGAGCTAATACGTCATGATCCAAGAGAAGCTATAAATTTTATGGCATGGAAATTACACAAACAACTCCTGAATTTTTTAATTAAACAACTTGTAAAACCCTAGTTCAAAAAAGAATGGAAATACTAAATAAATTACTTTTTTATGTAATGTTGTCAAGTGAATGCTAAGGTAATTCTTTTGAACCAATTGGATCCCTTTGCCGTGTGGCATTGGCTGGTATCCTCTTATGAGTGATTCTTGCAAACATTATATTTATAAAATCCTTCTGGATTCAATTGCATAACAATGTTTTTGTCCGGCGTTTCAGATCCCAGTAGTGGGTCCACCTGCAGGGAAAAGATAATGAAGCATTGGTCAATACAGAGGATGGATCTAGTTGTGGGATCTGAAATGTTGGACAAAAGCATCATTACACAGTTGACTCGAGAGAATTTTGTATAGTATTGCGCTGAGATGAAGCCAACCTTAAAATTAACATTTTATTTGTTTGAAAAGATCCACCCCAAACATCCTATAATTTTGCAGAGGAAAATTAATACAAATTGAACTGTTGATCCATTATGGTGAATATACCATTTCAATAAATGTTTATATAATATTGATGTATCTCAAAGTTTTACCTATCATGCATAATCATGGTGATACTCTCCTCTGGTAACCTTGCAAAGTCTACATGATAGGAAATCTTGATAACACCAAGCGCTGGATATTGAAGCTAATTACCAGATGTAGGAGGGCACTCTAACTAATTCAAGTTTTGTTTTTATTCTCAAATCAGATCTTAGACAAGAGACACAAAATAGCCAAATGTTATCGAAGACCAATTTAATTCATACAGTGAACCTATTCACGTAGGCATTTAAATTGCTGAAAAACATAAACTTCATTAGTTTGTAACTGTGCCTTTGTTTTTGGGGGACCACAAATAATACATCAAATAGTACTTGTAAAGAATGAAAAGGTAGGAGCAAAACATGCTTCTTTCATTAGGAGTCTGGTACAACCTCTTATCACTGTTTCTTAAAAGTGCATCATTTGAGGAAGGATCTAAGGAGGATTTCAATTCATGTTAACAAGGACTTAACAGCGACTTCTCAACTTTTATGGGGTAATGACTATAACATTTAAAAATGTTAGCATAGTCAGGACCGGCTCACAAAAATGTGGGTTTGTGGAAAGTTTCTTCCCATTTTCTGGCTCAATAAGATACAAATTTTTGTACAGCAAGTCCTTTACAGCTTTGCTCTACATTTCTGTAGCACTGATCATAATCATTTCCCATGTTTATACACAATAAAGGCAGTTGCCACTATCTGGAGGTGGAATTTTAACATGTTTTGCACTCAATGATTTCAGATTAGCTCCCAGACCACTTCTATACATATGGAGTTTACAAACTCAACATTGACAGGCTCCAATTCCATGAAAACAGTAGGCATTGAGATGCTAAGCCCGAATTGGAGTTGGCTGCAGGAGCCTATAGGAGTTCAGGGAAGCAATGGATTCTCCAAGCCCGGCTTGGTAGAGCAAATAAACACAACTGCAGATTCTAGTGACTACTTATGGTACACAACAAGGTAAGAAGACATTTGTTGCAACTGCATTCAATTTTATTACTTGTCAGTTAAAAGTCCCGAGAAGAAGGAAAAAAATAGCATTGTCTGAACAAGTGGATATACCTATAGTCTTTATATATAAAAAGAAAAGGCATAACGCATAACATCATCGGCTAATAGCTACTTCTCTTAAAGTAATTGGAAAATGATGCAAGTAATATTAGCAATGTTATGAATCATACTAAATATGACAAACTTCCATTTTACTTGCCAGTATCCAAGTCGATAATAACGAAGCTTTTCTCAAGGATGGTACACAACCGGTTCTTCATGTGGATTCCTTGGGACACGATTTACATGTTTTTATCAACGGGCAATTTGCAGGTAATTGGAAAAGCAGCTTATCAATCTTAAATCTGACTATGGAAAAAAAATACACCTGAGGTATATGAAACTCTGATGTATGGCACTGTGTAATATGCATTTAATACAATTGGATAACTTAAGAATATCAAGATAGAGCTTGTCTAGTTTTTGTTGTTTTTCATGCAAACCAACTTCTGAACATGAATGCAAAAATAAGAGTGAAAGTAGCAAAAGAGTAAAGCTTGTTATACTTCCATTACATGCAAAATATAATACCAATTTTATGCTCATTTTTCCTGTCTGAGTTTATGTTGATGACTAGTGTAGGCTATTCCATCTTCTTTTATCATTTAAACGCTTTCCAGCTTATGAGTTTCAACCTTTTAACATCCCAATAAATATTAAATTAGGCATGAAAGATATTCAAGAGCGGGTGTAAGGGAAGGGATGCAGGGTTACTATCATGGAGCTGTTTCCCTTTATTATAGTCTTCCTTTTCAAATATGTATTTTAGGAAAAAATGTTCAATTTCAATCCTTGTATTTCACCTTCTAGGCATGTTATACTATTTCTTCCAGTTTGTGCTGAATTTTGAATATATTTACCGAAGGTTCTGTCCCCAAATCTATATTTTACAAAGCATTGGTTCAACTTCAATATTTGTAGTAAAACCTCTAGTTTCGAGATTCCATTTCTTCCTGTTTGTGCATAATTAGTAAAAATAAATGCTTACTCTATTCCCTTTTATAAAATGCATTGCAAGGTATAATCTAAGTTTATGTTTGTGATGACTCACATCTATTGCAAGGGTTCCTTGCATTATAAGGTGTAGTCTACGTTTTAAGTTGTTATATCAGCCCTGATTCCTCCTAGGTTTGTCCAATGTGTGAGTCCTTTTGTTTAATTCACACTTAGCCTGAGTCAATTTCCTTTAGGCATCATCAAATATTGCATCGATTATTTCATGATAATATATGATAAAGCTATTGGTTCTTCTGCTCTGGACTTTGACAAAGATGAGAGCCAACTTTTATCTGCAGCCATGGTCTCCAACTAGTTTTGGTTTCCATCTGTTACCTTTTCATGTTCATTGAGGGAGCTTCCTTTCACATGATCATTTGTACGGATTTATCTTTTTTGACTTGTCTAGGGATTACTCAGTTTGGGTTCAAACCCTCTAGTTACACTTTTTCATTTTAGTATTAGTTACTTTTTTAGCTCTTCGAATTTTTTGACACTCCTTTCGAGCCCCATCAATCTACTTTGGTCATTCATAGACATTAATAATCCCATGTTGATAACAATGTGCAAAAGAGGTGGATTATTTTGGAGGGGAGACGGGGATTACATGCACTAATAGATTTGCCAATTCAGAATCAGGATTTGAGGTGTAATTCATTGGGTTCACATGTTAGCATCTTCTGTCTCTTGATCCTAACATCGTTGACAATTTTGATGACATGCCACGTGGGCCCTCTCCAACTCGTGGTTGCTATCTATGTGATGTCCATTAATTTACAATCTATTTAGTACATTCTTGATATTTATGGGGTGTTACCTACAGTAAATGCTTTTCGAATTTAGAAGTAAGATTTGGTGTTAGCATCCTCACTCTCTTTGCTACTACCATGTCGATGGGCATGCTTGGCAAAATCCATGGTTTGTTATAGTAGATGCAAAGATCAATGAGGTGTTGTGTTTCTTTGTTGAATCCTTCAAATATTTCCTTCCCGAGTTATTTACCTGAACTACTGTATAAATATGCAAACAAAGGAAAAGAGTTGTGATTAAAGCATTTTTGCATTTATAATATTTATTGATCATGTGAGCAACTTACTTCTCTTTTTTTCAAACAATTTGAGGGGGAAGTCTGACCCTTATCCAGGTTAGGATCACAATTATGAACTTATTTTTCCCATAGTTATAGCCTATAGGGATTCAAGATATGGCACCCTTAGTGCTAGGGCGCATGTATCCGCGTGCTGGATACGAATACGCGTATGACATGTCTCGGATACAGTTTGGATATTGTACCCTGCCATATCTAAATGCGAATCCATAACATGGCCATATCAGATATAACCGAATACGACATGCAGGCGAATTATAGTTGTATCTGATTTAGAAGTTAAAAAAATTAACAAAAATTCATTTCAAAAACCTACGAAAAATGCTGAAAACTGCAAATGACATTCTTTAATGCATTTTAGTAGCAGCAAGTGAGAATATGGGGGTGAGAGTGTTGATTCTCTCATTTGCTTCAAACTATTCAACCTACAATTATTTTCATTTGTTCCCTTTGGCCTACTTTGTTTCTTTTATTTCATTTCGTCTATTTTCCGTTGACCTATGTAACACGAGAATATTTATTTACCCATTGAATACCCTACTTCCTACCTTTCACGTGGAGTGTGAGTGTAATTTGTGTGGAATTTTAATCTAACGTATAAATTTGTTTATATTTTAAAATTGATAATTATAATGAATATATATTTTAAATTTATTGTAATGTCCCTAAATGGACATTTTAAAATAATTCTGGATTCACTGCAAACCCTAGGGTGGGATTAATAAAAACTTATTTTGATTGCAAAACCCTTGCAACAAAATTTACAAATGATGGAAATAATTTCTAAACCCTAGGAAAAATTGTTGCATATAATAATCGTACCATAAACACTGAAATCATTTTTAAAAAAATTTATTTTTCAACACCAAAAATCAGAAAATACAGCTGACCGTATAGATGAGATTTTTGCCGGATCCGACAACAATCTTCAGCTACACTGAAACCAGAATCTAATCCTCAACAAGCTGAAATCTTCCATAATTTACTGTAGCGACACAGTAACAAGCTGAAAATGACTTTTGAAGCTGATTATTTGATAAAGCTGATTTATGATATAGATAGATCTGAAGCGCACATGTAGTCCCTGGACGAAAACACCACACAAAGCCCGAGGTTTTCGTTCTCTGATGCTCCAAAGGAGGGTTTTCGTCCTTTGAGGCTGAAAGTTGAAGCAAAATGCTCAAATTCACAAAATAAGATGAAAAGCTATGTTCCACCAAGTTTCCAAGACGGGGACGGCAAGGGACGGGGGGACGTGTTTCCGGGACGGATTTTTTGGAGGCCTTTTTTTAGGGGACGGCTATTAATTTACTAAAAATAAAGGAAAATATAAAAAATATACGAAATTTCAAATATTTATATGATAACATTGATAAATCATTCATCATACACAACAAAATTTCAAATATAGAACCTTAATGTCATAAAATTGGAGCTGAATTGAGATTTCACATAAGGTTGAAGTATTAATTACAATAATAATTACACTGAAATGCCCAAGGGCTGCAAGTACCTGTCCTCGAGTTTCCGAAACGTCCCCGGTACGGGGATGGCCCTAAAAGGGCAGGGGACACGTCCCCGTGGAACATAGATGAAAAGTGATGCCAAAGGACCTGATGTGCCCCACTTTTATAATTTTACTTTCATGCTTTTCAAGGAAAAACAACCAAAAACATCCTTCCATTTATATTTTTACTTTTCCCTTTTCTCACCCTTTTATTTTATTTTTAATAATAATAAAGTAATATTAAGTTGTCACCCTTTTTAATAAAATAAAAAGTAAGTCACTTAGACAACTTAAAATATTAACTTTATTATTTTTTTCTTTAGTTAAAAAAAGGGAGATGACAGTCCGCCCTTCCCAAAAATTGCTTGTCCTCAATCAATGTTGGTTCAACTTTTACTTCTCCACTCTAATCCTTTCTGTCAATGCTAGGATCCCACATGAATTTCAGCAACTCTTCACCATGCTGTTGCTGCACCACTCTGATACAACTAGAAGCTAAAAAGCCTAGATCCCAAATCATCCTTGGGAATTGGTGTGACCAATTGCCCAAATTTTCAAACTGTGGGAAAACTTAAGCAAACTCTTCCATTCCGGAAATTTCAAACTTAATCGGAAGCTGCTGAAAGTAGCAAGTAGGACAACCATCATGCTTACACTGTGCTTCTCTTATACAAGTAGAATTTAGGAATCCTTTATCCTCCTTAATGTTTTTAAGCATTCCTCTTCCACATAGATTCAACTTATTACAAATGACAGTTACTTGTGTAAGGGCTGGAAATAAGTTAGAACCGCCACAATTCCCCTGTAAACTCTCCCCATTCAGTGTCAGAGTGGCTGCAATGATGATTCTCTTCAGCTGAAACCTTTCTCCAACCTTTTCCATCAAGGATATTCCCTTAAATTGTGCAAACTTGCAGCTGTTCTTGACTGATGACAGTAGTTCCAAGCCTGATATTTTCACGATCAGCAACATGACAATGGTATAACAGCTGCAAAACTGAAACTTCCTTGCAAAAAACAAAAATGTGAGCAATGTAGAGGCTGAGAACCACCATACAAGGCCTGAAAATACTCCATTAACAATCACAAACTGAAAAGTTCTCCTTCCCGTGACTGGAAACACCTGTAACCACATTCGTATGAGTGCAAATGAAGTGATATGGTGGCTGCTAATGGTGGTGACAACAGCATCAAGGCTGACAATCAGACTCGTAGCTGTCCTAAGTGTGTTAACCATATCATTTGATGGTAGGATACTATCACTACTTGCTCGCTTCATACCTCTTTGGTGATCCTTTGCACAAATATCTAGATTTGGAGTTAGCCCACCATGCTTATGTTGCGCCACTCTGGTATTCACTTGAACTTCTCCTAGAGATCTTTTTGTGGTGCTCATAACTTCCTCAATAGGAAGGATATGTCCACAATTTCTCCTTAACTCTGGATGATATTCTTTACTCAATCCCGTAACTGACAACACCTGTGTGGCTGCAAATGATGCCATGTAATAGCTGGGAATGATGATGATAGCAAACCCAAAGCTGGACATTATGTGGACAACAGTCTTTGTCATGTTTCTTGTGCAACATAGTTGCAAAATGTGAGCATCATTTCTTTCTCTTATACCTAGTTTGTATTCTTGTGAAAATGAATATGAATTTGAGCTTCTTTCATTGAACTCCTCGACATCTTTGAAGTGCCTTTGTGTTGTGTCACTGTCAACAACTTCCTCTATATGTAAGGTGCCTTGAAACACCACATCCTTTTCCTTAGACCGTGACCATGACATGCTCTAAATTATGCTCATCACTTCTAGATTGCTGCCATAATACTTACCTTGTGTTCCAAAGATTCTTACCCTGACACCCCGAGTTGTACCTTTTGGCAAATAGCATGGATCGGATTGTATGTGGCCCGTGGGCTGTAAAATGGCTGTAACAGTCATATGTTGCTCGAAATTTCTCTCTAAACGGCAATGTGTAGGTTGGAATACTTGCACTTAGTTATCCCAATAGGTGAGACCTCCTACACACAACATCCAATAAAGAAATTTTCCTCATACCTGCAGATATATAGCTGTTCATGAAAGATATCATCAATCCAAAACATGAATTTATCAAAATGACCAATAGGAACATAGTACCTTGGCTGCAAAACTAAGTCCCTTCATTCCAAATAAAAAATGTGAAGGCTGGAAACCACCTTGTACTAGCTGAGAACACTTCGGCAAGGGTAATGGGCTGAAAACTCCTCCACCATGTAACTGAAAACCCTTCTCCAACTGCAAAGACAATATGGAAGAGGTTGGAAATATTGAGAACAACAGATCTAAGATTGGAAACCGCATTCATATTGGCCCTTGGTTCATGTTTCTTGCAGCCAACACTTATCCCTACCATGTATAGTTGGTGACTTCCAACAAGAAGGGCCCATTTTGCAAATATCTCATTTGGTGGCCTCATTAGGAGTATAATATTGAGTATATCCAAACCAAACCAAACATTATCATATTGAAGTATCTAACCTAAGGATAGACCCTTGGTTGTCTCTATGCATTGAGTGGCTTGAGCCACTTGGTTTCTTTGAAAATATAACTCATACAGTAATGACTCAAACTTTTCATTACTTGGAAGATTGATAGATACTTCTTGGGCTAAATCAACCTCAATTTTGGGCACTTGGCATTCAACATGCAATGCATGTTCTTCCTTTGCATTATTAATACAAATATTTTGTTTATCAGGAGTGATACTTTTTTCTGAAAGATCCCCAAATGGATCTCTTTACACCCCAATGAGTTTTAAATCAAACAAAACAGCAAATACAGATTTTACGTATGTTATGGCACTTTCCCTAATACAGATCTGAAAAAATGCGGCTAGTTTGGTATATTAAATTCCTGACAACAGCAATCAAACCAACATGTTTTCCTCCTAAGCTGACCTGTGCGTATTGGCAGCGTAATATGCATATAAAATCTGACTTTTCTGAGTTAATATTAGGCTGGAATTTATATCAGAAATCTGCAGATGATAGAGGATTGAAACAACACTTTAAACCTTCCCAAAATTTACAGAAAACGCTTTATTTGATCCACACAAATTAATGCAACATACAGCAATAAGTTCAGACCTGAAATGTCTTCAAAATACCTCCAAATGGCCAAAAGATGGGTCGCTTCATTAGATCAAAATGGCACGGCCCAATTACAATCTTTATTCTTCACACCCTGGTACAAGATCTATCAACTATTGACTGAAAAGATTGAAAATACTCATGCTAGCCCAATAGAATTTCCTGTGTGGAAATCCCTCACATTCTCTAAGAGGGTTTTCATCCTCCAGAGGCAATATACTAAGGGTTTTCGTCCTTAGAATACTTTAATACAAAAGCACCTGGCTTAAGATCAGATTCAGAAATGATAAGTGATTACAATGCTCCTCTACCCAAGCCGCCCCTCTCCTTTTTATAGGAAAAATATTACAAAATGACCTTTTCATCATCCAATGAGAAAAGAATGCCAAAATACCCTAAAAGTATACCCAAACCTAGGCGCACTTCCTCCTTGGATAAATAAACATTAAGTATTTTTTTATTATTTTCCCTAAGGTCTATTTGGCCTCCCATGCCCAGTCGCACTTTTCTTGGGAAGAGTGATAACTTTTATCCTTTCTAAACTAACTTTCCTTCCTTTGTCCAAGTCGCATTCTCTTGCCTAGGGATGACAAACATAGCATGGGTCTCTTTCTACTCTCCCTAGAAAGGATACAACATAATATTAGACCCATTGCACCTATTTAGAGATTACAAATTTATTATTAAGTCAAATAAATTAATACAAGTGCTTTATTAATATTTTTTGCACTTTGTAATAACTCATTGTGACTTAAGTCACCCTTATATTTTTCCTTTGGCCGTCGGGTTGACGAAATGGGCCAAAGGTCTTCGATTGGGAAAAGGGGACATTACATTTTCTATTGAAGACCCTTCACCTTCAACTTGGATGGTGGATTCCTCTATTCACTGCTCACTAACTTCTTTCAAATTTGAATTAGACTGTTCTTCTTGCTTCTTGATTACAATGGGAAAATTCTTTTCCTTAATTTTCTGTAGGTTTTGCTTTGCTCGAGTGGTTATCGACTTTACTTCCTTAGCTCTTCTTAGCCATTCATCACACCTTTTTTGGGTCCTCATTACATCCTCTGCACTTGTTTGCATTGTGGTTAGTTTTTTTCCAACCACATTCTAGTTCCTTTTCTTCCTTCAAGAGAAACTCTTTTGGTTTTGGCTCTTTGGCAGATTTTTGAGGCATAGATTTTGACGCTTCTTCGCTATTTCTATCTCCATCCATGCCTTTAGATCCTTCCAATATTCTTGCAAAGCTTGCAACATTTCTAACATCGATTCTTAGGCTGTCCCCATGATTCACAGGTTGGAAAGGACACAACTTTGATACCACGTATGTCCCTAAATGGACATTTTAAAATAATTTTGGATTCACCGCAAACCCTAGGGCAAGATTAATAAAAACTTATTGTTATTGCAAAACTCTTACGGTAAAATTTACAAATGCTGGAAAATGATGGAAATAATTTCTAAAACCTAAGAAAAATCCAAATTTGTTGCATATAATAACAACCGTAACATAAACACTGAAATAGATTTTTTTAAATTTTATTTTTCAACATTGAAAATTAGAAAATACAACCGACCTTATAGATGAGATTTTTGATGGATCTGATAGCAATCTTCAACCACACTGAAACTGGAATCTAATCCTCTACAAGCTGAAATCTTTCATAATTTACTGTAGCGACATTGTAGCAAGCTGAAAATGACTTCAATCCTCCCTAATTTATTGTAGCAAGCTGAAAATGACTTCGAAAGCTGATTTATGATATAGATAGATCTGAAGTACAAAACTTGATGGTTTTTTGTCCCCAAGTCTTTTCCATTGGAGGGTTGTTGTCGTTTGATGCTCCACAGGAGGGTTTTCGTCCTCTGAGGCTAAAAATTGAAGTCGAATGCTCAAACTCACAAAATAAGAATAACTCATTGAAAAAGTGATGCCAAAGCGCTCCACTTTTATAATTTTACTTTCACACTTTTCAAGGAAAAACAACCAAAAACATTCTATTATTTTATTTTTACTTTTCCCTTTTCTCACCCTTTTCTTTCATTTCTAATAATAAAGGAATATTAAGTTCTCACTTTTTTTTAACAAAATATAAAGTCAGTCACTTAGACAACTTAAAATATTAACTTTATTATTTTTTCCCTTAGTTAAAATAAAGGACATCACATTTATAATCCAGATTATTATAATATTTTACACACACATGCCGTATTTAATTGCATCCTAATTAGCGGGGCCTAACAACTAGCCGTATCCGATATCATAACCGCATCCATGCAACTTTGCATAGTTATCATAGTTTTTTCTTATATTAATAAATAGCTATGGTACTACTGAAAATGTTTGGTTATTGTCTTTGAAAAATTCAAACATCTTTCATTATAGACTAGCAAAAGTATCCATAGTGTTTGTGAAGGGCCAATAGGCATGGTTAGTATAGACTTTATGTTCTTTAACATGTTTTAAAATGATGCTCTTTAAGAGTTCAATTTAATTTTGTTATATTGACAATAATTTTTTTTCTACGTAATAGTATTAAAGGAGATTCTAGCTACTTAGGTATGACGATTTTGCTAAAGTGAATGCCAAAAGAAGGATTTCATTTAAAATTTAAGGAATGTTGAGAGGAAGACAACGAACAATTAATATAGAAAAGGAATAACCTAAAAATTATGTTTTACCTCCAATTCCCTATTCAGCCCCAGCTTGTTCCCCAGGTACTTTTTCAATGTGTGTATCATCATTGTTGTGTAACTGAACCACATGAATCACCTCTCCCAATTTCAAGTTTTATCTTTAAAAAAATATTTGATGTACACCAATGTTGACTAAAATGCGAAGAGGAAACCAAAAACTTTGCACTATTGTTTTGTTCTATCTTGCTTGATTCTCGCATAATTCTTTGGAATCTGTGGCAACATTGGATCTCCATTTTTGTTTTTCAAACTCCTTGAGTTTGTAAAACCGGATAAAGGATCCGTCTTCATCATGATCAGATCCAACAATATTATTAAATGTTACTGTTTAATTTAACGGAGCTCTTCATTTAAACATCCAAAGAATTCAAAAATTGAACATCTTATTGATCATTTACAACTTGCAATGTGAAGCATAACTTGTTTGCGAGGCTGTATAAGGAATTAAAATATTGCCATTATCCGTTGACGAGTCACCTGGAATCCTCTCTAATTCACATGAAATGAAGGTCATATTGGCATGTTTCTCTCTGATAGAATTGTATGATCAACGTATTACTAGTGTCTAAAATGAAATGTTCCATTAGGTGGAGAATTGCCACAAATGCTAATTCAGAAGTGCTTTGTTTGAACAACCATTCTATGTTAATTTTTAAGTTAATTTATGAGTTGGATTTAGATGGTTTTTATTTTGAAAATAAGATTAAAAATATTTTAGGAAGTAGAAAATGACGATGAAGATGGGAGTTACAAAGAAAATTGACTTTAGAAAGGCCTATCGGTAAAAAATAATCTCACATTGGTTGGTTGGCTTGGTCCGCGGTAACATATAAACTTCAATATATCATGATCCCTATGCCAATTGGGGTGATAGCCACAATGGAGGTGGCTATTTTACTAACATAATTCAATAAAATACCATGTACAATTATCTCTAAATACATGCCACCTTACTATCCGAAATCAGATATGCCTCAAACCCCAATATATATCATGAGATCTTTATACCAATAAGGGTGACGTCACAATTAATTATTTTGCAAGTCACTTGCACTTTAATGATGCTCTCCATTATGTTATATATTGTTGTTTGCTCACTCATAAGTTATTTGTGGATGTTTTGTGTTACTTAAATTCAGAGTTGTATTTTTTATAATGTTCCCTTTTCTAAATTAAAAATAATTAAAAATATTTTAAGATGGGCCTAGCCAATTCTTATTTTGGGACAACTTCATATTATTATTATAAAATAAAAAGTATTTTTAAATACTCTTATGAGGTCGGTCTTCTTAAGGGAAGATTAAAAAGTGCATTGGGCTTCTAATTCATCCTTGGGCGCCAAAAAGGAGGATTTGAAGGCGGATCAAATGGCCTAAGAAAGGTTATGTATGTTTATTTCAAAGATTGATATCTTGGGTTTGTGCACGATATGCTCTACTCTCCGTTGAAGACGGAGACCTTTGGTGTGGTTCAATTTTGAGGATGAAAACCCTCATTGGATCCTATTGGGGACAAAAAGCCTCATTTGTTGCATTGGTGGCTTCATATGACAATCATAAATGGACTTAATTGGCAGATTTCTAGAACAATAGGGTGTTTTCCCGTGTTTAGGGCACTCCTACTTCAGCTAGGGCACTTTATAGTGTGTTGGCACCCTTCCTTGTTTGAAGCGACCCACCTGGGAAGTTCAGGATCAAGTTTGAGAGGGTTTACATGGTTGGAAAATTGTGATTTCACTTTCATTGGATAACTAGCCTCTTTAAGATCATTTCGAGCATTGGTTTGTGTTGAAACTCCAAGTATTGATGGAGTTATGAATTTTTGAAGTTTCAGTTGTATTTGCACTTGAAATAAATTTACAAATTGCATATTTGCTCAAGATTTCATCTTGTTGGATTTATTGAGTATTTGAGATATTTGTATGTTAATTTTCAGTCCATATTGCATGTGAATGATTGTTCCCAAGTGCTAATACAGTTCGCTGTCCTAGAGGGATATTAAATAATTGTTCTAAGCTGATTTTGATATCTTAAAAGTGTAATTTCCAGTTCGTTGTTAGGGTTTCTAATATTGTTGGATTTGTTGTGATAAAAATCATATTATTTTCAGCTGGTTGTTGGTGTATATTTAGATTCGATTCTTAGGGTTTGTGGCCAAACCCTTATTTTCGGTTTAAGCCCTAGAAAGGGACTTTATAGTGGTATCAAAGCTTCGGTCTTCCTAGCTTGAGGGTTTCCATGCAAGAAGATCAAAATGACGGATAGAAATTTTGGTGATGCTACAACACAATGGCTCAGCTGATCCGTACCATCCAAAATCCGAATAGTAGAAGGAGCTCTTCAAAGGGAATCGATAATTCTCAATCATCCAAAGTGGACAACATTGCTACATGGTATGAGGAGTATAGGGCTCTTCCAGAGAAGATTTGTGATGCCATGTCATTTTCTGAGTTCATAGGAATAAGCAAGGGAAGATCAAGGCCCAAGCTTAGGGCACAAACTACACAAGAAGAAAAACTAGGGCTGCAAGTAATGGAGAAGGAACAACCCATAGAGGAACCCACAACACAAGTTAAAGAAGGAAAAAAATTGGAGCTTGAGCCAAAGAAGGAAGAAGAAAAACCGAAGTTGTTGGGCATTGATAGGGAACAACCCATTAAAGCCCTAAAAGCCCCCATCATCATTGCCAAAGTAAAGCTCTTGACTGATTTTTAGATCATCAGCATGAAGATATCACAATTTGATGAAGGATTTAAGCATGAACCTAGGGAAATCATGGAGCATGTGTCCCAAGGTAAAAGTTCGTTAATATTTAATGATATTTCATTGGTTTTTAATGGGTGCTTGTGGCAAATTGTTGAAAAGAGATCAGATTTGCATAAGGGCAAAGAGGATGACATTACGGAAGGGTATGCTCATGGAGGAAAGGAACTTCCGGTTCCTCATGATTACTTTCAGTTTGCTGGAATTTTTCAAACAATAGTCACCAAGGAGCAAATTGATGAGGGTATCCACAAAGAACAATCCCAATTTCATCATCATCCAAAGGGTAAAAATCTTTTGATGTTCTATGATAGTTTATTGAATTCTAATGGTCAAGCAAGGCAGCCACATAAGGAAGTCAAATCAGATTTATTAAGGACCTATGAGGATGATATCATGCGTGAAAGAAGGGCACCATTAGGGTATTTTCTGAGTGCCGTTCCTAACTTAGAAATTCTGATTCATAGGAGTGTCATAGGCAGCCCTGGGTACATGATTATCTCAGTTTGGTTGCTTGTTGATATGTCATTGTTGGTATGTTGCTCTCACACACAACTGGTTGGGGCGAGTGATTAGATTTCATGCTTGTTATGTCCTCTTATGTCATCGCTGATTGGACATCATTATGTACCTCATACTCCATGGAATAATGAGGTAAGGAGTACTTTTTGTTGGATGGATTCTTAGACTCAATTCCAAAATTGTTTTTGCATGTGGAACATAGGTGCAATGTTGGGAGGATACCTATGTTTGAGGCATCAAGGGCATGTTGGTAAGTTCGATTTTCCATTCCATGATTCCATAAATATGAAAGATCTAGAGAGAATATGGTGGAAGGGCATCACCCTTACTCTAATGTGTGGCACTTAGGCTTATCACCCATTCTGGGTGAAGGGTCTTCTTCATAACTAAGGGGTCACTATGCTGGTAGAGAATGGCAACATCATACTTTGCGCAAGGAGAATAGTACATCTGTCAATTCTCTTGGGAATTCATGAGGTATGTGATGATTTTTTTGTGATTGAACTAGCTTATGATGAATTTTTTCTTGGGGTTCAATGGTTGCAAACATTGGGGGAGTTCACCCTCAAATATCATGATATAAAACTGAAATTTGGTGACCAAGTTGGAGAAATCAAAATTCATGGCATGAGGAAAGAAGTGAATGCTGAAGCAAATTTTTGGGAATCACATTGTGGGCTGCTCTCTTGCATAACAATTGATTGGAAAAATATTATCACTGCTGGTTATGTCAAAAATAATCTTGCTAATGACATCATGAAAGGAGTTTGCGAGAAGGAACATCGGACAACTGTTTTGGGGCAACAAGTAAGGCACTTGCAATTTGAAAATTCTCCACAACGAGGATTGCTCACACTTGGTAAGAATGGTTATTATTGTAAAGTGAATTCCGAGGAGCATATTGGGGTGAAAAACACCACTTTCAGCCATATATATAGAGCTGGTTTGAGTCAAGTCCAAGATGACTATGGCAAGAAGATTCCAAGCTGATTATGAAAAACAAGGTAAAAGCTTCTATTGATTTTTAGTTTTTTACGATTCTTGCATTTTGTATATAAGGAAACTTATACGGAGGCATGTGAGTTTATTGTACCTTCTAGCACCATAGTAAAAGACGAGTTGCTACAAAAAGGCCACACCTTTAAAATATGGCAGTTAGGGGAATTTCATTTTGGTCCTCTTTTTCACATATCAGTTCATTGGGAAAATAGTGATGGGAGGATAGTCACCATTACTGGGGCACCGAGATGTTTGATATGGGAAGTGGGTAAGCTATGTGATTTTTTTATATGTAATGACATACAAGTAGATTTAATCATTGAAGTTAGTGAATGGCTGTTCTTGGGCATTGTTGGAGCATATTCCGTCAATGTTGGGGTGTTTCCAACACCCATGTCATGGGTAGTTTGGAAATTTTTGGAGATAGGTCATGATTACAGCAGCTCTACCTTCTTTCATTCGTTGTTCACAACTTTCCAACTACTCTCCCACTTATGAGACACCAAAAAAAAGAGCCTCCAATTATAAAGTTGAAGAAATTCCACACTACTACTAACATTGGCATATTTGTAGCTGATTTAAGGGGGTTTCCAGCCACCTACATTCTGATTTTTGACAGAAAAATGCAAGGTTACAACTGTTTTTGGGACAAAATTATTGAAGTTTTGGGAATCCATCAATTGAATGGAAATTATGAGATGGTGGCAAGCCAAGGAAGGGACCTAGCCATCATATCCACAAAGCATGAGTGGACGAAAAAGGGAACACATTTTTCCTTTAATGAGTCTGCTCATGTGCAGGTACATCAAAGGAGCCATATAGATTTATTTGTGATCCAAGAGCTTGCATTTTGCTTGAGGGCAAGCAAATTTGGGAAGGGAGGATTGTAACGTCTCCTTTTCTAAATTAAAAATAATTAATAATATTTTAAGTTGGGCCCAACCAATTCTTATTTTGGGACAACTTCACATTATTATTATAAAATAAAAAGTAGTTTAAAACACTCTTATGAGCTCTTATGAGGTCGGTCTTCTTAAGGGGAGATTAAAAAGTGCATTGGGCTTCTAATTCATCCTTGGCCCAAAAAAGGAGGATATAAAGGTGGATCAAATGGCCTAAGAAAGGTTATGCATGTTTATTTCAAAGATTAATATCTTGGGTTTGTGCACGGTGTGCCCTGTTCTCCATTAAAGACGAAGACCTTTGGTGTGGCTCAACTTTGAGGATGAAAACCCTCATTGGATTCCATTGGGGATGAAACCCTCAATAGTCACAACACTTGGGGACGAAAACCCTCATTTGTTGCATTGGTGGCTTCATATGAGAGTCACAAGTGGGCTTAATTGACTGGTTTTTGGAACAACAGGTTGTTTATCTGTGCTTAGGGTACTCTTACTTCAGCTAGGGAACTTTCTAGCATGTTGGCACCCTTCCTTCTTTGGAGCAACCCACTTGGGAAGTTCGGGATCAATTTTGAGAGTGTTTCCATGGTTGGAAAACTGTGATTTCACTTTCATTGGATAGCTAGCCTCTTCAAGATCATTTTGAGCATTGGTTTGTGTTGAAACTCCAAGTAATGAATTTTTGAAGTTTCCGCTATATTTGCATTTGAAATAAATTTACAAAATACATATTTGCTCCAGATTTCATCTTGCTATATTTATTGAATATTTGGGATATTTCTATATTAATTTTCAGCCCATATTGCATGTGAATGATTGTTCCTAAATGCAGGTACAATTTAATTTTCTAGAGGGATATTAATTTATTGTTCTAAGATGATTTTGATTCTCTAAAAATGTAATTTCCAGTTCACTGCTAGAGTTTCAAATATTGTTGGATCTGCTGCTATAAAAATCAGATTATTTTCAGTTGGGTGTTGGTGTATTTTCAGATCTGATTCTTAGGGTTTGTGGCCAAACACTTATTTTCGGTTTAAGCCCTAGAAAAAGACATTAAATTTAGCTTGTAAAATATTTTGGAATAGTCATATTGTAAAGTTCAGTTTGAGATCAGTTGCACTTACAATCTTCCATTGCAAAATAATTTAATTATCATTCCTTCGATTAAAATTTAAGCATTCATTGTATGTTGTTACAAACTAGCTTTCAAAGAATAAATCTAGTATTTTGTCAATCCTATGTATCACTACAAACTTTTATCATTGTTTTCCTTGTAGTAACCAAGTCACATTGCGTTGAATTTGTGCCTCTTCTTTTGAAGTTGATGCTTATTAAGAAAATCTCCAAGTTATTCTCTTTCTATTGCCGTCAAATAATTGGTGAAACCACCAATGGTTTTCTTTCATTTTCTAGGCAATGATCCCTGATGCATGAGCACATAATTTAATTACGGGCTTATGGAGAAAGCACGTGCTCCATTTCTTTTCCTTCCAGATAAATTTTTTAGTGACACCCTTCATCACATTAATTTATTTAAAACTCATTCTTGAAGGAAATTGTTTAATATTCATCCTTGCACTTCTGATTTTCACGAATGCTATTATCTAGGACCGCAACACAAATAATGAAATCAAGTTTGAAATGATTACTTACCAATCTCATGAAAGGGGAAGGGAATTCATCAAGTAAATAGGTATCACTTGAAACTTGTAATTTTCATCTCTACTAGAATTTGTCCCTTTTGCCGAATCTACTGCAATGCACCCATTCACATCGTCCAATGCAGATTTAAGAATAATTATTTTGAAGTTCATATCAATAAACGGCTATTTTATCTTGTTTCTTGATTGTCTTCTAGCATTAGGCAATGATAGAATTGTCTTCTTTATGTGTAAATAATAAACACATCACAAGCTTACAGCATTTTATTTTTTGCTAACAAATAGATCTGTGCTTCTTCTTGTTCTGCAAATATTTGTTGGTGATCCTCCATTATTTGGTTTCTCAAGTTTTTTATTTCTTCGTTTACTAATACTTCTATAAGCACCCTTTTCTAGCCTTGTGTATCAACGGCCTTGATATTCTTTTATAATGTGACCTGCCAACAATTTTATTATTTCTTTTTCTCAATTGTTTCATTTTGAATCTAACATGCAAATGCAATAGGGATTCTTACTACCCAGATGCTTATTTGTATTGTTTGTCATAGGATAAAATTTGGTCATTTTATGTATTCTACTAAGCACTTAGATGTTTGCATGCAACTATCTTGTCTTCTAATGCATATGTTCAATTTAGGTACTTTTTGATATCTTGATTAGAAGTGAAGCGAGAAATAACATTTTACTTCCCGAAAGTACTTCTAATAGTGGTTAGGCACAAATGGAGCTTTTGTTTTTTTGAATTACAAATCTTGAAATATATCCTAATATTATTGGCCATTTCATGGTCATCTACTCTCTCTGGAAGGCATTAATATCATGTATTCTTTGTAAAGTTTGCAATTTTT
Source organism: Taxus chinensis (assembly GCA_019776745.2). Taxonomy (NCBI): domain Eukaryota; kingdom Viridiplantae; phylum Streptophyta; class Pinopsida; order Cupressales; family Taxaceae; genus Taxus; species Taxus chinensis. The sequence continues at coordinate 229,737,871 of CM034150.1, forward strand.
GTATTTAAGTCAAATCATTTGAGTAAAGTTTTTTGATAGTTGATTTGTACTTATAGGAAGTCAAGCAGGGAATAGCGGCAAGTCAAGTATTACACTGGAGAAGCCTATCACTTTGAAGTCTGGAAAGAATGATATTGATCTTTTAAGTTTGACAGTTGGCCTACAGGTTCTTGTCTATACTTTGTACAATATCTTTTATCATCTAATTTTTCATTCACCATTTGGTTGAGGGCATTTGTTCATTGCACCAAATTTGGACATATAGCTCCAAGTGTCGGGACCCGTTTTGAGTGTATGTTTTAAAGATATAATGTACTTGTTAGGCTTGGTATTTATTGATTTTTAGTTACTTCCAAGGTTGGATATGGTGGAGTCTATATGAATCCATACTAGAACAATAAGGAATGCTTCTTGTTGGTGTTCTTGGATTTTGTATGATTCACAAGTTGGTTAATTAGAGTACAACACATTGTTTAGTCACTTCCTCTTAATCATTTACATTTTGTTATGTTTTCATTAGAATATGTTGGCTAGATTTTGTGGCCATGTTTTCCCACCAGCATATCTGATATGCATCATCCAACCTTACCTAGGTTATATGCAAATACATAGATGTCCTAGATATGTATTTGTGCTATATCCAAGCCTATCCAATTACAATACCTATTGAATGCGAGGAGATTCACATCCATGAGAGATTAATAGAAAATAAGAAACTAGAGAAAAATCGATGTAATATTTGAATTAAACTTCAAATTGATGGAGATTAGAATGCAGTTAGTGCCGGAATTAGTGTTCATATTACTGGAAATTAACCAATATAGTAGCTGTATTAATAGAGGTTGAAACAATAAAGGCCACTAACCACAAGTCTATTGACACAAGAAATTTTAACCTGGAAACCTCAGTGTGGGGAAAACCAGCTGGAGGTGTCAAATCCTCAAATCTCTACTCCCTTTGGCCAAAGTAATTACAAAGAGCTTCGATAGAGCATATACAACAATCACCCTAGGGCTACACTCACTCTGCTACTCTCTGCACCGAATGAATTCTGCTCCTACAACCAACTAAAACTCACCAACTCTTCCTCACGCACTCTTGTTTTACAACTGCTATTATGCCTTTCACAAAATAGCAGTGTTGGAAGCATCATTTTCTGCACCAAAGGACCTCCAAATGCCAAATAAAATGAAGAATTGCATTTTCTGCTGTTACTCTGCTTTCTTGTTTGAATTGGGAGAAACCACAGCGGGCATCAGGACTGCCATGCCACAAACAGAAGCGTCATGTCAGATTCAAAGCTACTTTGCGACTAATGCAATTGCCACCTTGTTGTACTTTCCGGTTTTGTCATTGTACAAAATGCACAAAATGCTCTGTTTTCTGCTGTGTTCTGATTGAAATTTTGGTTGATTCATGGAGTGAACTGTTTTCTGAATCCTTATTAAAAAACCCAAAAATAAAAAAAGTAAATAAAATACCATGTAACATGAAAAAGCTGAAATTAAAAAAATATATAAAACACGTAAAATGGAAAAGAAAAAGAAAAGATTTTGGCGTATTTTTACGCAGAAGGCATTGCTAAGTTGGATCGAATCCATCGTGTATGACTTATGGCAGCCCAATGGATGGTTCAGATGCGTTTGGCCATTCGATTCATCGACGTTCCACGGCTCTCCACATGGCTACCTCATGAAGCATTGTTGCTGTTTGACCAAATGCAGACTGTTAAACTTAGCGACAGGGACCACGTTTTAGCAGAGATAAAGTGGCTGCCTCTGCTTTCTAATATCATCGTTGCCATCCTTTTCCCTGCCGCTGTTTTTCTCTGTGTTAGCTCTCTCTGCGACCACATGTAGATCCAACATGCTTGAAGTTCAAAACTTTCCGATTTAGGCTACCTGGTCTTTTCTTCTTGAATTCTATGGTTAGAATTGGCAAGAAATCAGCTGCTTCAACCTAGAGTAAGTACATCAGATCTTAAATTAAGAAAACAAGGAATCTCTTTCACACCAAGACATTGCATGGTACAGTTTGATGGTTTTATAAGTAAATATCCCTCCTTGTAAATCAAAAAGCGATTTACACTCAACAACATAAGAAATCGTAAGGAGTCTCAACCGAAGACTTTCCATTGGTAGATAAATCTACTTAGTGCTCATATGACCAACTGCTGGAGGGGCTCAATTATCGCTGATTGTTCGTGCATCATCTATTTTCTGCAATTAGTCAAACCTAAAACGGAAGAGGGGGGCTACAAAATGCTACAAGAAGCCAACATCGCGGTTTTGTTTCAAACCCAAAACCTATTGGATTTTCCCTATTTTTCATTTTGGCCCCTTTAAATGCAAATTGCTAAATAATGCGAGCGAGATGAAGACAATAAAGTGGAGCACAAATAGCAGATATTATTTGGGTAGGAACAATTTGAGACCATGGAATAGGTGTGGGACATGCAGGTATTTAATTCCCATATTTTTCTTTCCAACTTTCCATTCATGTCTCCGTCTTATCTAACAAATGAAACACCGTCCAATTGAAAAACTTAAAACATTAATTTTTTGACACCTTAATACCAAATTAATTTTCTCATTTTTTGGCAAAAAACAATTTCCCCATTGCGTAAGGGCCAATTGTTTGCACCCTACAAATGATGGGCAAGTTAAAGGCATGCTGACTAAACTACCTCTTTATATGGTATTAAAAAAATACAAGATACAAATTATTCTTAAGTTCAATACTATTTTTGATTAAGTTGACTCATGTTACTTAATACTTATTTCATCCATATATCCGTGCACTACCCTTAAAGATAATCTCTCCTTGTTTTCTCCTCGATATGGAAAATATTTTAATCAGGCCTTCTAGATATATGTCAAGATATCTTTGCAAATATGTCACTTCTCAAAAAAAAAAAACATATAAACTAGACCAACCTATCAAAGTTAATATATTAAAAAGTGTCGTGGTTCTACCTACGTTGGAAATAACTAACCCTATGTAAACTATGGAAAGGCCACCCTATCCGTCTTTCCTCTTTTGAAGAAGAATGTCTACTGTGAAAAAGGCAATGTGCAACATTAATACATTTCCCACATTTAATATTTTATCTTTGCCTTCTCCATTTCATATTTTCTAACATGTGGAAGTCATTTCCTATTTAGTACTACGTGGATATCTCATGAACCACTTCATTATTAAATTTCTAAAATAATTCCAATGCCGTGTTGTGCAAGTTCAAACATCATCTTTCATCCCTAACATATTGCAATGAATGGACCCACTATATTGTATTATTATTTATGTTGACCAACACAATGAAAATCCTTTAAAGCAAATAGAGAGTAAAATTTCCTTACTTTGCGCATCCTGTTCTTCAATTAAGAAAACGAAGTTTAATGATGTCCTAAGCTTATTCAACATAAGATTTTATGCCAAGAAAACATGTTCCGCTCCAATGTACCATGATGGAAAGGGTAAGTCTGATTATTCATTGTAACTAGCAATCACACCCGAGTAGTGCACTGGAGCCGACCATAGGGAGGCATTGAAGAAGTTAAAGATGAAGGATTGAAGGTGAAACATTGGATGGGGGAAGAGTCATAATGAAGGGGATTGAGAGGAGAATTTTTCAGGTTGGGGAATCTATTGGAGTGAACATAGGTGAATGCCTTTTTCCTTCTTACAAGTCACTTATGGACTCCATATCACTTTTTCTTACCATCGCCACATCATCTATTTAATGCAATGTTTATTGAACACTAAATCTGTCTTAATACCCACCAACTTGAAAGCCCCACTTTTTATTGGATTTGCAACTTTTAGGGATTACTGCAATCACATTGTTATGTGTTTTAATAACATGAACATGAAAGGAAAACAAAAAAAGGGCAAACGCAAGTGAAAACATGGTATATACTCCCTGCAAGAGCACCACCAAAAGGTCTAAACATCCATAGCTCCAATGACTATGCTGATTGGTTTTGTTGATGCTATGTTGTCTCTTAATGGAGACGATAAGTTGGACGACGAGGATGAGATTGAGGGCACGGCGGGCAAGGGCAAAAACATGTCAAACTCAAACATATATAACCTTCCTTTTTGCAGGTGGTGGTGAAGGAGAATCTGCAAAGCCTTTGAGGACAGGGAGAATGTGGATGTCGGTGTCAATGGCTTGAGGCTTGCCAATAAGCTTAGGCACGGGTCATTGTGGTCCCTTTGTAGCCTGAAAAGATCATGGATTTGGAATTGGGTTAAACATTTCAAGATTGTGTCACCTCCCCTATTAGGCATGTGCATTGTGCGAATATTTATACTGTCTGGTGGGAATGTTAGCGAGCTCATTCGTAGCATCCCATGGATCTGTTTGAGGTCCTCCAACTACATTGCGAGATAGTATCTTTGCTTCATGTTGTTTTGTTATGTGATTCCATCCAGACCCTTTTAGACCTTGCACCACCATCCTCTAAGCCAAAATGGGAATTTAAGTAGAACATAGGAAAACATCAAAGCTTAATGGAAGGTGGATTTTTTAGTTGTAGATCTATCAGTTTTAGGGTTGGAAAGACTAAGGGTACAAATATTTCATTCTACAACCTATCATATGCCATATAATAATAGAAACAAACCCACAATTCACAAATCCTCCATTGTACATTGACAAAACGTAAATTGTAAAAGAAAACACTTATTATTATATATATATTATCACTATATATACACATAAAATATAGAAAAAGATGGGCCTGCAACATGAATTATCCACAAACAATATTGTACAATACCGGTTGTTGAATTTGTAATGTTAACAAGTAATTACATTGATAGCTATTTTTCCTAACGAGATCGATGCGATCAAATTCTGACAAGGCACATATGTTAGGTAGCCCTACTTCTTTGGTCGTTGCCCTATGGCCATTTTAGTGCTGTCCACATGCATTTGATTCTTTTGAGCCCCACAAATTCTTCTCACAGTCACGTGCTCTGACCATCTATCACAAAGACAAGCTTTTATCCGATGTATTGAAGGAAAAACAAGTCACGAGTGGAAGAACCTGCTACTCCACCAACTTACATTATCTTTTTCTGTGTGTCATTTATTTATTGGTTGTTAAACACCTAACTTAAGGCAGAGGATGTAAAGTCATTAAGCTTTGAAATTTAAAATACACGTGGCGTGTGGAAGGTATATGAGAGTGCATGCCTGGCCAAAGCCATGTCAGAAATGGGAAGAGCCTTTCTTATTTACATGTCCACGACCGGTGCATGTCATTGTCTTCCACCGGACTGAGTGGTCATTATCTTGGTTCTCTTGTGAACGATTTTAAAGCATATCATTTAGGATAGGAGGTTCCACAAAAGGGTCCTATGTTCCTCCTTCCACCTTGGAATGCACCTTTTGTTATCTTTTTAGACTCGTTCTCTACTCAAATCCTTATAAAGTGAATGCCTCGTCTCTCCCCTACGCTTCACTTGGCTTCATCCTAGCATTGAAGATTGTACTTTCACCAAGCTCGACTTGATCCCTCGAGTTCAATTTATATTGGATTTGCATTTGGTTTAGGGATCAACAAACATCAATTTTTGCATCATGGATCATGTATTGAGTATTGCGATTTAAACTTGCTTGCATTTGGCAGCGCCTTGCACCAATGATGGGATCATCTGAGTTTGTATCTTCCCTTGACTTGCCCGCTATTTTGCTTTGCATGCGATGGTTAAACATTGCATTGATTGACTCTCCAAATGGCTAGATGATGCAGGCTACACATGTCCCCATGCCTTGACATACGGGTTGGCATCTCTTCCAACTGCCCTTGACCGACATCTATGCATTCAACAGATTCCATGTGTTCAAATTTGTTGGCTCATCAACAGATCATAATCTTCACACCGATCAACCAAAGTATAATCTTCAAATTGATCAATCGACTTATAATCTTCAAATTGAAATGTTCCCTTTTTATAACCTTAGATGAGCTAGAGGCTAGAAGGAGGACCCATACACCATACACGCACACAAAAATAAGTTTCCTCTTTTTCCAATGCTTTAAACATTATGTTACAAGCATTCCCAAATGGGAGTCTTGGTAGTTCCTGGCACACATTGGGGAACCTTGTGTTAGTGGTCATTGATAGACGACGTCATTTGGATTGTTGATGAGGGGAAACCCTAATTGCTAAAGAGAAACCCTAATCACAAATGTGCATGAAATCAGTGACATAAGGAACCCTAAACATAGAGTTTTCGTACCTATTAAATGTAGAGTTTAAGATTCAAACATATACAAGTTTCCCTTGGAAGTATTCATCAACCATGCCCTTCTTTGTGAGATAACTCCAAAGTACATTGCCTCAATGACCTGTACACTACACTCCCTTTCTCTTTCAAATGATTGACACAAATGGCGTTTGTTTCCTATGTGCCTGGACGTAAGAAAGAAGATTTTCACATTGGTTACCCCCAACATTTTCCCCACCCTTGGACTTCTCCCTCAAACCCCTTCTTCATCACCCCTCTTGCTCCTCCGATGTCTCGGTTCCTCAAGTTTAAGTTCTTCGACACATCTCATTGCACATTTTGTGTGTGATTGCCAATATCTATTTAGAAATATAATTTCAAATGCAATTTTAAATTTTTGTATTTTTCTGAACTGAAATCTTGAACATCGGAACTTTTTCCTGAACTCAAACAAACCAAACTTTTTGAACATGGTAACTATGATTTTACTACCCCGAGATGTGAAGTTGCCTGATATCCTTTCCATTGCAAGTTTCTTTTTCTTGCAGCATCAGTCTGCGCTCTAAGGGTCTGCTTCAATAAGAATGATCTTCAACTTCATGTGCCCCTTTCATGCTCATAAATATTCTATGTTTTGTTGACCTCCGGAAACTTCATAATCTGCAAATTGGAACAGGTTGATTTTAATGGTTTAAACCTTTCTTTCATGGTCCTTGGCATCACTGTCTCCGTCATTTGCATGGCCCTTGTATGCCCACTTATTGTCATAAAGGCTAGTCATATCTCTCCAACCACTTGTTATACCCTCAAGTTTACTATTCCAGGTTTTGTTCATTATTTTCATACTATTAATCATTCATCTTTGTTCGTTCTGCTTTCTCTGTCCAATTTGCCTCATTGTCTCCTGATTTTTTTCTTGCATCATATACTCAATAGGAATCCCTCCAAGATGCATCCTTGCATGTTTCATGTCTGTGAAGGCTCAAGAATGACATGTCCACCAGTACAAAATTGAATCCTATGATGGTGCTGCTAAAGTTTTCTATGAAAGTTGTGGGTAATTGAATTTCCTCCAATTATTTGGGAACATTGCACACCAAATAGATAATAATACTTCACTATTGGGGTTATCTGTTGATGGTATCCTATTCTTTGCATTGATCCATGATAAGTCTCCACTTAATTTATCTTTCATAATAAATTTAAGATGGGCATAATTTATTTACAAAGTTGTTGAGCTCAAGAAAGAATCAAAGGCAAGCTGCTCTTATTATTTAAAAGTTCGCACCCAGAATATAAAGACATATTTTTGGTAGGTCACATTTTTGCTACCCTACAAATCTTTCTACTGTTTTGTGGATTCAATTTTGGAGCTACATGCATTTTTGAATTTTTCAAATATCTGTTTAAAACTCAGAGAGTTTATTTAATTCCAATGTCAGTTCTGATTGCTCCCGGGGCCTCATCAATGTAAACTAGCAGTCAAGAAACACAAGGCTTTGATTTTTCCTAAATTGTTTCCATTAACATTTTGTTCGTCTTTCTGGCTCCCATTTTTCAATTTATAATTTTACGGGAATTATATTTCCCTTTCCTTTCCTCTGCATTTGGCTATTTGACCAAACAAAGGCATTATTTTTGCCTTCAATTTTGAAATTATTCTTAGCAGCTATACTTGGGTGAGTGTTTATATAAGTGTTTGCTATCAATTTTTCTTAGAAAGATACAAGATTGAACTTAATAAGACAGGAATTAAATTTTCAGGCTCTAGTGTTTTTGCCGTTCTAATCTACTATTTAGCACTTGCGTTTCTAGACATTTAATCTTTACACAAATCCCAGCTATCTTGTCCACCCCACTACATCCTAGAACAACTGGTACTTAGAATGTTCTACCTTCTCTTCTACAATATGTTCAAATAGATTCACCTCTTAGTTCTGGACGATTTCTATTACATAAGCGTTACACACGAGTGCTTTAATTTCTTTTACCGAGTCATAGATGCTAGAAATCTATTTGTTGATTCCCTTTTAACTTGGCAATCATTTTTGCTTCTGTGCTTCCAATAAGATCTCACTCAAAGGATTTAATACTATGCTTTGAGTAAATGTCAACGCTGCTTTGATTCAATTTTACATTTTTTGACAATGTACTGATTTGACTATTATTTAATGTGTCCAGAACTATGGGTCATTTTTTGATACATGGGGTGCAGGAATCACTGGGCCAGTCAAATTGAAAGGTTTCAATGGCGGGGACAAAGATCTGTCCTCACAACAATGGGCATATCAGGTTTCATCTTAAATCTTTTACTATTAATGTGTTATTGATTACATTTACATTATTGACATACGCTGAAAGAGTGATAAAAGAATAATGGCAAGTTGATTATATCTTCTTTATAGGTTGAGGTGAATATATTTTCATCTTGAGGCTTGGAATTAATATATGGTCAACATCTGATGTTTGTTTTTGCAGTAGCCTTTTTTTCAGTTGTTTTGGTAAAAAAAAAGCTCTTTGTAGTTGAAATTCTTTGGAATTGAGTACAATAGAAGTCGGACCTAATGAAGCTAGCTGTATGGAATCTTGTGATTTGCTCGTCTATGGTACAAATTATCTCCCTGTTTTGTTTGGTTGCAACTGCAGATTGGGCTGAAAGGTGAACAGTTACAGTTTTATACAGGCGAGAACTCAGCTACTGCACCATGGACTTCAGGAGGAAACCTTCCTAAGAATCAGCCTATGCTATGGTACAAGGTTAGGAAACATTCCATTTCAATTATGCATTTTCTCGTTAAATTTAAGCGGGTACTAACCGATAACCTTCCTAGCAAGATTAATAGCAGCTTTCAAAATGTTGATAATATATTATATAAAAGTTTGGTAGTACTAATTTCTTGTTTCTGTGTGACACACATGGATGGGCATTTCTTTTTATACACCTGTGTTTGAGAGCATACTGTGGAAAATGAATGTGTTGCTTTTCCACAATCCACTTCACGGGACTTATTCTTACGAGTGTGTACATATGTGAAATAGAGATCCCTAAATTGCCTATAAAGAGCATGATTTTTTTTTTTCTGTCCTTAAGAACAGAAAGTCCATTCAGAACTTTGTTCAATATACAACTATTACAGAATGAAAGTATTCATGTTCCTTTTGAGTTGTATTTGTAAATTCAAACATGATAAATAATGTAAATCTCAAAACTATTCAGGATGTATCTTCTGATGTTAGGCTTTGTATGTCTTGATGATTGGGCAAATTTAATGTTTTTTTTTGAGATTTATGTCAGTTTATCAGCTTCATAAACAGGACCTGCTAATATTATGTGATTGAAAGAAAGTTTTGGTCATTATTTTTGGAGACCAAAGTAGCAGATGGGACTCAAAGCAAGTGAGATTTGCACGTATGTTCTTGAGAGATACTTTTGAACATTTTTGCAGAGACCAAAGTAGCATAGGGAACCCAAAGCAAATGATTGCAATGAGCGAGTTTTGCATTAAGTATACCTCTATGTGACTAATTAACTTCAAAAGAACAGACTTAAAATACCCTTATACTACCATACACCGCTCAATCAAAAGCCTGGACTTCAGTATCTTCTTGCTACTCAAGGTGTGTAAAGTTCCGTCTGTTCAATAAAAAGCCAGATAGAGTGAACAATGAATGGCGGCAATCAGTTCACAAGAGAAAAATGAGCGCTCTTATACCTCTACTTGACTGATTAACTGAAAAAGAACAGATTTAAATTATCTGTACACTACCATACACCGCTCAATGAAAAGCCTGGATTTCAATATTTACTTCCTTATTAAGGTGCCTTGAGGTCCGTCTGTTTGATAAAAAGCCCAAGAGGGTTAACAATGAAAGGCAGCAATCAGTTCACAAGAGAAAAATGAGTGTTTTTTGAGATGATGACATTTTAACCAAGCCTATGAAATAAGACACATGATAATATTCTAACCAAGCCTATAATAAGATAGACCCGCCCCACACCCCCCTCTCCTCTTTATCCAATAGTAAAATTAAGCTGAAAGCTCTATGTACAGCTTTCTAATACATTATCCATTGACAGCTGACAGCATGAATATGTAGTGGCTGCCATCAGTAAATTAACCGAAGATATCTAAGGCAGCGTCTTTTACAAGAAAATTGTGGTGCAAGAGCTATGTTAGAGAAGGGGCCTTTAAATTAGTGTTGCTATTGAAATGATTTTGAGGGGCTTGCAGCAGTACATTGTCTATTCGAGTTGGAAGGTTGAATCATTCTTTTATATGCAATTGTAGCATTGAATGAAGCACTTGTAGACACTGGAAGGGATAACAAAAATGATATAATGCAGTTTAGACTGTTTCCAGTTATAGTTTCATTCTGAAAATCTTAGTTAATGCATTGCTTATATGAAATCCAACAGACAGTAAATCTTCATTTCTAATTTTAGCTGTAGATTTTGAACTCTTTAAGTATTACAAATGATAATAATTTGCTATTCACTAAATAGATGGGCCCAACATTGGAAACATCTAGTAATAATGCCATTACTTTGATGGCAGACCACTTTCGATGCTCCAGATGGTAATGACCCCATTGCTTTAAACCTCTCGGGCCTGGGAAAGGGATTTGCCTGGGTGAATGGGCAAAGTATCGGACGATATTGGCCCACAAATATTGCTCCCGCAAGTGGTTGTACTGATTCCTGCGACTATAGAGGAGGTTACAGTTCTGGTAAATGTCAAAGAAATTGTGGCCAGCCATCACAAGAACTGTAAGAAGTCCAACACTCCTACCTCTTATCAGATTTCCATCCTTACAATCTTACTTTTGGACTTAAAAATGAAAATTTAGTTTGCTTAAGTGTGATGTGTAGACAACCCCCCTTCATTAATATGTTTAAAGAGGCTTTTGGAACTTTGTTGCTTTTACTCTCAGATATCACGTTCCTCGTTCTTGGGTTCATCGAACTGGCAATGTACTTGTGCTCTTTGAAGAAGTGGGTGGAGATCCTACTCAAATCTCATTCATGACTCGGACTGTAAAAACTGTATGTTCCCATGTATCAGAGACACATCCTCCACCTGTGGATTTATGGCAGTTAAGTGCAAAGAGTGGATCAGAAGGGACCAAACCAAATCCAGAACTTCGGTTGCATTGTCCATCATCTGGCCAAGTCATCTCATCCATCAAATTTGCAAGTTTTGGAACACCTAGAGGGAAATGCGGAAGCTTCACTCATGGTCATTGCAAGGCCAACACTGCAATGTCCATTCTAGAACAGGTATCAATACTAGTTTTTCCATCTAATCCTTCAATCAAAAACTAAAATCAATTATCCGATAAGATTGCAGCCACAACATATTTATTTAAAGTTTCACTTCTTGTTTTTTGTTAATTTTTGGATGGGTTATATTGCAGGCCTGCATTGGACGACAAAGTTGCTCAGTGGAGGTTTCAAGAGACAAATTTGGAGATCCTTGTGTACGCACTACTAAAAGTCTGGCAGTGGAAGCTAGCTGCTCCTGATTGCAAATTATTGTTCTTTTTATTTGTTAAATAAAATACTTTTATTGCGTGAAGGCGTATTACAATGATACTTGGGGGTAAATACCGCCATTTTCAATGCCCACAGAAGCCCTTAAAATAAAATAGTAAGAAAGCAAAAGTACAAACAGGGCAAACTTCAGCTATTTGTAGGAAGACAACAAAAATTAAACCCCTTTATTCAATCCGGGACATAACGGTAATCAGTTATCATGTGTTTGGCCATTGTTCCTTTCCGATATTTCTTTCCCTTTGTGTTCATGGTGTCTGTGGCAAACCCAGTGATGAACATGTTTCTTGATGTCTTTGATGTCCTCGACCACTTTGTGCATCTCTTCATTGATGCTCTCAAGGTTGTAAGTGCTTATCTTTATTGTCTCCAGTGAGTTTGTTGCAATTTCCATGGTTCTCCTACTTCAAACAACATAGTTGTGGATTCTCCCTTTATCATCACTCATGCTTTCTAATAGCTGCAATTGGATTATTACCAGTTCTCTACCCTGAGAAGGTCTAGCCTAACGGCCATGAGCTTTTGGTGGACATGCTCCAGCCATTTTTAATTCCATTCCTTTCCATTTCTTTCACCATAGATCTCTCTCATTCCATTCCTTGTCTCCATAACAAGACTATAATTCTAGGTTGCCAGGAAACGGAAACGGATACGAAACGCGGAAATGACAATTTAAAAAAAAACCTTGGATACGAAACATTACCGGAAACGTCCATAATATATATATATATATATATAATACTCATTTTATAATTGTAGACCATAAGAGATAATTGATAAAGCACTCAAAATATTTTGTATTCATTGAAATTTGAACTTCTAAAGAGTCATTATATAGCTTTTAGGAAGTGTCTTAAGCAAGTTTAGGTAGGTAGATTAGGTTTAGGTTCATTAAATGCATTTATTTTTTATTTTTAAAAAAGTTTTTTGGCTTTAAAACATGAAAAATCGTTGGAAACGTGGCATACGTTTCCGGAAACGTATGCCATGTTTTGGAAACGTTTCCCCACACGTTTATGTTTCTGAAACATTTCAGGGGAGAAACGTTACCCTTTTTGGCGTTTCCGTGCATCACAACTATAATTACTAAGAGTGTGAATGTTAAGGGCTCCTCTTGAGACTCTCCTCTTTCCAGTCAGATAGACACAATCTTTTTCTTTAGGTTCCTATCATCATCAATATTGATGATAGATAGTCTTTTTCATCTAAGGTTATTGCACTGCCTACATTAACGAAACTTCTCTCGAAAACTTTTACATTAGTAACATGCAACGCTTAAATCTTCACTTGTTTTCTCGAGTATCATCTTCATAACGTCACTCCTTTTTTAGGCCAATCCAAGTTGGTCTAGAAAGCATAACCTGCAACACTATTGTGGTCAGTGGATCAATCCAACATCGTCAATGGGTGGAATCTTGACAATGACGAACTCATGTCCAAATACTTTTGTTGGGGATGTTTCAACTTTGCATGGCATTGCAAAAAGGCTTTTTGTGCAATGGTTCAATAACGCAATAACTATCGCACAATGGTTTGAAATACGCAAACTGTAGGGGTTGTGAAGACTTACATATGTTCAAATGAAAGACATGCACGCAAGCATATGGGTACTTGAGCATCATGATATGTGCTTTAGAGGTGTGGAGGCACAATGCAAATTGTCTTGGGACCAATGCATAGTGGGAGTTGCTTTATGATGCATACCAAAGTTGCGTAACATTGGTTAGCGATGGGTCCAAATAGCGACTACTATGAGTAAGTGAACATTTTTTTATTTGAACTAGAGATTTTGACCTATGTGGTAATGATGATTAGGAGGTTGTTAGAGGGAATCCTCTGGTTCTTTATCAGACTAATCATTGGGTTATTCTAAAGCATGTGAGTGCTTGGAGCACGTTGATTCTCTATCTTGCTTGATGCCAAACTTGGTTGATTTGTGTAGGTAACATGGCAAGTCCCTAAAGAGTCATTTTCCAGGAAAAGAAATATGGATGAAATGGTTGACAAAGGGTATTAATCCACCTCGAGGTTGACTGAGCATGCTTATGAAACGAAAAGAGACGATTGAGGGTCAATGGGTATTGGCAAATGAACATAAAGGATTAGCCACCCCAAGATGGACAAGGTGACTAGTGACAGGGAGACCATGGTGTACTATACATCAAAGAAAATATGCACATTTGGGTTTAATGATTGCTTACTAATTTTTGGAAAATATTCTAGCCCAAGTTTCAAACTTAGATCAACTGATTTCTAGTGAACATTCAAGGCTTTCACTTGAATGTTTTACATAGAGCAACCAATAACCAATTTGGGGCTTGCATCAATGAAAGGGGGTCACTACAAGTTATTTCCAATCAATCTGCAATTCAACATGGGTTTACATCTCAATTTTATGGAGGTGTTCACAAAACAAAGAACTTTGAATTTCAAAAATGGACTCTAGGTCACGTGCTTCTAGAAAATTGTGTAAAGTATTTATTTACGATACTTCAGACTAGTATAGGGGTCCATCCTTGGGTAGCATTGATAACTCATGTCAAATACAAGATATTACAAAGGACCCACTATAAAATATTAAAAATTATTGGTTGTCAAAACTCAAGATGAATTTTAAGAACAAATTAAATATTAGGATTATAAGATATTGAGTTATCATGACAAGTTTCAATTATATAACAATTCAATAAATTGCAAAAATTTAAATAAATATAGAATGTAAATAATGCAAAACACGTACACACAATTTGAGTGAGAAAAATAGATTAAGGTAGCAAACCCCATTGTAAAATGCAATTTCTAATATATTGATAATACCAAGGAACAATGCGTGACAAATATGTCAACCCATTGTAATGATCTCCATTCAACTTTCTTCATAATAACTACATCACTAAAATGACTGCATTGCAATAATGTTTGTCTAATCAATCTTTAATAAAAGATCACCTTATTTAAAAGGTGAGTGGATTGGTTACAACCTTTTGGCTAAACCAATTCACTCTTTTTAAAAAGTTTAATCAAATAGTTTGATTAATTTAATTTTTGCTCCAACACACACACACACACACACACACACACACACGCGCGCGCGCGCGCGTATATGTTGGAATAATATATATACATATATATGTACATGTGTTATGTGTGTGTGTGTACATACACACATATAATAAACTTATTATTAAAAATTAGTTTGTTGTGGTGGGCCACATAAAGTGTGTTCCCACAAACATTATTTGCTCCAACATTCCCTCTTAATGTTTAGTGAGAATACATGTCAAAATTGAAGTGTGCCGAATTAGAAATTTGATGAAACAGGAGGGTAGAATGTCACAACCAAACACAGAAAATTGTGAAACTACAAGAATAAGTTGGACCAGGGTGTCTGGATTAGGTCAGGGGTGTCTAGGCGATGGAGACTTCTTTTGGGCACCCGTGACTGTGAAAGACCTCAAAAACTAATTTTTTCTGTGTCGCAAGATGGTCCTTCACCTTCGTTGTTTGTTTCCTATGTGTCGCTAGATGATCGTTATATTCTCTTGTAAAATACAAAGAAAGAGATATCCTGCAAAACCCCAAAACACATTAAATCCTAAAAAGAAAAAATATGCAAATGGGGAGTCGGACTGACCTCGATGGTCACCCAACAGAGTGAGCTTACGACTGAGTGTTGCACGACATTTTAGACTCCATGTAGTTCTCGTGTGTGTGTGTGCAAGAATCGTGCCCTAGGTGGCTTTTATGCAAGATACACTTGAATAGCGAGCAATAACTAGATGTAGCAATGTAAGTAGATGTGTGGATGACAAAATGAACTTCCCCTCCTATGCGTGTATGCAAAAAATGCAGTCGTTTGTCCCTTGAGTGAGTGCTAGATGGATGTTTTGATGCTCTTATAATGCCTTTGGAGGCAACCTTAAGTAATGATAGTAGATGCTTAGAGCTTGGTCCTTTATTATGATCACATAGCTTTATATTTATATGATTCCCTTGTTTGAATTTTGTAATTGACAATTAAAAGTCCGACCCATAAGAAAACAAAATGCCTAAAAGATAAAAGAGGCCCAAAAGAGGCGAGTAAGATACAAAGAGGTTGGGGGCGCACAGAGGGGACAAGGGCGCTTGGACGTTGGCGTCTTGGCTGGGTGTTGGTATCTAGAGTCAAGAAAGATAACGCAATAAAGATTAGACTGGGCTATGGAGTGTGTAAGACCAAAGAGTAAACCAGAAAGACATAAAAGAGGCCAAAGATAGATGTTAATTACTATTTTTCTCACTTAGGAATCATATGAATAGTAGTATGTGATTAAGACCTAGAAATGTACCCAAAGTGTGTGATTTAGTGTCTACATTCGCCCCCACTTTATGTTGTTAAGTGAATACTCAATAACATAAAGTAGATAAGAGATGTATACCTAATAACCATGAAGATTGATGGCGAAAGTGTGCCAAGGAGACAAGAAAAAGCGTGGAAGCTAAGATAGGAAAGAGGAAGTGACCATAGGGGTGAAAAGTGCAATGTGTGTACCATGTTGTACCTGTTTTCATTGTCGTGCTTATGTTGTGCTTGAGACTGTTACTTCTTATGAGGATGGTCTTGAAAAAAAGAAGAGCAAAAGAGTAGTCAAATTCATGTATATGAAAAATTCGATCCAAGTATGTAAACAGAGTATGTAAAAGTATGTAAAAATATAAAAAGGAACATGTGCACCTGATTTGTGATGAGTGAAAAGGATATAAAGTGTCCTGAAATGTGGTAGAAGAGTGAGTTTTTTGGGTGATCTCACACTAAGAATGAGTTTTTTGGGTGATCTCATGCCAAGTGTGAGTTTTTTTGGGTGAATTCATGCCACAATAGAAGAGTGCTAGGGAGAAGGGTCTAGTGTTATTCTCTATCCATGACTGCTTCCCGAAGTTAATACAAAACTGTAGATGGTGTGATCCTGCTTTGTTCCAGTTCGATCTAAGTAGAAAGAGAATAAAACAAAGATAGAATGTATTCTGATTGCTAGAGGACTATGTCTGTACTGCGAAATTGCTCTATGAAATGCTGTAAATTATGCTGATATGAGAAAAATTATGTAACTGCCCCTGGTCATAGGCGCCTAGGAAGGGGCAGGAGTGCACAGGTGCTCATGTCTGTATTTGGGCGCTAACGTATGTGCTGAAATGAGGAACTAAGTCGGATTATGGGCCATTCTTGTAACTAAAGACTGCTATGTTCATGTACTGTGTAGGTCTGAATTGTGACTACGTAGTGTTAAATGGAGTGACTGATTCACCCAATGTATGCCCCCTCGTTTAGGGTGCATACGATGTCATTAGGAGGATGCAACCCAAAGGAGAGGATCAAACATTGATCTGTAACTGATACCCTACAAGGGGGAGGGAATGCATATGGTAGAAACCAAGGCACATGCAAACAAAGTGGTTGAAAATATGTGTTAGTGCAATCAAGACAAATACACATATATAAGACAATGTGTAAGCTAGCAAACAAGAAGACAATGTAGACTGTAAAAAGCGGGTTTTAAACATGGGCTATCACTCACAATGTCGCAAGAAAATCAGGGTCGAAGTGGCCAAAAGCATACAATGTGCACACAAGATAAAAGGCACAACCCGCAAACAATGGCATACAATAGAAGACAAGAGCAAACAAAGTGTAACAGACAACCATGGTGGCAAATAGTTCCGCAAAGCAAATTTTGCGCATGAAGCACCCGTTAGCATGTTAGAAAGATAAAAAGTATGTCAAAACATGTATGTTCCGATATATAGTAGTGTGCTAGGAAGAATATCAAGTAGTACAAAATGAAACAATAACACATTTAGTGTGTACAAAAGTAGATGCCCACAGGAGCCTTGATGGGACTAGTAAGAGGTACAGTGCCAAACATCCATGTTACGTGTAAAGATCTGTAAAAATTATGCATTCACAACTAGAGAACAAGTGAACGTGCATGTGTATATGATAAAGATAATGACATACAAAGTATCTGTCTAGCATGAAAACAAAGTGTACATGTAACTAGTATAAGCAAACAAGAGTATGTGCTACCAAGATATGTTGTATGTTGTGAATGAGTGAGATGGAATGATATGCAATGTGAATGTGATAGGAGCAACGTGCCACCCGAGCGAATTTGGATGAGTATGAGACGTGGTTCATTTATAAAAGACCCCTCGGCAGTCAAGAATGAACCATAGAACAAGAGTGAGCCATCGGGAAATGATTTGAATATGTGCCCTAGAAATATATGATCAATGAAGCATAGAGCGTAAAGTGTGTAAATGTGATGAGGTTCATTTTAGATGTAGACCCTCAACAGTCGAGTATAAACCGTGGAACTAGAGTGCGTTATAGTGTGTGTGCGGAGAAGATGCTAGAAAGATGTGTGTATCGATGTGTGTATGAGGTGCATGATGTAGTATGCCCTCACTAGAGTGCGAAACACAAAGTGTAATAGTAGAAATGTGAGACACCTGATAATGCTAGAAGGGGGGAGAGTGCTCAACCCCCCCCGCCCCCCCAAGTGTACAATGACGAATAATCTAACCGAAAAAAGTGAAGGGAAAGGGTTCTCCACCCTATGCTTGCTGAGATAAAGGTGTGTGACCATGCTCTGAGATCGATGATGTATGAGGCAGACGATGTATCAGTGAATGAGACCTATTGGCATGAGAGCTAGGAGGTGATATACACCTATATAAAGGAGACTGTGGAGGTGATGTGCACCTATGTGAAGAAGACCAAGGAGGTGATGTGAACCTATGTGAAGGAGTCTGTGAAGGTGATGCATACCTATGTGAAGGAGCCGTCTAAGTGATGGATTGAGGTGGATGAGATGGACTAGTGGACTAATGAGACCAAGTAGGTCGTGTATGAATATGAGATCCAGGAGCATATTGTGCTTTAGATTTGAGAGGTCCCGGGGACCTAGATACTCTAACGAGTGCAATGACAACCTCAAGAGGAGGGTGCGACCACAGTTTGCATGGCGGAACACCCTTGACGATGATAACTTGCTTGTTGTGAATGAATTTGAGACACAAGTGGTTTATGGAAATGATAGCCTGAGCGAAATGGAGCCAAGGAAGACCCAAGAGCATGTCACAACCTTTGATTGAATGTGCCAAAAGGAATGGGACAAGCATGGTGAGAGGCCCAACCGTAATTGGAATCTTGAAAAAACCATAAGAATCGAGAACTTGATATGAAATATGTGAGAGTGGATAATTGATAACAACGAGGAGTGCAATAGAGTACACACAAAGAGGAGACGATGAGCTGATCATAGTATTGTTGATAGCATAAGATCCGATAGAAGCATTGATATGTAATGTATCAGAAGCAAAAGTAGCATAAAAATAATGATCAAAGAATGTGATGAATGGGAGAGATGCCTTAGTATGCACAACTAGAAAATCAAGGGCCCTCGATTAAGGAGGAGGCATAACGTGATATGTATGATTAGCTGAAGAATTATCCGCTTGCTTGTCATGCTTAGGGAGAGGGTCATTAAAGATTTTGAGTTTTTTATTTTCATTGACTGACCTAGATGTTGAAGGCTCAAGGAGCTCGATTGCATTGTTGTCGATGAAATCTTGAATAAGATGTCGAATTTTGAAACATCTATCTATAGAATGCCCAATGCATTGATGATAGTCACATCTAAAATTTTCATTATAATTGTGTCCTTTAGGTCGAGATGGATCCAGATTAAGTGGAGGAGGAAGCATAATAAGATTTTTCTTAACAAGTTGTGGTAATCGAATACGCGGAGCACAAGGAAATTTTGTTAATGTATGCTTTGGAGGTTGCTATTGAATCTTTTCAGGAGTAGAGACAACATGAACAGTAGCATTTACTTCAACTGGCTTAGTAGATGGCTTGAAAGTTGATTTGCTTTGAAATTAAGTAGAAGATGAAGCCCAATCGTGATATTTAAGCTTTCCCATAGAGAGTAATTTGCTTTTGTGTAGTTTAAGAGTATGAAATAGTTGATCAAATGAAGGAGAGGTCTCAAAAATGACACTCTCTTGCAAAGTAGGCAAAAGACTTTGGACAAATAGATCTTGAAGTTTAGAGTCCGCGAGTACATTAGCCATCTTAGCTAAATTGTTCTTATATCGTAAAACATAGTCCGCTAGATGCTCATTAAATCCTTGTTCAATTTTTGCGAGTTGAATATAGGATATCTTAGAACTGATATTGATTGAAAAATGCTTGAGAAAAACATTGGTTAAATGCGTAAATGATGTTACCGAATGAACAGGGAGATCATAGAACCAACACATTGCATAATATCAGAGGCTTCTAGGAAAGAGATTTGCTACTAAAGTATGATCATCCGCATAATATAGACATGTTACATAAAATGCTTGGACATGTTCTTGAGGATCACCATGGCCATTAAAGGTGGGTAGCTTGTGAGTGACAAAGTTTAGAGGAAGTACATAAGTGGAAATGGCGGGTGTGAAAGGAGTATGAAGTAGCAAAGTGGAATCAACAGATGGAGATGCACGAGAAGTAGCCTACTACAGTTGATGGATTTGAACTTGGAGATCCTGAAAGAGAGAGGCTAGGTCTTGAGTGCCAGCGGAAGAGACTCACTATGTGTGAGAAACAAGAGGTGGAGTGAAGAGGTTGGCAGGGTTAGGAACATATACGAGAATAGTAGAAGTAGGTGGAAGAGTGGAAGTAGGGGGTTGAGTTGCAATAGTTATAGAAGTGGGGGTGGATATAAGAATGTTAAGCTCAACAAGATTGGTGGCCTCCTCACGAGCAATGTAATGTTCCCAAATGGGACACTTTGAACCCAAGTTGGATTTTAGGCAAATCCAAATCACCAAAACAAATTTATAAAATTTATAACAAATATTACTAAGGTAGGTTTGAATTATGCTTTAAAAATGCGACAAGGGTTATGTAAGAAACCCAAATAAATCAGCTAATAAATTATAACTTCTCCACTCCAATCTAATCTACCAATTTTAAAAAGCCAAAATATGAATTTAAATTCAGATTTCAGAGGCACAATGGGCTGGAAATAAAATATAAAAATCTTCAGACTGGCTGCCCATAAAAATAAATGAAAATGTTATCATTTACACACGACATACTCTAACAATCACCTGATTTGATTTATAAAAATCAAATCTATGATCCATACTTCAAATCAGATTCGAAGTACCTTGGAATACATCATATATGCCCAAGAAGTGGGTCGCTCCACATGAAATAAATAAGAAGAACACAACTGCAATCTTCTCTTCCAACTCTTGGACTAAAAATGCAAATCTCTTTTATTCAACTGTTAGAAATACTCAGAAAATTACTATAAATCCGTTAAATCACAATGTATACCCTTGTGTAGAGAATCCTTACAACTCTTGGATGGTTTTTGTCCTCAAGAGGGTATTTCTAAAGGGTTTTGTCCTTAGAAATAAAATAGACAAAGCTGAAAACTTCATACAAAATTAGAGATATGAGAAATATTCAAGTGTGCCCTCCTAAGGCAAGTCGACTTGCCTTTATAGCACATAAGACCCAAATAGCCACCTTTCATGGCCAATCATATTTTTCCTGCATTTAATATTTTTTCCACCCACTTTTGCTTTCCTAATGCAAGTCACATTTTATAGGATAAATCACTTTGGCCCATATGCTTTTTACATTATTTTGCCTTTTTTTCCCACTAACCTTCTCACATTAGGCAAGTCACATTTTTCCCTAGGATGAATAACTAATGCCAAATGATTTTTTCCTTATGTTCTTTTATTTTATTTTTTAAGGTGAGCTTTAGTAAATGGTCCATAAGATTGAGCCATGATAAAAGATGACAAAATACCTAGAAGCAAGGTTGGTTTCGAGCGATGGGTTCGTCAATTAATTTAACAAATATTGGAATTTGTAAACCCTAGATATTTCAGAGTCATATATGATAAATAAGCAATAAATTACATATCTGACCCAAGCAATAAGCTAGATAAAAATGAAATCGAAGACTTAGCTGATTTCACAATTGATCCCGAAGTGTGGCGGACTGGAAAACTGATGATACAGGAGGGCATATTGTCGCAAACGAACCCAAAAAATTGTGAAACTACCGGAATAAGTTGGACCAGGGCACCTGGATTGGGTCAGGGGTACTTGGGCGCTGGAGACTGCTTCTGGGTGCTTGTGACTGTGAAAGACCTCAGAAACAGATTTTTCTTGTATCACAAGATGGTCATTCACCTTCGTTGTTTGTTGAATGTGTGTCGCTGGATGATCGCTATATTCACTTGTAACATGCAAAGAGAGAGATATCATGTAAAACCCCAAAACACATCAAATCCTAAAAATAAAAATATGCAAATGGGGAGTCAGACTGACCTCGGCAGTCACTCGACAGAGTGAAGTTACGACCGAGCGCTGCACTAAATTTCAAACTCCATGTAGTTCTCATGTGAGTGTGTAGGAATCGTGCCCTAGGTGGCTCTTGTGCAATATGCACTTGAATAACAAGTGATAACTAGATGTAGCAATGTAAGTAGAAGTGTGGATGAAAAAACGAACATCCCCTCCTATGCATGTATGCAGAAAATGTAGTGCCTTGTCCCTTGAGTGCTAGATGGATGTTTTGATGCTCTTAGAATGTATTTGGATGTAACCTTAGGTGATGATAGTAGATGCTTAGAGATTAGTCCTTTATTATGGTCATATAGATTTGTATTTATATGATTCCCTTGTTTGAATTTCGTAACTGATAACTAATAGGTCGACCCATATGAAAAAAAGATGCCCAAAAGATAAAAGAGGCAAAAAAGAGGCGAGTAAGATACAAAGAGGTCAAGGGTGCCCAAAGGGGACAAGGGTGTTTGGGCGCTGGCTTCTTGACTGGGCGCTGACGTCTATAGTTAAGAAAGATAAAACAATAAATATTAGACTAGGTTGTGGGTTGTGTAAGACCAAAGAGAAAACCAGAAAGACAGAAAAGAAGCCAAAGATAGATGTCAATTACTAGTTTTCTCGCTTATGAATCATATGAATATTAGTATGTGATTAGGACCTAGAAATGTACCCAAAGTGCATGATTTAGTGTTCACATAAAGCAATAAAAAATGACCATGCCATTGAACTATTTATAGTCATCCACTCAACTTGCATGATTGCATGCATGTTACAACATTTTAAACCATAATAGATGAAAAAATACACTTTCAAATTCTTTCTGATGGATCTCAATAACATGTTTTCATTTGGAATTGAGGTAAAAGTAGATTGAATAACACACACATTTCTAATATTTCACTTAATCGTACAATTCCAATTCCAATTCCAATTTCGATCTCAAACATAGAACATGGTACAGAGAGGGTTGGTTGAACGATTATCATTCTATTTTCAACACAAAAACCCTTTGTAACCCTTTTGCATATATCTAGCTCTTGAAAACCAAACTTGAAAAGACTTGGTTATAATTTAATATTTATGTCAAAATTACAAAATATAGAAACCTAAAGACAAATAAGAGAAATTAGGAAAAATAGTGAACATTATAGAAATATGTAAACTAAAAAAATTTGGCAAGTTTTTGTAAAATAATTAAATTGTTGTAATTCTCTTATTAGTATTCGGTTTTAGCTAATATTTTTAAAATAATGAAATTATTTTTATTTTTGTAGATATGTCAGCCTTTGAAAATTCAATTCACTCTTCACCACATCCAAAATTGTCTACATACTCATATGTAGACAATATGGAAATTGTGGGAGATTATAAAGACACTATAGATTTGAAATAGGATAATTTGGGAAAATGTGTTGAAGAGTAAGAGTTTGAAATCAGTTTCAATGGTGTACAGAGAAACAATAGGTTGTCAACAATTGTGGCAAATATGCATACAAAAAGGGGGAAATATCTTATTACACCTTATAAGTAATATTCCAAAGACGATTTGGAACTTCTGCCTAAGGCATTGAAGAAATATTAATATGATTTTCCCAATTGGTGACATTATGGGGCTTGGCCAATTAATAAACCACTCCCAACACCTTATGAAGAATTCACATTTTGGAAGTGGAGCTACATGATACATTCGTCTACTATTCATAATGTAGGTCTTGGGCTAATCAATTTTACAACGATTAATGTTGGGTTTACTAATCAATGTTCAATTGGTATGCCAATATTGCCTTTTTAATTTTTTATTGTCCAATGTACCCGTTTGCATATTGGACTCATGTGGCGAGCTACACATTCAATATTTCCAAATATGGCACGTGTTGCAATGCAAATTCAATGGAAGAGAAGATTTGTATAGTCCCTGAGAAAAATATTTGTATACATGATCACATGTACATTGATGGATGCCCATGTGTATTTAAAAATATTTTTGGTTTCATCAATAGTAACCACGGGTGTTCGCGTCTCGTGCATCTCAATTTTCAATTTATTGATTATACCAATAAAAAAGAAGATGAAATGAAAGGGATAATATTATTTCTTTATGTCATGGTGGAGGCGATAAAAAATATCAAAGTTGGTGAAGAGATTATGATTAACTATAGTTTTAAAGGAAAAGAAACATTAGTGGGATTGAGAAAAAGAAGTGTTGAAATTGATGATTTATGTGTATGTATTGGTTATCTAAAACCTAATATATGTCACAATTGAATTTCCTATACTATTTTGAAAAAATATCTAATGTTATATTTTTTATGTTATGTAAAATGTTTTTTCTTTTGTAGTATATGATTTTATAAAAAATGAAAATTTTAAAGAAACTTTATCTAATGATTTGTATATACATTTAATGAAAAAGATAATTTTATTTTTAAAAATGAAAAAAACATTGTGTTGTGGGACATCACTACGTTTACATTTAGATGAAGATCTATCCTTTGTACCACCTTCAACGGTACCTCCAAATTCACTTCCACAGTCACCTTTAATGTCACCTCCACCATCACCACATGTTGCATTACAACCTTATAGAATATCCACTGTAATAGATGACGATGCTCAATTTTATGTCATAAGTCCTTCGAGACATTCATTTGTAGGGTGTTCATATATACCTTCTTCACCACCTATATATATATTTTGGATCTTTTATAACAATATAACCTTAGACCAGGACAATCATGGTACGAGTTTTGTAAGGAAATTAAGGAATACCACCGCTTCCACCTATGTAAAATCAATTTCCTTGTAATATATTCTATAAAATGAAGGATAAAGTTGGATATTCACCATGTTACTTGTTACCCACATTTTTTAATATGTCAAACATTAATATTTGTAACTCTGTGTGTGTGTGTGTGTCCTATTTTTCCTACTTTTAATATAATATGTTGTGTTTGCTTTAACAAGTTGAGTAGTTTACACAAGAGCATGATGGTTGCATTGATTGTGGTATCCTTCTTCGATTGGTTATCTCTCTTACAAATTTGTGTGATTAAAATAGGTATTGAAGTTTGATATGTAACATTATCTAGTTAAATATATTTTCTCTCTGTTAACATTATTTCTTAAGAGCAGTAAATGGATATTTTTATTATTAATGTTATCGGTTCTTTTGAAAATTTAGTGATATCAAGCTTAGCATAAATGATGATAAATTTTATAGCATCATAAAATGATATCATTGTCAAATTGCAAATGTAATATTAGTTATTATGAAATAATATCAGTAAACATAACTTTGGAAAGCAATTTCTCAAAATTTCTGTGAATTTTGTTTAATTCATCCAACACCTTTATCAACTTGTACTTGATGATACTACTATGTCCCTTTATCCTCAAAATGCTACAATTGTTGGTATTTTCACCTATAATATGTGCTCATGTTAGAATGTTGTTCTTAGATGTAAATTCTAGACTAACGAATAATGGTTACCTCTCCCCTCAATTTTCCCTACAAAAATCCATTCGCTAAGGCTTCCCTCTTTCATTGTCCCTCCATGCCCTTCCTTTCGACACTCACGAGTATCTATTCCACCATGCTCATGCAACTAAAATTATCCATGACATCTCCTTTCCTGACAATGTTAAGACCCTTGATTCACACTTTGTTGATGATAACATGATTTTCATCCAAAATTATACCGAACAGATAAGTGATACCAATGACAGTATCAAGATCCCAATTGACAATGTACAAAAACATAATTTTGGATGACATGTCCCAACACACATCCTCCAGGGATTCCTAAAGAATGGAAAGAAGTGAAACACAAAACCATTTCTAGATACCTAGTATCCCATTTGGTATTGGAGTCTGTCTCAAAGACATGTGAACCTGGTATTAATACAATTAAAAAAATATCTTGTACTAACCGATTCTTGTCTATGACTAGTCAGTTACAGGTGGCAAATAAAATCCTCTAGGAAATCCATGTTTATATCTCATTTTGTTGAATACTTTCTAAAACTTGTTATAATTATTGTAGACACAAAATCACGCACTTTGGGTAATTATCTAGTCTTGATTTTATATTATATTCAGTTGATTCCTAATTAATAAAATTACTAATTGACCCATGTCTTTGGCCACCTTTCTTTGATTTCTATTGCGACTTTTGGTCTTACACCCTTACTTTCTCAGTTTTCCTCTTTATACTTCGGCATTTATCATTCTGGACACCAACACCTACCCAGGATGCCAGCGCCAGGCACCCTCGTCCCCTCTGGGCACCCCTGACCTCAGTATACTTTGTTCACATCTTTTGGGTCCTTTCTAGTTGTTTAAGAATATTATATTTTTGGTAGTCGGCCTTTTTGGGGTTGATTACAAAATTTAAGCAAAGGAATCATATAAATATAAATTTATGTGATCATAATAAAGGACAAGCACTAAGCATTAGCTATCACCACCTAAGGTTACATCCATCAATTATCCAGGAGATCCATTGAATTGATCTAGCACCATCCAAGGGAAATAAGGTCTAGTTATTAAACAAACACTTCATAAGAGGGAAGTTCATTCTATTCCATGCACACATCTATTACATTTCTTTACATCTAGCTAATTTTATCGCTATCAAGTGCAACACACACAACAACCACCTAGGGAACGATTCCACACACACACATATAAAACTACATTTGGTTTGAGATGTAGTGTAGCACTCATTCGTAAGTTCACCATTGTGGCAATTGAGGATAATTTGACCCCTCATTCTACATATTTCTTTTGTAGGATTTGATGTCTATTTGAGGGTTTTGTAGGTCATTGTTACATTGTAGGTTTCCAACGATTCTGGTGATCACTGTGCAACCTCATAGTGAAAAAAGGTGAACAACATTAAATACCTCACGACCACTCAGAGGAGGTTTCTTGAGAATTTCCGTAGACCCAAGCACACAAAAATAGGTCTGGGGCACTTGCAAACACCCCTGTCCCTCTCTAGGTGCCCCAGTCTAGCTTATTCTTCCAGATCTGAATTTTTTTGAGCTTCGGTGTGATGATCAGTGTTTTGTATTTTCCAGTTTTCTATCTCTATACACCTTCGGGACTTCTGCAAATTAGCTAAGTCATCTTATTTCTTCTTTGCACTTAGGGTTGCATACTTTCTTACTTGGCTTAATTTCTATACTTAATTGTATATTCATTTATTGCTACAATAACATCAGATTAGGCATATATTTCCATATTTAGCTTAATCATTTTAGTGAACTCGAAATCAATTTGAACGTTCTTAGGATCCTCATTATTTCATTACTCCTATCTTTCTAAGGTCTCTTCATCGTGATTATCTCTATTAACGATTTCTTGCTTATCAATCCTGAATTAAGAGATAAAATCAAAACTCTCCTTGCTATCACTCGCATTCCTGCTAATATGCATACAAATTCAGTATATCAAACATTTGTCAATGCATTTTCTCAGCATATTGCTTTCCCTCCAATCTTAATGTTGATCTTACTATCTTTGACAATGATCCACCTTTGCATAACATGATTCACATCTACAATGTGGGTGTCAAGCGTACTTTAATTAGTGGCCTTGAAGTATCCATTGGGCATTAGGTCAGCCTGATAACATGAAATTAATCTGAAAAATTTGAATAACAATCCCTGAGACCACTTGAAGCATTATTGAAGTTGAAGCTGATTTGAAGCTCAAACTTGGATTTCCAATCTCATCATAAAAAATCTTTTGAATAAGGTTTATGAAACTGAAAAATTGTCTTCAATATGAAATTTCACTTGTTTCCTATGCAAATGATCTGTTGGGATGAAGGTTGAATATGAAAATATCTTAAAATTTGATTTCTTCCAAGTATGAAGGACTGATCTGAACTGATTCCTTAACAAATGTGAAGCATTGCAAAGTTTTGAATTTTACGTTATTGATTTGGATGCACTTGGAATTGTCTTAAAAGAATTGATTTACCCAAACACTTCCTCCCTGAAATGGAATGTGTAAGAACAACAACACACAAGCTATGTAAAAAGAGGAAAACCATACATGTTACAAGTTGAAGCATGTAGATTGTGCACAAACACGTATTCTGTTAAAAGCGAACCTACTCTTACCCTATTCTAACCAGAGAAAAGAAGAAGTTAAACAAATCTTGCAATAGGCATGGAGAAGTAATTTCCCTTTCTCACCATTTGAGACCATGTGACTGATTTTGTAATGAACATGGCCTTATGTGGGAGTGAAAAAATAAAATAAGTCCAATCTTCCACCTAATTCGTCAAGGTATAAACTAAAAAATAAGACAAATACCTCTTTTAGTTGCTCTGCATTTGGATTGAAGAGACATTACAGTTGATCCTTGGTACTCTGAAACTCATCCTCACGCTCAGAAGTAAGCATGACTAGCTGCAACTCTAATCTTGACTCTAGTAAAGCCAAGTACCTAATTGGCCAAGGTCTAATCCATGAAGTTTTCCCATTGCTTTGAATCCCAACTCCAAGAATGGAGTCTTGTTGTAGACTTTCCTAGAAAAGGTGAGTGTTTTCAAGCTTATTTGGATCTTGTTGCTCATCTACAAACAATTGATTCTCTGCCTTGATGACTGATTTGGAATGGTTATCATCAATCTTCTCCTTCATAAGAAACTCCTTCACAACATTCAACTCCTTAGGATTGATTGCGACACTTAATGGAGTCATTGGTGAATTATTGTAACTAGTTGAAGCTTTCAGCTCACTTGGGAGTTTATCTTCCTCTACTTGAAGGCCAAAATGATCTTGATCTCATATATCCTCATCTAACATGATATTTGAGAGATCAAACTCCCATATTTTTTACTTATGAGGATTGTTTTGGGATGCAAATTATTTTTGGATACCGTCCTCCATGGAAAATTCATCAGCAAAATCAAACTCCACAACTGGAAGCAAGAATCCTTCAATGATGTCATATTCATCCGTGGTTTCATAATCTGATTTAGTTTGCTCCATGTGCTCCTCTTCTTGTGAATTTGGTGCTGATTCTTCCTCTTGTTATGACTCTGCAAACTGAGATGAATCAGTAATCTCCATGAACATGGTACCAACCTGCACACTACATTCTGAGAAAAGATATATTTGGTCATCTTCTTCTTGTGTTTGCTCTTCTAAAAATTCAGCCTCCACCTTATGCTCTTGAACTCCAGCCTCCATGGAAGACTTCACTAATAGTGGCATTTGATTAGACTCAAATTTTAAAGTCCAATCCTTCAAATTTTGTACAATTTCTTCTCTGTTGGGTGCTTCAATTTGTAGCCCTCCTTGATTGATTTTATGATTATTTTCTTCCCAACATGGTTTTGGGAATACAAGAGGAGGGATGGGCTGGGTTTTAACTTATTCTTTCAATGGTTGAGGTGAAGGAAAAGGTTTAAGATCTTTTTTTTTTGGAGGGGATGAAGTTTTGGAAGGGAAAAGGGTAGAGAATGAAGGTGGGATGGAAGGGAAGAAGATGGAGAAGAGGGATCCTCAATAGGAGCAGGTAGACAAAAGTTAGGATAATGGAAAATAGGTTGAGATGGAATAGGTTAGGGAGGAGGAATGACATGGCTATTTGATACTGGTGTAGAGTTTCCCCTTTGACAGGGTTTCCCAACATTGGATTGGTAAGCCTCAATTTCTTCAACCCAGTCTTCAACTTTGGGCATTATCTCAACCAATAATTACAACTTTTGTTGAGGGTTGAACCGGTTTGGTGCAAATCTTGTCCATGGGTAAGGATTTGTAAAACCAATTATAGTTTCCTTCACTGTACATGTGATTCTGGTCTACGCCATGTTCATCTCCATCTCTTCAACTTACATATGAAAATCAGCATCTACCATGGAAATGCCACCATCACATGCATAATCTTGTTCTTCATAAGCATTTTGGTTAGAAAAATAACCATATGGGTTGTGGAGGGTGGGTTATATGCATGTTCTTGATGATAGGGCTCCTAAAACTGATTTCTGGAAGGATTCTCAAAATAAAGAGATGGGAACAACTGATTCTCCTACTGCAAATAAGAATCCCAAGAAGGAAATGAATTCATGATTACACACCTTCATGGGAAAAAAATGAAAAGATGAATGGACATGAATGGAAAGAAGGGGAAAGGTCTGTAGTTGAGATAATGAGTTGGTTGGATCAGTGAAGTTGCCAGCTGTGCTTGAACATGCCTCCAAAGGATGGAATTTTACCAAGAGCACAACAAACTTGGTGAAATGAAGATATAACCCAAAGTACACACTTGTCAAATGTATAACTTTGAATGCTTGTCCCACTGGGTATGCCAAAGCTGTTGGAGCTCAAAATTTCACTTTGGATATGATCATGAATGACCAAGAATTTTGAGGAAACATGGGAGTATCTCTTAGTTGTGGGACCTGCAAACTGAGACAGACCTCCAGAGAAGGTCAGTTTCCTCTACCTATTCCTAATGCTTAACTACTCTTAGGAATTGAAATGTAACTATATAAATCTACTCTAAAATTCCAAGGGACCAGGGTGAGAAGGAGATGCATAAAACAGAAATCCTAAAATGCAAAGGTGATAGCACCAAGAAGAGGGTTGGAGACATTCTAACGAGTGGAAAATGGGGAGAAAATGATGCAGGAGAGGGCAGACAAGAGAGCCACAGTCCACAAAAACATTCAAACCACCATTTCCCTAGAGCACAACAAATATGAGACCCTACAAAAGATAAAAATATGCACAAAACACCTACAAATGCAATGGAAGGCAAGAAAAATGCAATAAAATAGAAAAAGGGCAAAAGAGAGCCAAAAAACACACATTTTATTGCTTCGAGTATGCATAATCCATTACATAAGAGGAGAAGATTCAAGGATCACCATGCAAGATGTACAAACATGAGGCCTACAACTCAAAGCTATTCTAGAACCATTTTGACAGAGTTCCATTACAATGAACATCCCTCTTTTCTCAAAATGAGAAGTTACAATATATAGAAGTGAATGAAAGAAGAGAGAAAGAGTGAAACTCAGATTCTTCTCCCAGACACCAACTATCATTTAATTCTCTAAAAAAATCATGGGCACCTCTGAAAACCCATCCCCCAATGTACTCTAGCTTCTAGAAGAAGAAAAGAGGACCATACTTCATTAATGTTGGTAGTTGGATGCCTAGAACTGCACTTTTTTGTGATGGATATGTTTTCTAATTTTTCACATATCTAACCTTAATAAAATTAAAAACTCAAATTTCCATGTTGTATAGGATGTCAAGACCTTTCCAACGATATAAATTTCACGAAAATTGGAGCAATAGGTCAAACGTTATGGCCATTTTAAGTTTGCGAGAAAAACTGTCTTTTTTTAGTTATGTGCAGCTTCTGCAGTGTTGCACGACTTTTCTAGTTTTGTGCAGATTTTGCAGTGTTGCATGGATTTTGTAGTTTTGCGTGGCGCTTGCAGTTTTGTGTGGCTTTTGCAATTTTGCGCAGCTTTTGTAGTGTTGCACGAATTTTGCAATTTTGCGCGGCTTTTCCTCATTTTTCATTTTTCACCAAGTATGGATTTCTTTGAGCCTTAATAAAATGGAGATATGCATCCAAATAATTCCAAAGTGCCCAAAAACATGAAATTTGCATGTTTTTTCAGATTCATCATTGAAGTCCCATGGTTTTTCCCAAGACCAGAATACCTGAGTTGTTCCATTTATACAAGGGGTGCAAAAATGGACAACAGATACCACATCTAACATCCCCAAAATTTAGGACTAAAAATTTATTTAACAAATCTCTTTTTAAGCAACCAAAGTATAATCATAGCAAATAAAAATTTACTTTCTTTTGTTGACATGGTATAAAAAGTGTCACAGTTTCATGAAAGTACCATATCTACAACTTCGCTTAACTAAATAAATTTATTTTCAACTCATAATCATTCTCATCAAAGCTTAAATATTTCAAAATCATAATTTACTTTCATTAACTAATCATGTCATCATTTATTGCCATGTCATAAATGTCAAGATTAACAATTTCTTGCAAACATAATAAAAGAGAAGTTTCATGAACTTGTATACTGAAAGGTATGGTACTAAAATCCCTACTCTAATTTATTAACCAATTATTTTCCACTTCATACTTCCAATAACCATTTAAACATAATGTGATCAAATTATGCTCATAAAGTAAAAATCCAGAAAAAATAAATAATAACCATTCAACAACATTTTTACAAGGAGTTCGAACCATAACCCAGTAAAGGGTAACCTTAAAAAACAATGTTACCACACCAAAAGATACATCCATTTCTATCTTACCCTAAAGGTCATGGAAAGATGGTTCCAATTCCATATTCACAACTTACCACTAATACAATCCAATAGGATAAGAGTTTCAAAATATTAACACAAGCTCCCTAACACTAAGTAAAGCATACCACACATCTCTATTAAAATATTTTTTGGGTGATGAAAGTGATTCATATCAAATTAAAATGATAATAAATGATACTCATCATAAAGATAAAACAAAGGAGTCTCACAACAATTCTAAATGCCACACCATACTAGCCTCCACTATCCCTGGTAAAGGTTAGGGTCATGATAGTAAATATTCTAAGTAAATCCCACTTCTTCTCCAAAACAAGAAACTAAATAACTCATTAATTCACTTTGAAAAAAATTTCCTTCAACCTCCTAAAATGATAACCACACCCTATTCTCATATGCCCAAAATAAATTATGTCCATACACATTGATGATTTAGGTGGTTGTTCACATTGGTAATGTTGTACCTACTTTACAACTAAACACAAAAAGATTTCACCCTTTTATCTCCTCACATGCATACAAGATAATATGTTTTCTTATAAACATTTTTACATCATGTCATTCTAAAAATAGTAAGGAGGTGAAGAAACTAGTCACTGGGTGACTAGGATGATCAAAACTTAAACTTATAAGGAGAGGAAATACTAACAAAAGTCATCAAGTTAGCACCATTCACCTTCAAATGCAACTCCCAAAATGACATAGAATATTCCCAACAACACTCAAAATAATCATCATTTTCTAATGTAAAATACAATGATAATCAGAAAAGGCCTTCACTAAAGAGCTTCTTCTAGAAGTCATATTATCATGGATATCTCAAGAAATTAAGAGTCTACAAGAAAGTTGTGATTAAACAGTGAAGTTTGAAAATAGAGTTTCCTTCCTAAGGATTCTCAACCACCAAAAAGTTCGATGAGAAGATCACATACAACATGGAGACATAAGTCTTCCTCCAAGGACTCGTGCTTCCATCCCAGTACAAAAATTCAACTTATATCACATTCCTCTTATGGACATTGAGATAGGGTATTGAGATATTGATAAACCCCTAACATAGTCCTACTAAGGACCAACATTTTCATAAAACCAAACAACCACATTCCGTCTAGGACTAGTCCTAAGGACATTCTAGTTAAGACTCAAAATTCAATTCAATCACTAGATTAAATTTCCTAAGCATATAAAAACTCACAAGAGTAATTGCATATTTCCACAAAAATAACCACAACTTCCATCACAAGGAATTGAAGTCCACATTAAGGTAAGTGCATGGAAATGGGGAGCCAAAAGGGGGTCTTCAGTGGACACATTTTTTCTAAAAAAATAAAAAACTTCAACTTGTACAAGTTATTCGAGATAGTTCCACTCAAAATTTGAAGATGTTATAAGAACATGAATTGTAGCATTTCAAGTCTAGTTTCTAAACTACTATTTTTTTTTTCGAAATGGTTAAGTGGGTTAAAGATATAAAATGTCAATAGGTGCTCCTGTTTTTGTAAAAAAAACATAGTAGACAGTCGGTCATGCCCCCCCATTTTTTGAGCACTATTTAGTATTTTTGAAAACCCTTTAGTAGAAAAGATAAATAGGAGCATCTAGTTTGGAACAGATGTTTTTAGATTTTTTAAGTGAGTATTTTTTTTTAATGATTTTTCAAGTACAAATATTTTAAAAGTTAAAAAATAACGGATAGCCTACCATGTTCCCCCTAAATACCTAAAAAAATATCGAAAATTATAATTTTTTTTGAACATGCATATAATTAATCCTAGTTTGGGACTATATAATTTTTTTAATTTGGAGAAGTGAAACAAAAGATACATGAAAAAAGATAAGCATTTAGAATTACTAAAAAAAGAGGTATAAAAGACATAGTTTGAAATTATTATAAATGGAAACCTTACAATAGTGAAAAAATATAAAAATTATATATTTAGAAAGAGGATAGTTTTCTTGACATTGTAGGCAAATTTTAAAAAAAGATTGCAATAGTTTTCATAGGATTTTTCATAGTGAAAGGTGAGTTTTTGCATTTTTTGTCAAAAACATGCAGGTTGCTATGTTGTAACAGGTCTAAGGCTCGAGTTTGGGAAACCAAATAAATTCCAAACATAGAAAAATTTGGTTTGTGTGCATAGTAAAAATAATGTGTATGCGTTAAAACATGTATGCTCTATAATGTGTATGTGTTATAACGCATTTGCGTTCCTTAGTGTATGGGTTTTATATGTATGTGGTAGCCTTCTATTTACAAAATTATTGTTTATACTCTTTTATTTCTTATATTTAAAATTTATTTTAGTAAATATAAGAAATTAGGGTCACTTTGCACCTTATGGAACTAGTCTCATAGCTCTATGAGTCACGGTTTAGCAGATAGTTTTTTTAAATCTAATCTGGTCAGTACATATGTATTTTTCAAGATTTCAACATTCAACCTAAAGATTTTAGGGTTTAAATTCTACAATCGATGTCTATTTTAGGCAATAATATAGTCATTGTTTAGGTTTTGGGGCTTTTAGGATTGTTTACTGACATTTGTAGGAGTGTTAGATGTGTCAAAATTAGATTTTACAAACCTCACAAATTTCAAAGGAAACAATAACTGCTCAAATATATGGACTCGTGAAATATCTTATCATACATAAAAAATCAAAACACATGTGCATGCTTTTATTAATTTGAGAATCCTTGATGACATCTACAAATACTACTCGCATTATTGAGCCTGTTACAAAAATCAACAAAAAACCTAAAGTTATTACAATGGTGTTTCTTCACGACCCTTGAAAATTTTCGCTTCTTCCATGCAACTCGGCTCATCTCTCTACTCCTTTTCACTCTAGTCCCTCAAGTGGTAGGCTTGACTCACTTCATGCACACATTTTGTTCTTTCACTTTAGAAATCCATGTGCATTACACAATTTAACTATTGCACAAAGCATTTGTGATAAGACTACATAATTATCGCCATAACCCAAATTTTGTGTTGCACAAGTTCCTTTCTCCATTATCCTTCTCACCATCCTTGTTTGTGCCCGTGTAATTAACTTAATAGAGTAAAAATTATGTAATAAATTTGTTGGCTAGATTTTTTGCATAGCATAAAACCTAGGCAGTCATGACATAAATCTCCCTCATTTAACCAGTGAGGCTCCCGTGTCAGATTTGTCGATAAAAAAATGTGTTATTATCTATCAGGGGTTTTACTTTAACCACTTAGTTCATGAACCATAACTAAGAAGTTCTGCAGCAAGTAAGCAGCTGTTCAAGAAAGGAAGTATTTTATAGAAGAAGGAAGTAAAGGAAATACAAAGAAGAAATAGGGAAGATGTGCATCCCAATTAGTAGATAGCAGAGCTAATTGCATGCACATAGAAGAAACTTAATAGATATGAACACACAGAATTATAAAACAAAGGCAACTCTAGATCCAGATCTATAATAACACAAAGTTTACTTAAGAGATCTAAGATTTAAAAGCAAGAAACACAATACACCCTGACACAAAGTTATCCGGAAACCTGCTCCTTTGTATTCATTTGCTCCAAGTTGCTCTCAGGGGTTCAGCACAAAGTCTAGAACACAAGATTGCTGCTTACAAATTCTGATCGATTAACTTGAAGGTTCTTCCTCTACTTATATAATGTAGAGGGGAAATTACAAGTTGGAAGCTTTAGTTGAACTGGCACATGTGGAAGTCAGAAAAGAAACAACTGACAATCTCCCTCCTGGAATTCCTCTTTGCATGACATGTATGATTTGCAACTGAAAATAGAACCTTCTACTTTGCACATGCCACCTATCTCCAAGTAGTTGACTTCTTCAAGTAATGGCTTTTAAACCAATCACTTAAGTTGTATAATTTAATTGATCACTCAATTACTTTGTCGGAGGAAAGAAGAAGGAAGAGGAAAGCTGACTTTGTCCTTTTTCATGTCTGCATGTAGCTGATTCAAACTAGATCTGGAAGCAGATGGATATGGAAATAAGCTGGAATTGCAAACAACTGGAATTGGAAGCAAGTTGGAATTTTGCCTTCGCATTGTCTTCTCTACGGGCTACATTTGAAACAAGAAGATGAAGCATATGAGATTCGGATCTAGATCTGCATATGGATTTGCATCTGCATCTGCATCTGGATATGGATATGCACCTGCATAACAAACTTTGAAAATTTGGCTATGGATGGAAAATTTGCAACTCGAATAATTCCACTGCTTTTAATCTGCACACATGAGTGAAGTTTCTCCTGCACGCATAAGTGAAGTCTTTCCTGCTCTGAATTTGTCTATCAATTCAGCAAGAGGTTTTGAGCCTAGATATGTGTCTCCAGTATCTGTAAATTTAGAAGTGATGCATGACTCCGTTGTGCTTTCTTTTTCATCTTTCTTCGACATAGCTTTGTCTATCTTTATCTGAACAATTCTTTTTCTTCTTATTTCACTGGAATTCTTCAATACTGGTGCAGATCTGGACAATTCTTCAGATTCAGAGGATATATGCAATGTATTGAACATTGATAAAAGCTCTTTTTCCTTTGTAAAGCACCTGTAATGAATTCCTGCAATTTATTTAGACAAAAATGGCCACCGGAGCATGAATAGTAAATTTTAATTGTAAAAATCTACACTTTTCAAGCCTGCTGCCCCAAAAAATGGTGTTTAATTTGCACATAAAGAGAGCATGAATCCTTTCAACAACACCTGAGTTCCTGTAACACCTATGCAAACAATTATGCAGACAAGGATCAACCTCCTTCAAAGCATGTGCCAAATTTGGAAGCTCTTAGCCTTGTTGTCACCTTGCCTGAGCAAAATCCTTCTTCAAATGGGGGCGCACTTTTCCTCTTGGCTGCAATTCTTTACCTGTGAATTAAATAATTCACCCATATGGCTGCCCATGCTTATATAACTCTCACAATTCTATAATTAATAATTGCCCTAACAATTAAAGGCAATTAATTAATTAAAAATCAAGCTCTTCTCTTTTAAATATAACATGTTTAAGGACAGCCATCCAATAAATTAAATTAATCCAATTTAATCATTCACACTTCACTTCACTTAAGCTTCACAGTGTGCTTTGACCATAGCCACTGAAAATAGGAATTAATATAATCATTTAATACTTTAAAAAGTATTAATTCCTTCTCAAAAGGGGTTGTATTAAATAAATTAAATTTATTTAATTTTGGAATTCTATTTCCAATTGATTTATTCCCCTTTGCTTTTGTTGACTTTTCCACAAGCCTGGGTGCCAAAATTGGGTGAATAAATATTAACAAATATTTATTTAATGCATTATTATTCACCCAAGGTGGGTCGCACTTTTTTGCATAATAGAATTCTATTTTTAAGAATTTCTGACAATGGGATTCTTTACCCTGTAAGGCAGCCCCGGAAATCCCATGATCCACTTAAGTGATTTGAATTTGACAATGGAATTATTTACCCTGCAAGGTAGGCAATAAAATCCCGTGATTTCACTTAAGTCACTTTTCTTTTATTTCACCATGGGAATTTTTGCCCTGCAAGGCAGGCAATAAATTCCCACCTGCTTGCAGCCTCTAACTTTCCCACTGCAACTTAAGTGAATTTTCTATCACGGGAAAAAGTACCCTGTAAGGCAGGCAATAAAATCCCACCTGCCTGTTGCTTCTATTTTTCCCATTGCAGCGTAAATCCTTTTTCCAAAAATGCGCCCATCCCCACGAGGGCTTTTCCGTGCACGACATTGCTTTTTCCCAGTGATCCAAACCTCCGATGGTGACTTCCTCCGGGCATAACGTGCGTATATGTTTTCCAGCTGCTCCAGGCCAAAAATCGGGCTTACCTGGCAAAGGAATTGTTCTAGAGAAATTTCACAGAAAATGAAACGGGACACCACAAAAACACGAAAAATTGCCAAAAGTTACAAATAAAGCCCAAAACTTATTCTAAGTTAAAACCCTTCTGGCACATAGGAATAATAACATATTCGCTCATAATAGAGTTAAAATAGAGCGCAAATAGCCTCAAACGGGGCTCAAAATAATTAAATACAAATTTCCCGCAGACAAATCCTGACGACAGAATATAACAATTTTGGGCATCTGGGTATTTGGCGAAAAAGGCTAATATGGCTATTTGGGAATATCTTGACGCAATACAAGAACTTTCAGGCAATAAAAACACAAAACGACCCATTATTTTAAAAGTACGAAATTTTTTCGGATAGGGTAGTCACAGATTTCAGGATGAAATCTAGGTGACACCAAAATTCAATTACCTCATGATACTCATGCATCACAAATGATCAAATTGACTGCTTGATTCATGCCTATATTTTTAATTAGTCCTAGATGAAGTACGAAATCAAATCGTATAGTTCCAGTAAGTTTCACATGGCCCCCTTGGTTTTTGCAAACTTAATTTCAACAGGGCTTCCAAAGGAAATCCCAAAATATCGGCGGTTGGGTGTGTTCTAAGGGATACCTATGGTTCTTTGGTTTGAGTTGGATCCTTCAAGATTAATATGGTAACTTGCAACTTTGCAGAGGTAAAATCTCTTCTCTTCGGCATCAAAATGACAGTTCAACTTAGTTATTCTGAAATCATCATAGAAGGTGACTCCCAAGTTATTATTCAATCCATAAAGAAAGGTAATGTTGTTTCATGTAGGCTCAATATTATAATTATGTAAATTATTCATTGGCTATCCAAATTTGCAATTTGGGAAATCCATCATGCATATAGGGAAACTAATATGGTGACAGATGCTCTGTCCAATTATGGAACCTATCAAATCAACAATTGTATTTTATCTACCGATGGAGTACAATGGGATTTTATGGAGGCCTTATTATCTCATGATTGATCTAGAGGCTCTTTACACATGTGATATATCTCTCTCTTCGTGGAAGGCCCTTTATTTAGGGTAGGCGGTTTCATTTTTTCATAATTTTCCCTTCTTCCTCTCGCATCTCCCTATTCATGGCTTCTCCCAGATTATCTGATTCTTCACCTACACAGAGAAAAGCGTGAAGTTTTCTTATTTACCTCTATTCCACCATGTTACCTCTACAAGGTTTTTAGGGTGGGATCCCCAGCGGTGCTCAAGGAAATTGAGAAAAATATAGGCCTTGTCTACCTGTAAAATACTGGGAGTGCTATGGTTGATTCTGAAATAGCTAGCATCTTTGTTTCCCATTTGCTCCCAATAAAACATGATAAGGATGTCATTTTTCCTATTTCCCTTTATTTTAACCATCCCCATCACTGTATTGGCCTTGAGGAGGTTTTGGACTAGGGGTGCCTTGCTTCTTTGTTTTCCTCTGTTACAGGTCCAGACTCCTCCAGGCAAGTGGATAGTGGTTACCTGATGGAACTAGAGTGCCACAACAACCTTCTTCTACAGTTCATTGTTTTGGATCATACCATTT
The DNA here is from genome assembly GCA_019776745.2 of Taxus chinensis. NCBI lineage: Eukaryota > Viridiplantae > Streptophyta > Pinopsida > Cupressales > Taxaceae > Taxus > Taxus chinensis. The sequence goes on from CM034150.1 coordinate 229,777,830, forward strand.
TCCAAACCAAAGGTTTCGGTCCCTCTCACGTGTCACCCCTTAATATCCACACATTGGCATAACCGATCAGTCCTCTTCCTAATTGGATTCAACAACTCAGGATTCAGGCCAACTCCTCTCTCTTTTTCCTGCCGAAAATTGCCAAACTTGGTACCTCTGTAAGCTTGGTGGGAAGAAGGAAGTAGTTTTTGATGTCATCCCTTTTGATATTGTGGAGATCTATGATGAATAAGAACCTAATGGTTCTATCTCTTTTGATCATGTTTATTTTGTTGTCATGAGGCTAAATGTTCATCTCGCCTATGCTTTTTAGTTGTTGTTAATTGGTTTTGTTGGGTGAAATCCCCTTTCCTACTTATATTCGATGTATCCCTAATGAGAAAATGTTATCATCATCTTTTTTTTTCATTTCCTGTAAGGGTGGGACCCCATTCAGCCCTAGGTTCAAAGCTTCGTCAAAAGCATTTATCAATAATTTTTTTTTCACATGGCTCAATTTAATACATATTTATTCTCTTATTAAATAAATAAAATAACTATGTAATGCATGATATAATTAGGGGGTACAATCGAGTTTGAATTCACTGTTTTCATGTAAAATATCTAGTACGAAAAATTAAAAAACTTAATCATGACAACTAGACCCCTATTTGAAAATTAGGTTTCTAGTCTATGTGCATCCTTCCTCTAACCAACTTACGTAGAGTTCAACCTTCACCCTAGTTTAGAGGATATTCCTAACAAGTTTTTCAAGTTTTTTTAGTGTGCATGGATGATTATCCAAGGTGATAAATTAATTCACTAAGATTTAGTGAAAGAGGACTTCCTCTAGAGGCCTAAAAAGGCCATTTTTGGCCATTTTGCAACTAATAAACACCCTCTGGGAATGTTCAGGGAAATTATAAAGCATATGAGGGTTATTTTGGATATCTTTGATTTTTTTTGAATAAATATAGGAAAATTTAGGAAATAAAATATCATTCAGTATACATTTGTTCAACAATGGGTATTCAGGGTATAGGAAATAAGAGCTTCAATAGTGAATGTTGTGTTCTCTAGAAGATTCTAGGATTTTTCAAATGAGTTAACAGGAAAACAAGTATGCATCAGAAATCTATTAGAATCCTCTATAAGGGTTAAATATTAAATTTTATCTAAGGCTTAAATATTTCCTAATATACTTTATACTTTTTTAGTTTCCCCTCTTAGTTTAAGAAGGAATATGCCCTAAATTTTGAGTTTAAGGAAGGAATGAATTTTGGAAATGATTTGATTGATCTTTAAATGTGATTTTTATTCAAACTCATATAATATTTGACCTTGAACCATTTTCCTAAGCTCCTGTGGTGAAAAATTCAAGATCGTTGTCTAAAAATAAACATCCAAGGCAAACTTGGCTTTCCAAATCAGGCACATTCACACATTAGACACTCTTTTGTCCCCTCTATCTCCTAGGGGAAAAGGGGGGCATGAGGGAGACAAAATTGTAATCCCATCCCCTCCCCAAGTTATATTTTGGACACCCAGGTGTCCTAGGTGTCCCAGTGTCCCTTATGTCCCCATGGTGTAAAGGGGATAAAAGTGACCTCATCATGATTTTGGCAGAAGGGATTCATCTTGGTTGAAGTAATTAATAAAAAGGGACATCATAGGGATTACATTGTGACAATGAAGATATTGGGGTGTCGATGTGTACAAAATACAATCACTTAGACAACGGGTGAAATCAAGAGAATCATGAGGTATCTGAAGGATTTGTAACATTAAGATCCTCATTTAAATTCAATTCATGAATGGAATGATCATCATGAGAATGATTAGAAAGGATAACCATGAGTGGTGGTGGAAGTCATCTTGATCTCACAAATGGTAGATATATATTGAGAGTGTTTCTAAACACTTAATCAATGTTTGGTGATGTGCTCACATCTTGTAATTCAGGGAGTGGATTTTGTATTACTTCAGTGCATTTGGAGGTCAAGAACATGGATCTCACCCTCAAACATTCCATTAAGAAATTTTGGTGTTCCTATGTAGAAAGGGATTTTTTATGACGAGAATGGTTTTTGAACCTTTAGTAGAGAGGAACAAAGAAACTAAAGTTTTAATATGTGTGTAAAATTATCCTTATAGTATTTATCATTCCTTCATATATGATGGTCCCAAATGCTCTGATAGCTTGGAATATCTCATCATGGCTTGTTCCTTGAAGAAGGTTTGAACATAATGGCAGAGTCAGGATATGGAGATCATCAACGCACTACTTGAGTATCACATGTCATTCACTTTTCTGATCATAAGTGGAAACATCCTAATATCAATGAAACAAAACATTCTAAGATCAATGGAATAACTTCCAAGACTTGATTCTTCATGAATCCAGAAATTTAGGCCCATTTTTGTCTGGAACCAAAAGGGGCAATTGCATTGTTTTGAAATGCTTCATAAAACCTTCAAACCTTAGAGAAAAATTTATGTTTCCAACATTTAGAGGATTCACATAGATTTATAATACCTATCTATTTACCTCCTAACTCCTTACGAAGCTCCCAAAATCATCCAGAGAAGTTAGCTTTCACCATTAGAGTGTTTGTTCCTTGCACCTAGAAAACCTGTTGTTGAGAAGATTATCCTTGAATGAGAAAACCTTTCCTAAATCTTCCTAAATTACCTCCAACACTTCAAATATTTCCTTACGTCACCTTTGCATGCTTATTATATTTCCTGAACTCTCATGGAGGGTATTTGGTAGCTCTAGAATGGCCAAAAAAACTAGGATGAAACTTGAAAATTTTAAAGCATGATAACTAAGTCCTTAATTGAAAATTAGTCTTCACAGTTATTGTGTATGCTTCCTATGGCTAGCCTACCCTCAATTCAACCTTTACCTCATCTTAGAGGAAAGTAATAAGAATATTATTTAGTGTGTTTCAGTGTATATGGACGAGTTTCTAAGGTGATTGATCAACTTATTTAGTTTTAATGAGAGATTACTTCCTCCTGAGGCCTAAAAGGCCATTTTTGGCCATTATGTAGCTAATTGAACACCCTCTAGAAGTGTTCAGGTAAAATATAAAACATATGAGGGTGATTTCAGAGAGTGTTGAAGATGTATAAGGAAATTTAGGAAAGTTTAGGAAAGAAAATTTCATTTAGGAGCAATCTGTTTCAAGTGTAGGGAACGAAAGATAAAATGGCGAAAGCTGAATTCTCCAAATAATTCTAGGAGTTTCAGAAAGAGTAAGGATGGAAAAAAATAGGCATTGGAAATATATTGGAATAATCTACAAGTTGGAATACTCAACATTGATTCAAGGATCAAATACTTCTTGAGGTACTTGAAAACTCTGCAACTGCCCCTCTTGATTTAAAATGAAATAGAACCTAAATTTTAAGTTACAAGTAGCATTATATTTTTATAATATTTCCATTAATCATAAAATGTTATTTTTATTGTTTCATTGAAGTATTGAAGTTGAGAAAATGTAACTCATCCTCAAATTTCATTCAAGGATTCATCCCCCTATCTTGCGGAGGAAACCCATTTCCTCGAGGATCAACTTGAGAAAAACAATGTCCATGTACCATAAGAATGCTTCCACCTAGGTATCATCTTGGTCAAGAAAATGAATTAAGAAGGATTCATCATGTTCAAAGTTGAAATGGGGAGCTCAAGGAGTGTGATTATCTAAAATGTGTAAATATCTTATAGTTAATCTAATCTAGAATGACATGTAAATGCAGTAAAGATGTGAGTGATCCAAGAAACTATGTAAAGGGGAGATATTAACCCTAATTTACAAGTGAGAAAAGTAAATAACTCATCTGATTTTATAATCTTGTGGGACTATGTCGCAAAAATGACTGGAGGAACAAGAAATAAGAACGACTGTGCAGAGGTCTCAAAAAGGATGGATATAGACTGATTATCTGGACTGGAGCACCTAGAGAGGGACTCGGGCACCTACGTGTAATTTGGTCTACCAAATGAGTGACCTGGTCTTTATAACAGGTTTGAAACTGAGTTTCACAGGTTCGGAAGGTGGTATGAAACCCTCATGTATGTCGCATTCGATTCGCTACACTACGCCAGATGTCGTTGATAATCCAAGTTGATAGATAGACCTATAAAAGACCAAAGAAGAGTATCAAAACCCTAAAAAAAAATAAGAATTCAAATGAATGGGTCAGACTGACCTCAACTTCCACAATAGTTGGCTTACTAACTAAGCGTTACACTACATTTTAGACCCAAATGTAGTTTTGGTGAGTGTGTGCATAATGTGCCCTAGGTGCTCTTGTATTAGTTGCACGTTGTGAAGTAACAAGTAATAACTAGATGTAGAAAATGTAATAGAATGTGTGCATGGAATAGAATAGAATCCCCCCCCCCCATGCTTGTGTGATGCAGATGAACCAGCCTTATCCTTGTGATGGAGCTAATGGATGCAAATGATCTCCAAATGGATGTAAATCTAGTTGGATGATAGCAGTGACTAGTTCTTGGTCTCTCATTATGGTCTCATAACTTTATATTTATAGGGTTCTCTTGATCTAATTTTGTAATTAACCCCGAATGGATGACCACCAAAATGATAAAGATTTAAAATGGCTAGAAAGAGCCCAAAAAGTGGCAGGATAGTGTAAAAAGGATCGAGACGCCCCTGGTGGGACTAGGGTGCCCATGGGTGCCCCAGTCGAGGCTAAAATAACATTAAGTGATGAAATTTAACTGGGAATGTACGTGTAAAAGTTAGGGAATGATGAAATAAAATAAGAGAAGATGGCCAAAAGATGAGATTTAATTAGTACTTTCTTCACTCAAAAACCTTCTAAATAGTAGTCTGAGACCGAAACTAAATAATGTCTAAATTGCATGATTTTGTGACTACATGTTACCCCCACTTTATGTTGGTGAACGGAAAGCTCAGTAACATAAATTAGATAGATATGCGTACCTGATGTCCATGAATATTGTAGTATAAAACATGTTAATGGACTAGAAAAAGCATGGAATGAAAAAAATATGATGGAGTGTGGAAACTAAAGATGAAAATACGTAAAGTAAAGTGATGAGAGTGAACCTAGGGTGGAGACGTGTGTGTAGTTTTTGTTGTATGTGATGTAATTGCATGGTTAGTATGGCGTGTTGTTACAAAGTGGTGTTGTTGTTGTTGTTGCCCCCATTTGACTGCTTATTTCTCATACGACCGGACGCACAAGGAGAAAACAATCAAGTAGTCAAACATGTATGTATGTATGTGTAAAAACACAATGTAAAAGACACATGTAAAAGTATGTAAAAATAATGTGAATGTAAAATACAAAAAATGAAAGAGTGTAAATGGAACATGTTCACTTGATCCATGTCGAGAAAGAGAGTGTAAAAGGATATCATGTACTACGAGTTTTTTGGGTGATCTCACGCCACCTTGGTCGAAGAAGTTTACGGAGAAATCTGCATTATTCTTGTTCTTGTAACTATTTCCTTGAATATGTGTGAAGAGAGCTTTGTATGTCCTATTTTTTTGGGCAATCTGACGCCACTAACTAAAGTAGTGTAGGGAGGCACACCCACTGTAACCTCCAAGACTGTAACTACTTCCCAGAATGCTAAGGAAAACCATGTCCTATAAAATCCGTTGTGTATGGGGTTTGTAGACCGGTCTAAAACCACTCGTTTTATAACTGAACTAAACCATTGTAGAATCTATGTGTAGTGTGTAGAAAAACCCCAAATGATGCCACCCTCTTTGTGGGCACATGCGACGTCACTGATAGGAGAAATGCGGCCCCAAAATAGGACCAGCTGCATGTAATCTGAAACTCTACCCTACAGAGGGAAGGGAATGTTCTTGGTAGAAGGTGCACAAAAACAAGAGGCTAGAAAAATAAGTGTTAGTATGAACAAGCATGCATATAGAAAACAATGTATAATCTACACAAACTATGTAAAAGTTACCAAGAAAAGTAATGTAAACACGTAAGAAGAAAAAGTAAGCCGTAAAAAGTGGGTTGCAAACATAAGACATCACTCACAATGTCACAAGACACGCAAGGCCATCATAGCCACAAACAACAAACAAGTGTGCACAAAAAACATATGGCAAGGCCCACAAACAAGAGAAAGCAGTAGACAAGTAATGTGTCAAACAGGTATGGAAGCAAATTTCCATACATAACAAATTTTACACATGAAGTACCCATTGGTGTGCTAGAAATATAACTAGTATTTCAAAAGCATGTATAACCAAGGAATGTAAAGTGTTGAGTACAAAATGAAACAATAGCACCTGTGAGAGACAAATGTGGATGCCCCCAGCGACCAGTGTAGGAAGGGTAGAAGGAAAGCATCTGTGATGTGTATAAGAGACCTGTATTTGTGATCACAACTAGAAAAATACATGAACACGCATGTGTGGATGATATAGATAAATGAAATACAAGTAATCTAACTGGAATATGTAATAAAGTGACCATGAACAAGCAAAAGTAAGCAAGAGTAAGATCAACCATAATATGCATTATGTTGTGGATGGATGACATGGAATGCAAAATGGAGTGATAGGAGTCATGTGCCCCCTGAGTGAATGGAAATGTATGTAATGAGGTTCATTTGTTTTGGCCCCTTAGTATTTAATAATGAACCGTAAACGAGAGTGTGTCATTAGGAAATGGTTGAAGTGTGTGTTGTGTCTAACGCGTTGTGATGAATATGTATGTGTAATGGTGAGATGCAACCTAGCAATGATGTGTGTGTGAACCCTTATATTTGAAGTGTATATCACGGCCAAATGAATGTATAAGAGATGATTTAGCCTAAGCGTATATCACTATAAGATGAAAAGTGGGAGTGGTGATGTAACTTAAGGTGTATACCACTACAAAATGATAGAATGAGTGACCATTTATCCTAAAGTGTATGGCACTAACCTAGTAATGTCACATGATGAAAGGTCAAATGATAAATGCGTAATGAAGAGAAGGTCCATTTGATTTGTAAAACCTCGACAGTCAATTATGGATTGAGGAACTAAAGTGCATCATAGGGTAGTAAGTGCAGTGTGTACAAGACAATGTAGTGCGTGTGATAATAATAGATGGCCATATCATGTGTAGGATGTGTCATATGCAATGTATATAATGTAATTAAAAAAGGTAGAGATAGACTAATAGTATGAAACACACATTATGTGATGTGTATGATGAGTAGTATGTAATGTTATATGTAAGTGTGACACATGTATGATGAGGACTAGAGCAACTTACACAAGTATGGACTTGGCGGATGTTCAAGGATAGAATTGGTCAAGCCATGAAGAAGTTAAGCATGCCGCAGAGCTCTGGGAAGATTCATGGAGATATGAAGATATCTGTGGAAGGTTATGGAAATCGTGCTACATTGGTGATGCCACATAACGAAGCAAATGCAAAAGCCACGGAACAAGTGGGAGTACATGTTGATGCCATGGACCAAAAGGAACAAGCCATGCCATCAAAAATTTTCTGAGGGATTATACAGATCCATGACATGAGAAAGAGCTCGTGAGGATGTCAAAATCCACGTGAAGCTAAAATTTGGAAAGTTGTGGATAACCACAATTTCTGCGCAAGGAAAAAATCATCATAATTATCAAATTCTTGACCCGATCCTTAAAAATTTCATATCAATGGGAAGGTGTTGACCTCATTTATGCATAATAATCTAAATTTTAAAATTAAAAGGTAGTTGGTGGTTGTGGCCTTGAGAAAACATCTTCATCACACATAGGTGCAATGTCAGTTTGCTCATCCACCTACATTTAATGCATTATGGGTGCTCAATCCTCTTGTAGAGCATGGCATGTGGAATTGGATTTTTAGATTGATTCATTCCCTTTTTCAGAGCATGTAGAGAAATTAAATGAAGTTGGTTGGCTAGTGGAAAGAGAATTCAAAATTTCCCTCTCTTTCTTCTCTCCTCCTTTCATTTTTCTATATATTGTAAAGTGATGCCTTATTTTAATGTTGGATACTTTGGGAATGTGAGGGAATCATTTCAATCCACACAAGTGTTCTAAGATTTGCATGCCTTGGGCTATGTCTCTGTAATTTTTTGCTTCTTCCTCCTGTATCGTGATGATCTTTACATGATCTCTTGGCAATAAAATCTTTGGTTTTGTGGCTAGTTTCAGCCTTAGCTATTGTTTTATTACATTCTCTTGCCTCTCATTCATTTGCAGGTGTGTTGTATGCATTGTTTCAAATATCTGTGTCTATTGTGCATCATAAAGGTGGAAATCGGGATGTGATTTGATCCGTGGCTATCGTTTCAACCCTCCTCATCATAGTTTTCTTCCATTTTCTCTCTTTCCTGAGTATTCATCCCCTTTCTTTTGGTGTTATCACCTCTTTTAGTTTAGGTTTATGTTTTATACATCTCCTTCTCACCCTGGTCTCTTGGAAAGTTAGAGTAGAGCTAGATAGTTACATTTCAATTCCTAGGAGTAGTTTAGCATTAGGAGTAAGTAGAGGAAGCCAACCTTCTCTGGAGGTCTATCTCAGTTCGAATCCCATAACTTGGAGACAGTCCCATGTTGTCTCAAATCCCAAATTGTCTATGATTCGGGAACGGGTGCACATTTGAGCTCCAACATTTTTGGCACTCCCGATGGGACATTGAAATTAATATTTTAGTTTTGTCAAGTTTTGATGTGTATCTTGGTGAAGCTCTAGCCTTTGTATTATCTGTAGCAACACATATGGTAACTCTATTCAAAATATCAATTGGTTTCAGTAGTACTGGTAATGTTAGTGTCCCTAATTCATTAGAAGGATCCAAACACGATTGAGAACAACAAAAGAAGGCATGTTTGAGTACTTGCGGTTATCTCCTAGCAGAGGCAGAAGAGGAAGACTGATTCAAATATCTCCATCTCCTCCAAATTGAACTCTTTCTACACCTCCTCCTAGAAGGCCCTTCTTGCAGTCCACAAGAGTTATTAGACCTATTAGAATGGCTCATCAACAAATAACCGCCACAACAAAATCCATTTGTAAACTTCACAAGCAGCAGTCCACTTGTTTTGAATGCTTAGAATCCTATTCTAATAGTTTCCTTGAAAAATAATCCATATTTTACTAGAGAAAATCACACTATTCCATTTGACCACATTTAGGACATTACAAATTTTTGTGCTATCCATGAGATTGTTGAGATGGACATCGCAGTAAAAATTTTGGCTTCATCACTTAAAGGGAAAGCTCTACAATGGTTCAGAAGCCTAGGGGCAGGAACAATTCAAAACTGGGATCAATTGTGCACAACCCTTGTGACCAATTTGGTGAAAGAGAAGACAACCTATCTCTATTGGAGTAGTTAACTATAATCAAGAGAGCACCTAATGAGAAAATGGTGGATTTCAACTTCAGATTCCAGAGAACTTGGGACAGAATTCCAACTCTTGTGAGACCTGCAACAGAAGGTGCATTTCTTTACTTCTTAAAACTTAAAAGATCTTAACTCTGATATATCTGTTATGATATAATCTATGGGAAGAACAAAATTTCTAGTTGCTTATGCAATTGTAAGTAGAGATGAAAACAACTTAATCCAAGATGGGAAATTAGCCCCTAGATTGTCCATGCCATTGTATCCAGAATTACCTAAAGTTTCTCAACCTTCTATTGCTCCTATCAGTGAGCCAAATCTGGAATCTGTTGCTTCTACCTCACAAACTCCCACTCAGAAGAAGGAGGATGAAGAAATGAAGGATTTGATTAGAAACTTGACAAACAAAGTTATATCCCTAGAGAAACATCAAATCCCAATCCTATAAGAATTATCAGAATCAAGGGAAATCTTCAAATCATGGGTACCAACCATATAGAAATCAGCAACCTAATCAAAGTATGCACCGAACCAACAGAATAACAGAATGGCAAGGTCAAAGTTCTCCTCTTCCTTTGGAAATAATCCCTCAACCACAAGCACTTCCTCCTTTGGGTTCAAGTCAAGCTTTAGTTCCTGTGTAAAACAATATGGCACAAGAAACATAGTGGTGTTTTGCATGTAATTTTCCACACAATCAACTTGGATTTGAAAAGGAAATGCACCTTCAAGTATATATGGTCCAGGGTTCTTCCAATCAACAGGAACTACTGTTAGAGGCACCAAGTCCAACCACATAAGAAAATCAAGAGACCAACAATGATGTTAGCCTTATGTTCTTCGGAGTTGAGGAATTTTGTGCACTAAATCAAGTGCTAGGTGGATCCAGCCAACCCTAAACAAGTGTATATAATAATACGTGGAAAAAAAAGAAAATGTTGGAATCTCAGTTTGCATCTTCCTCTAGTCAGAGAAATACCATGGAAAAAGGAAAGGAGATTGGACTGAACAAAGAAAATTCAGACTGAAGCAAAAGCAAGGAATCATGAGAAACCACAGAATGAAGTGGAAAACATGTCAAAACCACTTGTTGTGCCTAGTAAATTTTCTGTGAGAAAGGATATTATTTTTCTACCAAAGCTGCCCATCCAAAAAATGTCGTAAAAAAAGAAAGAAAATAACATACCGCAGATGCAGAAGTCCGTGGGTCTCCCATTCAACATTGTTGAGCAAATGAAGAAAACCAATGTCAATGTCTCAATGTGGGATGTGCTTGTTATTCCATCACAACGTGATCTCCTATATGAATCCCTCAAGAAACTACCTCCTGCGGATCCAATAATGCAAAAGGCTCATGTTGTGGTTCATGTTTTTCAAGAAAAGGTTGATCAAGTAGGTAAAACTATCAAAACCCCACCCTTTTAAATGTCTATAATTGTGGGAAAATACCTATTTCATAGATGTATGATTGACTCAGGGGCCAACACCTCCGTAATGCCCAAGAAAATTGATGATATTTTAGGTCTCAAATATAGTCCTGTGTCTATGGAAGTTTTACAACTTGATGGCCAATTGTGAATGTCCTAGGCGTAATTAAAAACCTTGAGTTAACACTTCATGCTTGCCCAAGCCTCACCATAACCCATGACATTTCAGTCATTGACCTTTCTCCTATGTTTCTCATTTTCTTGTCCAAAGACTTCACTGCTAAAATAGGCAGCTATTTATCCTCATAGTGGACTCACATGCTTTTGAGAACCAGATATGGTACCCAATTCACAATAAAATTTGAGCCCATATTTTCTTACCATATTGAGCCATATGACCCAACTCCCATCCAATAAAATTTCCTAATACAAGAACAACATGAGCAAGATCCACTCTAGATGAACAAATCATTCCTCTTTCCATGCCTGATTTGTTGCTAGATGAATGGGCTGAGAGAGATCATAAGTTTGATCCTTATGATGAAGAGATCAAAACCTTTGAGACTGGTCTTAACACCTACTGCATTCTCCAGGAATAATCTATGATACCCATGACATTCAAACAAGAAAAGGAAATTTTTATGGACTATGGCGGATATTATTTGATGGTTCAAGAAGCAGAAATGGAGTGAGGGTAGTTTTGCTCATTTGTCCAAAAAATGAAAAATTCTTCTTCACTCACAAATTACAATTTACATGTTCAAATAATGTGGTAGAATATGAAGGCATTAGTGCATGGTCTGTTGATCATAGAAAAGAGGAAAATCAAGGAGTTGCAGGTCTTCAGAGATACTGAATTAGTCATTCACCAAGTCCATGGTAGGTGTGACACGAAGAACAAGTTGTTGAAAGCTTACAAGTATAGAGTCTGGGATTTGTTAGAAAGCTATGATGCCATTAACCTACGGGTTGTGCCTAGAAATTTCAATAAAGATGCAAACCAAATGGCGGCCCTTGGCTCTCAATTCTCACCTACTGAGGATTTGATCAAAGGGAATTCACAACATATAAAAATGGTGGTTAGGCCATCTATTCCAGACAATCAGGCCTATTGGAAGGTATTTGACAATGATGAAAAAATTGTGTAGTTCATCCAAAATGAGGTGGATTTCTCCTCAAAGATGCAAGCTGATTTACAAGAGGTATATGGGATCATATTATTAAACTAAAATCAAACAAGTTACCCAAGGGATTGATCACTCTAGAGAATCAGTCAAGATGATGAATTCAAGGGAATGGAAAAGAACATGGCAGAAAAAAAAGAAGATTGTCAGCAAGTTTCAATTGCTCCAGGAAAGGATCTTCTACTTGGAAATCTAATGAAAATGAAAAGTGAGCTTTTGTTTCCTTGTGTCAGGAGTTTAGTGATGTGTTCTCATGGGACTATGAAGATTTGAAAGAATTCAATCTAGGTATAGTTCAACATTCTATTGACCTGGATCCCAATATCAAGAAAATTAGATAGAAATAGAGGCCATTCAATCTGAAGATTGAACCCCTCAAGAGAATGAAATCTCTAAACTCATTGAGGCCAAAATAAATTATCCAATCAAATATTATACTTGGGTGGAAAATTTGGTTCTGGTAAGGAAGAAGAATGGTGAAATACGACTATGGGTGGATTTTAGGGATTTGAACAAATATTCTCTCAAGTATCATTACCCCTTTCCTTCCATGGAATAGATTTTGTAGATATTGGTAGGGGATGAGAGGTTCTCCATGCTCGATGGCTATTCTGGTTTTAACTAGATTAAAGTAAAGGAAGAAGATCAATGTAAAACCACATTCACCACCAAATGAGGAACATTTTCTTATCAAAATATGCCTTTTGGCTTATCAAATGCAGGTGTTACCTTCCAAAGAGCAATGGATATTGCCTTCAAAGGATATATCAATCAGTTCATCTTGGTTTACCTAGATGATATCACTATTTTCTCCAAGTAGAGTGCGGATCATATGAAGCAGTTGGAGAAATTATTTGAAATGTGTAGGGAGTTTGGTGTATCCCTCAATCCCAAGAAATGCAACTTTTTAGTCCCTAGAGGAAATCTCTTGGGGCATATTGCATCAAAAGAAGGCATTGCCATTGATCCAGAAACCATTGCAGCTATCGCGGCTCTTTCCTTGCCAACTCACAAGAAGGCTTTGCAGTCTTTCCTTGGAAAGATAAACTTTGTTAGCGTTTCATTTATAACTTTGTGAGTTTGGTAAGACCTATTACTCTCATGCTCAAGAAAGATGCATATTCAAGTGGACGTGGAAGGGAAGGATATAATTTTGAAAAGATAAAACAAGAGATTAGTCAGGCCCAACATTGATTAATCCAAATTATACCAAGGATTTCATCCTATATGCTCATGGGGCAGAATCTAATATAGCCGCAGTTTTGACACAGTTAAATGATCAAGCAATGGAGCATCCTATGGAATTTTTTAGCCAAACACTAAAAAATTATGAGCTCAAGTATAATCACATTGATAAATAGGTGTTTTCCTATCATGATATCCTTAAAGAAATTTAAAAGCATGATTGTTGTTAGCCGCATCTAAGTTTTAGTATCACATTCTTGTGTAAGATACTTCATCATGGGAGCAGAAATTAGTGAGAAAAGAGTTGGATGGGTAACTAAAATTATGGAATATGATGTGACCATCAAAGCCACAAAATTGGTAAGGGGAAGAGAACTTTGTGAGAAGTTGGATCTGGATGCTGCGGAACCTCAAGAACTGCCCTCATGAATGAAGTGCCTTCAAATGATGAGTTACCACGTGATTTTGAGTGGTAGTAGGATGAAATAAATGTGTTTAACAAGCACTAGAATTAGATTGCTGATATGACTAAGTTTCTATATATTGTGTATATCCCCTTGGTTTGAATAATGAAAAGAGAATAGCATCTAAGATTGCAATCTATTCCTTATGCGCTTGTTGGTGGCATATTGTTCAGAAAAAATATTGATGGAGTATTACTCAGGTGCATTGAAGGTGATCAATGTGATTAGGTTCTAACTGAATTCCATGATGGCTTCTCAGGTGAAGACATTTCTTTGCTAAGGCCATAACCATGAAAATCATAAAAGCGGGCTATTTCTGGCTCGTGTTGTTCATGAGATGCTCACAGGTGGGTTAGGAAGTGTAAGGAATGTGTGCTTTTCACTGGAAATAAAATGTTGGTGGCCATGCCACTTCATCCAATTCAAGCAGATCATCGATTTGCACAATGGGGTCTTGACTTCATTGGGATGATCAACCTGCCATCTACTGTGGGTCATAAGTGGGTACTCACAGTCATAGACTATTTCACTAGTTGGATCAAATCTGCACCATTAAAGGAAGCCACTAAATTAGTCATCTTGGAATTTCTTGAAGAAATTGTTACAAGGTTTTACGTTCCTCAGAGCATCATTTCTGATAATGATAAAACTAAACTGGGATCCAATATTTTAAATTAGGCTTTAGGACTTGGGATTTATCTTTTTTTTTTTTCCAATTATTATCCCCAAGGTAATGGATTGGCATAATCTACTAACAAGAACCTAATCAGAATCATGAAGAGGATGATGTACATCAATCAAAGAAAGTGGCACACAAAGGTAAAAAATGCTCTTTGGGTGGACAGGATAACTACAAAGAAGGCTATTGGCACTTCTCCCTACAAACTAGTATATGGTAAAGAAGTTAGACTTCCCCTGTCATTAGAGTTGCCTTCACTTGAATTAGCTTAGCAACTGGAATTTGAAGGCATGGATCAAAGGGAAATCAAAATGGCAGAATTGGTGTAGCTAGAGGAAAACAAGAATGTCGACATGGTCAGGATGGAACAACATCAGGCGTCAACTAAATAATGGTTTGACAGAAAATCTCGATATCAGACATTCAAGGTTTGAGATCTGGTTCTAAAGTTGGATGCGGATCAAGCTAAACCAGGGAGACACTCCAAATTTGATGCTATTTAGAGTGGACCATATATCATCACCACTTGCAAGGTGGCTAACTCATTCGAGTTGTCTGATCTTTATGGGAACATGTTTCAAATCCTAGTCAATGGGATTTATCTTAAACCTTCTCATTAAGATATTTCTTGTATCATTGTACATAGTAGTGTAGGTTTCTTCCCCTAAGTCCTTTGCACATTGTTGTTGCTTGGGTTGAATCTTGCACACTCTTCATCATGTTTCAAGATCGTGGAAGGAAGAAATTTTAAAATATCAAGGTTTGGTTACAGTCATCTCAAAAAATCAAATGCATACCAACTAAAATCATAATTGAGAATCCAAGTCCTATTTGTAGGTCATTTTCAAGTTTTCAGGCTGACTTCATGCCCAATGGATATGCCAAGGCTACTAATCATCTCATCTAGCAGGAAGATGACACCTATGAGTCGCCAAAAATGTTGTCTATTTTTACACCCCTTGTAAAAATAGAGCAACTTACACAATTATGGACTTGGCGTATGTTCAAGGATAGAATTGGTCAAACTGCGAATAAGTTAAGCATGTTGCGAAGTTCTGGGAAGAGTTGCAGAGATCTAAAGATATCTGTGGAAGGTTATGGAAATCCACGCTACACTGGAAAAGCCATGGAATAAGGAGTACATGATGATGTCGCAGACAAAAAGGAACAAGCCACGCCATCAAAAAGTGTCATGAGGGATTATACAAATCCATGGCATGAGAGAGAGATCTACGGAAGTCAAAAGCTGCATAAAAATAAATTTTGAAAAGTCGCAAATAACCACAATTTCCACACAAGGAAAGATCATCATAATTCTCAAATTCTTGTCCTGATCCTTGCGAATTTCATATTAATGGAAATATGTTGGCCTCATCTATGCATAGGAGTTTGAACTTTAAATTTAAAAGGTAGTTGTTGGATGCGACCTCAAAAAAACATCTTCATCACGCACTGGTGTAATGTTAGTTGGCTTAACCACCCGCATTTAATGCATTATGGGTGCTCACTCCTTCTCCTATAGAGCGTGTCATGTGGAATTGGATTTGTAGAGGCATTCATTCCCTTTTTCATAGCATGCAAATAAATTAAATGAAGTTGGTCGGTTGGTGGAAAGAGAATTCAAAATTTCCCTCTCTTTCTTCTCCCCTCCTTTCATTTTAACATTGTATACTTTGGGAATGCAGAGGCATTTTTTCAAGCTACACAAGTGTTCTAATAGTCACATGGCTGTGGCTATGTCTTTGTAAATGTTTGCATCTTCCTCCTGTATCGTGATGATCTATGTATGATCTCTTGGCAATAAAATCTTTGGTTTTCTAGCTAGTTTCAGTGTTAGCTAGTGTTTTATTACATTCTCTTATCTCTCATTCATTTGTAAGTGTTTTGTATGCATTGCTTCAGAGATATGTGTGTATTTTGTGTTGTGAAGGTGGAACTTAGGACGCGATTTGATCTGTGGTTATCATTTCGGCCCTCCTCATCATAGTTTTCTTCCATTTTCTCTCTTACCTGAGTAATCATCCCCTTTATTTTGGTGTTATCACCTCTTTTATTTTAGGTTTATGGTTTATGCATCTCCTTCTCACCTTGGTCTCTTGGAAATTTAGAGTAGAGCTAGATAGTTGCATTTCAATTCCTAGGAGTAGTTTAGCATTAGGAGTAAGAAGAGGAAGTCAGCCTTCTCTGGAGGTCTATCTTAGTTTGAGTCCCAAAACTTGGAGACAATACCATCTTGTCTCAAATTATGAATTATCTATGATTCAGGCATGGGTTCACATTTGAGCTCGAACATCTATTTACTTTATTTACAACTATTCATAGATCAGATTAATTATAGCTTATAGTGCATATTATCTACATTTCAGTTAATCATTAACTAAAATGTGGAAATATCCTATAGTTAATCTTATCTAGAACGACATGTAAATGCAGTAAATACATGGAGTAAAGAAGTATGTAAATGACCCAAGCAACTATGCAAAGGGAAATGTTTGTTGGTGTTAGTACACTAGTTGTACAGACAATATATGAGATCTAAGCATACATGCAAATAAAAGCGGATATTCTACTAGAAGAAATATACAAAACAAGAGACATAAATTAACACTAGATTTAACGTGGTTCACCCAGTGTGGGCTACATCCACCAAGAAACAAGCCAATCTATTATCCAAATCTTTGACAAGATATACAATGAAGATTTACAATCTTCCACACCTCTCAGATGTTCAGTACTTTCTTCCTTCAAGCTTTTCTTCCTATTTTTACCAAGAATTCTCTCTCACATAATTATCTTATAATTATGATCCACACACTTACTTCTAAACCCTAATTTTAACTTCATATAGTTGTTTTTAGCATTAGGACACTTAGCCATGCAATTAGAATTAATAAATCTATTTTAATGATAAAAATAGATATAATTCCTGAGAGTTAATTAAAACTTCGTCACATAGGTAACCGATGATGGTTTTGCCTAACCATCACCAGTTCCTACTTTCCCTTGACCGATGTTGGTCTTCCCTAACCGATGTTGGTCTACCCTTAACTAATGTCGGTTACTGTGTTTTCCAACAAGTTCCAATTGCATGCTAAAATGAAGTAATTGAGTTCCACAACTCAACAATCTCCCACTTGGAGTTTAATTATTGCATCATACATGTACATCGTCATTCTTGGATTCTTCCTTATCTTTGTTTCTTCTTCTTCAAGTCTCAAAATCGAAGACCAATAGAAGTGGAGTGTAGCTCCAACTTCTCCTTTGCTAATGGCTTTGTTAGTTTATCCACAAGGTTCTTGCTCGTATGAATCTTTTCTAGATTCAACTGTCCATCCTCCAATACCTTCCATATGAAGTGATACCTTAACTAAATGTGTTTCGTTCTTGAATGAAATGCCAAGTTCTTTTCCAAATGAATTCCACTCTAACTGTCACTAAACAATTTACAATCATTTTTCTCCTTTCCCAACTCTTCCATGAACCTACTCATCCATATCATCTCCTTGCTAGCCTTTGTAGCTACAACATACTCTGCCTCTGTAGTAGAAAAATTCACAACCTTCTGTAATCTCAAAATCCAGCTAACTGCCAATCCACCTACTGTGAAAATATATCCAGTAGTGCTCCTCCTACCATCCAGATCTCCATCCATATCTGAATCAACATAGCCACGTAATGAAATATCTGAACCTCCATAGCATAACTACATGCTAGATGTCCCTTTCAAATACCTGAGTATCCATTGGACTGCTTTCCAATGCTCTTTACCTAGATTAGCCATATATCTACTCACAACTCCCGCTTCCTATGTAATGTCTGGTCTAGTACAAACCATAGCGTATGAGACTTCCAACTGCTGAAGCATATGACACTCATGTCAAATATTTGACCTCCTCATGTGATGAAGGACACCGATCTTTGCTCAATTTGAAGTGTCCAGCCATAGTTGTGCTAACAGGTTTTACATTCTGCATATTGAACCTTTCTAACACCTTATAGATATAATCCTCCTGAGACAAATACAATTTCTTGTTTTTCCTATCTCTATATATTTGCATGCCAAGGATTCTTTTTACAGTTCCTAAATCCTTCATAGAAAATGTGTGAGCTAGCTTTTTCTTAAGCTCACCAATGTCCTACATACTATATCCTACAATAAGCATATCATCCACATACAATAGCAAAATAATATAGCTCCCATTTTCAAGCTTCTTGAAATAAACACAATAGTCAGATTCACATCTCAAGTAACCATGCTCATGCATAAAGCTATCAAACCTCATGTACCATTTCCTTGGAGCTTTCTTAAGCCCATATAGGCTCTTTTTCAACCTGCACACTAGTTTCTACTTACCCTTGACTTCATACCCAAGCGGTTGCTGCATATAAATTTCTTCATCCAAATCACCATAAAGGAAATCCGTCTTCACATCTAGTTTCTCTAAATGCAAATCTTCTACTGCAACTAAACTCAATACAGTACGAATAGAATTCATCCTAACAATAGGAGAAACAATTTCACCAAAGTCAATACCTACTTTCTGTGTAAATTCCTTTACTACAAGTCTTGCCTTATACCTTTTATGTCCACCCTCTTCTTCCTTAATTCTGTAAACCCACTTGTTCTGCAATTTCCTCTTACCTACTGACAACTTAACCAAATCCCAAGTTTAATTATGTTCCAAGGAGTTCATCTCCTCATCCATGTCATGCTCCCATTGCACGTGGGTCTCATCCTGTATTGCTTCTTCAAAGATATCTGCTTCACCACTATCAGTGAACAATAAATAAAATAGAGAATGTGTAAATATTTCTAGAAGTTTACTTACCCTTTGTGACCTTCTCACAAGAGTTTGGGGTATCGGAGGCTCAATCTGGGCATCCTGAACATTAATATCCACTTTTGATAGTGACCGATGCCGGCCACATCTAACCGATGTCGGTTTTGATCCTCTATAACCATCAGTGGTTCATTTGACGGATGTCGGTCAGGGACTAACCAACCACGGTTACTATGTATTTTTGTAGGTGTTTCTTCAAAACCTGAGAGTTCATTTTTATTAATAAACTTCTCAATTTTCTCATCCTTAGGTACCAAAATTTGATCCCTATACATTCTCTTTTCATTCCATTCACAATCACAACTCCTAATAATTTTAAAATTCTCTAAATCCCAAAAACAGAAACTGAAATCACCATATCCATAACCAATGAAAGTGCACCTCTTGGATTTTACATCCAAATTTTTTCTATTTTCCTTATCAAGATGCAAAAAATATTTTAAACCAAAAACTTTAAGAAAAGAAAGATCTACCTCTTTTCCAGTTCATGCTTCCTCTAGTATTCCTCCATCTAGTGAACTTGAAGGGCCACAATTAATCAAATAAATCGTTGTATCAACTGCTTCTGCCAAAAATTGCAAGGGCAATCTAGAATATATCCTCATACTTCTAGCACGTTCCATGATTGTCGTGTTCATTCTCTTTGCAACACCATTCTCTTGTGGTGTTCTTGGAACCATTCTTTCCACATTTCCAACAAGTAATTACTTACTTATGGATTTAGATCTGATATCCCTTGACTTTGATTTCCCATTACTCTTACTCTTGGATCTCTCCTTCTGCTTGCCCCTGATTTCTACATTCAAAGCATTTCCAGATGATGTTTCCTCTATACTCTTCCTGTGAATTTCTTCATTCAAGATTATACTAACCACATCATCAAACTTCAAAATATTATTAGCAGATGATGTATTACTAACAGTCATTACCAAGTTGTCCCTACTATCAGGTAAAGAACATAAGAATAAAAGTGCTTTTACTTCATCATCAAATGGTATAGCGACTGAGTTTAACTGATTTACCATAGATCGGAAATCATTCAAATGACTAGAGGAAGATTCACCTTCATGCATCTTAG
Organism: Taxus chinensis; assembly: GCA_019776745.2. Classification (NCBI taxonomy): domain Eukaryota; kingdom Viridiplantae; phylum Streptophyta; class Pinopsida; order Cupressales; family Taxaceae; genus Taxus; species Taxus chinensis. The sequence goes on from CM034150.1 coordinate 229,798,058, forward strand.
AACTAAATAGTTTCTTCATTAAATAAAATTTATTTGAAGCACTAGGTTTTTCATATAAATTAGCAAGAGATTTCATTAAGTCTACTACAGAAGGAACTTCTGTAATATTGGAAGCCACAGATGCTATCAGGCTCAATATTATAGATCCTAAAGCCTTTCTGTCAAGTCATCTTCGTAGGTATAGAATTCTCATCCAACGGCACGTACAAATCTCTTTGATACATATAATCCTCAATCTGCATCTTCCATAATTGATAATTTCGGCTGTCAAATTTCTCTACCTTGTATTTATTATCTTCTACCATTGTTGTAGCTCCCACTAAATCAGAAAACCCTTTGTGAGTAAATCCGTCAACACAAAAAACCCTCAAACAAAGCTCTGATACCAGTTTTTGGGGTTAGTACACCAATTGTATAGACAATATATCAAATTTAAGCATACATGCAAATAAAAACGGATATTCTACCATAAGAAATATACAAAACAAGAGACATAAATCAACACCAGATTTAACATGGTTCACCCAGTGTGTGCTATGTCCACCAAGAAACAAGCTAATCTATTATCCAAAGCTTTGACAAGATATACAATGAAGATTTATAATCTTCCACACCTCTCAGATGTTCAGTACTTTCTTCATTCAAGCTTTTCTTCCTATTTTTACCAAGAATTTTCTCTCACATAATTATCTTATAATTATGATCCACACACTTACTTATAAACCCTAATTTTAACTTCATATAGTCATTTTTAGCCTTAGGGCACTTAACCATGAAATTACAATTAATAAATCTATTTTAATGCTAAAAATAGATATAATTCCCGAGAGTTAATTAAAATTTCGTCGCATAGGTAACCGAAAATGGTTCTACCTAACCGTTGCCGATTCCTACTTGCCCTTAACCGATGTCGATCTTCCCTGACCAATGTCGGTCTGCCCTTAACCGATGTTGGTTACTATGTTTTCTAGCAAGTTCCAATTGCATGCTAAAATGAAGTAATTGAGCTCCACAACACAACAATGTTAACCCTAATGTACAAGAGAGAAGAGGAAATAACTCAGCTGATTTGATGGTCTTGCAAGACTGTGTCACAGAAATGATTGAAGGAACATGAAACGGGAACGAATGTGCACATGTCTCGAAAAGGAAGGATTCTAACTGATTAGCTGAACTGGAGTGCCTAGAAAGGGACTAGAGTGCTTATAGGCATTCTAGTCTATAGAATGGGAAACTTGATCTATGTAACAAGTTTAAAAATGAGTTTCAAAATTTCGGTAGGTGGTTTGAAACCCTTATTGTATGTCACATCAGATTCGTTGCACTTCCAGATGTTGTGATAATCCAAGATGATAGATGGACCTGCAAAAGACCAAAGAAGAGTATCAAAACCCTAAAAAAAAGAATGCAAATGAATGGGTTAGAGTGACATGATTTTCCACAATAGCGGGCTTACTAACTGAGCGTTTCACTACATTTAGGACCCAAATGTAATTTTGGTGAGTGTGTGCATAATGTTCCGTAGGTGCTCTTATGACACTCACACTTTGTGAAGTAGCGAGAAATAACTAGATGTAGAAAATGTAATAGAATGTGTCCATGGAATATAATAAAATCCCTCCCCCTATGCTTATGTGATGCATATGAACCAACCCTATCCTTGTGATAGAGCTAATGGATGCAAATAATCTCCAAATGGATGCAACTCTAGGAGGATGATGGTAGTGACTAGTGCTTGGTCCCTCATTATGGTCTCATAACTTTATATTTATAGGGTTCTCTTGATCTAATTTTGTAATCGACCCCAAAACAGTTGACCACCAAAAAGATAAAGATCTAAAATTGCTAGAAAGAGCCAAAAAAGTGGCAGGAAAGTGTGAAAAGGATCAGAACACCCCTGGTGGGACTAGGGCACCCTAGTACTAGCCTGGGAACCCCTATAGAGGCTAAAATAACATGAAGTGAAAAAATCTAATTGGGCATGTAGGTGTAAAAGGTCAAGAATGACGAAATAAAATAAGAGAAGATGGCCAAAAGATGGGGGTTAATTAGTACTTTCTTCACTCAAAAACCTTCTAAATAGTATTATGAAACTGGGACTAAATAATGTCTAAAGTGCATGATTTTGTGACTACACAATGATTTGATTATTATCATATCCTGACTCTGTCATTGTACCCAAATCTCTTCAAGGAACAATCCAAAATGAGCTAGTCATGCCACCAAGGAATCTAGGACTATTGTGTGTGAAGTATTAAGGAATAATCTATCTCTATGACAGGCATATGAGAAAATACATGTATGAGAATCATGAATTTGATTCTATGAAAGGAGGATTTTAGAACCAAGAAAGGTGAGGGGATGATCTTGATATGGAGTACCTTGTTTCCAAGTGTAGTCTCTATTTCTTGCTCAAAACCCTAGATGCATTGGCCAATCACTTAGACAGATCTAAGCGTTCACCCAAAGTGTGAAAAGGTACCAAGTCCCTCTTTTTATATGAAATTTGTATAGATGTTAGCATGATCATTCATGTATTCCATATCCATAGTAAGTGATTAAAGGTAAAGCACAACAAACATCAGCTCACAACCATAGTGCATAATGAATCAAACAAGGATCAAGATCAAATTTACCATCTAATAACCAGTAACAGAGTCATCAAAAAGAAATATCCATCCAAAACGATCCATTATATTAATTCACCATAAAACATAGTAATTGAACATGCCAAAAGTAACCATACAAATTCATGGGTGTAAACATACCAGCAACATAACTCTGTTATAATTACAGCGGTCCCCTAAACCATGCAAATCAATACATATATAAGGGAATTTCCCTTCACCGCCTATGCACTCTCTCATAATAGGTTGCATGTGTGGCTATAAAAGCAGCCAAGAAATCATTCAAGATTTGTCTAATAATAGATTTATTATAATTAACTCTAGATCTAATCCTATTATTAGCTCAAACTTTGCATGACTCTTCAGCTTTATCTTATTCCCAAAATAGATTTTGCTTTGTCCACAAAACTTCTCATCCTTATCCCATGTGTGCTTCGCACTCATAACCTATTCTTATCCAGTAATATGAAAAACAACAAAGTCCCAAACTCTAAATTTCCTTGGGCATGCCCTTCTTCCATTAAACTTTTGTGCATACCTATGTGCCCACTTTCTGTGTGCCCCATCCTTATGCACCTCTAACAATTGGAAAATATTTTTTCTAGTCAACATTAGACCATGCTACCTTCGTTGTTGCCCCCCAGAAATGAATAATCATGCCTTGTCTCTCCAAGAATAAAGAATAATGAATAAAATAGTGATTGTACATAATGAATGAAAAAACACTAAAAGAATCTGGGCACTTTATTCCTCTAAAGGCAGTAACAACTCAAGGTACTCATTCTTGATATTTACCTCTAACTGATTTGAGTCACTGAGTGCCTTCTTTTTTTCAGGAATGTATGCAAGCAATCCATCCATCTCATCCAAGTTCATGTTTTCACCCTCATTATGTAGCACCCTAAGAACATTTGATAAACTAGAAACCATCCCATCCATTACATCCATTCATCAGGCTATCATTTTTCCAAGTTCTTTCATCTTCTCCTTGTGAAGATCTCAAGCTGATATGAGCGCATCACACTTCTCTGCTAGTAAGGTTAACCTCTGCTCGCACCCATGAGTTTCATTTTTCTTTGTAGAAAAGACCTCATTTTCTTCTACCAACATCCTTGTTTAAATGATTGACTCTAGGTCTGCACATAAATTCAACATCGAGTCTTCTTTCTTCATTTCATCCTTCAACGTCTAAAGTAGAGAGTCATACCCAACTATTCAGCGTGCTATCACAACCTTTGTTCTCTCCTTCTTATATAATTCATCCTCCTTAGCCTCTTTGTGATATCCTAACTACTTCTTAATCAACAAGTGCACACAATCTTGTAAGAAGTGCAATGACGTCTGATATTTCTACTTAATCTGCTCATCAATATCTAGATGCGCATCGATAGTATCCTTTCCCAAATCTACTGCAAAATCTAGAATATCCTTATGTTTCTCTTTATCCTTCTTCTGCTCCTCAGATAGTTGTTCTACTTGTTCCTTTAGGCTCTTATTCTCCTCCAACAACATTCTTAGCATGACCGATTTATCTATATTCATGTGCGCTACTTCAACTACCATTTTGTTTAAGGTTTTACTTGCCTACTCATTAGTAAACTCTGTAGGCCTCACCATCCAGTGCATGGCTTGGAATTTACTATTCATTTTTCTCTTAATGCTTGCATCTTCTTTTACATTGAACTTAGGCTGATCAATATGAGTTTACATACTCCAAGAGAGTTACTTTCTGGTGTGCAAGTTAGCTGCTTCAGGATCCATTAGCTCCCATCCATTAAGCTCCTTAGGGTCCAAAGTGCTTTGAAACATGGCACAAATGATCTTTGTGGGATCATTAATATACCCAGTTATAGCAGTTTTATACATCTCTCCATCCTTATCTCTTCATGAGCACCTGCCCTTAGGAATGTGTGCCCCTTCATCCAAAGTCAGGTGTTCCCTTGCAACACCTATTTGTTCATTTATGGGCTCACCAAAAGGTCTGCCCTTATCTTTTTTTGTTTCTTTCTCTTCATCTCCACCCACATCTTCACGCTTTTTGAAGATTTTTGTATGATATCTCACCTCTTCCTCCCAAGGCTCTTCTTCATCCATCTCAATAATAGGTAGTTCTGATTCTATGCGTGCACTTCCATCTGACTTCTCCTCCTCACCCTTGTTTAGTATATACTTATGTCATTTCTTCTTCTCTTTTATAGGCTTTGTGGGGGAGGTCTTAGGCTTCTTGAGCTGTGAAGGACCCGCACTTGCACTTGTGCCTCGGGTCTTTGTTCTCCGTAGTAGACTTCGTAATTGTTGATCCTCAATTCCTTTCTCCTCTCCTACTTATTCTTCTTTATGTGTGGGATGATTTGACTCACGCGTTCTCTTTACTCAAACTGTAGGATACCTCCGCGATCCATGATCTAAACCACTATTGTCTTCCTTAAACTCTTCTTCTTCTTCTAACACTTCAGGCTCTTCATCTTGTGGCATGCCCAACATGTGTTACCCCTATGGCAGTTTGGGAACCTTGATATCATTTTCAATATAATTTGCATTGAGAAGTTTAGGCTTAAGGTATATATCTTAGCCACGCCAATATCCCCAACTGCTAAGTTGAAAGTACTAATATTAATATAATCAGAAATCATTTGCTCAATGTAGAAAGACCTACCCAAGTACACATACCTTTTCCACAATGTATGTTACTCGCAGTCCACTTTATCCACATCAAACATCAACTTCCGAGCATTTGAAAATCTATTCATAGATGCGTGGAAGTAGCGTGTTGTGAATGCATATGGTAGTTTGCACTAGGGGCTCCAAGTCCCATCCTTCATCCTGAATCTTCCAATACAGAAGTGTTGGAAGATGGTAAATTACACTTGTTTATCCAATACTGAAGGAAGGTCCTTCAGTATTCTCCATTCATGTTCAAATACCTCCCTTGGGAACTTATACCATAATTTTAGCCTCTATTTATATGGTCCACTCATGGACCCCTCACATGTGAATTTTGCAAAATGGTTTGCTAGAGACTTCTTCTCTTCTGGAAACTGCCGTATTTTGTTTTTTGGCCCATCAGGCACTCCAATCTCAATAAAAATCAAAGAAAGAAGAATGGTGCCAAAACTAATTTTATCCCCTAGTTTTGCTTCCTCAGTAATTACCTCAGTAATGAAGGAAGCAACATTATATACCACTCCTAATATTTTCTTCGCAATGTGCAGCCATCACCTATTTACTTGTGTCAAGCACTCTTGATTGTTTAGTTTTGTCAAAAGGTGTACATCTACCTTAACCACTGGAAAATTTTCTAGTTTCTCTATTTTCATCGCGTGAGTTCCTTTTACATAGGAAAACTCTGTAGAAACATCAATAGCTTGATCATCTGTCAGATCACTCGGGATCTCTATTCTTAAGCTCCTTAACCCCGTTAGTGAACCAATTAGGGGTGCGGTAATGCGCACCCACCTCCCAGAAAAATAGAATAAGTCCTGTTGGACTCTTGACATCAACCACTGGTAAATTCTTTCTAGTTTTCCAAAATAAGGGAGCTCATATAACTATAAAATACCAAAAACTTCAAGTAAATTGTCACCAGCGTCGTCATAAATGGGCTTGTCATCCTCTGTGCGCATGTCCATTTTTACCACAAAATGTTTCTCCAACTCATCTTTCATGGTTTTTGTCCCATGGTTATAATCACTTACTTTATTGTGGTAGATGTGGGACTCCCAATCACACCCAACTATAACCCCTTCTGGGTACTTCATTTCCAAAAATCTACTTTCGGGGGCATCCTCCATCTCTACTTCTACTTATTTTTGCTTCCTACCCCTTTTGGTTGCTCCTAGTGCTCATTTGGGTGCCATTGTGATAATAAAAATGTGTTCTTGTACTAAGTTCGAGCTTTCCAACTTAAAACTCGCGTGCCCTAGCATCACCTCAAACCCTAGCACGCAAATTTTCTCCCCCACACAACTTCCCTTTTCTCAAACACCCTCTCTGATGGAGCTCCAACCAATTTCGTGCACAAATCTCTTTGGTTTGGTGTTTATAATAGTTCTTTCACACACTTTCCCATGCAACTTATTCTTCAACTTGCTCTTCAACTCGCTCGAACACTTCACAATGCAAGGTAAAAATGATATTGTAAGCCTGCCTTTTATAACTTTTGCAAATTTCCTTGCATTTATTGCTCTCTATCAATTCATACTTAAGGGAGGAATTATAAACACTCAAATTTGGTAATTTTTACTTTAATAACTCTTTATTTGAATATGCACTCTTGTTGTGATAAATACAACTTATTCATTCCCACTTAACACTTTTTGGGGTCCAATTTTTAGCTTGTTTATCCTTGCACACTTACATGTCGAGACATTATGAGAATAAAATACGTAAAATAAATAGAAAAACATCAGTTTATTAGCTCCAAACTTCATCTGGCATATTTCTTGCTCCAAGTCAGTACCATATAGTTTGGTCATGAATTTATATCCAGCCCTAACCCATATGTATGGTCTTGGACCAACATGTCCTCCACCTCTACTTTCAAATTGATATCTTTTGTTTGGTCTTATACTTCATTTGAGTCATCCTTTCTTCGATAAATCATCTGCGAAATCCTATATAAGCAAGTAAATACTACCTCATTTAGTAACCTAGGACTTCTAAAGTAATACACTACAATATTCACTTCATACACTTGTAAAAGGCATTAAAGCTCCCTAAATCTTGCACTCCCACATCTAAATTCATTAGGGAAACACTCACATTAGGTTTGAAGCTACAAACTAGGTCAAGGTGGCCATAATTAGCATCCAAAAGCACTCAAACATCCTCTCTCCAAGTCTTTTAGCAAGAGAAATTTCAAAGCAAGTAGATTCAAAGTAAATGCAAAATCTGATTGATCTATCTAAATATCACATGCTAGGTGGAGAATGACATGAAATTTGAGGCCTTTTCAGAGTAGTGACAACATCAACGGTGCACAGGGGTGCCCAAAATCATTTGAATGTTACTTTTATAATACTCTTTATCCATGACTAGGGATTCAGAAGATGATCATTCCCTACAGAGAACCTCGTTGCACCTGTGACAACTAAGGTCGAACATCAATAAAGAAATCTAGGAAGGTGATCACCACAAAAAGTTAATGAAGTAAAATAAGAGTAGGTTAAAGAACATACAAACGGGTTAGGACCATATGATACAGTCTTGATAGTTTGGTACGACCCTGCCCCAAGTTAATTTATAGTTCTAATCTCTATTACAATGATAATTCAGGTCTAAACCCCCCAGTTTCACTTTTACACGGTTCCATATCTCTCCAAAATTCATCTATAATCAGCTATGTGCCTCTATACATCCATTTTGAGTTTTCAATTTCATGTTAGGTTGATTGGTATATGTTATATTTATTTTTTATCTGATTTGAGTTGCAAATCTGAGTTATTTTTCTATTGTAACATATTTGTGAGATCTGAAATCAATTATAATTTAATCTAAACCTAACTAAATTGTCCCAAAATTTAATTGAAGGGATAAAAGGTTGTTTTTTCATGATTCATGTACAATGATTACATGTTGAGTTATTTTCAATGATACAAGGTGGAAAGTAATACTTTTCTTTGCATGCCCTTGAAGTTGTAGTGATTGTGTGCATATTTATTGTGAAACAAATTTTTTTAACATGAGTGTTAAGTACAAGAAGGTACATATAATTGGGCAAGGTCATGCATTATGTGAGGAGATTTTTGGCGACTTCAATATGTTGAGGAGTTTTAAGATGACACATACCTGAAGGTATTGCTACACGAAGGATTTTGCATCACAATTGAACATTGAGAAATTATTCAATGCTCCTAGGGTATAGGGGATGATGCTAATGTTAGATGGTAAGGCCAATAGAGGTTTTTCACTTAATTTTATGGGTTCTAGACTGAAGGGAATGTGATTCACATAGGAGAAATCATTTTGGGAGTGTGTAAAGTATTGTGTGGGCTACGGGGTGAAAATAGTGTGTAAAGGGACTCAGTATTGGCATGTTGTGATTTAGGTGTTATCATTGATGTAAAAGACCATTAATGACAAATAGGATGATGAATTAGAGTTAGAGTATGCTCAGTGTGATGATGACATGCATTTTTAGTTGTGTTCATAGTGGCATGAGGTGATTTAGTGAGATTGGCTTGGTCTAACAAGCCTAGTCAGGTGACCTAGCTAGCCTAGGTGACGAATCATGATGGTTGGAGATTCTTGGTGGTTTGAGTAACATGGTAGAAGCATGAAGAGCATGTTTTGAGAGTGTTTAGGAACTCACATGAGCTTCAGGGTCTTGGTACATGTTGAAGACTAAGATTTAAGTGCTCATCTAGATCAATTCTAGGTGCTTGGAGGCATGAGGATGATATGTAGACATATGTGAGCCTTCGGAAGCATGTAGGAGTGTTATAAATGTTTTTCTAGGTATGTGAGGAACATTTTTGAGATTTTCTATATTGAGTTATGGTATTGGTTCAGTTGACACTAGCCTAAATCATGAAAAACCCCAAGTGCTAGTCATGCAAATGAGATAATATGAGAATATGGAGAAATATTTGTGATATGATGATGATTGGAGATGTTATTAGGATGTGTCATGATGTTTTGGGAAAATTTTTAGGGTTCCATGATGATAATTTTGTAATTTACATCAGTGTTTGTGAAACATGGTCAAGAAGAAGGTCATTTCTAGCTCAAATTGCACCTTTTGATGCTCACCCTAAATTTTTTACTTTGCATAGGAACTTTTGGATTTCAGGGATGTTTATAAATTGATTCAATAAGATTTCAAAAAAATAATGAGGTCATTTCATCATCACATTTTTATGAACGAATGTTAAGGTAAACAAATTTTTGTGTGTTTGAAACTGTAGCTCAAAAGTGGTAGGATAGATATTGATACTAAGTGTTGAGAATGAATTCCTAGTGAAATTATGATGATTGGATGATGTAGAGGAATCCTTCAAGTTTCCAGAAAGGTATGTTATTGTATGTGGTGATGAGTGGACCCTACTCAAACAAGCATGTTTCTAAAGAAGTTCAGTGTTAGACAAGGATGTCCAAAAGAGTTGCAAAATAAATTGAAATTATTTTTATAATGGGATGTCTAATTTATGTTCATGATGGTTTCATGTCATGGGGATGCTTCTAAATTGCAAATTATGCCCTATTTATGAAGACTAGTTAAAAGGCAGTTTTGGGGGCAGTTTCAGGTAGTTTGCAGAGATGGGATTGGTTGAAGGCCTTCCACTTGGATTTGGAAGAATTTCCAATATGTTATGGAAATAGTATTTAGATGGATTTACATTGGTATAAGTTTTCTCTTTACGATGTGATTTGATGGGTCATCCAGGTTAGTTTGTGAAGAAGGATTGCTTGTTTTTAGGAAAGATCTGAAAGATCTGGTTAGGCTGAAAGAATGAAGTGAATGAAGCATGAGATGGATGATTTGATGCTTGTTATCACCTTAAAAGTGAAGAGGGATTAATTTTTTTCCTATTTAAGGCATTTTTTAGGTCTTGGAAATTACATAAAGGGTGCAAAATAATTTGAAAAATGGCTTTCCAAGAAGCTTGAATTGGAGAAGAGGAAAATTGTTGCGGTTTGCACATATGGATGTTTCATGATCTCTAACATGTATGGATGTGATTTTAAAGTACTAAATATTCCATATAGTGGTTACATGAAATATTTTAGTTGTTTTTTGGTTGGGTTGAGGCCCAAAGGTGAAGACAAGGTGCTGGAAGCAACTGTTTGGTGAAGGATATTAGCCTTTTTACTTGTATTAGGAATTTTTTGATTGGTCCAAGATAATTAATGACCGTGTTTGATGTTTTTATTTCATTTTACACATGTATGGTGATTTTTTGATCTTTACTAATCATGGTTTTGGCATTTTTGGTTTTAGCCCATCCATGTGATGGGGTTTTGAGCTTGTTTGGTGCAAGTTGAGTGGTTTTGGGCATGACCGACCTATATGGATCATATTTGAATGTTTTAATGATTAAATTGGGATTTTTTTAAGTTTCAAGCAGTGAACCAAAAGAGGGAAACCAACCTTGTGTGTGTTTGAATCAAGAGAAAGGTATGAAGTTGAAGTTAAAGTTCAAATTTGAACTAGTTCTTCAAGAGGGAAAAAGTGTGACCTATGTGAGTGTGTTTTACGGGTATGAAGGTTGAGTTTCATAGCTGAGATTGTGTATGATAGGTTAAATAATGTTTGTAATTATATGTGCATTTTTTTAAGGCCAAAACTAGTGAAGAAGGAAAGAGTAAAAACAAGCTAGGTGAATGAGGGTTTGAGAACGGGTTTGAAGGATTTTGGAGCTGAATCTTGTTATCAACATCATCTGAGTTGTTACAACATATATAAATTTATATCTTCATAAAAATCTTGTTTGATGATTCATATTCATGCAAGTCACTTGTTGTGAGTAATATCAACAGGGGTTTAGGGGTTGGTGCTCCTTGTGGGGTTGGTGCCTCATTAATGAAATATCTTGTGATGTATAAAATTCACTTGTGTCTTTGTTGTGTGTAATATCAGAAAAAATTTCAATGGTTTTTCTTCCCCTTGAGGTTTTTCCACTTATATCTTGTGTTATGGTGTCGTCTCTCTTTTTCATGGTTAATTTAATGCATTTTATATGATGTTGTGTACACATTAATGGATGGTTAATTGGTTTATGGTTTAAGTAAGCAATATGAAATTGAATTAAATTTGTAAGGACCGATTCATCCCCCCCCCCCAGTCCATTGTGCTTCCAAAAATTGGTATCAGAGTGGGTCCTTTTAGAAAATTTTGATCACTTGAAAGGATATCATTTGAAGCACAAAAATGGTGAGTCAGTGGAGTGGCCCTTCTACCAACAAGGAACCACTGTTTGATGGTGTGAATTATGCTTTTTAGAGATTACGGATAATGAATCATATCATGTCCCTAGGGTTTGAAATTTGGAAAGTTGTAGAAGATGGTTATATTGTTCCTACTACACCTCCAACTAGTAATGCATACAAGAAAGCATGTAGTGACAATTCAGAGGCTTTGAATGTTATCATGTGTGGTCTAGGAGAATATGAGATGATTGTTGTGTTTAAAATTTGCACTTTAGGTGAAACCACAGTTAGGAGACAAACAAGTCCCTCCTCTTTTATGGGAGAGGTTCCCTTATTGAAAGCAAAGGATAAACATATATACAAATGTATAATTTTCATCAATTTGTGGTCTTCTGATATCTTGGAAATGTGTTTCCTACAAGGAAAATTATCAACACAAGAGGATGGAGGCATGAAGGAGAGGATGGAGGGAGAAGAAGGCAATACTTTCAAGGAAAAGAGATTGCAGAGAAAACCCTTATTTGTATTGGACAAATGAAATACAAAGAAGAACCATTTACGTTTTTACCATATACAATCCCACAGACACAGAGTTCTTCGAAATTACATTCACAAGAACACAAATTTTCTTTGCATATTAGAGATTAAATGATTATCAAACTAGAACAGAGGAAGAAAGAGAAACAGAGGAATAAAAGAGATCTTGTATTGATTCTTTTCAATTCAAAATTACAGTCCCGACATATCAAAATTCCAACCCCGACAATGGCTTCCAGACCCCCATCAAATAGCTCACAAAAAGTGGTTATAACTTCCTCCAGGTGAGCAAAACAGTTTAAAAATGGATTTCATCCTTCATGCCCTTCAAAAATCATCCATTCGTGAAGAAAAAACATGGCAGAAAACCAATTTATGTGATTACATAGACATTTCATTTTATTTGCCAATTTTGATATGAACCGTCGATTTCCTACTAAAACGTTCAAATCAGACCGTCCACATGGAAGGAGAAGATTGGAGTGGGCATGGGGGAAGCCCCTTTCATTTTCGTGTTTTGGCACTTTGGAACAAATTTTCCCGCAGCCCCGCCTTGAAAATGATTGGAAATAGGATTGTCGTTTAATTCTGACCATTTTGACCTTTTCTGTAAAAAGTCACAAAATCTCATTTACCTCCGCTGGTTCGCTGCTCCGCATCGGCTCTTTGGACACGTGGCGCAATCTGGTTGGAAATGGGTGTGCGGCTCTTGTTGCATCATTTTTACCTATTTTGTAAAAAGGCACAAAATCTTGTTTACCTCCGCTGGCCCGCTACTCCGCATAGGGCTCTTTGGACACGTGGCACCCTTAGATAAACTGCGGGTTTGAATGCTTACCTTAACACTTGTAACCTTTTGGTCCTTAGGAGCTTTTTGGTTTCAAAATTCATCCCGGTGGGTGGGAACTTTTCCTTTCATCTTCTCATGCAGGCCAAAACTCACCAACTTATCCTTTTGCAAAAAAAAAAGATCAAAGTGCACAAATACCCCCATAGCTCCGCTAGTCCGCCAAAGGGAAAATTTGACCACTTAGCCCCGCCGAGCCATAACTTAAAAAGTACAAAGAGTTAGGAGGACTTCTTTACCTTTTTGGAAAGGGGAAGACATTTCCCATCTGATGAAGTTATTTTCATGAGCCCTCTAAAAGTATTAGAAAGTTCCAAATTCAAAAATACCTCTTTTCAAGTATACTTTAAGGGCACCAACTCAAAATTTTGCAATTTTAGACTTAGAAATTAAAGGGAAATTTGAGGGTGACAACAGCTGGCTCTTTCTAGGGATGACTTGGCTTGAAACAAAGGCACAAGGCAAGATCAAGAACAACAGATCAACTCTAGGAAATGAAGACTAGTGCCTTATCCATTGGGTGATAGAGTCAAGAGGCAAAACCAATACAAGACAACACACACAAGGCAGGAAAGGAAACAAACCAAAAAGGAGGGCCCAAAACAAACACCCCACACAACAAGGAAGAAAAAGGAAACAAACAAGGACCAAAAACAAAGAAAATACACAATGTACAGAGGGACTTCCTAATCACCTAGGACCTGAAAAACTTTAAGTATTGCCCACTATAAGGGAGTGGGAGAGAAGATCCATCCATGTAACTCAAATAAAAAGAGTTCTCACCAGAAAAATGTTTGATTCTGAAGGGGCCAAGCCAAAGTGAGTCAAACTTACCATGGCTTCCTCGAGGCTCATGTCTCTTATCCCATAGCAACACTGTGTCCCCCACCTGGAAAACTCTGGATTTGGCTTTCTTGTCAAACAAAGCCTTCACTTTCAACTGATGGGCTGTTATTCTATCAACCACCTGCAATCTATCTTCATTCAACTTTTGGAGATACATGATTCTCTTGTCTAGAGCACTGCTGAAGCTTGAATCTTCAATAGTTTTCATCAAATGCAAAGCTGGCAACTCCACCATTACTGGAAGTTGAGCTTCCACACCATACACTACTTGGAAAGGAGACATTCCAATGGCTCTCTTAGGTGTAATCCTATCAGCCCAAAGTGCATCATATAATTTCTTATGCCAATTTCTTTGAGAATCATTCACAAGTTTCCTGACAATGGTCACCAAATTCTTGTTTGTTGATTCAACTTGTCCATTCCCTTGAGGATAATAATCAGAAGAGTGAGCAAGAGATATTCCATATCCATAACAAAAATCCATTATCTCAGCAGAGGAGAAGTTAGAAGCATTATCAGTCACAACTTTGTTTGGAATTCCAAATCTTATCAATATGTTTTCCTTTATGAAGTTGCATACTACTTCAGAAGTAGTACTCTTGACTGGGATGGCTTCCACCCACTTGGTGAAATAATCTGTGGTAGTCAACACATGAGTATGTCTAGCACTTGAAGATGGATTGAGAGTTCCGATGAAATCCAAACCCCATTGTTGAAAGGGCTCCTCGATCACCACTGGCTTGAGAGGCAAAGCAGCCAACCTTGGTCTTCCAACAAATGTTTGGCATGCTTCACATTTACTCACCCACTTTGATGCATCTTGGAATAGAGTGGGCCAATAATAGCCAGCACGAAGGATTTTGTGAGCTGTTACAGTAGAGGAGAAATGCCCCCCACAAGCTTGATCATGAAAATTAGAAAATAATTTCTTTTGCTACTCTTTATCTACACATTTTAAAAACCTTCCATCTACACCTCGTTTGAAAAGAGCATTTTCCCAAAGAACATACTGTGCAGATCTAAGTTTGATGGCTCTTTTTTCTTTTGCAGTCAAGTGAGATGGGCATTCACCATAGGTCAGAAAATGAGCAATATCAGCGTACCATACATCTGTCGAGCTGAGAAACAAAACCACAGGAAGATCCACTTCATCTTTGGACAACGTTTCATCAGCACATTCAGAAATGAACTCACACAGGCCCTTACTACAAACCAGCTTGGTTGGCTTGATATCCAAATCATATTCTTGCACTTTTGCCACCCAATTACCTCTCTTAGTTCCAAATTCTTGTTGTGTGAGAATCGATTTGACACTTGTATCAGGCACAAACACAACAACATGAGAATTTAGAATATAAAATCTGAATTGTTTAACAACTTTTACAACAGCAAAAGCATGTTTCTCCATCATGGCGTATTTCAGTTCATGGGATTTCAAAACGTAGCTCATGAATGCTATGGGAAATTCATGATCTTCAGCATTCTTTTGAGTTAAAACAGCAGCCAAAGTGTTTTCAGTGGCATAGCAATATATAATAAAATCTCTGCTGAAGTCTGGACACGCCAAAGTGGGAGTATTTGCAATGGATTTTTTGATATCTTCAAAAGCAAGCTTTCCTTCAGAGGACCAGCCAAAATTCTGCTTCCCTTTCATCATGTGAGCAATGCTCATAGTAAGTTCAGAAAAACCAGGTATGAATCTCCTCAAGAAATTAATCTTACCAAAGAAGGAATGAACGCCTTTCTTACTCGTGGGAAGAGGAATCTGTTGTATGGCCTGAATTCTTTCCAGATCAATTTTGATTCCATCTTTTGAGATAATGTGTCCCAACAACTTACCTTCGGTTACAAAAAAACATGGACTTCTTAGGATTCAAAGAAACTTTGTGCTCTCTACATTTTTGCAGGACTTTTTCAAGGTGTTGAACATGATCTACTCTGATTTTTGAAAAGACAGTCAAATCATCCAGGTATACCACGATGCATTTCCCTTTCAAACTGCCAAAATCTAGATCCATAGCTCTATGAAAAGTAGCACCAGCATTAATGAGTCCAAATGTCATCCTCTTGTAGGTAAAAGTGCCCTAAGGAGTGGTAAAGGCGGTCTTATGCTGATCTGCAGTGTTTACCTCTACTTGGTTGTACCCTGAGAATCTGTCCAACATTGATAACATCTCCGAGCCTGTGACACTTGTAGCACTTGGTCCATCATGGGAAGAGGATAATTATCTTTCAAGGAAGCCTGATTTAGATTTATAAAGTCAACAGAGATTCTAATCTCGCCATTTTTCTTTCTGACAGGCACTATGTTAGCAATCCAAGTGGAATGATGAATGGGAAAGATGATCCGAGCCTTTAAAAAGTTTTTGTATTTCTTGAAAGATAGTGTCAGCAATCTTTGGATTATACAGCCTTTGCTTTTGTTTGAAAGGCTTGATGCCATGCTTAAGAGGGATGGAATGTTGCATTTCTTTTGGTTTGAAAGCTTTGAGATCTTCATAGGAAGTAAGCAAGCACATCAACATACCTCTTCAAAATATTTATCACCTTCTCTCTTTCTTCTTGAGTGCAGCATTTCCCGATGTTCACCATTTTAGGTTCATCTATACTTCCTATATTTATTTTTTCAGTTTCAACAGATTGTTGATTTCCTTGGGAAACTTTAGATTTGACATACCTATCATGTTTATCAAAAAGATCCTCCAAACTCACCAAACCCTTAGGAATTTTGTTGCCTTTCAGTCTGATACATCCATCATGATCCATCTCTTCTTTGACACTTTCTTCATTTGAAGACACACATTCTCTGGGCAAGTTATCACTTCCTTCAAAATACAACTGATCAAAGTTATCTCTCAACTCCAAGAAAGAGAGTAGATGTTGGTCATCATTGAAGACCTGCCAATTGTTGGCATTGTCAGGAATGCTAGGCCTATGAATCATTTCAATGGAGAATTTTTCCTGAGAGAAGTCAGGATGAGGAATTAACAAAGATCCTGAGACTGCCAGGGAATCAGCCCTAGTATTTTCTCCTCTTGGTACTGCTGTAATGGAGAAAGCATCGAGGAATTCAATAGAATCCCAAACCAGATTCCTATAGTGCTTCAATCTTCTATTTTTTACTTGATAAAGGTCTCAGACCTGCTTTACAATAAGCTCAACATCACCACGAGAAAAAAGGTTCTTAACTCCCATCTCCTTCGCCATATTCAACCCAAGAATGAGGGCTTCATATTCAGTAGTATTATTGGTATTCTCGAACTGAAACTTGAAAGCAAAAGGGTGAATCTTACCCTCAGGAGAGATCATCACTATACCAGCTCCAGAGCCAGCTGAGGAATAACTGCCATCAAACTCCAATGTCTAGACATCATTAGGATCAAACAATACTCCTTTTGATGGACTTGCTTCATCCGGTGACATAATCATATAGTTCCCATGCCCAATGTCTTCATACAAAATATGTGCTTTTGGATCATCTGTTTTTTACACAATATACTCAGCTTGCTTCTCAGGCATCAACTTCTTCATCTTGCCATTAACTGGAATGAGTGCATGTGACCAATCCATTTTGATTTCCCCTCCAACATCCTTGCAAAATTTCCTACTCAATAGCATGCCATAGGAAGGAGGAATGTCAGCAACTAAGATGGTTGCCAAAACCTTTTTCTCTGGCCAAGCAACGAAAGCTACTTGTGCATCCTTGATTCTCCCAACTAAAGGCACTTCCCTACTCTCCATAGAATAACAAGAACCATATGTACGAGTAAGAGTGAGCCCCAAATCATGATCTACTTTAGCAGGCATTACATTGTCAGATGCTCCAGAATCAATAACACAATTACTAAGCTTGTGGCCTAGCTATAAGGAGATTCACATAGAAAGGTTTGATTTTCTCATTGGGTGATGTGACAACAGCTACAAGATTTGGTTGGGAAGGGGAAGAAGGAGTTGGCAAAAGACCTTTGGAAACATGGGATGGGATTTTAGATTTGGAGTTGACAAAATCAACCATTTTGGCAAAGGCTTTGGGATGGGTTTGATAAAACTCAGCCTCAGAAATCTGAACCTTAGTTCTCTTTATGTGATCAATAATATCAAAGGATCCAGATGTGGATGGGGTATCATTACAAGGAATGGAAGAGACCTTAGACCTATCAGCTTTATCATTTGACACAATAGAAGCTTTAGAAGTAGAATTGGAGGGAGAAAAATCAGCAAATCTTACCTTTTGTGTGTAGGAGGTGGGGATAGGAGAACCTCTCTTTGCAAGCACTGGAATGGTATTGGAAGACTCCTTTGATTTCTTTACAGGATACACAACTTTCTCCTTTTTGTTGGTCTATTCTCGAGTCATGACAACATATGACTCGATGTTCATGTTAGCCACTATATCATTATAATCATCCTCATCATCAACACCTTCAGTGGTGAGGAATTTGACTCTAGAATCGCCAGGCTGCTCCAACTCTTCATCAACATCTTCTTCTTGATCATCATACAATTCATTCTCTTCTTCATCATCAGGTTCAAGGACTTCACATGTTGCGTTGACAGGCACTTTGAGAGGTGGACCTTCAATTGCCAACCTAGTTTGAGAAGAAGGTAGTCTGTTCCTAGGCTGAAAATTCTTCCTTGGAACATCCTGGTATGGAGCATGCTGAGCCAATTATTTTTTTATTGCAATGAGGTCATTGGCCAGCTTTTGTACCAACTGATCCAAATTACCTCCAGGAGAAGAGGGAGAAGATGATGTCTTGGATTTCTGGGATTCTCTTTTTAGTTTTCCTGACATGATCAAGTCATCTTCCACGCTGACTGCCAGCCTCTGATCCTCATCCAAAGTTGCTAGATTGGCTCTCCTCGGAGCATAGCTTACTTCAGGTAGTTGTGCATTCAAAAAGAAACATTTTTGGATCTGATCAACAAGTCTAGTATCTTGTGGGATCTTGTTGATCAGTTTATTAAACTTAGCCACAAATTATCTCATGGGCTCTTGTGGTTCCTTTTTGATTTGAGAAATTTGGGCAAGCAGAGCATGCACATCTTCTACAGGTTTGAAACGGTTCTCAAATCTTGTTCTCATCGTGGTCCAATTGGTAATTGCTCCAGACAGGAAGATGGTAAAACCAATCTGCTGCATTGTCTTGTAAGGTCTCCACAAACAGCCTAACAGAGACATCTTCATGTTCCACACCGAGGACTCCACATGCAACAATGAAGGCTGCAATGTGTTCATCAGGGTGCACTTTCCCATCACCCTTGAATTTGGGAAAATTCTTTCTGTTACCCCTAGGTAACTCATGCAAAGGTTGTGGAAGAGCCAAGGGACCAACTCGGTGGCCCCAAGGTAATGGAATTGCCATCCTTGGAAAAACTACTTGAAGAGGAACTGAAACACCAACAAGAATCAAAGCACGGAGATTAGGGTTGAGTTGCTCTTGAGGGATTCCACTCCCAAGGGTTCTGTCTTCAACAGGGGGTGTGCTTGTAGAATGAGCTCTTCTATTTCTCCCTGTTGAAGGAAGAGGAAAACCTTGCTGCTCCAGAAGTTGAAATTGAGAATCTTCAACTCCAAGAGCTCTTCTACCACGTGTGTATCTCAGAGTCGCCAGATCAATGGAATGATCAAATTGTTGTTCTTCTTAGAAAGGAATCTATTGAAAGCATTCCCCAGTAGAGTCACCAAAAACTGTTGGGTTTCAAATTTGCACTTTAGGTGAAACCACAGTCAGGGGACAAACAAGTCCCTCCTCTTTGATGGGAGAGGTTCCCTTATTGAAAGCAAAGGATAAAAATATATACAAATGTACAACTTTCATCAATTTTTGGTCTTCTGATATCTTGGAAATGTGTTTTCTACAAGGAAAATTATCAGCACAAGAGGATGGAGGAATGAAGGAGAGGATGGAGGGAGAAGAAGGAAATACTTTCAGGGAAAAGAGATTGCAGAGAAAACCCTTATTTGCATTGGACAAATGAAATACAGAGAAGAACCATTCATGTTTTTACCAGATACAATCCCACAGACACAAAGTTCTCATAATTGCATTTTGAAGAACAAAAAGTTTCTTAGCATTTATTTGATCAAATGATTCACAAAACAGAGCAGAGGGAGAGAGGGAAATAGAGGAAAAATTAAAATAAGCTCTTGTATTTATTTTTCTGTTCAAAATTACAGTCTTGACATATCAGATTTTCCAACCCCGACAATGGCTTCCAGAACCCATCAAATAGCTTGTGAAAAGTGGTTATAACTTCCTCTAGGCGAGAAAAATAGTTTGCAAATGGATTTCATCCTTCGTGCCCTTCAAAAATCATCCAATTGTGAAGAAAAACCATGGCAGAAAACCAATTTACGTGAATACACAGACATTTCATTTTATTTGCTAGTTTTGATATGAACCGTCTGTTAAAACATTTGATCTGTCCACATAAAATGAACCATCAATTTTCAAATCAAATCGACCGTCCACGTGGAAGGAGAAGATTGGAGCGGGCGTAGGGCAAACCCCTTTCATTTTTGTGATTTTTTTTGTTTTGGCACTTTGGAACAAATTTCCCTGCAGCCCTGCCTTGAATTTTTGACTTAGACATGTGGCGAGCTATGATTGGAAATAGGATTAACGTTCAATTCTGATCATTTTGACCTTTTCTTTAAAAAGTCACAAAATCTCATTTACCTCCACCGGCCCACAACTCTGATTTAGTGTGGACACATGGCACAAGCTGATTGGAAAAGGGTGCACAACTCTCGTTGCATCATTTTCACTTTTTTGGAAAAAAGGCACAAAAAATTGTTTACCTTCCATCTGGCCCGCTGCTTCTGCATCAGATCTTTGGACACGTGGCATCCTTAGATACACTATGGGTTATGGGGAAAATGGCTTTCCTTAATGGACTTCTTAACCTTTTGTCAAAAGGTTAAAAAACTTGAAGTCTTCCATGGCTCCGCCGGCCCGATTCAAAGACCTTTACGTGGCAGCAACTTTGATTCACAGTGGGTCCTCGGGATACTTTTCCTTTCATCTTCTCCACATGGGCTCACGGGGTCAAATCTTACCAACTTATCCTTTTGCAAAAAAAAAAAAAGATCAAAGTGCACAAATACTCCTGCAGCCTCCGCCAATCCGCCAAAGGGAAAATTTTCTAGCTTAGGCCCGCCGAGCCATAACTTAAAAATTATGAGTTAGGAGGACTTCTTTACCTTTTCGGAAAGGGGAAGAAATTTACCATCTGATGAAATGATTTTCATGAGTCTGAAAGTCCTTGGAAAGTTCCAAATTCAAAAATACCTCTTTTCAAGTATACTTTAAGGGCACCAACTCAAAATTTTGCAATTTTAGACTTAGAAATTAAAGGGAAATTTGAGGGTGACCACAATGGTAAAGGTAATGCATTACAAGTCAGAAAAAGAAGCATGGGAGAAACTTCAAGTCCTGTATGAAGGAGACCCAAAGGTAAATATAGCTAAGCTTCAGATTTTTAGAAATCAGTTTCAAGGTATTAAGATGAGTGATGATGAGTCTATTGATTCATATTTTTCTTAGGGTTGACAATATTGTCAACACCATGAAAGGTTTAGGAGAAGATGTGAAAGAAGAAGTTGTGGTCCAAAAGGTTTTGAGATCCTTAACTCCTAGGTTATATTCCAAGGTATCTGTAATTTAAGAGGCCAAGGATTTGATTACTTTGAAGATGGATGAATTGCATAGGACTTTGACTGCCTATGAAGTGAGAGTTGTTGACTCTAAACTAACTAAGAAAGAGGTTTCTTTCAGATCTGAAATGAAGACTAAGGGAAAGAATAACAAAGAGGTTGATGATGCTGCTGAGTTTGAATATGGAGAACTATTTACAATGCTTGCTAGAAGATTGAAGGTTTTTTTTGGAAAATACAAAGGTAAGCTTCATTATAAATGTTTCAAATGTGGTAAAGTAGGAAATATTTCTATCAATTGTACTTATAAGCACAAGAAGGACAAGCATAATGAACATGATCATGATAGAGATCATGACAAGAATTATAACAAGTGTGATAAGAGAAAGAAAATATTTAAGAAGTTTGATAACAAGAAGAAGATCTTTTATACAAAGGAATGAGATTACTTGTCTGATGTTAGTTGTGGTGTTTCAATTTCTAAGTCTGAATCTGATCATGAAGATGTTGGAAATGATGTTTTTTCCATGACTAAATATGTCATGAGATCTTTTAATGATGGTTCTTCATTATTAGGTGATTTCATATCAGGTTACTATGGAGATTTTGAGGAAGAAGAAGATGATGTTGAATGTGATATTGATTGTATCCAAAATGAGTTAAGGCATGTAGAAAAGAAGAACACGAAGCTGAAATCTCAGGTCAAAGAATATAAGGATAAGATTCATGAACCAAAATAAAATCATAGGTCTAAAATGAGCAAGATCAATGAATCTATCAGGATGCTAAAAGAAAAGGTAATGTTTCTAGTTACTAGTTTGCAAGACAAAGAGAGTAAATACACCAAGTTTGAAGAGGATATAGAGTTTCTAAGGGAAAAAATGTTAGAGGTTGGTGAGAAAAAATTTTCCTTTCAGAAATTTGAGAAATGCTAATAATTTTTATTGTTTTCATAGCAAACAAAGATCAGTAGGTGATAGATCAAGTTTGGGGTTTAGTAATGACATTAAGGGAAAAGAAAAGTTGCAAGATGAAAGTGTTCTAAGTAAGAAGGATGAAGGATCAAGCCTCAAGGATGGAATGAAGGGGAACTCCACCAAATACAATGTGAATACAAAATCAGCTAGGCAACCCAATGCTTCAAGGTATGAAAGATATTTTAATGGGTATTGCTTTACATGTAATGGTTTTTTTTCATATGGCTAAGGAGTGTAGAATATTTTCTAGAGAAGATCACCCTTGGAGGGATGGTAGGAGTGTGAAACAAAGAGTTTGATATGTTACAACTGTCATGAAAGAGGTCATGTTTCTAAGTATTGCTTATATGAATCCTCAAGTCAAATTTAGAGTAATGGATGTTACAAGGGAAGGAGTAGAGTTATGTGTTTTAATTGCAATAAGTTTGGACATATTACTAGGGATTGTTATGGGCATAAAAGGAACGGAAGGAACTATCAAAGTCCTAATATGGAGTCTAGAAGGTAAAACATGTCTTAGGAGCCTAGAAGAAATAATGAGGTATCTCCAAAAGCATGTCAGGATGCAAAGTAAGGTGTGTCTTTGAGTGCAGATCAGAAAGAAGTGGATGGGAGCAAGGTGCAGGCATATAAGGGTGTTTGGGACCTCTTTATCTCTCTCTTCTAGATCTTTCATGTTGATATATACCTCTTTTATTCTTCTTAGAGGTGTATATATCCAAATGAAGCATTAGAGAAAGGGGGAGCTTACCAAGTTGAAGAATGATTGATCCAAGTTGTCAAGGTATGTTTTCATGGTCCCAAAGTATGTTTGTGGTCATTCTTGGTTGTTAAAGGTCATGAAATTGTGTAGATTTAGTCAAAAATCTCTAAGTTTGTCAAGTCACAAACTACATCTGAGTTTTCATTGTATGTCAAAGTGTGTTTGAGGTCTTGATGAGTTCTTAAAAGGAATGTATTGTCATGTATATGTCATGGATAATGAATTTTATGAGTTAAGACACCAAAAATTGTTTGCAGATAATGCTCAAGGTGTGTAATGGGTGAGAAAAGGTGTATCAAGAGAGGTCAAGTATCTTGGTCCAAGTATGAGGTGTTGTTAATGTCAAAGTGTCATCTTGCCTTGGTATGATATCAATGGAAGTTTGTCCCAGGTCTGTCAAGTTGTAGGTCATGTTGATGTTGATAAGATATGGTTTTATCTCAAATAAGTATGACTGAATTCTTAAGTCATAAGCAAGATAAAGTGCAGAGATTTTGTGATGACAAAGTCATGCATGGAATCTAAAATGGTATAGTTTGGATCTGTGAAGTGAAGGAAGAGTCTGCAGTTGTATTTCATGCAAAGACATCTAAAGAAGAATGTTTCCTCATGTTTACAACAAAGCTCTTGATGTTAGTTTTGAGTTCTGAAACCTTGGAATAAGTGAGTTATTGTAAATAACCTCTCTTGGGTTTTGTGAAAAGCCTAACCTAGGGTTTATAAGGAAAATGCTATAAATCGAGTTGGTGTGAATGTATTCTCATGAAATTGCAACCATATTACCTTGACATGTCAAGAAGAGAGTCTTGAAAGTTTCAAGGTATTATGACTATGTATTGTAGCTTATTCTCTTGAAATTTTGAATTAGTGTGTTTGAAGACCTAATTGTTAAGCAAAACTTGTAGTTTTTAAGCATTCTTTATATAGAAAGTTGTGGTGAATCTGTGCACTTTGAATCTAGGCCCAAATGGGTGCTCTAATTGGTAAATATTTTACAAACTGAAGCTTTGTAACATGAGTTATGATTGGATTTGGCATTGGACTGAGCTAGTAGCCTGTGCAAGTAGATATGAAGAACTTTGAGATGGTTAGAAGGTTGCTCTTGACTTAGAAAGGAAAAATACTCTCTGATGTTGATCCAAGAATCTAAACAAACATACAAATGGAAGGGTATGGGTCTGAGTGCATTACATAAAAAAGATAATGTTAGGAATTAGTCCTAACATGAAAATATTAATTAGTGGAGAGGTCTATTCATTAAATAGGCTAGTTTATTATGTAAGTGATTTGTTGCAACAAATCACATATTAATTTTATGATTATATTATTTGTTAGTTATTAGTGGTTAGTTGTTGAAACAACTATCCTATTTGTAAAGTGAACGGTTATACTACCATTCTTATATATTTGTAAACCTCCTCTTTAATAATATTGATTGAATTATTATTGAGCTTTTGCGCTTCCAGATATGGGGTAAAACCCACATTTGGTATCAGAGCTAGTTTCGAAAGGGGCCTCTCTAGTTTTTTCATTCCACCCGTGCCTTTTTTATTAGGTAGACTTAGAGAACGGGGGACTGGATACCATGGATATCGCAACGAACCCATTACCTTTGTTCATGTTCATCCATCTGTTGTAGATCGAAAACATTCAAGCACTGGATATGCAAAGCGGACCTCGTGTAAATCCCATTGCTGGTTTGTTCACCCTTCTTGCACTCTGTTGGCGGTGTAGCACAGAAAACTTCATGTGAACCCATTTGGCAGGCACCATTCATTTGCATCGTCTTCTCTCTTCCACCCTGTTCACTCTTTCCGTAGTTTATCATCGATTTTGTTCACCGTTTTCATACCCAAAATTTAAATTTTTGGTTTTCGAACAAAATAAAATAAAAATGATCTTGGACTGTATAGATTTGTTAAGTACATGTAAGTTCTTTGCTACAAACTTTTTATGCAAGAAGAAAAATGTGTTTCATGGCGAAGAAAGAAGACCATCTTAGGGAAATAATACTACGGATCTCTGCATCAAACATGGATACATTCGGATCTGGGCATCTCTACTCCATGGCGATCCTTCTTTGTATTGGATGGCCTGCGTTCAAATCCAATGGCTCAATGGCAGACGGTCTACCCTTTCTCAGCGTCTTCAATAGTTAGAAACAGTCCATTATGTACTTAGTGTTTCAACATTGCTGCAAAGGCACACAAATTACATCATATAGCAGAATAATATGCATATCCGCAAACCCAAACAAGGCTCAAGTCTTGTCTCAGCTTAGTATTGAATGAAAAACACAATAATCTACAAAAATTCTCTTCAATGCTTTAATCTCCATCTATTCAATTGTAGATAAACCTGACCTTCATGCTCATCCATTCACCAAAAGGCGTCACAATTTTTCCAAATCATAACAGTGGTTTTGTCTTTTGTTAATTGTATTAGGTTTAGGTGACTCTTTTTAGGTTTGGATTTTGTGTAATTTATTATGTTTTATATTGTTTAGATATTACATTTTGTATTAGGTTTAAAATTTAAGTCGCGGACCCATGGTTTTATATAAAGTAGTTTTAAAAATAAGTTTATGTTTAGGTCTTTTATAAATGTCCTTATTAAAGGTTAGTTTATGGTGTCATGTGTGAAGTCCAAATCATTATAAGGTCTATTTTGTTTTGAGCTATATTTATATTTTCTTATATAGTTGTTAGAGTTTCCGTTTAGTTTTGTCACATTTTTTATGTCCTTTGTCATCATTTTTCGATGGAAATATTTAGTTTTGTATGCATATCATAGTCCTTAAATCAAAATTCATCAAATAAGTCTTGAAAGATAGCTTTCGGGAAAATGGGTTTTCAATGTAAAACAAAATCACATGTTTGTAATCGAAAGCATTATCAGCTTAAACCGACATTCGAGTTTCTTGCCCCATGTTAGAACTAAGGGGGAAATTTTAGGAAGTAGTCCTAAGATGGAAATATTAATTAGCGGAGAGGTCTATTCATTAAATAGGAGAGTTTATTATGCAAGTGATTTGTTACAAAAAATCACGTATTAATTTTAAAAGTATATTATTTGTTAGTTGTTAGTGGTTAGTTGTTGGAACAATTATCCTATTTGTAGAGTGAATGGTTATACTACCATTATTATATATTTGTAAATCTCCTCTTTAATAATATTTATTGAATTATTATTGAGCTTTTGCTCTTCCAGATATGGGGTAAAACCCACAGATAGTGTGCAGTGAGAGCATAGGTGAAGTAGTTTGATGGTCATCAAGCGGCTATTGTACATTAAATGACATGATAATGTATGGATCTTTTAGACATGTTTCAGATGATTCTAAGAAGTTTGATGTGGATGATCATGCTAGACAAGTGTTCTAATCTCATAAGGTTGATCTAAAATTATATTTCCTTGTGTTGAAGTAATTCATGTATGAGCAATCAGAATACTTCATGTTTGATCATGAGATGTATAGATCTGTAAGTGAGACTTTAATCCTTAAATGATGAATAAGGTGTATCAAATGATTCTCATTTGAGAAAGCTATTAAAGGATATTATAGTTCTATCATGCTTGGGATTTACAAAAGTTAGTCACTCAATTAGTAAATAAATGTGTTCATTAAGTCATAGAGTTATCTGCCATTATGTGTTCAACATTGGAGCTCAAAGAAGTACTGAGGATAATAAAATAATTTCTCAGGTAAATATTAGGGTTGATTATGTCATCCATGTTTATGATGAAAGAATAAGAACCTTGAAATAGCCAACAAGTCGGTACAAAGTTGAGTTTTTGCAATATCCGGAGGTATTAAAGGTTGAATGGTGAGTTTTGGGAAGAAAATGTCATCTACAGGTATGTCTGAGCATGCTGAGACATAAGGTGCTCTTGTTGACCTTTGATTAAGCATATAATGTTTTTCAGGAGTCTCAATTATCATGGAGGTGTGAAGGTAAGTATAACAATGATTTGTGTAAGAATTTGACCTAGATATGGATACTATATGATGTACTTTAACCCTTGTAATATGAGATATATTATGTAAATCTAAGAGAGGATGATGGTATTAAAGTGCTTGTTCTAAGGTGTCACCATCATAGTGGTAGGGGAGAAATTTGTATGTATCTTGTATGTCATTAAGCACTTCATAGCTTCTACAGTGTTCTTTATCAAGGTACAGTGAGCCCAATAGTATGATATGAGAACCTATAGGTGTGAAGAAGTTATTAGAAGGCTAAAGAAGGTAAAATTGAAAGTGTGACAGTAAATAAGGGATAAAAGGTCTCTTGTAAGAAGCCATATGAATGATTATGTGCTTTAGGTAAAGTTATACCTCTTCAAGGATGATGTTGGTGGCCATTTTGTGTATAAAATCTGGTGTTACATGTTTGTGGAAGTTTCTCAAGATAGGGGGAGTTAATTTTTTCATCTATTTTGATGAATAAGAGGTTTAAAAGACTTATATATATCAAGATTTATGAAGATTTTAGGTGTGCTTATAATATTGCAGGTAAGAATCCAATTCAAGCTTGAATGTGGTAAGACTCTGTGATGAGCAAATGTTTACCTACATGTGTACAAAGTCTCTTGAAGGCAAAAAATGGTGTAATAATCCCTTAAGAAAGTGATTGAAGTAACTATCATATTTATATGACTGAGTTAAGGAAAGTGTTAGATAAAAATAGTTGATATCTTGATCCTTAAGAGAAATTGCATCTTGATAGGTTATCTTAGATTTGAAAATGGTTTGCTACAGTTTCTATAAGGTCTTCAATTCAGGGGGAATTTGTATGAGTTTGGTCATAGGATTACAAGATGTTAGAGATGCTTAGAAGGCTTAAAATGGTAAAACATGAAGGGAGGTGTAATTTTATACTTCATGGGTAAGCAAGTATTGTCTCAACATGCAAAATTTCACTCAAAGAGGCTATGAAAGACTGAAACTGAGCTTTAGGACTGTGTGGGAGTGTTTGACCTATCTTCAAGGAATCTATAAAAGGTAAGGTGCTTCATTCTTGTGTTTTCTACTAGAATGAGATATCATGAGTCCAAGGGGAGCTATGAGAACTCCTGTAGTTGTGTGAGTGTGTTTCTAGGGCTTGTCAAAGATGGCTCTAAATGCAATGAAGGTTTAGTTTAGGGAACTCAGTCCTCAAGGAGGTGAAAATTCGAGACTTTCAGGAAACTAGTCAAGTTCTGAGTTTTATCAAGTTGAGATAACTCGTGTAAGAGGTAATTTGATGTTTTGGCCTTGAAGTCATGAATGTTGGCATGTTTACTAGTTGTATGCATCAGTGTTATGACTGTTACATTGCTCTCCAAGTTGTAAATGGTCTAAAACAGGGTATGAGATGATGAAAACATGTTCTTGAGTCAAAATGAGGATGTTGTGTGATGTTTGCACTCAAGAGAGAGGTAAGAAAAGATGTTTATAGCTCTATATATTCATTTTTGGAATGAATAGGTGTTGTATATGCTCTTGTCCAAGGGGAGTACAGTCATAAATGCTTTGAAAGAGGTGAAATAAACAGTTTTTTGAGAAATTACAAATTTGTGAGCTAAAATGAAGACTTTGGTTGATGTTTCCAACCAAGAGACAACTCTATGAATCTGAGAAAGGTGAAGTTCATGCAGTTACAGGTAAGCTTTGTCATTAATGTAAAAGGGGGAGAATTTCAGGAGGTTTTCATCAATGACAAAGGGGGAAATTATTGGCATGTTATGATTTAGGTGTTGTCATGAATGTAAAATCCCGTTAATGACAAAGAGGATGATGGAGTAGAGTCATAGGATTCTTAGTGTGAAGATGACATGGAGTTTTAGGTGTGTTCATGGTGGCATGAGGTGATTCAGTGATATTGGCTTGGTCTAGCAAGCCAAGTCAGGTTACCTAGCTAGCCTAAGTGATGGAACATGATGGTTGGAGCTTCTTGGTGGTTTGAGTAGCATGGTAGTATCATGAAGATAATGTTTGGAGATTTTTAGGGCACTCACATGATATTTAGGGTATTGGTACAAGTTGAAGACCAAGATCCAGGTGTTCATCTAGACCATGTCTAGGTCTTTAAAGGCATGAGGATGAGATGTAGAGCTATGTGAGCTCATGGAATCATGCACAGATGTCATATATATTTTTTGATATATTTTAGGACCTTTTGTATATGTTCTATGTTGATTTATGTTGTTGGTTTAGTTGACCCTAACCTAAACCATGCAAAACCCCAAGGGCTAGTCATGCAAATGAGATGGAATGAGAATATGGAGAAATATTTGTGACATCATGATTATTAGAGATTTTAGTAATATTTTTCATGATGTGGTGGGAAAAATTTCAGGGTGCCATGATGATAATTTTACAAGTTACATCAGTTTTAGTGAAACAGGGTCAAGAAGAAGGTCATTTCCAGATCGAATTGCACCTTTTGATGCTCACCATAAATTGTGTATTTTTCATGTGACATTTTGGCTTTTAGGGATGTTTCTTAATTGATTCTAAAATGTTTCAAAAAAATAATTAGGTCATTTCATTGTCACATTTTTATGAACGGATAATAAGAAGGTAAACATCTTTTTGTGTCATTGAAACCTTAGCTCAAAAGTGCTAGGAGAGATATTACTCCTAAGTCTCCAGAATGTATCTATAGTAAAATTATGATGATTTTATGATGTATATGACTCTTCCAGGTTTCCAAAAAGGTATGGTAGTGTATGTGGTGATGAGTTTACTCCAATCAAATAGGCATATTTATGAAGAAGTTCAGTTTTGGACAAGGTTTTCCAAAGGAGTTACAAATTAAATGGACATTGTTTTTAGAATTGGACTTGTACTTAATTTTCATGATGGTTTCAAGTCATGGAGATGCTTCTAAATGGAAAAGTATTCCCTATTTATGAAGACTAGTCAAAAGGTAGTTTTGGGGCAGTTTCAAGCAGTTTGCAGAGATGGGCTTGGTTGAAGGCCTTCCACTTAGAGTTGGGAGGAGTTATAATATGTTATTCAACTATTATTCATAATTATTTCCATTGGTATGAGTATTTTATCTTTATGATTAAATTTTATGGGTCATCAAGGTCCATTTGTGAAGATGAAGGATTGCTTATTTTCAGGACAGGTCTTCTCAAGCTGAAAGAATGAAGTGAATGAATCATGAGATGGCTGATTTGATGTTTTATATCACATGGAAAGTGAAGAGCGATTAATTTTTTTCCTATTGAAGGAATTTGGAGGTATTTTAAGTGATAAAAAGGGTGTAAAATAGTTGAGTTTGAAAAACTACTTTCCAAGAAAATTGATTTGGAGAAGAGAAAAGTTGTTGTGGTTTGCACATATGGAAGTTTCATGAGCTATAACATGCATGGATTTTATTTACAAGTCCTTAGGATTATGTATAGTGGTTACATTCCATAGTGGAGTTGTTATTTGGTGGTCTTGAGGCCCAAAGGTGAAGATAGGGTGCTAAAAGCAGCTATTTGGTGAAGGATATGAGCCTTTTGAGTTGTATTATGATTTTTTTATTAGTCCAAGATAATTCAAAACCATATTTTATGTTTTTATGTAATTTGACACATGTATGGTGAATTTGGGAACTTTAATAATTATGGTTTTGGAATTTGTGGTTTTAGCCCATCCAGGTGATGGGGTTTTGAGCTTATTTGGTGCAAGTTGAGTGGTTTTGGGCATGGCCTACCTATATGGGTCATATGTGAATGTTTTAATGATTCAATTGGGATTTTTTTAAGTTTAATTGATTGAAATAAAGGATTGAACCCGACCTTTTGTATGTTTTTATCAAGAGTGAGGTATACAAGTGAAGTTAAAGTTCAAATTTGACCTAGTTCTTCAAGAGGGAAAAAGTGCGACCTATGTGAGTGTGTTTTACAGGTATGAAGTCTGAGTTTCAGATATGAGAGTGTATGAAATGCTTAATAATGTTTGGAAGTATGTGTGTGTGTTTGAGGCCAAGACAAGTGAATAAGGAAAGAGAAAAAGTGACCTAGGTGAATGAGGGTTTGAAGGAGTTTAGAGCTTAATCTTGTGATCACCATCAACTAAGTTGTTACAACATATCTAAATTTATCTCTTCATCAAAATCTTGTGTGATGAATCATATTCATGTAGTTCACTTGTTTTGAGTAATATCAATAAGGGTTTAGGGGTTGGTGCTCCTTGTTGAGGTTGGTGCCTCACTAAAGAAATCTCTTGTGATGTGTAATATTCACTTAAGTCTTTGTTGTGTGTAACATCAACAAATTTTTCAATGGGTTTTATTCCCATCGAGGGTTTCTCACTTATATGTTGTGTTATGGTGTTGTCTCTCTTGTTCATAGTTAATTGAATGCATGTTATATGGTGTTTTGCACACATTAATGGATGATTAATTAGTTTATGGTTTAAGTAAGCATCTGAAATTGAATTAAGTTTGTAAGGACTAATTAATCCTACACTAACACAGTCGAGGTTCCAAAGGATGCACGTTAATTAATACATTTAATTAATAAAATGTTATAACACCACCTAAGCTTCTTTCCAAAATTAATATTTACATTTAAAGTGCCCTAATAAAGATCAACTATAGGGTTTAGTCATGTTCTCATTAAAACACAAAGTAATACATTTATTTCAAAAATAAATTTATTCACCCAAGTGAAAATCTAATTAAAGCAGGGCCCTAAATTTTCTTTAATATCCACTGTTAGATATGTTAAACCTAAAACCAATGTGAGGATAATTTTTCAAACCTAATTTTATTATTTCATTTCTATTCTTCTCATTCATTCGGGTTTTTGATCTCTCTTTTTTGCGGGTCTAATGGAGGAAAAGGAGGAGCTAGGGAAAACATAGAAAGAGGGTTTCATTTATGATTTTATATCTCTCTCAGATGCCTTGATGGGTATATGGTCTTTCATGGCCATTTATATAAATCTTTATTTTAATTTTCATTTTTGTTGATACTTAAATCGTGATCCTTAAAGTTTTATTTATTTTCTAATTTAAGATTAAATGGAATGTGAATACAATGGTAAGCCACATATATTATGGCCCCAAGGGGGGGGGGGGGGGGAGCAGCAGAGCAATAACCAGGTTATATGGCCTTTTACATGGCAGATTGGGGTTTGGTGGTGTGTCATTGGGCTGAATGGAGGAAGGGATAGGCATTATAGGCCACGACCTAGTCGTGGTTAAGTGGAGGATGTGTGGGGATGGGTGGGACATCCATCCCACCCTCCCCACCTTATTATTTATTTATTTTCTTAAACATTCACCTAAAATCATTTTACACGGCCATGGGTATATTTGGTGAACCCCATATTTATATAAAGCTTTTTTATCCATTTGGGTAATACCCAGATTCAGCATAAGTTTTTTTTCTAGCTTATTTAGTATAAGGACATTTTACAAATTTGATGTGTGTGTAGGTTTATTACACTCTTTTATCATCAAAAATATACATATTGAAATGATATAAAAAAATTTTTATTTTATTTTTGATAGCAAAAGTTTTAATCACAGTTCTTTTAATATGAAATTTCTGTGATATTTTACTAAGTGTAAAAGCGGTAAAATTTACAAGAGTTTTCTATAATATGAGAATAATTGAAACTTCAAATTGTAAATAGCACATCAACCACAAATTCTGCCACTCAGAATAGGAAGTTAAAACTTGAAATGCAATAGTTTCAATTTACAAGTTTACTTTAAGTAACAACAACAATGATATTTTTATCCAAACACAACCATTCCATGCTTATTTGCATGAGAAATTTGAACTCAATTATATGATTTATTTCACTTTTCCATAATTATTCCAAGAATAATAAACAATGATTTATACAATAAATCAGCTTTTGAAACAAGATTATTAATTCCATTAAAAGCATGCAAAATGGTGTATCATTTGAACAACTAATACTTCTTAAGTAAGAATTTCAACAACAATAGATTTATAGTAATAGTCCATTCCATGAGAGTAATTCATTTTTGTTGGACATAGATTAATAAGAAAGAAAAACTATCTTAAAATACAAGTAAAAAATCCCTCCACTTAATGTGGAGACAACATGTCAAACTTGTCCCAAAAATTACAACTCCCTTTAAGGTAGATTTTGCAACATGCAACTCCAAATACACAAAACAGAAATATGTAAATTTTACAATTTTAAAGACCCTTCTTTCAAGCTCCATGCCATCTAAAAGTAGCTCCAAAACCCATAAAAACCCATACTTTTTACCTCCCAACCTATAGGCATCATTACATGCCTTAAGGTGTACTAAAAGGGCATCCTAGCCTCCCTCCAAGCCCATGGGAAAGAGGGAGGGGCATGCCTCAAAACAACAGTAGAAAAATGTCACCAAAACATAATCAAAGATATAATACTTATGATTAACACCCCAAAACAATGTAACATAACCAATCAAAGACTTGAGAAGCACCAAACTTATCAATTAGGGAAGAGGGGATAAGATATCCTATAAATTTCCAAATTTAGAACCTAGATTAAACATAATAAGTCATCATCTCCTTATGTATTCATGATATATCATAATACAAATACTCTCCTTATCTCTCCATAAATTCTTATCCCTCCATGTCCTTCAAACCAAATGAAGTTGTAAACCATATTTCCCTTAAGATTTTCCATCAAGCACGAGGGAGAGTAAAAAGGGGATTCTTCCCTCTTCCCACACATGCCCAAAATCCAATCCATGTAAGATTGGATGGAAAAACAAAAGAAAAAAAAATCAAACAACTACTTCCAATCCACACAACACATTTTTAACCATTTCGAACAAGAAAAAAATTGAGGTAAGATCCTACCTCAAGATTAATCAAGTTTTCCAACTCAAGCTTCCACAATCCACTTCCTTCTCCTTGAAAGCTCCCAAAAGTAAACCAAAAGTAAGAAAAAATGAAGCAAGTAATCCCAATCCCTTCCATAAGAGGGGATGATATATAAAAATAGAAACCCGAAGGACTAAATGGGAGGGTGACAAATGTCACCCTCCACCTATGCTTCAACCAATCCAAAATCTTAAAAATTTGCACCCAAAAACCCCGAATTAAAAGATAAGAAAATAAATATCCAAGTAGTCATTGAGGATACCCACATCTCAACACCATTCACATAATCAAGAAATTTTCATAAAAGATGAGGGAGAAAAGGGGGGAAATAGCCAAATGGGCTCAATTTTCCTTGGAAGGAGCCCACCCACCCCTCGGTATAGGGCCTAGTGGCCCTTTCCAAGGAAACTTTAGTCCATAGCTTGCCTAATAAACTTCCTAAATGTCAGCTTTTTCCCAAATTTGAGTTTGGGGAAAAGATGACATTTAGAAGAGCTAGTTAGAATCCATAATTAGGTGTCCCAAATTCTCCATTAGGAAGACTAAAGCAATACATAACCAAATTTGCATAAATCCAAGGGGTTATAGTTAAACTCAAGGTCAGAGCTAATAGAAAAGAGGATTATAATTATTAATAGCAATGTCATAGTAAGAGGGGATAGCAAAACCAATAAGATAATAAGGTAATAATAATACAACATCACAAGGGGAGTTTAAATAATCCACAACAAGACCAAGGTCAAGAAAGGTGAGCCACAAAAAAATAAACTAGGAAGGAACTTTGGCCTTTTAGGGCCCATTGTGTTGGTTTGAGACATCCCCTATATGAGTCCCATGTTTCTCACATGATGAAACCTGTCATCTGCACAATCGAGTTAAACATTATACCTGCCCAATAATAGCTAACAAATACAACAATGTAAGAAATATCTCAATGGTAATCGACATATGATCAACAACTAGCTAGTGAATAATCAAACTATGATCCACCAATAGTGTAACAAGAGGGCAACACGATAATGCATCTACAAAAAATATATATACCATCCTATGAGATCTCATAATCTAGTCATAATCATCACATTGATACCATGTACATCCCTATCATTAAATGAGTTAACATCCAAAATCTACATATAATTATCCATGTAATGTAACAACATCATCATCAAAATGAAATATATCTAATATTCAATGCCTTAATCAAAACAATATGATGTTACAATGAGTCAACATGATCCAAAATGGGAATAAAAAATAGGTGGGCACTACATCCCCCTCCCCTAGAATTAGACTTCCTCCTATAAGTCGCAAGAAGGGCTAAAATGACCTATCAAAGGTATCATATCGTACCATGTAGTTGTTAGTCCCAACAAACATGTCCAACTAATTCTAACTTGGTCATGCCTAAAGTGTATTTCTCATTGAGAGAAATTTAATTAAGGAAAATTATAACTTCTAATAAATTCATTAGCATTATCATCTAAAACCCCTACATGGTCCCACGTAAGTGGACACTCATTAAAAATGTCACTTTAAGGGACGAATGTCAGGTGATCCAAGGGAACAAAAATTGTTGTCACAAAAAAGTTAACAACTTATGCACACTTGATGTGCACGAACCCACTCAAGAAAATCATCAAAGGCGCTACAACACCGCACAAGAAGAGATAAAAATTTCCAAATTCATATGTGGTTTCGGCTCCTAGTTTACACTTAACTTAAAAACAAATGGAAATTGGTTCACAAGACTCTCCAAATTGGTCCTAGCATTTGCTTTATTCATTAAGGGGGTCAAAGATAAAGGTTCACATAATACCGGACATAATAAAGGGTGATGACTTGATTTGGCAATTCCTTTTACATTCACAACAAGAAAGCTCCAATAGGTTTTATGTGAAATATATATCCAACCATAAAGTTTGGATTAATATTCTAGTTTAGTTTTAGGGTTCCATAACTTGAACCATTTTCTAGGACATCACAATTCAAGTTTCAAATTTCCTTTAGAAAACCAATTAAGAATAGTTTAATTTGTTATAGTTTACATGTTTATCAAATTTTCTACCATGTACATCCAATTTCCACTCTTTCTACACCCCAACAAGGGCACTATCACTCATTAAAAGATCAAACAACTGGTTTTCAAACTCAACAAGACATATCATAAGTTTACTAGAATTACAGTTCCTTTAACACTATAACCAAGAAAAAACACGAATGAACTAGACAGAAAAAGTATTCAAAAGGAGGTTTTCCAAACCTATCTAGATTCGAAGTAAATTTCCAACTTATAACTTGGTTAGAATATAACAACTTACTCGGTCACACCTTCCCAAGAGGTCAAGCAAACAACAAACATGTTTTCTTCTTGAGGAGAAGTATAGCCTAACTCTTCTCCATATCAGTAACCTATGTTATTTTAACTCAACAACTACCTATATCACCAATGACCCATTAGATCTAAAGGGAAATATATATATATAATTCTTAAACTAGAGTGATGAGTTCATTCTCAAACAAGGGACTTCAAATTTACCACCTCGTTGAGTGGTAAGATTAATGGGACCACATTTTCAAGAGATCCCCAAAACAACACACACTCCAATTAACCCCAAATTCGCATTTATTAATAAGGTTTAAAACTTTTATCGAAGGATGTTGTTACCCAAGGTATGTGTAATGAATAGATAATCATCATTTTTAGTCCTCACAATAAGGGGGTTAAACCATTTATCCAATAATAAGTTAATAAGAGTCCTCTAAGGTGATTGAAATATTATACAAAATTCTCCTAAGAGTCAAGTAGCCAATGCCATATCTAATTTGTAAGACAATTGCAACCGTCTATTATTCACTTTAATTTCATATGAAGAACCAAGGAATGGCTAAACAATGCCTAAGTTAATTACATAAGACCAACCATTCAGTGTGCATCCAAAATTAGATGAACATCACACAACTGAGAATAATAAACATTTCTTATTTTATTTGATTCAATACATTATGATCACAAAAACAAAATAGATTTTAAGGGGGTAACCAATGATAACATTGTCTTTTAACCATGGTCCTTCATGTATAAATATTTTGTGTTCCCAATTATATAAATTTGTTCAATTTTATTCTTAGTTAAAAGGCATAAGTGCATAAATATACTTATACATTTTTTTTGGTGGGTTTCCAACTATTGTATTCTTCATTATTAACACCATATTAACTTGAAATTTCATGGACCAATGCCAATATTGGCATATAATATCTCCCCATTAGGAGAGTGACCAAAATTAAGTTATTGTCTTCTAGTGAGAGAGAGAGAGAGAGAGAATGAGATAATATTGTTATTTTAATATAATCATTATTCTTCCATCCAAGACTTACGGTAAGTGTGAGAGATCAATTCTATATTGTCCATATTTAAGCCTTAAGTTCCAAAAACATGATTTTTAAAAAGTGTTCAAGCCCATTTGTGAAGGATTACTATCATGAGTGTACCTTCCATGGAAAAACTTTCAACCAAGTTCCATAGCAATGCCTCACGTGACAAAACTAATAACAGACAATAATATGAAAATGGGTTTGTCGAGCTCAAGAAGGGATATAAAGAACTATAACATTACCAAGATATTTCCAAATTTTATACTGAGCGTCTCGATGAAAATTTAAATTGTGGAACCTAAAGTCTACTTCCAACCACTCGAGGGATTCTTAGTTTACAAGAAGGGTAAAATAGCTATGAATAACACTTTGTATGAAAACATCATATATAAAGAGATGCCAAAAAATCCTTTCTTCCCTATCATTTATTTAATGGAGACAATTTAGAGGATTGAACAAAAAAAATTTCACTCAAGTATGATTAATTTAGACATACAACCTTGAAAGGGAATCGTAAGGGTTATAAAGCACTTTGCTAAATTAAAGAGGATTATAATAACGAGCTCAGGTACAAATTATTGAGGAGTAAAAATTTCTCCTAACCCACTTTGATAAAATTTAAGAAGTGGAGAAACCTTTTTCTGTTATTATATTTCTCAACAAAGGAGTACATCTATTTATTTCACGCCCATCCCAAATGGGTTTTACTAGGTTTAGAAGATATGTTTTTTAGCATTACAGCAAGTGTTTCAATGATAACAGCTCAACACAGGGATGAATATCAAACTAACCAAACAACAAGGCATAGCCCTTAGATCTAGGGGATAATTATGTATTCATATATCAAAATTACTAAATATTTCCAAAACCAAAACCAAGATTGCTTACAGTGTCCAAAAAAAATACTAAGCAGAAAAAATTAGACCCAAAAATGCTCCTTAGCATTTGACTCATTTGGGTCACATAAAACAACCAAGAACACACTTAGCACAACAAGATTACAACATTATAAAAGTTTTCACCCTCTAAGAGCATCTTAAAAAAAAATCAAACGGGTCACTAGGACCTAGTTCTCCCATTGCACAAGCCAGCCAAAATGGCTAGAAAAAGGAGTCTACCAAACAATTGCCAGATATCCAAATGACAAAACAACACATCTAACCCATTCTTTATTATATATAGATTCTAATGAGATGTTCAAACCTAAAACTGGCAAACAGATCTCAAACTGAAAGTGCCTTTCCGTGGCCAGTTATTAAAAAAATTCTATTGCATTTCAACAATTTTAGTGAAAGCGGCTATGAACTAGGTTTTGAAAACAGGTTTCTATAGCTTGAAAAAATTATTATATCAACGCTCATATATTCTCCTATATATATATAATCCAATACAATTGACAGAATAATTTGATGATAACTAGGGCTCAAACTATGACCTCTTGTCCAGAGATAATTATCATTATTGGGCTAGTTTGTTTTGTTACAACACAACCAGAGGCCTCCAAAACATGCTAAAAAACTAGCTCCCAAAGCATTTTTCTCAAAACCAATGGTTGCAACTGATTGACATGAAGAAAAACTCGAGGTTAAAAGTGGTAGAATTCAGTTTCCTACTAAGGCTCCCTAAGCCATGGGTTCAAATCAAAACAAATTTCTTAGTTTTCATATGTTGTCACATACAACAAAATGATCAACTGGGATCAAAACGCCTTCAAATAGATGATCCAATGATCCTATAAATTTGGTTTAAATGTTGTTGTGACATCCCATGTCACCAAATAATAAGTTAAACCTAAACAACCTTCGTTATGGAAGTCTAAAAGCCATTTTGCACACTCTTTTTGAATGACTTTTCCTAACTTTTGCAAGATTTCTTAAATTAGATAATTTAAACGACTTACATTCCAAACATTACCGGTGCTTCCATTTCTCAAATTCTCTCATCTAAGTTAGTAATCAATTTCAAAACACATTTTGTGAGTAGGAGCAATGCTCCAAATTGGTTTTCCTAGATGTGTGGCATTCAGTACCTTGTGGCAGAATTCTGTCAATGTGGAAGGGAAGTAACCAAGTTTAGCAGAAACATTTTCATTAAATGGGAAACCAAACCAAACCAAAATTATTGTGTAAAACTTGATCATTCCCAGTACGCCCATTGTTGGAACCAAGCTCTAATACCAGATGTCGCGCCCCACTCAAAGTGAGTTCCAAAATAAGGGTAAAAATATAACCAAAGATCCCAATCAAAGGTGATAAAAGAAGAAAAGGTGATAATATTTTTTTTAGTTATTTAATTACATGACAGCTAAGATTACTCATTAATAAAGTAACTCAACTAAGTTTCAACATGCGATGAAGTGACACAAAACCGAAATCCCAAACAACAAGGAGAATATAACACTTTTGCATCGTTATTTTAGTGTCGCATTAACAACCAAAAGGGGAAAGAATTCGACTTGACACCACTTATGTAAGTTATACGAATTAAGATTATTTTTATAAGCATCAACGATAAATATATTGTGATGGTAATAAAGTGTTGAAAAACCAATTAGCAATTAGCGATCGCGCTCGGGATAATAAAGCAAGGTTTGTTTGAATTTCCACCAATTAATTAAATTTCAACTAGTTTTGAAATGTATTCCAAATAAAATTAAATAGGACATTTTTTAAATCCCACGTGTAAAATCATAGTATATCGGAGAATCACCATAGATCTACTAGTTTGAAGAATGCACATGTGAATAATGCGAGACTTGAATATTTCCAAGATAAAACAATGCAAACATATAAGACTGTAAATTACGAAAATACAAGAGAGATAATTGCAATAACATAGAAATAGCTCCAACTCAATACAATTTATGCTCCATAGGATAGACTAATGCAAGTCATGTACATACAGGAGGTGAATGTGTAACCTCCTCCAATATCAGTGGTGAATAACTCTCACTAACTGATAGTGCAAGTAGAGTTGAATCCACACAACTGGTAAGCTAACTCGACACAAATGGTACACCTAAGCAAGCATATCACATGAGTGTAGGAAAGCTCCAAGTAAATAAATAAATAAAAGAAAAATGAATATCCTACACTAACAACCCCCATAAGCACAACTTAGGTGGCCAGTGAAAAATGAAAGTGGGTCCCAACAACAATGCATGATGAGGTACCCACGTGAAATGCAATCTCTCATAAGATAAAGGAAAAGATAAAACCCCGTGAGAAAATTTCCACCCCAAAAGAGAGATAATTAAGAGAAGGTAGAACTAGAAATCCCTCCTCAAAGATGATGAAGATGTTAATATGGATAGAAGAATTGGGTCCCGACAACAAGGCCATGTTAGGTACCCAAGTACATTAAAAGATGAAATGGGAAGAAATAAGATAACCTAATAAGAATCCAAAATTTGATGAAGCACTAATAAAGAATCTCCAACAATTAGAACTTGATCCAAAGATTACCCTCCAATAAGTAGAACTTGTACGAAAAAATATGTCCAATATTGTTTTAAAAACCATCGGTTGGCCAAGTGAGCACAAAAAACAGAGGACAAAGTCAGCACTACAAAG
Organism: Taxus chinensis; assembly: GCA_019776745.2. Classification (NCBI taxonomy): domain Eukaryota; kingdom Viridiplantae; phylum Streptophyta; class Pinopsida; order Cupressales; family Taxaceae; genus Taxus; species Taxus chinensis. The sequence goes on from CM034150.1 coordinate 229,838,977, forward strand.
GAATGGAGAAGTTGTGTGAACATGCCATGCTCAAATAGTACTGTGGTAATCCACAACTACTACAAGGAAGACACAATGATCCTCAATATGGGTTTCGATAATAGGCATCTTTTTAGATACCCATTTACAATGCATGTACAAAATTCTTCTCAAGAGAAACACATGAACTAAATGTGCTTATTATAGAAAGAAGAAATAAAACAAACAAGACATAATGGGGGGTTCAGTCTCCTACCAAACCGGGCCCCACCCTCTGGTCTTCAAATAAATTTCTGGAAAATGAACCAAGTGATCATCGTCTTCTTCATCATTCATCGCAAAAATCCTCCTAAAATGTCGCACTTTATAACTTAGAGCGTTTTACAATATAAATAGGTCCAATGATTTAGGAAATGAAAAATATTTAACTTTTGCAAAAAAAAGACAGTCGATATCAAGCTACCAAATTTTTTTTTTAATTAATTATTTCCCATAAATAAGCCCTATTTCATAGGTCTAAGGATCGGAACCTCGCTCTGATACCATGTCAGAGAAGCACCATGGATCTACTTGTTTGAAGAATGCACAAGTGATTGATGTGAGACATGAATTGTTCCAAGACAAAACAATGCAAGCAAGATTACAAACTAGGAAAATACAAGAGAGATAATTGCAATAACACAGAAATAGCTCCAACTCAATACGATCAAAGAGGATAATGCAAAATATGTACATATAAGAGTTGAATGTGTAACCTCCTCCTAGAATCATGGAAATCTCAACATCGAATAGTGGTAGCCAACACCTAGAATGGTGTAGTCAAATGGTAACAAACACCTAGAATAGTGTAGTCAAGTGGTAACCAACACTTAGAGTTGTGTAGTCAATTGTACACCTAAGCAATCATATCCCATAAGTGTATGGAAATTCCAAGTGAGGTGGAATATCTCGAGTGGGATAATACAAATAAAGCAAGGAAAATAAATCCTACACTAACACAGTCGAGGTTCCTAAGGAGGTAAGTTAATCAATCCATTTAATTAAGAAAATACTATTACCCTACCGAAGCTTCTTTCCAAAATTAACATTTCAATTTATAGTTCCCTAATAAAGATCAGCTATAGGGTTTATCCATGTTCTCATTAAAACACGAAGTAATACATTTATTTCAAAAACAAATTTATTCACCCAAGTGAAAATCTAATTAAATCAGGGCCCTATATTTGATTTAATCTCCACCGTTAGATATGTTAAACCTAAAACCAATGTGAGGATAAAGTTTTGAAACCTAATTTTATTATTTCATTTCTATTCTTCTCATTCATTCGGGTGTTTGCTCTTTTTTTTGCAGGAACAATGTAGGCAAAGGAGGACCTAGGGAAAGCATGGCAAGAGGGTTTCATTTATGAGTTTGTATCTCTCTTATATGCTCTAATGGGGTTATGGTCTTTCATGGCCATTTATATAAATCTTTATTTTCATTTTCAGTTTTGATAATGCTCAAATTGTGAGCCTGAAAGTTTAATTTATTTTTTGATTTAAGAGTAAATAGAATGTGACTATAGTGGTAAGCCACATATATTATGGCCCCAAAGGGGGCAGCGGCTGAGCAGTAACCAGGTCATATGACATTTTACATGTAGGATTGGGGTTTGGTGGTGCGACCTTAGGTTGAATGGAGGAAGGGAGAGGCAGTATAGGCCACGACCCAGACATCATTAAGTGGAGGATGTTTGGGGATGGGTGGGGTAGCTGTTCCACCCTCCCCACCTTATTATTTTTTGTATTTGCTTAAACATTCACCTAAAATATTTTTACACATCCATGGGTATATTTGTTACTAATTTTTTAAAAAGGAATTTTCCCTTCCCTACAACATGAACTCCACTTGTGTGTGTGTGTACATAATATATACATACATATACATAATATATATACATACACACACACACACACACACACACACACACACACACACACACACACACACACACACACACACACACACATATTTATTTAACAAAACAAAATCCCTCCTTTGAAAAAAATACAGCTTTACCAAAGCTAATTCTTTACTAAAATACAATCTCAATATATATATATATATATATATATATGAGAGAGAGATAATCAATCTAGTGAAACCCATATTTAAAATAATTTATCTGACTTATTTAATATAAAGTTTTTTTTTTTAATCCATTCTAGTAATACCCAGATTCAGCATAAGTTTTTTTTCTAGCTTATTTAGTATAAGGACATTTTATAAATTTGGTGTGTGTTTGTCTGTGTGTGTGTGTGTGTATGTGCGCGCGCACGCGTGCATGCGTGCATGCATGTAGTTTTATTACGATCTTTTATCATCAAAAATATACAAGCAGAAATCAGATAGAAATGATATAAATTTATATTTTATTTTTTATACAGAAATTATTAATCACATCTGCTCTAATATAAAATTTCTATGATATTTTACTAAGTGTAAAAGTGGTAAACTTTACAAGAGTTTTCTACAAGATGAGAATTAGCAGAAGTACAACTTGTAAATAGCACATCAATCACATATTCTACCGGTTAGAAAAGGAAGTTAAAACTTGAAATGCAATAGTTTCAGTTTACAAGTTTACTTTAAGTAACAACAACAATGAGATTTTTATCCAAAACACAACCATTCCATGCTTATTTGCAAAATAAATTGGAACACAATTATCTGATTTCTTTCACTTTTCCATAAGTATTCCAAAAATAAGAAACAAGGATTTATACAATAAATCATCTTTTGAAACAAGATGATTAACTCCATTAAAAGCGTGCAATAAGGTATAACATTTGAACAACAACTAATACTTCTTAAGTAAGAATTTCAATAGCAATAGATTTAGAGTAACAGTCCATTCCATGAGAGTAATTCCTTTTTGTTTGACATAGATTAATAAGAAAGAAAAACTATCTTAAAATACAAGTACAAAATCCCTCCACTTAATGTGGAGACAACATGTCAAAATTGTCCCAAAAATTACAACTCCCTTTAAGGTAGATTTTGCAACATGAAACTCCAAATACACAAAACATAAATATGTAACTTTTACAATTTTAAAGACCCTTCCTTTAAGCTCCATGTCATCTAAAAACAACTCTAAAACCCATGAGAAACCATCCTATTTAACTCCCTACCTATAGGCATCATTACATGCCTTAAGGTGGACCAAAAGGACATGTTAGCCTCCCTCCAAGCCCATGGGAAAGAGGGAGGAGCATGCATCAAACTAGAAATAGAACAAGGTCACCAAAACATAATTAAGGATATAATACTCATGAGTAACACCCCAAATTAATGTAACATAACCAATCAAATACTTGAAAAGAACCAAACTTCTCAATGAGGGAAGAGGGGATAAGATATCCCATAAATTTCCAAATTTATAACCCAAATTAAACATAGTAAGCCACCATATCCTTATCTCTCCATGATATATCATAATAATTTCCTTAACTCTCCTTAAATTCTCCCCTTATCCCTCTATGCCCTTCAAACCAAATGAAGGGGTAAACCATAGTTCCCTCGATCTTGTCCATCAAGCATGAGGGTAAAGATGAGGGGATTATTCCCTCTTCCCACACAGGCCTAAAATCTAATCCATGCAAGATGGGATGCAAAACAAAAGACAAGAAAATCGAACAATCAATTCTAATCCACACAACACAATTTTAACCATTTCAAACAAGAAAAAATATGAGGTGAGATCCTACCTCAAGATTAATCAAGTGTTCCAACCCAAGCTTCCACAATCCACTTCTTTCTCCTTGCAACCTCCCAAAATCAAACCAAAAGTAAGAAATAATGAATCAAGTAATCAAAATCCCTTCCACAAGAGGGGATGATATAGAAAAATAGAAACCCAAACAACCAAATGGGAGGGTGACAAGTTTCACCCTCCACCTATGCTTCAACCAATCCAAAATCTCCAAATTAAAAGATAAGAAAAGAAATATCCAAGCAATCATCGAGGATCCCCACATCCCAACACCATTCACATAATTAAGAAATTTTCATTAAAGATGATGGAGAAAAATGGAAAAAATGGCCAAATGGCCTCAATTTTCCTTGGAAAGAGCCTTCCCACCCCTAGGTATAGGGCCTAGGGGCTTTTTCCAAGATAAATATAGTCCATAACTTGCCTTATAAACCTCCTAAATGTCATCTTTTTCCCAAATCCGAGTTTGGGGAAAATATGGCATTTAGGAGAGGTAGTTGGGATCACCTAATCTATGATTAGGTGTCCCAAATCCTCCATTAGGAAGACTAAAGCAAGACATAACCAAATTTTCATAACTGAATTTTTGCCCACTTTTTTTTTTAGTTAGAGAGACTACATAGTTGCAGAGCTAATTGACACGTGCTATGACGCACATCATTCGAGCCTTTGAAATTCCCTAGTAAGAGGTCCTATAAATACTAGTAAGATAAGCTGGTCATTTTCACGTTTACAACTTTCACAAGGGGACTCTTGAATTTTCTTGTATACAGGAATCCATTAGGTCTAGATCAGGTGACCAATCAAGCTCAAGGACAACTAGGAATGGTGAATTTACACTTTTAGTGCCCATTGTGCAAGATCAAGACATCCCCTATCAAGAGTCCCAAAATCCAGTCAACGTGATGAAGCCTATCATCTGCACAAGCAAGATACTCTATATGATACCCTTTGTGCCCCCACATCCAGACTATTTTACAAATGAATTCAGAATACGAGGATTTGATCAATGCATGTGAGTTTGGTGGGCTCACATAAGATCAACAACCAGCTAGTCGAAACAGACCAAGATATTTTGAACTACCTTCTCTCCTCGTTCAATACAGAGGATGACATGTTTAATATTACTGTGGATGATGACCAATTGTTTTAATTTGGTATTGACCCATCTGATATTCATCGGTTTATAGGCGTCCCATTAAAAAATTTACCCATTGTTACAACGAAAGCAACACTCGTCAAAGATGATAAGAAATATCTCAAATCAACTTTTGGTTTCCATGTTGATATTAAGTGTAAATTGTTTTCATTCATCATTTTGTATTTAGTTTTTGATTTTGATACAATTCAAATTTATATTAATTCCAACAATTTTTTGGCATTTACAGCTCATGTCAATAAATCCAGACGTGGTGTGGATATGCAAGGAATTACACACCACTTTCTTGCTGCTATGATTTCCTTCTTTCAATCCAGGATAGTTTTGTAGGGTTGGCAAACAGATATACCAAACTGGGCCATTGCATACATTCTAATCAAGATAAAGATAAGAAAAAGAAAATTTCCATTTTGGTCCATATAATTTATGTCAAAATATGAATCATTGACATGTTACAAAAAGGAAGAGAATTTAGTTACAAGCTATAGTTGGCACACTACAACAAGATAGAGGCATTGCATCAATGAAGCATAATTATTAGGGAGTTAGAGCCTCCACGTAATGTAAAAATAATAGGAGTGGCATCATCTATCGATGCACGCCATCATTGATTCAAGTGTAGTTAATGTTGAACTCATGAAGGTATATACGCCATCAATGTAAATACCCTTTGTTGTATTTGTGAAAGGGTCATTGAATGAGTATTAAGTAGATGTTTTATCGTGACATTTTTTGTATGTAATTGATAATATCCATGCTTTAAGTATAAGAATTTCATTTGAGATATGAGTATGAGGATATCCCTGTAATTGTATTTAGTGTAATGGAGGACATTAAACAATTTATCAAAAGGGTACAAGATTCTTATGATCAACATGTCTATGTGTATTGTGTAATTCATTGAGTTAATACTATTGTTATGTGTTTTCGCACATTGTTTTTACTACTCTCACTCATCTAATTATTTCCTTAGTTAGCGAACTCCTGAAATCCCACCAAGTAAAATTTGAAAGCAACTTATTATTTGTGTCAAACCAATGGGGGCCATTTCCTTTCCTCATGCATCTGTATGAGCACACCAAGAACATGCATGTCGTGATAGGTCGATGTGTGGGTGTTGTAAGGCCTTACACAGCGTGGCAGTAGGAGAGACTTACATGTGTAAGCCTAGTTTAGAAGGCAAAATAAAGGAACACAACATTTTCATTCCATTATCATGAATCATATAATTCCATTGATATGATGAGGTCATATAACGATGTTTTTTCACACTCAAGAGAATATTGAGAATTCATTTCATATAGTAGAAGAAATTTTTGCATAGAAACATCTTACTCGTCAGTACTGCTCACTAAGGACTTGGGTAGAGAGGCACCTCTATGATGTGCTTTATGAACATTTCTTTAGTGAGCTAGCTGCTAATATATATAATTGGTTGGCTTCTTATTGATTGGATAAAATTTTAAATATGGGGAAGAATTATAGTTGGACTCTAGTGTGTATTAGAAGACTCGCGTGATAGGACGCGATGTAGACACACATAGTGGATTTTTAGTGGAGATGAGTGTATTTTAATTATGTGATAGAATAAAATGTTTCTACCTACTCTTGTATAATCGAGGTAGAATACCAATTCTTCAATTAGTGCTCACATTATGGGTTAGCATGATATAATATTTGTTAGCTAGTAATTTTTGTATATGCATAGGTTGTAATAACAACTCATATTGTGAGATGTTTAATATATTATTTAGGGTGTGTATTATTACATGAGTAACAATCACATTCATATAGGAGACAATGAGATTATTGTTGGAGTTTTGTTTGAGAAACTTCCTATTTTATAGGAGTTACATCTCACTATATATTGTATTCTCTCCTGCAACATTGGAAGAATACCAACCAATGTAAGCAATGTCTCCAAATCTGTTAAACGGAACAACAAGTTCCTCACCCTATCAACTGTTAGTGTGAGTTATCCTATGTGTCCTCCTCTCATGTTGGAGGGTCATCTCACATGGGTTAGGTTTAGGGTTTCATATGTGTCATGCACTAGGGTTACTTAGCACCCTATATGTACCCCTTTTCTATTCATTTATGAGCATGCCAAGACACTCCGCTGTCTTTCCTCTATGCAAGCTTTGTTTCTGTTGAGCAAGTTCTTCCATTACTGATCGATTTTTTCCTTGCTATCGCTGGAGCTTTCACGATTCCGTTGGAGTGCAACTACTTCATGGTGCCTCAGTTTCCGATTCAATTCTTGCAAACTCTTTTCATGGTATCAGAGCTGAGATTGGGTAAACATGCACTCCATTTTTTTGTTGTGATTACTCTTACTTGGTTTCGTTATTTTACTCTGCATGCAATTCTTTTGATCACTATTTTCTGGAAATTATCTTGTTAATATCTCTAAAAAGCTTTCTTGGAAAGATTTTTTGTGTTTTTTTTCTTGTGCATGTGCAAATATCCTTGAGTCTTGAGAAATCAAGGGTTTCATATGCTAAATTTAGTTGGATATACAGCTACATTTGGAGATCCACTAAAATAGAGGTTTTTTTTTACTAAACTAATTTTTTTTTAGATCTATGTTTCTGGTTTCTCTACATGTTCTTGTTTGCATTCTTTCTACACTTTTGGAATACAGGTTTTTCATTTGTGGTTCAAGGTGTTTTCACAATCTGCCACGTTTTTTTCGGTGATCTCCACAGGCTATTGTTCAAACGCTCAACCACGATTTGCTCGTTCTTGCTTGAACCGGCTATTTTGAGTCATTTTGGCGAGTTTGATCGTTGCCCCCTCAGCCCACCTACATTTTTGCTACATACCCGTGGCATGTTTTAAACTTTTTCCTTACATGGGAGTGTTTTTCCTGCTAAAATGGACTGTTCCCACACCGTCGTGGCCTCTACGTGTTTCATTGCAACTTCCCTCCCAACCGCTCGTGGCACATGCCCTCCTTGAATCAGCTCGTCACTATGTGGCTGCGTGCAACCTCCATGGCCTCTTCTCATCCTTCCCCTACGCGGTGGCCTCTTCTCCTTCGTGGTTGCGTGATCCTAAACCAATTTTCATTTGGTATGATCTGTTAATTTGTTCTTTGTAATCCTCTCCAACAAGTCCAACTCTTTTTCAGCAAAAAACGGGCCGCCTGTTTTTCATCTCATTTAAAAAAACGCTTTTTGTTTTCCAGCAAAACCTATGTGCTTTCCTCTGCCGCCATCCAGTTTAAAACCTGCAATTTCTAGCAAGTTCCTTCCTTGGTTTTGGTAAAGTATTTTTTAAATACTTTCCTTTTAAAAACTAACAAATCTTTTAAAAATCTTCTCTTCAAAAAGCTTCCTTTTTTAAAACTTGCGTAAGGATTCTTTTAGAAAGTATTTTAAATTCTTTCTTTTTTAAAAAAAACTTACATCTAAAGCCTTATTAATCAGTTGATTAGTATTTTTTAATTACATTAGATTTTTTTAATTTCACATTCTATTTAAACACAAAAGAAGTTTCTTTGGCATTATTAAATTTGGTCTGTTATTGTATTTTTAACCTTGATTTCGAGTGTCGAAGACGGAAGGGTGAGGTCCGGGATATGGCAGGTGGCTAATCCCCCCTTTTAATACAAACAAACCCTATCTCAAATTCCATGCCATTTAAAATCTAGCATACATACGTCACTCTTTGCATGTGTTTAGGGCTACTTTTTTAATCATCTTTTGCAGGCTTATTGGCTTTTTATCATCAAATTAGTCGGGAATTGCTTTTTGCTATAACTTTTGACTCAATTGCTTCGGTTTTGAGCACTTCTTTAGTCAAAGTTGCATTTTTTTTCACACTCTAGATGATGGGATCATTACTTTGTAAACACACTAATTTTATAAAGTGCCGCATTCTGGGGGGGTGTCTTTGATCATTGCTTAACTCATTCTCAGTTTTTTTAAGCTTTGTTCTATTCCTTTTTTTCTTGGACTTGTGAGCGCGTCCGCCACAGTTTTACGACAAAGGGATTCTTTTGTGCGACGTGAGACATTTTTTCTCACCACCAGGGTTGGATTTCACCTCCTTTCTCATTTTTTTGCTTGTGTCCTTGTTTACAGTGTTCCTCTTTTGTTGCGCTCCATGAAACACTGTTGTGGTCTCCTCTCTTGTGCGTTATTACGCTAATTGCAAGACGAGTTACCAAGTGTTTTAAACTCCACACACGGACCCGATTGTAATCAATGCACTGAACTATAAAGTGCCGAAAGCAGGGGGGTTGTTATTGTCCTAGGTGGTTGTGTTTCTTTTTTACATTTCCTTCTCTCTCTCTCTCACTATGGATGCACTTTCAATTCCTTTGCTTACGCCATTCAACTTTTTCGAATGGAGATCAAAAATAATAATGAAACTAAGGGGTAAAGGGTTATTCCGCATCACCATGGGAACTGAGACTGAACCAGATGACGAACCTGAAAAATCTAAGTGGTTAAACCGTAGTGATGAAGCTTTAGGTCTTCTTTGCATGTCCGTTTCTCCTAACTTACTCTTCCACATTGAGGCGTCTGAAACACCTAAATCTATGTGGAAAACGTTGGATGCGATGTTTGGACAACTAGATGACATGAGAGCGCATGAGTTGGAAAATGAACTACTAGGGTTAAATCCTAGTGACTTTGAAAACCTACAAGCCTTCTTCTCGAAATTTGTTCACATTAGATTATTTTTAAAAGGAAATCAAGTAGAAAAGAAATATTTTCAACTGATCTTGTCGATTCTCTCTAAGCTAGGTCCTGAATATTCTGTCTTCGTGTCAACTTTCTACGCTACAAAAGCTACTTTGGGCGATACTTGGACTATGCCCTCCTTTGACTATTTTTCATCCCAACTCATTCGAGAACAGGACAAACTCATTCAAATGGGGTCTCTCAAGTCCAAGTCACATGCCCTTGTAGCAAGTACTAGCAAGGGAAAGAAGACTGAAAAGAAGAAAGAAAAAAAGGATCAACCTAAGAAAGAAACCAAGACCAAACTAAAAATGACACAAACACTTCGACTTCTGAGCCTAGGGCGCAGAAAACAAGTATTTGTGTTCCTATTGCAAGAATCCTGGTCATAAAGAGCAACACTGTTTTAGAGAAAAAAATTGATCACTTATCTCATTTACTTGAGAAAAATAAAATAAGTGTTCCTGAATCTATAAAATAAAGTGCTCCGAAGGCTGAGTCCTCTGCTGCAAAAGGTGCTAAAAATGATAAGAAGAAAGGAAAGGCCCTTGTAGCCAGATTTGCTCCTTCATCGACATGGATTATAGATTATGGTGCCTCGCACCACATGGGTTCTTCGCATGTTGAGTTTTCCAACATCGAACCTTGTGGAATGTCACAAATCATGATGGGTAATGACACGACAGTGTCGGTTTCCGGTAGTGGATTAGTAGAGATGGATGGGGGAACATTTAACCAAGTGTTGAGTGTTCCTGATCTCTCTACCAATCTCCTATCAGTTTACCAAATTACTCACCTTGGTGAAGGAATGCGAGTGGAATTTGGTCCTAACTCGGTGATTATTCGTGAGCTTAACAATGACACTACAGTGGTTGAGGGAAAGGTAGATCACCATTCATGGTTGTACACCTTTTCCCACTTTACTTCTGATTCTATGCCCACTGCCTTGCTCACCCATACAAATGAGGTTAGTAAGCTAGGACATGAGCGTTTTGGACACCTAAATTATCGCTACCTTGAACAATTGAGCCAAAATGAAATGGTCAACAACATCAAGTTTTCTAAGGGTCTTTGTGAGGGTTGTACCCTTGGAAAGCATTCTGTTAAAATAACTTTGAAAAAGGAAAATCTCGTGGAGAGCCACTCGTCCTTTGGATCTTGTTCACAACGATGTTTACAGGTCCATTTCCTTCTCCTTCATTTACTAGAGCTCTTTATGTGCTAACCTTCATTGATGACTATTCCCGATATCCTTGGGTATATTTTCTTAAGCTTAAGTCTGAAGTCTTTAACATTTTTAGGACTTTAAGGTTCTTGCTAGAGAAACAGGTGGAACGGTCTATCAAGGTTCCGAACTGACAATGGAGGTGAATATGTAAACAATAGGTTCATGGATTTGTTGTACTTCACAAAGAGAGATCTCTTTTAACATACAGTTGCTTATAGAGGGAGTAAGAAAGAAAGAACCGTACTCAGAAGGAGATGGCCACTTGTATGATTTCACTCGAAGTCTCTTCCTCGAGAAAGTTATTGGGCCGAAGCAGTGAATTGTCCAAAATTACATTCAGAGGTTCTGTTCCACACAAGGTATAGATAAGTTCCAGGGATGACACCCTTTGAAGCCTGGTTTGGACGCAAGCCAAATGTTGAGCACTTTCAAGTCTTCATGAATCCATATGGTTATCTTGGAATCATAAAAGATTTCCTATCACTCAGTTTATTGGCGTATAGCTTGTATTTTGTAAAAATAAAAATTCAGGTAAAAGATGATGAGGAATTAATTTTCGATGAGTCTTCTTCGAATTATCTTCAGCTCGTATTCTCATTGCAAATTCAGATATTAGCCCTTTTTCATGGAAATATTCATATGATTATACAAGCCTGTTTTCATTAAATATTTCTCCCAAAATGGTGAGCCTGATCCTCCTGGTTCGCACAAAAAATGCTAGTTCTTGTCGCGTGACTACAATTCTGATGCGCGACAGGGAGAAAAACGCCGATGCGTGACACAGAAAATCTTCTCTTTTTCAAGTAGAATTTCAGTGGCTCATTCAAATTTCTGTGTCAAGAAGATTTTGAAGAACCTTGTGTCACACCATTAAAAATCAGGTGAAAAATTTGCATTCTAACCCTCAAAATATTCGCCTTGAGTCGCGAAACCGGTTCCAGTGATATTCGCCAAGTATTAGGCCCACCTCTAATTTCTCACCAAGGAGGTCTCTTAAAATGAATCCTAGTCAATGGGTTTACGCTCCACATCAAGCCTTTTCTATGCAAATGTCGTTTGTGAGGGTTGTGACATGAGTGATTGGAAAGCTATCCTGAAAAGAACTTTGACAAAGGAAAAGCCTAGAGAGTTACTCGTCCCTTGGATCTTGTTCACAGCAATATTTATGGTCCATTTCCTTCTCCTTCATTTACTAGAGCTATTTATGTGATAACCTTCATTAATGACTATTTCGCGATATACTTGGGTATATTTTCTTAAGCTTAAGTCTGAAGTCTTTGAACATTTTCAAGACTTTAAAACTCTTGCTGAGAAATAGGTAGAATGGTCTATTAAGGTTCTTCGAACCGACAATGGAGGTGAATATATAAACAATAGGTTCATGGATTTCTGTACTTCTGAAGGGATCTATTTGCAACATACAGTTTCTTATATAGCCCTTCGCAAAATCGTCACAGAAAGAAAGAAGCGTACTCTTAAGGAGATGGCCACTTTTATGATTCACCTCAAAGTCTCTTCTTCTGCAATATTGGGCTGAAGCAGTGAATTGTAGGCGAAGCCGACCCCTAATATTGAAAATTACATTCAGAACCATGTTCCACACAAGGAAGTAAGAGGGATGACACCCTTTGAAGCATGGTTTGAATGCAAGCCTGATGTTGAGCACTTTTGAGTCTTCAGATCCAAGGCTATGGCTCATATTCCCAAGAAGAAACGCAAGGCTTTGGAACCACAATCCAAACCTTGTATCTTTGTAGGGTATCCTGATGGCGTGAAGGGATATCGATTGATGAATCCTACTTCTCATGAGCTGTATATTGAGAGAAGTGTTAAGTTCGATGAGTCTTCTTCGACTTCTACTTCTCCACCTATTGAGGTTCTTCAGCTCACTAATTCGGATTCTGACTCATCAGATGATGATGTTGTTGAGCGTGCTCCTCTTCTGGATCCTCCCAACCATCAGACCTTTGAGTCTTCTGATTCTGACAGTAGTGATGACGAGGACTATGTCCCTTCTCACTCAAGTGAAGAATCTTCTGACTCTGAGCCTGATCCTCCTGGTACCCTTTGGGCTAGGAAAACTTTGCAAAGTGCTGGAGATTTAGTTGGAGATACTTCGGATATGAGATGTACTCGCTCAGATTTCATTGGACCCCACTCTTTCTTTGCCTCTGCTTCTGATCCACAATCTTTCCAAGAGGCTTCTAGTATTCCTGAGTGGGATTCTGCCATGGATGAGGAGTATTCCTCTCTCATGAAGAACGATACTTGGGATCTCACCACTCTTCCGAAAGGAAGAAAAATCATTCGGTGTAAGTGGGTGTTCCGAACAAAGTATGGAGTAGATGGAGACGTCGAAAATTTTAAAGTGCGATTAGTAGCTAAGGGTTTCTCCCAGATAGTTGGGGTTGATTATACTGAAACCTTTGCTCCGGTTACGAAGATGACTTCTATTCGACTGACCCTAGCCATTGCCGCAGCAAACAGATGGAAAGTCCATCAAATGGACGTTAAGAGTGTCTTCCTTCATGGTGACCTAGAGGAAGAGATCTATATGGAACAACCTCCGGGTTATGTCCAAGATTCCTCCCTCATTTGTAAGTTAAAGAAGTCTCTTTATGGCCTTAAACAATCCCCTCGGGCTTGGTATGCCAAGATGGACTCCTTCTTACTTACATCAGGGTTTACTAGGTGTCACTCTGATCCAAATGTTTATATTCTATGGCAAGATGACTCCATACTCATTCTTGTTCTCTATGTTGATGACTTGTTGATCACAGGCAGCTCTTCCTCTATTATTGATTTTGTGAAGATCGCCTTAGCCAACAAGTTTTCCATGACTGACTTAGGTCTGCTTCATTACTTCCTTGGGATCCAGATTTCACAATCTGACTCGGGAATCTTGATTTCGCAACCTAAGTATGCTCTTGATTTGCTAGCTCGTTTTCAGATGTCTGATTTCAAGTCTTCTCCTACTCCTTTTCTTTTCGGGGTTAAGTTGGTTTCAGATTGCTCTACTCCCTTGGTTGATGGTACTCTTTATCGACAGTTGGTGGGAGCTTGATTTACTTGACTCACACTCGACCAGATTTATCATATGTTGTTGGGATCGTGTCCAGATTCATGCAGGAGCCACATGAGCTGCATTGGAAAGAAGCTAAATGGATCCTTCATTATGTTCATGGCACTTATGCTGATGGCATTCACTATCATGGAAGGGGTTGATATTAACTTGATTGGGTTAACAGATTCTGATTGGGCCGATGACTTAGATCATCAGAAATCTTATTTTGGCTACAGTTTCTCTCTTGGTTCGGGTCCTATTAGTTGGTCTAGCAAGAAGCAGAATGCAATTGCGATATCATCTACAGAGGTAGAATACAGAGGAGCAGTTAACGCTGCCACATAAGCTATTTGGCTACAGGGTATTCTAACAGAGTTTGGCATCCACTTTCGGCGGCCTACCATTATCTACTATGATAACATGAGCACAATATCTATTTGCAGAAATCCAGTTCAGCATCAGCGGACGAAGCACATTGAGATCCATATGCACTTCATACGGGAGCTTATTCATGATGGTATCATCGACATTCAGTACATTCAGACAGCTGATCAGATTGCAGACTTATTCACCAAGCCCTTCACTGAGATGAAGTTTCTTCACTTACGGTCTCTTCTTGGGGTGAGGTCTTCTGCAGCTACCCATCTTCTTAGGGCTATGTAGTCCTTCTTTTCTTCTTCTTCTTCTAGGAAGATTGTGTTTGTATATGGGCACCTTATCAGGCCTTTAGTTGTCGGGCCCCATTGACACATCTTTCTTAGTTGTTTAGGAGTGTCTTCCTCTTCCTGTCTGACTCATCACAGCCGCTACCCCCAGCTTCGATGAAGGGGGGGTGTTAGTGTGAGTTATCCTATGTGTCCTCCTCTCATGTTGGAGGGTCATCTCACATGGGTTAGGTTTAGGGTTAGGTTTAGGGTTTCATATGTGTCATGCACTAGGGTTACTCAACACCCTATATGTACCCCTTTTCTATTCATTTATGAGCATGCCAAGACACTCCGCTGTCTTTCCTCTATGCAAGCTTTGTTTCTGTTGAGCAAGTTTCTTCCATTACTGATCAATTTTTTCCTTGCTATCGCTGGAGCTTTCACGATTCCGTTGGAGTGCAACTACTTCGTGGTGCCTCGTTTCTTGATTCGATTCTCACAAACTCTCTTCAAACTAATCCTATGCACTTATAATGTTGCTACTATGTTTCATTTATCATGAGTGTCTTGTGTTTGAGATCCAATCCAAAATGAGAGTCTAATTTTTTATTTCAGACTACCTTTCGGTATATATGGACGGTTCACTGCCAAAAAGATTAGAGAAGTGTAGTAAATGTTTATGGTCCATCCATGAAATTAAACTTCAACTTAGATGAAATCTTTGCATAGAAGTATGTATGAAAATAAGTGATGTGTAAGGATAAGAGTACACCCAAATGTCATGAGATTCTGAGATAGAGTTGTTTCTGTGTGTTTTTATTACATCCAATAATGAATCTCAAAATATATTCATTGAAGGGAAGGACTTAGAATGTTTTTACATGGATCATATAGCCCCACCGTTGATCTTCTCCTGAAGGATGCATTGCCTCCTAGTAATTAATGCATTTAAAAAGGGTATGACTAGTAATTGGTGTCTAAAGTATCTGTTATCCCCAATGTTCCACCTCGTCTAATGTTTGTAGGAAACGTTCAATATGCATACATTAAAGAAGTGAAATAGGATGATGCAGTGTTATTTTTAATTGTGCAAATGAGAAATTGAGACAATTTGTTCAACAATTATTATTAGCACAAATTCTTGGTCTTTCATTCTCTAAAATGCAAGTTAGGAAAAAACCATTAATGAATGGCTTGACTTGCATATGGAAATCTTTCAATAGATGAAGGATCACAAGGGGATGTTAGCTTTGAAAATAGAATAGGCAATTGTTAATGGCCTCATAATCACTCGTGGATATGACAAGCACAAACTGTCTTTGATTAGACAGCTCAAATGGTTATCACATTGGAGTGGAATGAGGCTAGACTTGGCATGAGAACATGTGTTGAGTCAGATTATGCCATCTTATAATCATTTTCCTGAGCAAAAGAACAAAAATACACTAAAGTGGGTCCCATTAATTTGAGACAGATTTATGCAATGAAAGATGGTGCGATTAACAAGCTTGCACATAATAATCTAGGAGATGTGTCTCATTAAATCCCTATCCTACTGTAGTAAGTTACAGGAGATTTTACATATAAGCCAAAATCAGAGAGTCCATAAGTATCTATTCAAGGAAACAAGAGTCATATCTAAATCAAAAATGGTAAGGAGGTGGAGAATAACATTGTAGTGACAAAGCTTTAGGCCTCGAAGGAACTATAATCCATTTTCTTCCTCTCATGCCCTGATGAAGCTTTTATCAGAATGGTTTTTGAAATCTGAGATACAACAAGTGCGTTGCACCTTGAGAATCTGATACATAATGCGGTGTGTCTGAATTATTGTCACTAAGCTAGCAAGTAATGATGCAACTCATTTGTAGTATTTTCAGGTCTTGCCATCATCATACTCCTCCATCCAAAAGACCACATCAAGATGGAATGTGTTAGTGTGAAATCACACTACCCCCAGATGATTTCTAGAAGGATCTAATTTTCTAAGGCAGAATCATCTTGAAGTGATTGCATAACATGGAACTTTTCCTAAGACAAAGGACCTTGCAGAATTGGAAAAGCTCTCCAGATTGAAAGGTTGGTTCCTTATTCCTCTGTAATTAGGTGCATACGTAGAAGAAATATCATGACGGAGGATCTATACCTATACCTAATCTAAGACTTGCCATTGGAGACAGGGATAAAAGAGTACAGAAATGAGGACAAGTAATTTTATAACTACTCAGGTCCATGCACCAAAGTTTTATATCAATAAACATAACAATAGTTTGCCTTCGACACAAAGCCAATAAAATGCATACAATAAACAAACACAGAACAACCATGATCTATAACCCAAGAGATCTTGATAGACAGAAAAATTGCAAACAAGAAGGATCTGATTTATTGATCATAACACATATTTACATGTATCTCTAATAGCCATCTCGGATGACAGTATCATTGACAGAATAGCTGAAAGGTAGAAATTGTTAGATACATGTTTTAATGGAATAGCATGAACCCCACAGATTTGTTTGCTAGAAGGAGAAGGGAGCCTACATAGAACTAAGAATATCCAACCCTTTACAATGAATCTTGTCCCTAGTATTTATAGAATTGCGTAATCTGAGAGAAGAAAAATGGACGAGAGAAGTGGGAACAACGTTGGTCAAAGCTCAACTAGATTGGAAATATGGGAATGAAATTTCTATCACTCTTATTGCACATTACAAAAAAGATGTCGAATTAAGTTCTTCCAATTAAGGGTTATCGAGAACTTGGGAAAGATATTTTCATCCTATCACAAGTAGAGCTACACCTCCAAGAGACAAATCTTTAGGTGAACCTACTCCAAACAATGACTAATTCAAAAGTACATGCTTTCCCTAGCTCTGGAAACCTGTAATAGACGCAAAACCAATTATTTCCTTTTACCGAGAAGTGTGACATGCAAACCCAAAAAGGTATTTTTCGCAATTAAAAAAAATGTTACCTATGGTGACCCGCAAGAATAAGGCAAAATGAGAGAGACTACCACAAATACATTGTGAAACAAGAGTTGGACCACATATTAGAGATCTCAATATTTTTTTGAATTAAAAAAAATATGTATTTACTAATATTGTAACCCTAACATGCTACATATATGTTTATCTACATATGATATAATGTGGCCATTACCTAAACCATTAAATGTACCTTTTCTTGATCGATGTCTATTACACTAACAACACAGCTTTCCGCATTTCCCATTTATTTTTAATCTATTTAGATTCATAGTTTTCTATCACATTTAATATAGTAGCTTGTCGATGTGTGATATAGATGTCGAGAATATAAAACACATGGGATGTTTTGAATACTGGAGGATTCAACAAAAAATAGATGTTGCTAAAAATTTATCTCAACACAAAAAATTGGAATTTTAAACACCATTCCAAAAACAGATAGGGATATTTCCCATTTAAAAAAAATCGTACCTACACAAGAGCAAGGAGAAATGAGGGAGATTAGGTACACAAACACATTGTGAAACCAGAGCCGGATGCAGAATTAAAAAGACCATATTTTTTTGCAAACACACAAAATAAACAACATGTAGACATGAAAAATCTTTCTTCCTTTTAGGTGTTGTTTTTTCATTTATTATGGTCTCCTATTCACGCAACAGGGATGCCACGTAACCACATGTGCTTTTTTCCTAAAAATACCTCATCTCGCACACAAATAGTCATTTTGGGAATGATTGAAGAACGCGTAAAGAAAAGATATGATTAGCAATTTCATTGATTGATATTTGCAAGTAGAAAAATAAATGGCGTTCAATATGTAAAAAAATGCATAAGTTATAATTTGTTTTCTCTGCCTATTTACCACTTTAGAGAGATCATTTCATGAAAAAATAATGGATGTCAGTAATGTAATGACCGCCCAGTGTATAACCAATAACTACCTATAACCTCGCCACCCATTATTAACAGATATGTTGAGTGATGTATTAAGAAATATCTTTGGAACCTCAGGTTTGTCAGGTTTGGCCACGTTATGCTGGTCCTGGTTGATTTGGACAATCGTTTCAGCCCTGCTCTTGTGTCCAAAGTTTGAATGTTTTCCTCCCTCAAGAAAATCAATGGAAATAGAATACATCTCACGCTTCCAAGAAATCAATGGCTCCAACACATCCTTGGTCATCAATGATTAGTTTAACTCAGCAACAAGCACAATCCATGTGTTTATTGGTCATTGGTCAATGTTTTCGGTTGTCTTCGGGATCCGTGAAACTCCTGTGCCACACCCTCAACCATTGGATTTTCAGCACACGCCTTCTGCAATTGTGTCCCTAAATTTACTGATATATGTCTGAAATAGTAGCAAGAGGTTTACATAATAATCAACAATTTTATTAATTATTATGGATGAATACATAACACATATATAGGATTAGAAATCGTGTTTTGAAGATCCTAAAAACTCTCCATAAACTCCTATATACGTGAGTTGTTAAAAAAACTCACAACAACTCACTAACATTACATTTAGAGTTCACACATACCAACAATATTGACTATGTAAACTTATTATAATCCATAAATCACTAATAAATATTAATATTCCTAACATTCCCCCCTTAGTGCGAACATAGGGAAAACATCCACACACTCATATGCAATATGATCACCCCTGTGAAACATGTCCTACGATGTGACTCATGATCTTGATCAAAACAAAGGCTCTCTCTTTCCATGATTTTAAACATGCTTACCACAAACCTTGACATGAACAAGCCCCACCAATTGTCCACCTCGTGTGGTTTTCTAGATCCTCCCGCAAACCCTTTCAAGATCCATGAACTGACTTACTTTGGTGCTTTTTTTCGCCACAATGCTTATAAATTAGGGAAGTATGTAGGAATCATAGCTCACTTATTACAAAATTGCACAATATAACATATACATGAAAGATATTTCACATTACTTCCTATAAGAATCACAATGTTCTTGATTATAGCCATTATTGTTGATCGTTGCCACTCGATCTTGAACAACATAGGAAAATAACACTGCCACTGGAATTTTCCTTTGACTTTAGTTGTTTTGGGAACATAATGTAAATGGAACATTGGTGTTATGTTCCCCCCCACAATGTGAAATTTCCACACATGAACATTGATAAGAAAACTGTATCGAAGACATACAGCTAACCAGATCTTGCTAGTTAGATCTTGTTGCACATGGTCACAATTGCAAGTGAATGTATTCATAAGCCGACCATCTTCTAACGAAGTATGACATTCAGAGGATCACTGATAGTCATTCTCGAACACAACTCTTTTCTAACATCTAGAACCACACAAAAATAGGAACTTTGAAAACACATTGCAAAAAACTGAAAGTAAATACTCACACCACAAAAGTGCCACCATAGAAAAATGTGGCCCCGTCGTTGGCAACTGACAAGAGTTCGTTGATCGACCTCCAATCTCTGATTCCTCCTGCCTTCGGTATCACGTTGCTCACTTAGAAAATTGGATCTTAAAGCACATATGTTTATGATTTGTGGTTATTTTCTCCCCCGCAATGTGAAACAATATTTTGGTGGACATTGGGTTACAACAAAAATGCGCCTAGAAATTTTTTTTTTGTAAACATTTTACAATATTTTGACTCTTTTGACACTTAAATAGACAAGGATGACAAAATTCCTAAAATCACCTATTTGACTTTGATAGTGATGACTATATTTTACAAGAATTATTTTGATGATATACAAAATGACAACGAAAAAATGGAATTTTGACACTTGAATATGAAAACCACTTCTTATATTGATTGAATAATTGATCAATCTATTGAATTTTTTTTAAAATAATGACACTACTCCTAATTAGAATATGCTAAACTACACAATTTGCATTAACCTTAACACCATTTTTTGTGGAAACCAAACATTAAATCAAACAATTATTTAAAGCCTCAATTCTAATAGGTTTTAGCATTTATATGGAATACCTATATGAACATGCAAAATGAAAATAAATCAACATGGAAGGAAGATTTAGATCTACGATAAGAGGAACATGTGGAAGAAAAAAAAGTGAGTCAATCAAGCACATGAAGATGACACATGCATAGAGATAAGAAAATACACAACATATCTAAATTTAGAAGAATGTGTGGAGATGAACAAAACTTTAAGGATTTTATTGTGTTTCCTAGTACGGTGAAGATGATCAATAACAATAATGTTGGTATTCATTGGAATATGACATCAAAAATTCTGATAACATGTAGATCATATCAAATATTTCTCATTCAAACTCTTTATAGGGTGTTGACTTAATATATTGATTTTGAATCTTCAAATACCTTTAAGGAAAAGGTCTACAGAATTTTGGAAATACACATACCATAGGATGGGATGAATGAATTTTCACAGGCATCGATATACTGATGGAATTTCACCCACAACATCAAAGGAGGAAAATATGATAATGTCTCATGTTTCTTGTTGTTTAGTGGGGACCATCTCTTCATGCAGTAGATTTTGATTCCATTGACAATGCTCTTCCTTTGAATTCTCTCCTTCCTTGTAGCAGCATGAAATGTAAGAAAAGTACTGCTATTTTTCACACCACTGGGGATTACAGTAGACTAAATATACATGCAAGATTAAAAAATCACAGAGATTGTGGATCAAGGAAAAGTTAGGTTTGAACAATGTAATCCATGTTCCAAGCAATGCATCCTGAACTATATGGAGATGTGTTTTAAATTCAATGCCTACTTCTAAGCTCCACAAAGCACAATGAAAAAAATCAAAATTATAAACTTGCTATTAATATAAACTCATTCTTGTTAACTCGATCTCTCATTCACAAGGGAAATCGAAAGAAAGAAATGTCTTGCCCCTCACTCGTTCTCACAAGCCCAACTTTGCTCTGATACCAAATGAAATGGTAGCAAGAGATTTCCACAATAATCAACAATTTAATTAATTATTACATTTATATATATAGGATTAAAAATATTATTTTGAATATCCTAAAACTCTCCATAAACTCCTATATACATGAGTTGTTAAAACAACTCACTAACATTACATTTAGAGTTTACTTATACCAACAATACTAACTATGTAAGCTTATTATGATCCATGAAGCATTAATAAATATTAATATTCCTAACAACGTCAAATCTAGCAAGGCCGCACCCAACTGGGATACACCTTTTGGTGTAATTAAGTCTTCCCCCGCTCTATGGTTGGACCAGGTGTAATTAAATCCTCATAGGTTCTTACTCTTATGTATGTATGGAATTTACTCACAAGGTTCTATCATTGTCCAATCAAAGACAAATTATTTTACGATCATGTTTTTTTTTGTAGTGTTCTTGTTATCATTAAGCAATATTGTTCATGTAGAGCATCTAGATATTTGAAACATTAAAATACAAAATAATTTTACATGTACTAATTAGTTTTTTCT
The DNA here is from genome assembly GCA_019776745.2 of Taxus chinensis. Classification (NCBI taxonomy): domain Eukaryota; kingdom Viridiplantae; phylum Streptophyta; class Pinopsida; order Cupressales; family Taxaceae; genus Taxus; species Taxus chinensis. The sequence continues at coordinate 229,860,971 of CM034150.1, forward strand.
TCATTTCTTCATGCATTAACTTACAATATAGATTATAATATATGACTATAAATTACATCTTGATATCAGGCTTGGGTTCCAAACTCATAATGTCATGAAAGGACCACCCCGAGCAAGAAGGGAGCCAATCCCACCTTTATCATCTTGAATCATATGCAATCACTGAGACCCTTTAATTATTGTTTTAATTGTCTCATCTGTTGTATATTTTGTATACCCTTGCATTGTTTATCCCAGTTATCCTATCAGACATTTCCACTTGAACTTAAACTTATGGCACTTATATTAATTAATATAACTATTACTAAGTTACTCTATTTCATGGATTTTGAATGTGCATGTTAATCTCTTTGATATAATGAAATGATTAATATTGCTTTTTATGAATGCCATACTTGTTTGCAAGAAGTTGTTATATGTTGCCACTAACATGCAGCCAAAGAAACTCTATCACAATGTAAAGGGACTCATCCACAACAACTGACATGCAACAACTGGGACTCATCCATAGCAAATCACCTACACCCAAAGGAGAGCACGCACATAAACAAAGACCATGATTTTGGGAAGCTTGATCAATGTGGATACTTCACCCGTGTTTGTGCATATCAATAAAGAAGCAGTTATGACAACAAGAAGTAGATCTCACGCCAATACCTGATTATGCTCTACAACTACAACTGTGGAACTAGTTGATTTAACTTGATAACTGATTGTTAGAATGAACAGTTAGTTATGTTGTTGTATTAGAACACCTTTTCTCAGTTCTGATTGCATGCATAAGAATCTACAGATTTCTTGGTAGTGATATTTTACTTAATCAAAATGTAACTGTTAGTTTGAATGAGTCTCTTCACATCTCTGTTGAATATAAAGAGAGTGGTGAGACTGTAGTAGATATCGATCCATAGTTAAGGAATTGCTATAAGTTTCATTCTGAATCTTCATGCTGATGAATAAAATCTGAGTTCTATCATTTTTTTGTAGACACAAGCCTTAGGAAGGGTTAGCACCCAAGGCAGGGCCCACTTGTGGTTTTCTAAACCCCCTTTCCTTTTTATTTGTTGTTTTAGTTCCTTGCATGCATAGATTAGAATTGCAGCAGTTCATTCCTTTACTTGTGTTATGCTTTTATATATTTATTACTTAGTTGTAGCATCTACTTTCATCTGCAACATAGTTTATTTCTAGCATTGTATTTCCAATTGTTGTGACAACAATATTTTAGTTTATACCTCTTAAGCACCTGTAACTATGTATACAACACTAGTAGAGTTGAAAGTTTACGTCCCTAGGTTTGATGAATAAATGATTGTGGATTAGTGAACAACATATTAATTGCTGCGAGTTAATTTGCACCACCATTTTTGGCAGCGTTGTTGGGGACACTGCCAAGTTATTAGGTTTTTATGAGGGTTTTTCATTTCTTAGAAGCAGTCTAGGTTTTTAGGAAGTTACCTCAAATTGACCCCCCAACTAATTACCATTGAATGAGTTGAGTAGTTGATGCATGCACCATCCAAGGGATGCCCATGGTATATTTTTACCTAATCCACAAGTAGCAAAAATATCTTCATTTACCTCTGAATATTCTGAAGAAGAAACCTCTGTACTAGGTTTGCTTTTTGAAGACAATCCCTCAAGTGACAGTTTTGTAGCTGCTGTTGAGCAGCTAGGGATGGCAGAAGAAGTAGACCAGAATGCTTGAAATGGGGAAACCACCTTTGAGTTCCCCATCACTGACAACAATGCAACTACTGGTATGAAGAATATTTCTCCATCAGCCTTGCCAAATTTCCATGGAGCTATGTCAGAAGATCCAGACACCTTTCTCTTTGAGTTTGATGTTTTGTGTAGGAGCTATGATTATACCACTGATGCACATAAATTGAAATTGTTTCCTGCAACACTCAAAGATGCAGCTTTAAGGTGGTTCATGGGATTGGGAAGGAATGTTGTTACTACATGGGCACAAATGAAGGATAAGTTCCTCAATAAGTACCAAGACTATTGTAGACCAAACAATAGAGGAGGTGATGAAATCTACAGAATGCAACAAAAAGAGGATGAACCATTAGAGGACTATTTGGAAGGTTCCTATTTCTACATGTTCAAAAGTCAAGGACACACCACTGAAATACCCCTTGAATCCCTCAAATTACTCTTTTTGAAGGGACTCAGTGATGAAGACATGGATGCTCTAGATCTGATATGAGCAGGAGATATTTCAAAGGCTAGTTTTGAAGAGATTTGTGATGCCTGTAAAAACTATTCAAGAGCTACCATGAAGAGAGTAAGGAATGTAAGATCAAGAGGTGGATTATCTACCAAAATAATGGGGGACATCTCTAAGTCAGAGATTGTTAGCATGTTCAAAAAAATGAAGTAGGAGATTGTCAATGACATAGCTAATCAACTGGATGCTCTACATGCCAAAAAGAAGAAAGAAGATGCAGAAGTAGCACTCACAGAGTACTTCATGCATGCAGAAGGAAGAAATTAGACTGTAGATGTAGATAATTGGCCAGCATTTCTCAAGAAAGAGAGGCTTCACCTGATTTAAAATGTTGGAGACAGAAGATGGGAAAGTTTTCTATGTTTCTCAAATAAAACCATGGCCACTGAGGTAAGGAGGTATGACACAAGACCCTATGCATTCATTTCAAAATTGGTCTAATAATTCATATATGCAACCCCCACCTTGGGCTAACCCTCAAGGATGGGCCCCATATCCTAACCAATACCAATAATAGTGACAACCTCAATACCAAGGCCAACCACAACAATAATGGAAACAACCTCCCCAATCATGGCAACAACCCTAGAGGGGACAACAGTGGAATAACCCACCTCCTAATTACCAACAAGCTTATCAACAACCTCCTTATCATAGTAGCAGCAACAAGATCTAATTCCTAATCCCCAATCAGGATCCCAACCAAAAGCTACACAACTACCTACTCAACCAATGCCTAATCCTAACAATAAAGTTTCTCAGCCAGCTTATTCCACTGAACCAGCTCAATACCCTATAAATTATGTTGATATCAACAATATCCATCTTCACTCAGGAAGAGCACTTCCTTCACCAACTGGACCTACCATTACTAAAATTGCAGAAGAACCAAAGTTGTTGCATGATGACCCACAACAAGGATAGAGGATGTTTCAGGATGATCTGCAGCAACCTGCACAATATTCTAGCAAGGATAAAACATAGGATAATGAGCCACCATTTCCTGAAAGGTTACAAGAAAATAAGACTGACCTCATATCAGAATCTGATTCTGACTTTTTCAATCAGCTCAAAGACATTTGTGTCAAAATACCATTGATACAAGCTATTAAGGATGTGCCCATCTACAATAAGCTAGTTAAGGACCTATGCATTAAGAAGCTAGGAAGGAAGAGGAAAGACCCATCTACTATACAAGTCATTGGACAACTAGCTGATATTATGCTTGGGAACTCAGTTCTACCCAAGTATATTGATCCAGGAAACCCTCTAGTAAATGTCACAATCAATGGTACAATGATAAAAAACACACTGATTGACCTAGGGGCAACAATAAATGTAATGAAAAAACAAATCATGGATGATTTGAAATTGGAAGGATTAAGACCAACAACCACAGTCTTGTAGCTTGCAGATAGATCAATAGTTAATCCTGAAGGAGTTTTGGAGGATGTGGTAGTAGTGGTAGACTCCTGGGAGTACCCTGTTGACTTCATTGTTCTCCAGCCAAAAGAAAGCTTAGGAGGATATCCTATCATCCTAGGAAGACCGTGGTTAGAAACTGTTGATGCATTCATTGGATGTAGATCTGGTAATATGATCATCTCCAATGGAAGTGGCACCAAAAATCTTATGCTCTACCCTCCTACATAACCATTCAATGAAGAAGATCAAACCATTTGGGTGGAAGAACCAGAAGAAGACCAGAGCTCAGTTCAACAGCTCATGATGTTAGAGAAGTCATGCATAATAGAAGGAAAGGAGGAGGATGTTTTTTCTTTCAAATGTTCTGTAGAATAATTATGGTAAGAATGAAGAAGAAGATGGAAAATTGGAATGCATAAGCTGTCCTGAAAATCAAATCTTTCCGCAGTAGAGTACTATGAATGTTCTAGGTAAGAACTGCATCCTACACCAGCTTCTTCCACATGATTATATCTTGAATTTTGTAAGTAGAAGCATATGCTCCATGACTGGTCTTACTAATAAAGTTGAAATTACATCGAGCAAGCCACTCAATGTGAACAAAACATTAAGCAAGCAACAAGAACAAATTTTAATTGCCCTTCCCTAAAAGCATAGGACAACATTTGCAAGGAACTATGGAGACATGCATGGAATCCATCCTAAACTTTGTACTCATAAGATATACATCAAGGATAGTTGCAAGCCAATAAGACAACCACATAGAGGAGAATGAACCCAACAATGAGGGATATAGTGAAAGAGGAACTAAAGAAATTATTGGATGTTGGATTCATATATCCAATTTTAGATAGTCAATGGGTGTCACCACTTGTTATTGTACCTAAAAATAATGACAAATGGAGAATCTGTGTAGACTATAGGGAGTTGAATGCAACAACAAAGAAGGATCATTTTCCACTCCCTTTTATTGATCAGGTACTTGACACTCTTGCTGGAAAAAAGTATTTTTCTTTTCTGGATGGTTACAGTGGCTACAACCAAATTCAGATTGCACCAGAGGATCAGGACAAGACCACATTCACATGCCCATGGGGAAATTTTGCATACTTTGTTCTTCCCTTTGGTCTGTGCAATGCACCTGCCACATTTCAGAGAGTAGTTCTTAGCATCTTCTCAGATCTAACCAATGATTGCATGGAGGTATATATGGATGATTTTACAGTCCATGGAAGTACTTTTGATGAAGCAATGAAGAACTTAGACAAGGTTCTCAAGAGATGCAAGGAGCATAAATTGTCTTTGAGAAATGAAAAATGTTATATGATGATGTCTGAGGGGATAGTGTTAGGTCATTATCTTTCATCTTCTGGAATATAGGTAGATCCAGCAAAAATATCATTGATTATAAACCTACCAACACCTAAAAAGTAGAAGGATGTAAGGAGATTCTTGGGCCATGCTGGGTATTACCGAAGATTCATTCAATATTTCAACAGAATTATAACACCATTATTTGTTTTTTTGGGAAAGGATGTTGCATTTGTATGGATAGAGAAATGTGAAGTTGCATTCCAAACTTTGAAGAAAATGCTAACTTCTGCACCTGTTTTAAGAGGACCAGATTGGAGTTTTCCATTTCATATACACATTGATGCCTCAGATCATGCCATTGGAGTTGTTTTAGGATAGAAAGATGGGATACTCAATTATGCAATCTATTATGTCAGTAAGAACCTGCATCATGTTGAGCTTAACTATACGGTCACTGAGAAGGAGTTTTTAGTAGTTGTATATGCCATCAACAAGTTCAGGCACTATATCATGGGATATCCAGTATTTATCCACACAGACCATGTTGTCATTAAATATCTGATCAACAAACCAGTTGTAAGTAGCAGGATAATTAGATGGTTACTGCTCTTACAAGAGTTTGATGTAACAATTGTGGATAAGCCTAGGAAAGACAATGTTGTAGCATATTTTCTCTCAAGAATGGAGAATAATAATGAGGAAGCAGTAGTGGATGATTCTTTTCTAGATGAGCACTTGTTTTCCATTTCCACCAAGACACCCTGGTATGCTGATATAGCCAACTATTTGGTTTCAGGTAAGACACCTCCACACTATCTATATTTTGAAAAGAAATATATTGTTGAGAAAAGTGTGAATTTTTCTTGGATAACTGGTTTCCTATTCCACACAGGGAAGGATAATGTTATGAGAAGATGTATAGATGATGAGGAAATTTATGATGTCCTCAAAGCCTGCCATAGTGAGCCATGTGGAGGACACTTTGATGTAAAAATAACAACACATAAAGTATTAACAATAGGGTATTATTGGCCTACACTACACAAGGATGCAACATTGTATGCAAGAAGATGTGATAAGTGCCAAAGAATGGGAAATCCTACCAAATCAGATGAAATTCCATTGCAGCCTCAGCTAGTATTGCAACCATTTGACAAATGGGGATTGGACTTTATTGGTCCCATAGATCCTAAGTCTCAACAAAAAGAGTACATTCTGGTGTGCACAGACTACCTCACCAAATGGACAGAAGTGAAAGCATTACCAAATCAGAAGAGTGAAAAATTTGCAAAATTCCTATATGACCACATCTTTACAAGGTATGGAGTGCCAAGAGAGATTGTCATAGATCAAGGTACCCACTTCACTACTGAAGTTATTGTTGATTTAGCTACAAAATATGAAATCAGGCATAGGAATTCCACACCTTATCATCCACAATCCAATGGCCAAGATGAAGTAACAAACAAAGAAATTGAGGCCATCTTGACAAAAGACTATTGCACTGCATAGAAGGGATTGGTCAGAAAGACTTTCAGAGGTAGTTTGGGAATTCAATACCACATGGAAAACAACAAGTGTATTCACACATTTTGAGATACTATATGATAATATTGTTGTTCTCCCTATTGAGTTTGAGCACAAGACATTAAGAACTGCATTAGAATTGGGCATAGATTTTTCTGAAGCTCAGAGGAAAAGGATTCTTCAACTCAATGAGTTGGATGAAATGAGGAGGCAAGTTTGTTCATAATACAAAGGTGGTACAAAAACAAAGGATCAAGTGGCATGACAGGTTCATCAAAACAAGGAAATTTCAAGAAGGTGATTGGGCACTTCTCTTTGACTCTAAATACAAGGACCACATGGGAAAACTTAGGACAAGGTGGCTAGGTCCATATGAGATTGAGAAGATATTTCCCAATGGAGTTGTAAAGCTCACCACCATTGATCCTGTGAGATTCAAACTACTGGTAAATGGTCATAGATTGAGGTTGTAAAAAAATCCAACTGATAATAACACCTTCACCTAATATTTCAGAGGAGGCCAAAGCAAGATGGAAATGAGAACGTTAGAATTGAGGGTAGAAGTTGAACCTGTTGGTTCATCTTCTGAAGTTTTAGAGGAATGAGATCTTCAGTGGCCTTGGTATATCCAGCTTGTTGGATACCCAGGAAGGAATAAAAGTGATGTGATCATCCTTCATGGTGATCAACACCACTCACTAACATGTTTTATTTTATTAGCATTTATGTTTTATAGGATTTGGTGTATTTGTGGCAAGGAGTGCATAATCTTTGATGAAAGGAGGTGGTGCAAAGACTAGAATGTCCACTTGCAGCAGCATGCAGCCAAATCCCTATTTTTCTTTCATTTTTGATAGAACCTGATTGTATGAAGAATCAAGAGCCCAACTGAATGAGCACAAAGAGATGAAGATAGTTAGCACCAGAAAAATTCAATCTTCCCTCTCCAGGAATTAATTGAATTCATTATGGAGCTTATTCTATACAACAACACCTACAACAATAGAGCCTACAACAACACTACTTGTAACCATGCAGTACCTCAACATGCAGCCTCATGCATGCATCCAAGGGCATGAATTCCAACAAGGCACATGTCACAATCATTCGGCATATATCTCGAGTTAAGTGCACTTGATTTCCTTTAATAAAGTAGCGCTAGAATAATTATATTTAATTAATATATGTGCCAAGTTGTCAATAAACTTTATTAACCATAATGTTTCACCACCTCCTATAATGCGACATGTCTCCCACATCACCCCATGATATCACAAAACGTCACTTCACATGCGGATATCTTTCAATTCAAATTAATGCCCACTTTTCAAGCTGTGTGCAAAATTGGTCACAAATTTTGAAAAGGAAAACGCTTGAGTTCTTTCATTCATTCGAATTTTGCATAATCAATTCCAAGTGAAAGAAATCTTTCTTTGCAGAGCTTGCGAAAGTTGCATAACTTAACAATGGGGGAAGACTTGATAAGAAATGAACCTACAGACCATTCATAGCTTCAGAATCAGCCAAAAATTCTACAGTACTTTCATGATAGTGGTTGGATGGATTACATCAATAAATTCTAAGGTTTCAATGAGTATATGGTCACAGAATTTTCCACCACCTTCAGGGATGGGAAGGAAATAGTAAAGGGTTTGCAAGTTAAGGTTGATGATGAAATATTGGTTGCAGTCACTGGACTACCAGCAGAAGGTGAAATGTTTCCTACAAAATCCAATCTAGAGGAAGCTCGTGCAGAGTTTGTAGATGAGGATGAAAACTTTGTGATAGATAGACAAGGTACTCTATGAACTTCTTTAAAACCCTTTTGGGCAGATGTGTCAAACTATATCATAAAATATTTTACCTGTGAGGGTCGGTATTCATGGTTAAATATTGTCCATTTTAAACTGCTAAATCATTTGAAGAATGGCATAAATGTGAATGTTCTAAATTTATTGCATGAGAGTTTGAAGAAGATTAGTAGGGAATCACAAAGGGGAAGGTTTTCCTTGTCTCATCATTACCTTTTCACTTTAATTGTGAAACATGCATTGGCAACTGAACATCCTACAATAAACTGGGGAGACTTTTCTAGAGAAAAGCATATTAATGATCTATTGGGGAAGGGTAAGAAAAAGAGAAGAGGCTCAGCTAGTTCTTCTATGCCTCCACCTGAACCCTTAGCTTCAGCCTCCATTCAGTCAGAAACCCATACTCCTGTAGAAACCCCCATTCCTTCATAAGCTTCCATACCTGAAGAAACACCCATCCATGACAAACCTCCATCTCCAAAACAAGGTCCTAGGCCCATCTCTCCTGACAGGGTTATGGTTGTTGAAGCATTGCTAAATATATCAACACCAGAGTCCTCTTCCTCCAAAGGTAAATGGAAAGCCTCAAGAAAATTCTCTGAGCCATCTAGGAGGTCAAATAGGCTTAATACTAAAAATATGAAAACCTCAAGGCCTAGTAGAAACATTCAAATTTTTCTGGACAATGATGAAGAAGGACTAGAAAAGAATGAGGAAGCTATTCCAATAGAATTTGAGCAAGAAGTTCATATAGACACAGATGAAGATATATTCATGGAGGAACAGACCAAGGAAGTGGAAAAGAAAAAGGAGGAAGAGTTAGGTGAATAACCTACTAATGAGATCCCTACTGAACCAATTGAGGTGCAAAAAAAGGTCGTTCATGCCAGGGAAACCCACATGCAACATGAAGAAGTGTCAGTTGATGAAATTGAAGATGTAACCAATGTTCATAAGAGCCCTGATGAAACAGAGGTTGTTTATACACAACATGAAGAAGATGCAGTGACCAAGGAAAGTGAGGAAGTAACCATTATAGCTACAGATAATGAAGAACAACCTAAGGAAGTGTTGGCAGAACCAGTACATGAAACACAGACCAATGTCATGGAAGTGTTAGAAGGTTTTCCACTTGATATTGAAGAAACAATTAAAAACATTGTCCAAACCTTTGAGATAGAACTTGTTGATGAATCTATTGAGCTAATGCATATAGAAAGTCCTCCAATTTCCCTAGATATAGCTCATGTAATCTCAGAACCTGTGTCTCCACCAATGCCACCACCCAACCTGCAGCCACAGGTTGTCATACAAGAAGTTTTTAGAGAGCCTCCTAGGCCAGTATGTAGAAATATGGCAACCCAAACCAATTCAGAATATTGGGTGCAAAAGTTTGAGAATTATTGTAACAAGCTACAAAGAAGGTGGGAAAGGGAAAAGGAAGAGTTACTCTTCCAACATCAACAGGATCTGGAGGAAAAATATAGACAACTAAGGGCCAAGGACAATGAGATTGCAAGGCTTAAAAAGAAACAAGAAGCTACAGTTCAGGTAACAAATGAAATATTCAAATGTAGACCACCATCAAATATTTATGTTGTCTTCTTAAAGGAACAAATGTTGCAATTGAAATACACTTGTATCAACAATGACATACCATTTGATATCAGTGGAGTCAAGCCTTTCTTCAGAATATATCTAAAAATGCCCCATGAGATCCAGTTACTTCTTTGTGAACTGTATATGTTTAATTATGCTTTAGAATATGACAGAGACTGGATCCCTATTCTCTACATTGGGGATGTACAAATTTTGGCATTATGTTCTTATTTCAACAATGAGTTATATAGGGGGGAAAATGGTAGAGTATAGACAATTGTGCAAAGAACAACCATTGATGATCAGAGTAGAGGCAGGAAATACCAAGGCAATGATTGAAGAGTATGGTAAGTTTATGAAAGAGAAGAAAATAAAATAGAGGGTATACAGGATGAGAGAAGAATTCCATGATGAGGTAAGAGATTACATTAGGTTCAATGGTGTGGAAATAGTACAGGCATGCAGAAGGAGATGGGAAGAAATATCACCAGAGATGAGGAGAAAAGAAATGCATTCCTATCCAAACATTATCCCAACTTTCCAGAGAATCAATGCATATATTGAGGTAGCTAAGGGGATGTGGAAAAACTTGGTTCCCTATTGGATATTATCCACCAATTTTCCACTATCCAATACCTCATTGGTCTAGGAACAAAGAACTGAATGAGGAACTGGAGGAAAGGGTAATGGAAAAGTTCAGAAGGAATGTAGGATATTTCCATACATAATCAAAAGTCATCTCACTACCAATGGATTTCAGGTGACTATGTAGTATAATACATATTGATTCCAAGAAAGAAGAGGATAGACCAGAGAATGCTTGAATGGGGACATTCAAGAAATTAGGTCTGGGGGTGTGATGAGACCCTTTAATTACTATTTTAATTGTCTCATCTGTTGTATATTTTGTATACCCTTGCACTGTTTATCCTAGTTATCCTGTCAGACATTTCCACTTGAACTTAAACTTATGGCACTTATATTAATTAATATAACTATTACTAAGTTACTCTATTTTATGGATTTTGAATGTGCATGTTAATCTCTTTGATACAATGAAATGATTAATAGTGCTTTGTCTGAATGCCATACTTGTTTGCAAGAAGTTGTTATATGTTGCCACTAACATGCAGCCAAAGAAACTATGTCACAATGTAAAGGGACTCATCTACAGTAACTGACATGCAACAACTGGGACTCATCCACATCAAAGCACCTGCAACCAAAGGAGAACACACACATATACAAGACCATGATTGTGGGAAGCTTGATCAACATGGATACTTCACCTGATGTTTACACATATAAATAAAGAAGTAGTTATGACAACAAGAAGCATAGATCTCACATGCCAATACTTTATTATGCTCTGCAGCTACAACTATGGAACTAGTTGATTTAACTTGATAACTAATTGTTAGAATGAACAGTTAGTTATGTTGTTGTATTAGAACACCTTTTCTTAGTTCTGATTACATGCATAAGAATCTATGGATTTCTTGGTAGTGATCTTTTACTTAATCAAAATGTAACTGTTAGTTTGAATGAGTCTCTTCATGTCTCTGTTGAATATAAAGAGAATGGTGAGACTGTAGTAGATATCGATCCATAGTTAAGGAATTGTTGTAAGTTTCATTCTGAATCTTCATGTTGATGAATAAAATTTGAGTTCTATCATTTTACTGTAGACACAAGCCTTAGGAAGGGTTAGCACCCAAGGAGGGCCCACTTGTGGTTTGCTAAACCCCCCTTTCCTTTTTGTTTGTTGTTTTAGTTCCTTGCATGAATAGATTAGAATTGCAGTAGTTCATTCCTTTACTTGTGTTATGATTTTATTTGTTTTATTACTTAGTTGTAGCATATACTTTCATCTGCAACGTAATTTATTTCCAGTACTGTATTTCCAATTGTTGTGACAACAATCTTTTAGTTTATACCTCTTAATCACCTGTAACTATGTATACAACACTGACAGAGTTGAAAGTTTACTTTCTTAGGTATGATGAATAAATTATTGTGGATTAGTGAATACCATATTAATACCAAAAATATTGTCGAGACACTTTAAAATTGTTGTGACTAACAAACATCTACAATATTATAAGGCCAATGGGGCAAAGGGGCTACAATCATCTCTTCCTTTTCAATATTGTAAACCATAATACCATTAGGGTTCTGTCTTCTACAGAAAACAAGACCGTTTCTCAGAGTAATGTGTGACTTGGTTTCATGTAATTGGAATTCCTAGGGAAACACAAAAGAAACCATCTATGATTTTATACCAGAATCATACACCTCTATAATATTTGTTTTATGGCTCACTACCACCACTCTGTAAATTTTGTCTTATGTATGCCCATAATTCCAATCCTCCAAGAATCCTTGAACTTGGATATCATGGGAGGAAGCTCTACACCACTTCTAGTAATCAGATTACATACATAAAGAATCCAAGGATTATCATACTCAAATTTTGCAAGTAAAAGTAAACCTCTTGATGACGCTAAGTAAAAAAAATTGATCCACCATTGTTGAAGTGGAAGGAAGGAAAGTGAGATGGTCTTCTAGGTCTTTGTGGAGAAGTAGTAGGCCAAGTTACAGTCAACATAATTTATTGGGTGACAAAACAAGAGCCAGTGATTCCCATTGGAGAGTTGAGTCCATATATTATTATATGCACATAAGGACATGTAATTCCATGCAGATAGATGTCACTATATTTAAATCTAATTGATTCGTTGTTTCTGTGAAGAACACATATTTTTAAGAAGACAATGACATGATGATGGGAGTGGAGGAGTCAAGGGTCAGCTACATGGCGGCCTCCTAGAGTCCCACTTGTATCAGGAGGGAACCTTTATAGTATAGGGAAATGAACCAGAAAAATGATCCAGATAGTTTTTTCGCCCACCAAAGAATATGACAGACAAAGTAGTTATGGAAGAGATTCTGTGAGTGCTGAAATTGTTTACCGACAGATCAGTAGAACGCATGGTCCTCGATGATCCTCTCGCTTGCTCTATCTAATAATAGCTTCATCAATGGAATCACCACTCGTGACATGTTTATAAGTAACCAAACTAGGGTTTGGGTTTGCATATACCTCTCGGAAAATAAGCAACCTATCTCCGATAAGTTTTCACTGGTCATCCATTTTCACGGCAGGGGGTTCAGCTTCAACCATGCTAACTGTCAAATGTATTACTATTTCTATTCTCGTCTCACCAAGGACTCACAATGGTGATCGTATCAGTGGAATACAGGTTGGATCTAGAGCACTGAATCCTCGTGGCCTGAGAGGATTTCCTTATAATGCTCGAGTGGATTCAAACCCTTGCCGGCCTGAAAGAAAACAAAGAAGAGTGGTTGACCGAACAAGTTGATTTTGGTCATTATTTTCTCCTGGGAAAGAGCGCGGGGGGAAATTTAGTGCATCAAATAGATCTCACCTATGTCGATGCCACCACAAAAAATGATAATTCCCTTCACCTACGCAGTTCCATGATTATCCATCCTAGATTTCTGATAAGTGAGCGAAGTAGGTTAGAGAGTGTCGTGGTGTTTTAAGATCATTGTCAAAGGGGAGTAGCATTGTCAAAGGGGATTAGCAATGGTAGGGATCATTCAGTTTATAATCCAATGGAACCTCTAGATTTGCAAGTTAAGGGACTGAAGCTTCCCAAAATGTTGATTGTCATTGCGGGTGGAGACTTGATGCGGGACACGTAGAAGGAATTTTGTGAGAAAATGATAAATGTCAGGAAGAGTGTGGAAATGATCAAAGTGTCATCACAAAATTTGGCAACATGCCTAAAATTAATGTGTATGGCACATCGAAAGATATTACAACCTTCACTGCCAAGCCACTCCCAAGCCATCTACGAGTCAAACAAATTCTTCACGATCAACGGCTGAATTTAATCCTTAATCCTTAAGAAGCACAATCCGTTTCCATCCCTTTCATTGGTCAATATTTTCCTCTTTCTCTCGGAACTACAAAATAGTTGTGGCTTGCCCTGGACCGTACGATTTCAATGCATGTCCTTGTACAATCTCATCCCTCCATTATCTAATGTCTGTCAGGAACATCCGGGGTGATCCCAAATGAGAAATGTATTTCGGCATAATCATTAATCTATTACATTGTGTTAGACTTTGTTTTTCTAGTTTATATTACATTTTATTCTCTTCACTAAAATGGGACCGATCACCATCCATTCATTCTATTACTATCTAGTTCACATTTGTGTTCACATTCAACAAAAAAAAAAATATGGTGAGCTTCCCTCATTTTAACTCGAATAAAAGTCAATGACTACCCTCAGAATCCTACTCATGAATGGATCAAGTATGTACATTGTGATATTTCTGGAGATCATTCCAAATCAGCTCTTAGATGACATTGATATTCCTCTTGGTGGTGATGTAAACTTGAACATTAGAATTTTCCACATCTGAGGTTGACAATGAGTTGTATTAGGATATCCACCTCTCATCTCACAAATCATAGATAGATTTGCATTATTTTCCTCAAAACGTTACAAGAAAAATCCAAAGGAAAAATGTGTTTTAATGTGTAATAAACTCAAATTTTGTGTTATTTAAAATTTTGAAATACATTTTTACAATTTTTGAAACTAGAAAGCTTAATAAGCGATTTAGTGTTATCATTTTGTTAGAACTCTACCAAAAAAAGGTGTAAGGCTCAATTCCTAAGGGGGGAATTGATGAGGCCAGAATATGTCTGATTAATGTATAATATATGATCTCATCTTACTCTCCTTTTTATTAAGTTTGATTGAATTTTGTGACTTTTAGTTGATCTGATATGAGTTAGGATGTAATTGTCTATCTTTTGATTGATTGTGATTCTAATGTTTAAAAGATCTAAAATTCCTGACGAAGTGTGGGTTTGAAATTCAGTTTTGTAATAAGCAGGTCTAATCAGTCAAGGAAATGAAGCAGGAAGCATTCAGTATGTTTTCGGTAACATCTATTCCCACATAGCTTAGTTTCGGAACTTCCAAGCTAGTTCTAGAACTTCATCACACAATCATCATCTAGTTCCGGAACTTTCAGACTTAGTTCCAGAACTCCAGTATTTAGTTCTGGAATTTTTGGACTTAGTTCCGGAACTCCAGTATTTAGTTCTGGAATTTTCGGACTTAGTTTCGGAACTCCTAGGTATAGCTCCGGAACTCTCACGGTTTTGATCCTTAATGATTTCCTATCGTTTTGGAACTTCTCTGAAGTTCTGGAACCGATGGGAGTTATCTATTCTAACCACATCCAAATATTTTTCATCTACGACCCTTTCAATCAGGAAAGGATGAGAAGATTTCTGAACGTAGATCTAGGGATAGTTATCTTACAGTTGTCTAATCAGCCACAATCCGAATCATCATCTATTATGGGTACGATTCGATTTCATCATAATCGTTGAGACAGCTGTGATTGTAAAATGTATATAAAAGTAGACCTGCAGTATATAGATAGAGGATGATATGAAATATTTATAGAACAGAGAAGAGAAATATAAACTAAGTACTCAGATCTAGTATGTTTTGTAATACCAAATGTTTTATCAATAAAATAGCCATTCTTATTGGTCTGAAAATGGTACTTATTTATTTATTTATTTTTGAAGTACTTAGAAAATTTCCAGATTTTGAAATTTACAGACTCAACATTGATCTTGAGTTAATTTGATCCAATTTTTAGGTGTCTTGAAACCCAAATCCTCAACTCTTCCAAAAAGACCAATTAATCTGATTTTTCAACTTTAAGTGAATCGCTTGAATCTAATACAAATCCATTTTACTTCACAGTTGATTTTTAATCATACACTCAAACTGACATTTGAATCTAAGATGATAAGTGTATTCAAATCTTGTTGTGGGTTATGGATACTGAAAGTTCCTTCAATCCATTTACTCCAGTTTTTATACTTATTTTATCAATTAATAAAATTAATCCAATGATGAATTTCAACTGATAAAAAGCTTTAAAAAACTGAAATGCACAAATCCACAAAACAAGAAATTGATACCGGAGTTCACCCGAAGGCTACATCTCCGGATTCACAAAAAGTGAATCGATCCATTAAACATCCAATGAAGTACAATATCCCTTCAATCTTGACTTAACAGACCTTTATACCTGCAAATGAGCTGATTCAAACCTCAAGGAATTCTGCAATTTACCATAATCATTCCCAAGTTCATCCGTGGCTCCTACAGTATTTCTTCTGTTTGTTCCCTGTGCAAATACGTTCAAAAAATGTCTACAACTTGAAATATACAAGACCTATACAGATAAGGTTTACATTTCTGGAAACTTTAGGAAATTATTAAAAACTTTCCCTTTTACTTCATGGTCTGATTCGGATCAGAAGTGGATGTAAAATACAGATCTCTGCTTGCCCCTCGTGCCTAATCTATGAAACTGCGATGGAAAAACACCTACACAGAAAAATATATAGCACTTCATGCAACAAAAGTTATCTTTCTGGAAAGCTCTCAGAATTTTGAACAACTTTAATTTTTACACCAAGTCCTAATTCGAACCATAAGTGCCTCGAAAATTATGATCTCTGCAAACTGGTCCTTGGCTGTCCCCCTTTCCAACCTACCAAAAGCTTCCCTTTAAATAGATGTGATCTCCTTCTCTATCACTTGCTACAAAGTGGCAGCTTGGGAAGGCTGATTACTATTTTTGAAAAGGTTCAAATCCCCCTTCCATAGGTTTAGGAGCCCAATTTAGCCATTGACCCCACGTTTGGTGGGAAAGAGATAAGATAAGCCTTAAAATAGCTTTTTTGGCCACAAAATCCTCCTTATACCATGGGATTTGAATTTATTCACATGGAATGAATTAAATAGATTTTTAAAATTATTATTTTAAAATCTAAATCCACTACAAACTTGCCAAGTTTCATGCCAATAATATGCCATTTGTCCACGTTAGAGTGTGCCACATCATCATTTGACCGCAACTTTGACTATGCATATCTTTCGCATACGAACTCAAATTTGGTCCGTTTAAAATGCGTCGGAAAGCTTGCGATGATCTCTATAACATGGAACTGATTTTGAAACATTACAGTACCATCAATTTTTTCTCATCACCAACTGCCACGTGTCACCTTGTCATTGGTCCACTAGTTGACCTATTGACCAGAGTTGACCCGTTTGGAGGCCCATCTTCGACCGGCGATAGAATTTGCATACGGACTCTGTTTCTGGAGTTCAGCATACTGTCGGAAAGGTCTCAATAAGCCCTTCAGCATGGTCCAATTTTAGGGAAGTTTAGGGAAAATTTTCATAGTGAAAAATCCTCCGGATCACTTATTTGAGAGAATTTTGAGTTATTAAATCCTGATTCAAGGAGGAGCAAGGGCCCACTCCTCCAAGGACCAGGATATTCGTTTATTTGGTATTTATATTTCTTCAGCAAATAGCTTAGATCTGTTAATTTTGTATTGTTTTAATTTTTCCAATTAAACTTTGTTGTATACTTGTTCCTGCAAGTGTTTAGATAGATTCCTATATTTCTTGCAATCATTTTTAAGCATTCTAAATTGAGTGTGTTTATTTCCAAAAGCAAGTGTGTTTACTTTCAGAAAGTTTTCATAGTATGATTTAAATAAGGTTTTACCAAGAAGTCCTTAAGACATTGAAAAGATCCCCCAGAAAATACAAAAATAACTACATTCAACTACTAGATCGATAAGATTACTCTTGTTGCATATAGCTTTAGACACACCCCTGGTTTGATATGACATCAACAAAAAGTTTATTAAATGAAGGGAATAATGACACCCATCATTTTTGGTGCCATTGTCGGGGACACTAGTTGGAACCTTCTAATTAAGTGTTAGCAAGAGCAACAAATCATACATCTAGTAGTTGAAGGATCTTCCCTACTATATCATAAAATATATGAAGAGACCAAGAGACTCACAAGGTAGATTCCTCCCAAAAACATCTTCACAAGAATTCATAGCATCCTCTAGTAAAAGTAAGGAAATTGATCAAGAATTGGAGGCACCATCATCCCCTGTTAGACAAGAAACAAAATTGTCACCTTTGGAATTCTTAGATCAGTCGCCTGAAGGAAGTGGAACTTCTAGGAGAAGGCTTATTACTGAAGATCCATTTAGGGAAATTTTTTATTCTCAATTGATTATTCAACCTCCTACTCCTGATTTTTCACCTTCCCAAAGGCATACCACTTACCACATTGATTGGGAGGAAAATTCAGAAAATATTTTTAAAATGGCACGAGAAGTTGAGAGAGTACATGATAGGACCTTTACCTATCCAATCCAATTGGGAGATGATGATACATTAATGAAAAATATCTCACCTACACATTTACCCACATTTACAGGAATGTCATTTGAAGATCCTGACCAATTTTTGTTTGAGTTCAAGGTACTATGTTAGACCTATGACTATAAAACATATAATAAAAAACTCAAGTTGTTTCCATCCACTTTGAAGGTTGCACCAATGAGGTGGTTCATGGGCTTACCATCCAACTCTATTAACACTTGGGCACAAATGGATATTGGCTTCCTAGACAAATACTAGGATTATTGTAGAGGGAGAAATAGGAAGGAAGAATTCTTCAAAATCAAGTAGGAGGAAGATGAAAACATAGAAGACTATTTAGACATATTCCTCTTTGTTAGCAAAAGAAGTGGATTTGTGCTTCAAGAGGAGTTAAGTAAAACCATTTTTCTTAAAGGTTTGGATGACGAATCTAGGGAAGCCCTTAACTTGATAGGAGGTGGAGACATTGCTCAGTTAAGAATGAATGAAATTAAGGAGATTTGTAGAAGCTATTCCAGAACGAGAGGTGGACCTAGAAAAGGAAAAATAGTGAAAAGTCTGAATCCATATATGAAAAAACTAATGGATGAGTTAGAAAACTTTAAAATAGAAATTTTAGTGCAATTAACCTCTACTATGGATGGATTGCAAGCTAAAGAAAATGCCAAAACTGAACCATTGGCTATGTATTGTCCTAGATGTAGGAAGAAGCATGCACTAAGAGATTGTCCTTTGGATAAAATAGAAATGTGTCTTATCTGTGAATCTAAAGAACATGATACTGATGTTTGTTCTTTACTTCCCATTATTAAGAATCAGCTTAAACAAACCAGTGCCTCATCTACAATAGAAGAATTGAATTTTGTTCAGATACAACCTAACCAAGGGCAGTTTATGCCAAGATCAGTTCCTAATCCATGGACGATGCTGGATGGGCTACTCAGTCAGTACCACAAAATTGGGGACAACCACCTTGGGTACCTCAACCAACTTGGAACCCTCAAGATTGGGTAAATCAAGCTTGGTATGCTTAGGGACATCAACAACCATGGGTTGGTCAAGGAAATCCTTATGCTTGGTCACAACCTGGATGGAACCCTAGTAATTATGCTCAAGGAAGAACATGTCCAAATCAGAATCAACAGGCCATCATGGGATCCCCTGCAAAAAATTCATAAACTGAGAATGTATTCCAAACACAAATACTAGGACAACCAGTAGCAAACCCAAGAAATAAACAAACAACTCCTATTTATAGAACAGAACTAGAAAAATCAGTTAATTTACATGTTATGGATTATAAGGATATTTAAACTAGATCTGGGAAAATCATTAACAGTCCACCCCTTCTAATCATTGAAATGATAGAAGAAAATGAAATCCCTAGTTTTGTTGTTCCAAGAGAGGATATAGAAAGAAAAGAAAAGGAACCAGATAGCAACACTACTGAGACTCCATTTCTAGAGAGATTTAAAGAAGCTATAGAAATCAAGGAGTCTGAATTGGTACGGGAATTAAGGAAATTGAATATTGAAATACCACTGTTACAAGCAATTAAGGACATTCCAGAATTGAACAAATTAATCAAAATATTATGTCTGAAAAATCCTGGAAGGAAGAAACAGTACCCCAAGACTATCAAAGTAGATGGGAAACTTGTTGATCTATTACCAAGCCCTGCTCTGATACCATGAAAGGAACGATAGCCAGATCATACCAAGCCAAGAACACAGATGCTAATCAAACACCACGATCAATAAGATGAAAGTAATTCGGTAGAATAACTTTACATAAACCTTTGAAAACAAATAAGCAACAATATCATAAATTATTATGGAACTCAATGCAATACATTGAGAATGGGCCTTGCTTAAATAGGCAAGGAATAACAATCTAAGAATTAGTCAAGGTCGTAGATCAATCCATAAATCAAGGAAATAACTAGTCATCAAAGAACTAGTCAAGACCATAGATCAAGGAAAGAACTATACCTAACAACGAGATAATATTTCCTAATATCTAAATAAGATAAAATAAATATCCACACACATAAGTGGGTGAGGATAAATACAATAAAGGTAAATAAAGTACCTAGGTGAACATGAGCTAAGGTAAATACCTACTCTAACATAATTGTGGGTTGATTCTCCTGAAACTAATAAGTAAATTTGGTCTTCTTTGGCTATGATCACATTGTAGGATCATATAAGAGAAGTAGAAGAGATGATTAATCCACCATTAGACGAGCACTAGCTGTCCTCGAAGAAATTAGAAATAGTTCTAGAACTTGCGAAATTAGTTCTGGAACCTGCAAACTTAGTTCCAGAACCTACAGCTATAGTTTCGGAACCATCACATTTAGTTCCGGAACCACGACAACAACATTTCTCTTTTATTGGAAATAATTTTGCTCCGGAGGAACGAGATTTCTTATGGGAAGAGGATGAATCAGTAGCTTCAGTTTCAAGTACATCAGGAAGTGGTGAAGAATTTCTGGAAAGTAGCAGTGACAAAGAATTTGGCCTGTAAAGAGATAAGTATCATAATTCTCATTACTGTCCTTTTTCCAGTATTCTGTCTCGAGGAAGTTTTGGAGATGTTGATGCATACCATATGTTGTTAGCACATACATTTCCATTAAATACTTTAATGAAACCCTTCCCACAAATCATTTCATCACATATTGGAACCAAGCATGTTGAAATTCAACCGGGTAAAACTTTAAACATTAACAATTGGTTGAAGGATGATGAAGAAGCTAAATTGCTTGATGTTCTAAAAAATCATACTAAATTTTTTGCTTGGGATTACAAAGACATGAAGGGAACTCACCCAAGTATCTGCACTCATCACATCTATACTGAAAACATTAAACTAGTTAGGCATCCTCAAAGAAGGATTAACCCAACCTTAAGGGATATAGTCAAACAAGAAATTGAAAAACTATTACAAGGAGGTTTTATCCACTCTATCTCAGATAATCAGTGGGTATATCCTCTTGTAATTGTTCCCAAAAAGAATGGAAAATGGAGAATATGTGTTTACTATAGGGAACTAAACAAAGCCACAATGAGAGATTATTTTCCCTTACCATTCATAGATCAATTCCTAGATAACCTTTCAGGTAAACAATACTTTTCTTTCTTTGATGGCTTTAGTGGGTACAATCAAATCAGAGTTGTTGTTGAAGATCAGGACAAAACTACATTTACATGTCCATGGGGAACCTTTTCCTATAGGGTGTTACCATTTGGTTTATGCAATGCTCCTGGAAATTTCCAGAGAGCTTTACTTGTAATATTTGTTGATCTAACAAATGATTGTGTTGAGGTATATATGCATGACTTCACTATACACAGAGATACATTTGAAGATGCTTTGAGAAATCTAGATAGAGAGTTAACAAGATGTGAACAACACAACCTGTCTCTTAGTGATTAAAAATGTTTGATGATGATGGATGAGGGGATTGTATTAGGACACCATATTTCAAAAAGAGGAATTCAGGTGGATCAAAAAAAATTAGGATCATTTCAGATTTACCTATTCCTCAAACCCCCACAGATATCAAATCATTTCTAGGGCATGTTGGGTACTATAGGTGCTTTATAAAATATTTTAGTAAAATTGTTGTCCCCATGTTTAATTTTCTAACCAAGGAATGTGAATTTATTTGGGATGAAAAGTGTCAGCATGCTTTTGAAGAAATTAAAGAAAAATTAATCAGTGCCCCAATATTTAGAGGACCTAAATGGAAAAAGTCAGTTCATATCCAAACATATGCTTCAAATTATTCCATTGGTGTAGTTTTGAGATAGAAATATGAAGAAGGAAAGGTGTATGCCATTTATTATCTTAGCAAGAATCTTACTCCCACTGAAAATAATTACACCACCACTGAAAAATAATTTCTCTCTGCGATTTAAGCAATCAATAAATTCAGACATTATATTACAGGGTACAAGATATTTGTACACACAGATCATTCAGTAATCAAGTATTTAATGAACAAACTAGTGGTTGGAGGAAGAATAATTAAATGGTTATTACTTTTGTAAGAATTTGATATTACCATTATGGACAATCCAAGTAAATCTAATGTGGTAGCTTATTTTTTGTCAAAACTAACCACCATAGGGGATCAAGATCGAGTCAAGGATAACTTTCCAGATGAACAACTATTTGTAATCTCAAAAAGTACACCATGGTTTGCTAATATGGAAACTTATCTTGCAATAGGAAATTTTTCTCCTTCTTTCACTAAGAAACAAATAAAGAAATTAATCAAAACCAGTGCAAAATTCAAATGGTTAAATGGAATGTTATTCAAATGTGGTCATGATTTTGTCTTACGCAGGTGTGTAAGAGAGGATGAAATCTTTGACATCCTCAGAGCATGTCATGATGAACCAAGTGGAGGACACTATTTAGTGAAAAAATAGCTCATAAGATACTTGGCACTGGTTATTATTGGCCATCTATGTACAAGGATGTGAAGAGATATATCAAGTGGTGTGATCCTTGTCAAAGGACGGGACAACCAACTTTCACCAATGAAATGCCTCTTCAACCTCAAGTTGTGGTTGAACCATTTGAGAGACAGGGATTGGATTTTGTTGGTCCCTTTAATCCTCCTTCACAAGGGAAGGAATATATTCTTGTGTGTACTGACTATGTGACAAAATGGGTAGAAGTGTAGGCATTGACAAATGCCACTGAGGAAGCAGTTGTTGATTTCCTTTGGAACAGAATTATGATAAAGTTTGGAGCACCGAGGAGCATAGTTTCAGATCAGGGGCCACAATTCATGTTTAATATGATCCAAGCTTTCACAAGGCATTACCAAATCAATCATAGGAAGTCATCTCCTTACCACCCATAGTCAAATGGACAAGCTGAAGTAACAAACAAAGAATTATAGAACATCCTTACCAAAACAGTTGAAGCTGGGAGAAAAGACTGCGTAAAGAGACTGCCTGAAGTTGTCTGGGCTTATAATACAACTTGGAAAACTACAACAGGGTTTTCACCATATGAATTAGTCTATGGGAAAAAGCCCTTGTTTCCTATAGAGTTTGAACTTCAGACATTGAGGACATTAGTTAAGGTGGGAATTGAGTTGAATGTAGCTCAAAAAGAAAGAATCCTTCAACTTAATGAGTTGGATGAATTAAGGATGGAAGCACTTCAGCAGACAGAGATAATTCAAGAGTAAAGGAAATAATGGCATGAAACACATATTAAGAAAATGCAATTCAAAGTAGGAGACTAGGCATTGCTGTTCGGTTCTAAGTACCAACAATTCAAGGGTAAATTGAGAACCAGATGGTTGGGACCCTATCAGATTGAGAATATATTTGACAATGGTTATATTCAGTTACTTCCCATTGATGGCAGCAACAGAACACTCTTGGTCAATGGACATAGGTTAAAACTCTATAGGAAGCCTCCCACTAAGGATGAATTCTTGAGGAAGATTGAAGCAGACAAATAATTTGATCATATGGGAGAACCCAGTTCTTCCAAAATGATCAAATAACTAGATGATAAATCCTGAATAAAGGAAAGAAGATGAAAACTAGTAAATGGCGTTTTCTTCCAAAAAAAAACAAAAAATAAATAAATAAATAAAAACATATTAAAAAAAATTCTCTCAAAGGTCAATTGAAAACCAGCAAATGGCGGTTAACCTCTTCTTTTTGCTAGTTCAAATAAAAGGGAATTCTTTTGAATTCCAGTTGTCTTACCTAATCATGTTTTGTTCCATTTATAGGAATGGTGAGTCATCATAACAAAAGGATTATATCATCAAGGATGGTAATTATATCTTTTAACTTATTTAGGGTTGAATTAAATGTTTGCATATGTGATTTGACTTAATTTAAAAGTAGGTATGATGAGTTATCTATTTATACATTATGATTACAAGTGTGTAATCATGAAGATGATTTGGATGGAATAAGTGGTGGCATGGTTATCATTAGTAATCATTATTGCAAAATCAAGTGAAATAAGTTACAGAGATATTTTGAGGGAGGACCAGTGAATTAAGTTTGTGTTCTGCAACATAGAACAAAGAATTCAACAGCTAAGAATAGAGGTTCCGCAACTAAGAATAGAGTTTCCGCAGCCAAAGTCGTCAGTTCCGCAGCTAAGCAAGAGATCCTGCAACCAATTTGTACAAAATCAAAAGAGACAGAACTTGATCCGATATGGGGATTAAAAAGAAATCAGAACCAGAGGATGATTCTCAGCTACTCGTAGTCAAGAAGTGGAAACTATCTTTGAGCATGCATGATGGCTAGAGTTCCTGAAGAAATTTTAAACGCATAATGACAAATTGGTAAGAGAATTTGTCATAAACCTAGAGCAATCCAGGACAAAGGTGAGAAATATATTTATTCCTTTTTCTATAAATACTGTAAGTAAAGTGTCTAGAGTGCTAATTGTGCATTTCCCATAACCTGCCAAAGGGACTTTGAAAGAACTGTTTGAAGTCTTACTACAAGAAGGAGAAACTGAACCCCAAAACATCTACAATAAAAAGAAAATCATAAAAGGGGTCAGAAGGGTCAGTTTTCCCAAACCCTTTGACAGGGTAGCGTTTTGGATAGTGAAATATTTAACCTGTGATGGTCAATTTGGGTATGTGGGAAAAGAAGTCCTAAAAATGCTCATATATCTGAAGTATGGAGCCACAAAACTTGAGTACATAATAAATCTTCTAGGGTTTCTTTTTTATTCTATCCACACCATGGCTCAGAGGTATTTCTGGGGTGTTGGGACAATCATGCATCACGATCTAGTTCATTTAATATGCCAACACCATTTTTTGTCAAAGAAAAATGGAGAAGAAATTTGGGACAAGTTTCTTGGAAAATTCAAGAAAAACCCTAATATTATCAGAAGGACAATTCCAGACCCATTCTCTCCTTCAACTAATCTAGAAATTGATGCCCCTGTAGAAGAACAGAGGGAAATGGAAAGAGAGAATATACCAAAAAGAAGAAGGTTTGTGAGAAATATCAAAACAATAGATCCTTCTGTACCTTTGAAGGAAATTCCTTCTTCTGCAGCAGTTTTAGGGGAGCTAATATCTGTCTCTGACAGTGATAGCTCACCCATGTAAGAGCAAGAAAGAATAGTAAGAAGAAGCTCTAGAACGAAATCCATTGTTGGGAATGTTGAAATTACCCAGAGAAGAAAAATTCATAAGAGGTCAAGGGAAACCCCAGAGAGAAGGAGTGAACAGGAAAAGATGGAAAAGGAAGTTGTTGATATTTTGGTCAGCATGGCCATGACTCCTCCTGAGCCAAACCAAGCTGAAATGGATAGAGGAAATGAGAGGATTGAAGAGTAGGATTTTCAAGATTGGGCTGAACCATCAATAGTGCCACATGAAGAAGAAGAGTTGGCATTTTAGAGAAGAAAAGGAAAATTTTCTTTGATAGAGGAAGAATACCCAAATCCTCAAGTAATTTCAGAGGAAGAAGAAAGACATCAAGTTAAACATGCTCTGTTATTTTCTAGAGAAAAGCTCATTATTAGAGAGAAGGATGAGGAATTGGATTTCCTCAAACTCAAATTAGAACAAAGGGAAATTCTCATTGGAGAGCTAACGACTCAGTTTACAGCCAGGACTGAGGAATTATCAGCAACCAAGAAACAATTGATAGAAATAGAGGAAGAATTCTAGACGTCCAGAAAACAGAGTTTTGTGTCCACAGTCTCTGCACAGACTGAGCTAACCTATTTTCCACTCAAAAAGCTATGGGATAACACTTGCAGGGAACTCGGAGAATCCAAAACATCAAATGAAGAATTGAAGACCAAGATGGAAGAAGAAAAGAAGGCAATAAAAGAATGGGAAGAAAAGTTTTATAAGGAGGAAGGAAATAAATATAAATGTCTTACAAAAATTCATATGGTTTGTATTATGAGTGAGAAGTTACTTGCCTGCAGGAGGCCCTCTCCTACATATAGTGTATTTTTAGAAGACTAGTTCATTTATTGGTAGCTATCAAGGATTGCATGTGGAATTCTACATGAACTTAAAGATGAATATGAATTCATGGTAGCATACTCTCTATCCAGTCCTAAGTAGAAAAATATCCTGTGTGAATTTTACCTTTGTAATTTTATGATAGAGAAAAAAACAAGATTTATGTTTAATTTGTATGTGGGGGAGAGCCATCTCAATGCATTTGTCTCTATTCTATAAAACCAAATTGCATGGAAGGAAAGGGAATCTAAATTTTTATTCAAAGCCGGCTCAATAGGTCTCTGTATGAGAGCTCACTATGGTAAACCTTCTACCTTCCTCATATATTTTAGAACTCATGCCTTTGATATGAGGTTCAAGACACATTACCTTGCCATTCTGTAAAAGAGTATTGAGGCCTTCACCTCCTATGAGGAGGAAAAATTTGAAGATATTTATGAAGGATGCTCAAAGAGATGGGAACTCCTTACTATTTCCTTGAAAAGTAGGGAAGTAATTTCCCCTAAAAATATGATCTATAGTTTAGAAAGGGCAAAAGCATTATGCACAATAATTCCCCAAGTCAATGAAACCTACGGGAAAATATGGATGGGAATGCGAACAAGGTCACCTCTACTTCACACCCCCATGTCTCCTTGGCAAAATAGAGAACCTCAAGATCTTGCTGAGTTTGAAAAGTGGGAGAGGAAAATAGAGGCAAGAGTTGGGTATAGTACATCTGAGCTTAAGGATTGGGAAATACAGTTTCAGCCATTTAATCTGAGTAATCAAATGGAATGCAGAACATATGACCCAACTTTTAAAGAATGAGTTTGTAAAAGGACTTACAAACAAGTAAGTTTAGGGGAAATGATGAGGCCAGATTATGTCCGACTAATGTATAATATATGATCTCATCTTACTCTCCTTTTTATTAAGTTTGATTGAATTTTGTGACTTTTATTTGATCTGATATGAGTTAGAATGTAATTTTTCTAATGTTCAAAGATCTAAAATTCTGAATGAAGTGTGTGTTTGAAATTCAGTTTTGTAATAAAGCAGGTCTAATCAATCGAGGAAATGAAGTAGGTAACATTCAGTATGTTTTTGTTAGCATTTGTTCCTACACAACTTAGTTCTAGAACTTCCAAGCTAGTTTCATAACTCCATCACACAATCATCATCTAGTTCTGGAACTTTCAGACTTAGTTCTGGAACTCTAGGATTTAGTTCCGGAATTTTATGACTTAGTTCCGAAACTCCTGGGTATAGCTCTGGAACTCTTATGGTTTTGATCCTTAACAATTTCCTATGGTTCTGGAACTTATTTAAAGTTTCGGAACCGATGTAATTTTATCTATCCTAATCACATTCAGAGATTTTTCATCTACGACCCTTTCAATCGAGAAAGGATGAGAATATTTCTGAACACAAATCTAGGGATAGTTATCTTACAGTTGTCTGATCAGCCACAATCCAACTCAACATCTATTCTGGGCAAGATTTGATTTCATCAGAATCATTGAGAAAATTGTGATTGTAAAATGAATGTAAAAGAAGACCTGCAGTAGATAGATGTAGGTAGAAAATTACAGAGAAATAGATACAGAACAGGAAAAAGACTAAGTACTCAGATCAAGTACGTTTTGTAATACTGAATGTTTTATCAATAAAATAGTCATTCTTGTTTGAGAGAATTCTGAGTTATTAAAATCCTTATTCAAGGAGAAGCAAGGCCCACTCCCCTGAGGACCAGGATATTTGTTTATTTGGTATTTATATTTCTTCAGTAAATAGATTAGATCTGTTAATTCTTTATTGTTTTAATTCTTTAAGTTAAAATTTGTTGTATATTTGTTCCTGCAAGTGTTTAGATAGATTCTTATATTTCTTACAATTATTTTTAGGCATTCTAAATTGAGTGTGTTTAATTCCAAAAGCAAGTGTGTTTACTTTCAAAAGCAAGTTTGTTTATTTCCAACAACAATTGTGTTTCCATTCTGCATAGTGTGTTTCCTTTCAGCAAATCTTTCAGTGTGTTTACTTTCAACAATTTTTCACAGTATGATTTAAATAAGGTTTTACCAAGAAGTCCTTAAGACATTGAAAATATCCCCTAGAAAATACAAAAATAAATGTAGTGAACTACTAGATTGATAAGATTACTCTTGTTGCATATAGCTTTAAACACACCCCTGGTTTGATATGACATCAACAAGAAGTTGATTAAATGAAGGGAATAACGACACCCATCAGGAATGTTTCAAATTGGTACACTTTTCTAAAGTGGTGGTAAAAATTTCTTAAAATTCAAGTGTCAAAATAGTGAAGTTATAAAAATATTATTTAAAAAATGCCCCATTGATGCTTTTTTGACGTTACTCGACATTCAAATTTTGGAAAGATAAGATGAAGAATATTACATTTATGATAATATTTTCCATGACTCTAAAGAAGGAAAAGGTTCCTAACTTTGGGGGCTCTAGAAATTGCCTTGTACTACGACAAGGAGTGAGCCCAGGTTGTTACCTTGAGACCTTCCAAGGGGCGCTATCCCTCAACCTTGTTGGGGGCTTCTATCCCTAAACCCCACTTTGGAATTTCAAAACCATAGAAAAAAATGGTGGGGAAGCTACATTGATAATGCTGGTGTAAATTTGAGCTCAAAGTTCTAATTCATTGAGTAAGCAACATGCCAACTAGAAGACAAAGGCACAAGAGGTTGGAGGTCAATCAATGACCTCTCATCGGCCACTAAAGATGGGACCACATGAAGTTGTGGTGGCAGTTTATTTTTTACTTATGTATTTTCTATGTTGTGCTTCATTTTCATAGTACATGTATTTGTTCGTGTTTAGTTTGCAGTATGTTCTTATGTTCAAGTTTTTAATAAGTGAGCAAATTATCCTATGTGATCCCCTAATGTGTAAATATAGTGGAAAGATAAAAGCACAAGGAGAAAGAAACATTATGATATTTAGGTTGTTGGTTGTCCTATAAAACTATCCTTGTAGGTTGATGGTTATCTTATAAAACCTTGTATGGATTATCGATTGTCCTGTAAAACCATTTGCATGTGTTGGGTTATCGGTTGTCCTGTAAAACTATTTGTATGTTTTGGTTATTGGTTGTCTGGTCAAACCATTTGTTTATTTGGTTATCGATTATCCATTTGTAAAATCATCTTGTTGTGGTTATTTTTAATCCATTGGTAAAACCATTCTTGGAGGTTATTGGATGTCCTGGAAAACCATCCAGACAATGAGCACGTAAAGGCAACATGATGCAGAAGAATTGTGACTATGTTTTCCCCATGTTTGTACTAAGGGGGGATGTTGGGAATAATCCTATTAGTGCTCACATTATGGGTCATTTTAGTCATGAAATCATGCACTTTTTTACTTACATCAACACCTATAGGTATGTCATTATATGCATGATTCCTAAAGTGAGAATACTATACATTAACAACACTTGTTTTACTCTTTCATTACTTTTATATATGTCACATTCTTATTATTTGCTTTTCTAGAATGATCACTTTACTTTTGGACACTAGACGACATGTGACCTAACTCTATATTGACCGTAATATCTTCCAAATATCCCATAAAATACCTCCCATTAGGGATAGGAGTGCCCCAAACACTATTATCCACTTTGGGTGCTTTTGTCCCTTTCCCTCCTTTTCTTGATTTTGAATTGCCACATCATTTGTTATCTTTTCTATATCCTTTTTTATCAATTTGGGTTGGATTTTTAGTTGTAAATGACAAAATTCAAACAAGGGAATCATATATATACATGACTTACTCACTACTATTAGGGGCTAGATAATTTGGGCTGGACAATATGATATTCTAGAGTTTGAACAACAAAGTATCTCGGTATTGAAAAATATACGACAAGAGATGACTGAGAGTATGCACACATATGACACATGTTTCAAACCTATCATCTCTAAAATATCATATGATATCCATATGACACAACACACATAATGGTTTGTAGGTAGGTTACTAATCTCATTTAAGCAAGCTCTATCCCATAAAACCTTCACTAATCCAGGAGAAGTGCTAGATGTAACATTCCACGCAAAAGTAGTATGTAGCATTGACACTAAGGTAAGTTCATTTATAGAGGTGCATATAGTCTCAATGACCACTAAATTAGAGAAATTTGTTGTAAACAACACCAAATAAATACACAGTTTCATTTGGTATATTGAACGTGAAGTTGAAAGCCACACCAAAATAAATTGTCCTCGCTAAATTTTGCCTACCATTATAGAGGCATGTGAAATATGTAAATAATGTCATGATGTGAGGAATTATTCCTCACTCTAGCCCACAACCAAAATAAAGGTTTCACTCTACTGTAAAATTTGTGATGCATATATGCATAACACAAAGGATTGTCATGTTATAGACCTAATACATGAGGCTCGAGCCTTTGGACTAAGGTAAGCAACAATGAGAATAATTAAGACAAACGCAAAGGAAATATGTATGAGCAAGGTAGGTGAGGGCACACTGGTTATAATAGGAGAATATTTTAACCAAGTACTTGTTATAAGTGTGTCTCTCTAAACCACTACCAAAGAGATCGCTCAACATTCCGAATATGTGCATATTGTAGAGGGGAACACATGGTATATGTTTTCCCTATTTTGTATACAGTAATGAAGGAAAAATTTAAGAAGGGAACATGTATGACAATAATTGTGTGTGACTCTCCAAATGAATATAAAGTTAAGCCAAGCGTGTCAAAAACTAATCCTTTCCCTAAGGTCAATATTACAATAATAGGGTCTACCTCATGTGTGATTTAACGAAAATATAATTATGTTAAACCTTAATTGTAGACTCACGTATGATAAATAAATATTAAAGTATAGATTTGACATAAGCAATAAGCTAATAAATATGAAACCCTAAGTGCAAGAGAGAGAGGAAAGGACTTATCTTATTTGTGCTTGATCCTAAAATTGATTAGGATCAGAAAGTTGATGAACGGGAAGGGATTTGTATCGTTAATGCTCAACTTAAATTTTGTGACTATTGGATAAGGCTAGACTAGGGTGTCTAGACTGGGTCAGGGACGCTTGGGTGCCAGATTCTGCTACTGGGAACCCATGACTGTGCAAATGGTCAGAATATGATTTTTCTAGTGTCACACAAGTGTCGATGATACTCTTTGTTAGTCATTTGTATGTTGCACCTTGATCACTAGATGTACCTGTAACCTATAAAATATATGTTCACCTACAAAACCCACAAAACTGCATCAAATCCAAAAAATAAAATATGTAATATGGGGATTCGGATTGACCTCGGTGGTCACCCGAATGAGTGAACTTATGATTGAGATTTGCACTACATCTTAGACTCCATGTAGTTCTTGTGAGTGTGTGAGAGAATTATGCCCTAGGATGCCCTTGTACAAGTGCACTTGATAGTGGACAATAGCTAGATGTAATAATGTAGATAAATGTGTGGATGGAAAAATGAACTTCCCCTTCCTATGCAATGTATGTAGAAAATTAAGTTCCTTGTCCCTTGCATGGATGCTAGATGGATGTCTTTGATGCTCTTAGATGCCTTTGGATGTAACCTTAGGTGAAGATAATAGATGCTTAGAGCTTGGTCCTTTATTTTGGTCACATAGCTTTGTATCTATATGATCCACTTGGTTAAATTTCGTAATTGATAACTGGAAGGCCAACCTGTAAGAAAATAAGATGCCCAAAAGATAAAATAATCCCAAAAATAGCGAGTAAGGTGGAAAGAGGTTAGGGGTGCCCATAGGGGATGAGGTAGCTGCCTGACTGAGCACTGGTGTTCAAAGCCATAAAAGATAAGAAAGTAAAATACAAATTGTGTTGTAGGGTGTAAAAGGCTAGAAGAAGACAAGAAACAAAGCAAAGAGGCCAAAGATAGTTGTCAATTACTATTTTTCTTGTTTAGAAATCATATGAATGCAAGTATGCTTTTAGGACCTAGAAATGTACCCAAGTGTGTGATTTTGTGTCTACAATGTGTAGGGGCTTTTGAATTCCCCTTAGAATTCATCAGACATGAAAAATCTCAACCAACAAATGGTTATATTAATGAAATACAATATAAGGAGGTCCCATAAGATACAAAGAAGATGTTCATCGAGCTTCGAGGAGAAATTGAATTCCTGAGGAAAGATGTGTGCACTAGGAATGAAGTGAGGGGCATTCCAGAGTTTGAAGAATTAGAGGACAAGCTTAAATAACTATACAGGCTCTTGCACATGAAATGTGTTACCCCCCTCCATGTCCAATGGCTCTCTACAATTCAAGGATTTGGTGTTAGGTAAGAACCTTGGTCAAGTGTGGTGCATGGATATTAAATCCATAAAGGATGAAGAATACAATCGAGAGATCTTAGTCGATACGTCCATGTGATTAGAATATTAAAAAAATATTGGTGGACATGGGTATGAAAGATAACATACTCATATTTGATGTGTGTAACAATACAGGGTGCCCACTGCTTCATCCTTAGCCAAACATCAAGTTTATTGTTAACAAAACTTGTGCGCTACTAATATAGGTCTTAAAGAATGCCATTATAAACATCCTGAGATTCCATTTCATATGGTACTTTGAGGTGATTGGGCTAGATGAGGTAGATAAATTTCTAGCATTCTATGGACAGCCTTGGTGTTACACCAATAATGAATATTTACACTTAAAAAAGTGTTATATCAGCTTTGAGAATGACACCCAATGCGTGATTATTCTAATGGAAACTAGCTAAAGGGGCCCATACATATAAAATGATGAGGGAAAAGAAGAATTGGATCATATATATATAATATTAGAGTTGAGATTCTGGGCCATTTTGATCCAAGTAAGGAAGGCATGCTCAAATGGGATGATATGTATTCAATCTTGGAAAAAACAAATGCAAGATGTGAAAATTGGGTGCATGGATCTTATGAACTAATTGGACATGATTTCAACATAATATAATCAAACAAGAGATAAATGATGAGCGCATGGAAAAAACATAAGGTAAAATATGTTTGATGACTTAGAATGGACAATATTGCACTTATGCATCAATATCATGGTAGGGGAGACATCTATAATTTCCTAAAGAAGATGAAAGAATATATGCCACGTGAGAAAGAACACATGAATACAATGGTTGAAATAGTAATGGGAACTACGAAAATATGGTGGGAAATGCATCACCCTTATCTGATATCATGGGACTAGGTACATGAAGCCATGCATACACATATTGACAAAACAAACCAAACTTGTAAACTACCAAGTTATAATGGAGTAACAAATCTCGAGGAGTATTCGGCCAAATGTGAAGTAGTATGGAAAGAGTGTGATATAATAATCAAACCTGCCACGTGGAATCATGGATTCTACCATGCCTCACATGTATGGGTGCATTTTTTGCATGTAAGCAGTGAGGTGAGAAGAGAGATGACAACATGGGAAGAAGTTAGAGTTCACTTTGTGCACACTTTCAACTTTACATCTTACACACCTAACCTGCATCAATCATTCCAGTGGATTCACCACACAATATTTGGTGATAATGTTATTTGCGAAGAGAACATGCTAACATTATAAAAATATAAGGGAATGGATCTTCCAAAAACCTTTAAGGAGTGCAACACAAACAATGACTCTAGTGAGGAGCATGAGACCATATGGCTAGAGAGAAACTATAAAAGTCATGTAAGTTTTTCCCTCTAAAGTAGGCTTGCATACATAAGTATTTCTTATTGTTATGCAATACAAGGTCTTTAAACACCCATGCACCAGTTTATCACGCTAAGTATGTTCTTGACGCGCTCACTTGAGGTGCGAGGAAAGGAACAATCCATGTTAGTTCATTTTAAATGATGAGTTGCTTTCAAGTTTTACTTGATGATATTTTAGGATTTAAATCACTTAGACAATGATTAGATTAGTGAGAGTAATAAAATCAATGCTAAAAAACACATAACAATAGTATTATCTTAATGACTTACATAATACACATAGACATAATGATCATAATAATCTTTCACTCTTTTTATATATCGTTTGATGTCCTTAATTACACTAAATATTATTATAGTGATATCATTGTGATCATATCTCAGAGGAAATGATTATACTAGAAGCAAGGGGATTATCAATTACATGCACAAAATGTCATAATACAACATCAGCTAATGAATCATTTATAAACCCTTTACAAAATACTACAAAGGGTATTTATATCGACGGGAGCTTGCCCTTTATTAGTTCAAAAATATCTACACCATCCCTTGAGTTGTGTTTACAATGTCTTCCCCTAAATCAAGAGGGCAGTGCACATAGAAAGATGATTTCACTCCCAATATTTTTATGTTACATGGAGGTTGTAAATCCTCAGGAATTATGCTCCACTGATGCATTGCCTCAGTCTCCTTGTAGTGTGCCAATTGTACTTTGTAACTGAGTTGTATCTTCCTTGTTGTAGCATGCCAACAATCATCATGTTGAAACACATGTTTCCAAAAATGGAATTTGTTTTTTCATTATCTTTCTCTTGACTATATAGTTCCACGATAATTTCCTATGCATGATATTTTGTTGAGTATGCTCAAAATCCCCTGCATGCACAAGATTTTATAGACTCTCCTAAAACCTTGTATATTCATTGATAGTCTTCCTTTGATTCTTCGTGTATGCGGGTTTTGGGACCCTTTACAATCATGAAGATGCACACCAAAAAAACCCAACAACAACAAAATGATGTGTGCACATCAAAAATGAAGTGCCTTATGTACTATGGGAGAATTACTTAGCCAAAATTCCTATTTTATTTAGATGAAATTAGGGCCCAATAGTAACATAATTAAGTTAAGATTTATATGTTGAATTCAATAAATTCAATTTCTAACTTTTAAGTACTTTGTGATATATATTTTAGGAGTAGAGATGTTGATATCTATATAATTCAAATGTATTCAATTAAAGAATTAGTCAACCAAATTTGTAAAGTAAAATCATATCCTCTTAAATTTCATCCAAGACAAGTTTCATATCAAATTAGAATATTAGTGTCCCACTTAGTAATGTCTTTAAAAAATATAAATCTTTATTTTTTAAGCAATGATGATAATTCAAAATTTAAATATTGGTAATGACATTAAGAAACTAAAAATGTAAGAGGAAGAAAATAATGAGAGAGTAGAGAAGGGTATGTAAACCATAAATGTTTGATAGCCACACAGTGATGACTTAAAGAAATGCTAGATGTTTAGAGATGGCGACAAGATTTTGCTAGGGCACAAGTGGCGTGCCAATGTAGTTTTACACTAGAATAAGACATAAACCTATAACTTATGGGAAATAACTGTGCATTTAACAACCATGTGACCTCTTGATTGCCTCTCATGGATTCTTTTTCCCATGTTTTTCATGCACTTGGAATTTCACATTGACAAAGATCTCAAACATTGGCATAGGTCAACCCTAAGACAATAATGTGAGGAAAAAACTTCTTTGGATGAAAACCGGGTGTATTAAAGTAGTTGAGGAAGAGTCGATTATCAACTTCAAACACAGTGAGATCGAACAAGAAATTATTTCCCTTACAAATCAGGGTTTAATTTACAATTTTTTGGGTTGGGGTCCTTATGAAAAGGAGATACAAGCCTAGGTATTAGAACATTTGAAGGTAAAAGGGAACATAACTACTTGCATTAGTTGTGAGACTTCTTCATCGTCATTTTTCAAACTGAGGAGGATAGATCCAATGTATTTGAAAAAGAAACCTAGATTTTTTGTAGATTAAGGTTATTCATGACACCATAAAACCCTAGTTTTATCTTCTCACAAAAGGATCTAACAGTTGCTCCAATATGGGTAATAATGTTTAACCTACTAGAAAATTTGTGGATATATGCCATTTTTTCAAGGATTGGAAACTTCATTGGAGAAATCATCTGTTTTTCTTCTAATACTCGAAGTAAAAAGCATATTTCCTATGTCAAAAATTGTGTTCAAATGGATGTGAACAAGCCTATTCCTAGGACAATTTGGTTGAAATTATATGAGAAAGTGTTATTTGAATAACCCCTAGACTATGAAAATATCATTTTTTAGGTATTTAGGGTGTCATGACCATGGTACTTTAGCATGAGATTTCCACATGGATGTCACCATTGAAAATGAAAGTTTTATTACCATAGAAAAGAGATGTATAAGAAAATAGTTTAGCTTGTTGGTAGGAAGGGAAATAATTTCTAAAAGGAAATGAAGGCCACAAATACACACTTTGATTTATGTTACAACCTTTTTCACAATATTACACTCAAAGGAGGAGGATCTTTAGGAAAATAAAGCATTTGGAAGCATCAATAATCTCTAAGGAACTTGTGCCCACGATTCAGGAGAATCGAGATATTGGTTCAATGTAGGGTCGTGCCAATATCCTATTATAGGTTAGTCACAATGTATTTAGTTTTTCTCACCCTAGAGCCCTTGTATTTATCACGGAAGATCATAGATGTAAACATAACTTGTGTTCTTCAAAGCTTCAAAGAAGTGTTAAGGCTTCTTTTTGGTTGTTTGGTGACTTGTTGGTTGGTTTCTTCTTTTGTTTTCTAAACCATGTATACCAATTGGTCACTTTTTTGTTGTAAACATTGTAACCTATTATTTTTAATTAGGTCAAAGGAATCCAATAGTGAGGATCCCTTTTCCAACAAGTGTCCATGTTTTCTAGAATATTTCCCAACAAACCTTTTTTGATAGCACTTTTCGACATGGGCATCCTCATAGAGCATTGACATTGTTTCACCAAATACAATCAACATGTGTCCAATCTCATCCCATCACCTTTGTTAACATGTAAAAAAAGAACTTTGAAACATGGTGTGGACAACCATTGTAGCGTTATGGAAAAAGGACTTTTGACATTATGCCCAGTTAGGTTCGATTCACTGTGAATGATGCAAGCTTGAGCTTGATGTTGATAGTGATATGGAGAGCTCACTGAGAGGCATCAAATTTGAGTTGGATTCATGGTGATGAGGGTGGTGAAGACGACATGAGGGAGAAAAGGCTCGAAGCAAATTAATGTATAGTGTTTTAAATTGTTGGCAAAAATAATGGCTCGTTTAGTACATGGCATGCCTCTTCCATGGCATAATCTCATGTTTGTTGTCTGGAGACTTAATTCACCTTATGCATTTGTTAATTGGAGTATTTTCACATGACCTTATGCCCAAACTTTTCAAAATGTAAACTTAGGCGGATCATTTATTTTTGCGAGCTGAGGTGAAAAGACATATTTCTTTTTTATGATTGTAATTTCATTGGCTTAAGAGGTAGCCACATTAACATTATTTTCTTATTTTTTTACAAGTTTCATAAAAACTTGCACTTTAGCCATGGGTTTAGGATTGAAGTTTTAGTACACAACTAAGATTTAGTTAATGAAAGAATAAAAACAAAAATCTATATCAATATTAAACTCCAAAATTTTGTTGGCTCAATTACATTGAAATAAAAGGAACCAAGACTTTGAATTCGAGGGAAATTCGGAAAATAAGTTGTAATGGAATTTAGTAGAAAGCCTACTAAGAGTACTTCACATATGATGCATACAAAATTGTCTAGAGATGGAGGCAATTAATTTTAAAAATATGACCCCTCCAACCATTTTAAGTAGTTGTATATCAATGCACAACAAACATTGGTTCAATATGTAACTTCACAAATGAAAAACAAGAAAAAGAACTCACAAATATTAGCACACAACTAGGTTGCCCTAGAGTGCTCTTCACTTTAAGTGTCGAAAACACTAAATGACCAGATTTACATAGAGTGATCCAGGATCACCTCCAATAATGTCTACAAATAGCCATCGTTGGAGAAATCAAAACATGATTGTGCATCCTCATAATACATCTTCCTACATGGAGAAGAGATTCACAATCTCTTACAAGAAAGTACTTGAAAAACAACTGCATTGCCAAAGGCTATTGGTGCATGTGAGATTGCATAGTCTTGAATTTTCCTTTACATCTCTTCTCATGCCATGGTCGTTATCATCTCTTTCACCAACTCAACTTTTGGTCTTCACTTCTCATTTGCGTTGATGCGTACTCTCGAGCTTTTAATCATCAGTTCCCTAATGCATGCTTGAACTACCCACACTCAACTTGATTATAACAATCTCCACCTAAGAGTTAGGCTTTGTTACTATGTTCGCTATTGGTCCCACCTTGAGGCATGAACATCCATCAAAGAACAATGGAAAGCTAGTGTTTTAACATGTATTGGTCGGTGCTTGAGTAGAGATGTATGCAAATTGTTTCCAAGCATACAATGCGTGTGAACTGTTCGAAAAAATGCTTTAAACAGATGTCGTCTCAAGGATTGTCGTGACTGTAGGTTATAATATATTTTGCAAGGATGCTCCCAAACTCTTTGATGTAATGAATCACTTCGGAACATGCCCTGGGACAAGCCTTTTGTTAGATGTTGAAGCGAGAAGTGCTCTCGAAGATATATACGCGAAGTGTTGAGGCATGCACAGAGTACGTGAACTGTTTAGATAAATGCCTTAAAGAAATTGTAAATTTTGTGTTTGCATCGCCACCTCCTAAAACCCCTAAATATTACTTTTCTTGCAGAAAATTTGTCTTGACTAGATTTAAATGTCGGTGGAAATACCTTTTGCAAAATATTTTGAGGAAAGAATTGATGTATTGTTATTCATTACATGGAGCAATAAAACATGACATGTCACATTGAATCATTTAAAGAGACGCAATAAAAATTTAGGAAAATTTGTTGTTAGCAGCCATGAAATTCCCTATCTATAAAACTAGTGCCTTACCCTAGCCATTGTTGTCGAAGGTCATGAGCAGCCCTTTTGCGATCATGTAAATAGTTTGACTCAATGCTTTGCAGGGGACATTGAGACTATTTAACTAGATGCAATGAATAGATATTCAACCTGATCACCTCACCTTTTCTAGCATACTCGCAACTTGTGGAAAAATAATATCTTTTCAATCGGGTATGGACATCCATCAAGACATAATTTATGAAGTGTTTTTTTGTCAGGTGTTGTAGTGTCAAGTGCCCCATTTCATATATGTATGTAAAATGTGGTGAAAATGTTATGGAATGCCAAAATGGGAGCTTTAGTGTATGGACACAAAGTGTTTGTCCAAATGAAAAAGATGGTATCTTTTTAAGGATATCATACTTGTAGGACAATGCATTTGGCAGGGGTAAATCTAGAGTTTGTAACCTTTTCTAACATCCTCTTATCTTGAGCCAAATTGGCAGCTTTAGAGTAAACCATTGGCACCTTCAAAGCATAATGGTAGCATATTTTTTCTAGATGTAGTTGTAAGTGCCCTAATATACATGTATGCAAACTGTGGAAGCATACATAAAGAAAGTCTACTGTACAACAAAATTTCTCAAAGAGATGTGGTCTCGTGGAACACATCCTGACTATGTAAGCTTCATTTTTATTTTATTATCATTTTGCCATGCAGGTTTACCAGGTGATCAATGACTTGAGGTTGCAACTTATGTTCTTTTATCAAACATTTATGTAGAAGTACAAATTGTGAGCGAGGTTGAAATGGTAAGGAGATTGATGAAGGATAGTGGGATAAATAAGATACCTCGATGTATTGGATGTAGTTGGATTAAATAACCTAAAATGGTGTATGCTTTCTATGTAGGAGAAATATCACAAAAATAGAAAAAGGTAGCATGATATTTTCAAGATTCAAAACCTGTACATAGTGAG
Organism: Taxus chinensis; assembly: GCA_019776745.2. NCBI lineage: Eukaryota > Viridiplantae > Streptophyta > Pinopsida > Cupressales > Taxaceae > Taxus > Taxus chinensis. The sequence continues at coordinate 229,901,011 of CM034150.1, forward strand.
GTGGACAAGGAGACGAAAAAAATTATTCCTCTACCAATTGCGTTCGGATTGTTGCAAAGACAATCATTGTGAGAGACGTAAAGTGATTCCATAAGTTCAACAAGTGTAGGAGAAATATCACAAACATAGAAAAAGGTAGCAGAATATTTTTTAGATTCAAAACATGTACGTAGTCATGTGGACAATGAGACGAAAAAAATTATTCCTCTGCCACTTGCGTTTGGATTGTTGCAAAGACAATCATTGTGAAAGATGTAAAATGATTCCATAAGTTCAAAAAGGACAATGTTCTTGTAGAGATTATTGGTAATGTTATGCACAGATTTGTAGACACAGGGTGACACTATAACAAGGTGCACCATGCTAGATCTACAATGCTAGAAATAAGGGATCACATTAACAAACATTTCCAAAGTAACTCTACATTTGCATCCCTTCCAGTGTAACTTATGACTCATGTGAAATTGCTACTAATATAATATATCGATGTTTTCTAATTTAAAAAATCAATATTACATGTTATTCTCAACAAAGGTGGGGTGGATGCATGAAAACTCCATAAAATCCTCATATTCATAGCCTACACATATGTACCAAAAAATATGCTTTCAAGTGTTGTATGAAAGATGTGATGAGAGCTTTTCCACCTTGTTCTCGCACATGATTCTTAAACATTAGCACATTAGTTTTTTTTTTATGTGTCCAATTATAGTTAAACAACAATCTTGTTTCTATTGGATTTTAATTGAAGAAAGTACATATTTTTGGGTGAGCTTAGACCCTGCTCTAATTTGAAATAGAGATTATACGGGCAGTATTTTTTGGGCCCAAAGTACACTTTTTAGTTGCACACGCGAAACCCCTTAATATTATAAATTATGACTTGGGAAAGTTGACATCAACCAAAAGTAAAAAGAACAATCCCACACGACCACTAATGAAAGTAAAAGTATATTATATTAACATGATTAAACTACGTAATAAGAGTCGGAAATCTAGAGATGAGAAGATCCCAATCATTTATTTTAGCACCCCATCAACATCAAACAAGTTATCACCATTAAATATGGAATCATAGCCAATATTTCACCTTATTTTCTAAATTGAGAGCCCACTTGTGCATCATGCTAAAGTGACGAAGTGGACTCTTATGCAACAAAAAAGACAACCACCATACATAAATGCAAAAACTTTGACAAGAGTCCCCCACACATGCTCGTCATGCAATCACCTTCATAAATGTGAAACTAACAAATTGATGTTTGGTACACCATCCCATTTCCCATAATTAACACTAGCTTTTGCACAAAAATGATATGTAATGTTATGAAAATAGTTAATTACGAGGGTTTATAAATTCGTTGAAGCGATTTCAAGATGTATGTCTAACATTGACAGTAAGGCACATAGGGTTTACAGAGTCATCAAAGCAATTCCAAGATGCACTGTAGTGAAATTACTTGAATAATTTTGATTATCACCAACAATAGAACACCAAATAACACAATATTGTAGATGAATGATCTCGATATCAAAGTATAATAGCTTAGCCACTTTGAGGGGGCAACCTCCAAAACATAAAATAAGACTCAAATGCTCAATGTGATGATCCACTACTACCTACTAACCCCTATTTATACTCTCCCATGCTATGGACATCCCCAAGGCCGACCCACCCATGATAATATAACCTATATGAAAGAGATACATAATGATAAGAAGTTATGATAGCTACAAGTCGGCTATATACATCAAATGTAAGATATATTATTAAGGGCGTAGCATGCCCTTCCCCTTCAAAGCAACATTGTACCCAATGTTGAGAAGCTCTGGGTGCTGCTACATGAATGTCATATCTTCCCATGTTGCATCTTCATTGTCCATATTCTTCCACTTGATCAGGTACCCAGTAATAACCCGTGTCCTCAATATTTTAGTGCATGTTTGAAGGATGCATTCAGGCTCGAAGATGGCTCTCCCTTCCTCATCAAGCTCAGGTAACACTGCTTGGGTTGATACTCTCTGTCCAATTACTTTCTTCAGGTAAGAAACATGAAATACTGGATGTATTTTGGTTGTTTGTAGAAGTTCTAATTTGTATGCTACAGTACCAATATTCTGCAATACTTGATAGGGGTCATAATACTTCGGTGAAAGTTTGCTATCATTTTGTTGTTTTTTCAAAGACATTTTCTTATATGGTTGTAAACGCACAAAAACCCAATTACCGACTTCAAAATATCTTTCTATGCAATGTTGATCAACCTGCTACTTCATGTGGTTTTGTGTAATGGCCAAGTTCTCCTCAAGACTAGAGAGGACCTCTTGTTGATATTGAATGTGTTCTTATACTGCTCCAACTCACATTTTTCCTCTCAATGATGATGTGATGGATGGTGGATGGTACCCATAGAGTGCCAAAAAAGGAGAAATTTTGGATGAAGGATGGAAGGAAGTGGTATACCACCAGTCTGCAAATGACAACCATTGGACCCATCTTGTTTGTTTATCTGAGGTGAAGAAACGGAGATATCCATCCAAACACTTATTTACAACTTTTGTTTGCCCATCAGACTGGGGATGATAAGAAGAGCTATGAGCTAACTGAGTACCCAAACATGAGAATAAATTAGTCCAAAAATTAGTAGTAAATATAAGGTCTCGATCACTTACTATAATCTTCGGTGTCCCATGAAGCTTTTGAATTGTGTCCATGAAGGATGTTACTACTGTGCTTACAGAAAATGGGTGTGAAAAGGCAAAAAAATGAGCATATTTGGTGAGTCAATCCACCACAACCATGATGATATTTTTTCCTTCAGATTTAGGTAATCCTGCGATGAAGTCCATGGAAATCTCTTCCCACCGTTGGCTAGGAATAGATAGAGGTTGTAGAAGACCTGGGGACTAAACCGTTTCACTCTTATTTTGGTGAAAAGCCATGCATTTTGCCATAAATTTTTGGATATCCCCTTTGAGCCCTTCCCAGAAGAATTCTTGTTTGACTCGATGATAAGTCTTCAAGAATCCAGAGTGCTCCCCTACTGGAGAAGAGTGAAGCTCAGATATAACCCTATTTTTAAGAGTGGAGTTCTTACATAGGTATAATCTATCTTTATACCATAAAGCATCCCCTTTCAATACAATTTTTTCAGACATACTTGGATCGTTATAGAGATTATGAATGATGTTTTGTGTGGTTGGGTCATTTCTCCATTCAGACCTTGCCTCATCTATCCAATCTTCCTGTAAGATAGATATGACACAACAATGTTGCAACTGATTCATCTTTCCTCAACAGAGCATCCACGACTACATTTTGCTTCCCTTTCTTATAGATAATCTCAAAATCATATCCCAACATCTTTGAGACCCATTTTTACTGTTCTTCAGATGATAAACGCTGCTCCAAGAAGTATTTCAGACTATCACGATTTGTCTTCATTTTAAAGTGTCGTCCTATGAGATATGGTCTCCATTGCTTTATTGCATGAAGTATGGCTAGCATTTCCTTCTCATAAGTTGGCTTTGAAAGATTCTTACCTTTGAATTGATAGCTCAAAAAGGTAATAAGACGACCTTCTTACATGAGAACTACCCCCATACCTGACCTTGATGCATCACATTCAACAATGAATGTTTTAGAAAAATTTGGAGTAACCAAGATTGGAGTGGTGCACATGGCCTCCTTTAGCTGCTCAAATTATTTGGTTGCATCCTCATTCCAAAGGAAGGAGTCTTATTTAATAAAGTTGTGAGAGGTGTTGTTATTCTTCCATAATGCCTTACAAATCTTCGGTAATAACCTGTAAGCCCCAAAAATCCTCATAGATTCTTTAGGGTTTTTGGAACCTTCCACTCCATCATGGCTTTGATCTTATTCGTATCCACTTTAACCCCTTCATGAGAGACAATGTGACCCAAATATTCAACCTCCTTGACTCCAAAAGAACACTTAGAGGGATTTGTATAAAGTTGATGTTGCTCAAGGGTTTCCAAAACCTTATTTACATGATGCAAATGTTCCTCCCATGTTTTGCTATAAATTAATATATCATCAAAAAACACTAAAACAAACTTCCATAGGAATAGCTTAAAAATAGAATTTATCAAACTTTGAAATGTAGAAGGTGCATTTGTGAGTCCAAAAGGCATTACCAGGAATTCATAATGGCCTTCATGTGTCCGAAAGGTGGTTTTATGAACATCCTCATCCTTGATTCTGATTTGGTGGTATCCCGAACAAAGATCGAGCTTTGTAAAATAAACAACACCATGCAACTCATCAAGCAAATCATCAATTACAGGAATAGGAAACTTATCTTTGATTTTGTACTTATTAAGTTCCCTATAATCATGACACATGCACCACATGTCATCTTTCTTACGTACCATCACTACTGGAGAAGAATAAGGACTTTGACTATGACAGTTGATTCCTGCTTCCAACATCTCTTGTACAATCTTCTCGATTTCACTCTTTTGCACATATGGGTACCTATAAGGTCTGATGTTAGGTGGTTGGCTCCCTGGTACTAATTGAATAACATGATCATGATCTCTCTTAGGAGGTAAGCCCTTTGGCATATTTTCAAACACAACAAAGTGTGCATCCAACACTGCTTGCATATAGGATGGTATAATTTCCTTAGAATTATGTGCCTCCAATGAAAATAATTGTACCAAAAATCCCTCTACACCATTTTTAGCATTTTGTGCATCTGATGAGAGCTCACTATCTGTGGAGAGTTTTCTCTTAAGCCTTTTAGTTCAAAAGTTCTTCGCTCAGACTGAAAGCACATGAACAATTCTTGGAAGTTCATCTCAATGGTTCCCAAAGTGGTAAGCCATTGAAATCCTAACATAATGTTTGATCCTCCCATATAAATGACATACATGGGGCTATTTAGTATGTAATCTCCTATGGCAAGTTTAATGCTATGGAATTTTCCAGAACAAGTAACAATACCTCCATCAACAATCATTACTTGACATTTAGGAGATGGATAAATAAAACAGTTTAGGCACATTGCTAACTTATGATTGATAAAGTTGTGAGTACTCCCTGAGTCAATCAATAGTGTGACCTTATCTTTTTTTAAGAATCCAACCACCTTAAGGGTTTGGGGGTGCTAATACTTGAAATTGCATGGCATGAGATCGTTAGCTGGGGATCTCCTGATTCCTCCTCTGACTCGACCAAGACCTCCGACTCTGAATCTTCATCCTTCTCTTCATCTTCACTAGGCCCATCGATGTAGAACAACTTTTTTTTAGAACATTTATGTCCAGGTCCATATTTACTATCACAGTTAAAACATAACCCTTTTTCTCTATTTTCTTCAATTTGGCTAGGTGTTAATCTAATTGGCTGAGGGAGTGTGCTACGCCCTTAACCTATTGCTTGTATTAGGATATGAGTAGCCGACTTGTGGCTTACCATATCATTTTATTATATCATTTATACTTTCTCATGCTTAATAGGTCAGACTTGGTGATGACCATGGCATATGAATAATATATATAGGGGATTATAGGTAGTATTTCATTATCATTTGAGCATTTGAGTCTTATTATATGGTTTGGAGGTTGCCCCCTCGAAGTGGCGAAGCTATTCTAATTGCATATTGAGATCATTATTCTGAAATATTGTGTTATTTGGTGTTCTATTGTTGCTCTTAATCTGAATTATACAAGTAATTTCATTACAAGTGGTATCAGAGCTGCGATCTAGGCTGAAATTAGGGCAAAAACCCTAATTTTTTGTTTCCACCACATATTGCAAACCAGAGCGAATTGGTGGGAGATAGTTTTTCCAGAGTTGTGAAGAATTTAAAGTAAGGTTCCTTGAAAATTTCAGACTTTTTTGATTTATTTTGCAAAAGTTATTACACATTTCGGGTTTTTCATAAAATCACTCCCTAGGGTGCAAATTGTGGAAAATTTTCAAGTTCTTTACATTTTCAGAAATCTCTCCAAAAAATAGTATTAGTATCTTCTTTGTGTTTTTCTTGTTCAGCCGAAATTGTATCGAAAGCCTAAACCCTAAGGTTTGACATCATGGCGGGGCCTTCCACAAGAGCAAAAAAGAATCCGGTTACTCCAGGTAAAACCCCAGATAAAGATGAGGTAGTGATTGAAGAGATGGAGTCACAAGGGGTAAATATAGATTCCTCAGCACTAGGGTTTACCTCAGTTGATCATAAGGTGAGCCAACTTGAGTATGAGTTGCGAAATGTACAATCTGAGATGGCCTCTAAAGGAGACAGCCCAAATCAATCATCGATTGGATGATATCATGAAACATGTAAAGGGTAACCAGTATGGCCCAAATCCAGCCCATATCAACCAAGGAGGACCTTCAGTTCAAAATCATGGACAAACTAACCATATTAGATCACTTTTCCAGTCCCATCGGAATCAAACTTATTCGCAACCACACAGAGTGTTGGGGACAAGGTGTTGGGATCTCTGATATTAGTGAAATTTTGTCTCCTGCTTGAAACAAATTTCTCCTTTTCCCTTCGTTCCATAATCATAGAATCAGAAACCTTATGAGGAGTAAACATACGCACCTCATGCTCAATGTGATCCTTAAAACCCCCAAGAAATAGGTCATTCAAATTCTCTTTAGCAATATTTTCCACCCGCAAAGAAAGATTTTGGAATTGATGAATGTAATCCTCAATGGATCCTGTCTGTCTCAACTTTTTCAATTTGCTGAAGTAATTTTCTCACACACTAGAACTACAGTGTAATTGTAACTCTTTAGTGAATACTGTCCATGTAACATTAAGACCAATTTTTTTTTCCTTTGAGCACATAACCATCAATACTAGATGAATTGGTCAGGTGTTTGAGATACAAAGATGCCATGGTCACCTTTTTTCCTGATGTAATCTGATGTAGTTCAAAGAAATTATCCATCCGGTTGATCCAATCAAGTGGATCCTTTCCATCAAACTTGTGCATCTCCACTTTTGGAAACATATTATGAGCTTTCAAAGTGCTTGTATTTGGATTGGACATGCTTGAAGATCCATCTTGGCTCATTTGTCTATTACCTTGACCTGAAGATCCACCTTGATTGATAGAATTATGATTACCCATTATATGTGTACTGAATTTATTCATGAAATCCTATAATCGTTGTTCAATCCTTTCCACATCTTCTTTGTTGGCCACCCGAGACTCGAGGTCTCTCAGGTTAAACTCAAGTTGGCTTACCTTATGGTCTGTCGAAGTAAACCCTAACCCTGAGGAATTTGTAGTTACCTCTTCTGTCTCTAACTCCTCAACTACTATCTCATCCTTTTCTGGTGTTTTACCCTAAGTGATGGGATTATTTTTGCCTCTTGTGGAAGGCCCCACCATGATGCCCCAAAATAGTAATAATATAACATATATGAAATAGATACATAATGATAAGAAATTATGATAGCCACAAGTTGACTATATATATCAAATGTAAGATATATTATTAAGGGTGTAACATGCACCAACGAGGCATATCTGACCTCGGTACGAAGGCAACACACATATGTATCCCGCAACCAATTGACCATTACGTTAGTGAGAGGGCCACCTCTAGTGTGACTTCGTGCATATTGGCACAAGGATCATAATATATTATCGTAGATTAGGGTGTCAACCCAAGCAATATTGATATTTTGATTGGATGCAATTTTTCAGAGTTGTATAAGCAATTTCAAGGTGCACCGAACCTGCAACACTATGCATGTTTGTCATTGCCACCTCCGAAAACATTTCCTGAGGTAAAGACAGAGGTTGGGGTGTCATTGTTATTGGCAAACAATATTAGTGAGAGGGCCTCCTCCATTATAAAGCCACCCTATTGGTGTAAGGATCACGATAAACTATGACCATGTCCAAATGTTTGTGACACCATTTATCACATGTCAAAAAGAAACTTACAATTATTAAAAATACACAAACATGTGTAAACAACTATTAATGTTAAACATGAGTTGAAATCCAAAACATCATGAAGTCTGATATGTTAGGTACATTAAAAAATTTCCCATAGTAAGATAAGGGAGGGGAGCCATTCATGGTGCACCCAAACTTTGGGAGACTATACCGAGTATTGTATGGCACTTGGTAATCCCAAAAACCCGTCAAAAGAAGTGCTTGAGAATTCTCTACAGCCCAATCTACTTTTCAAACAAATTTGACACATAACCTATTGTGCATACTTGTTGGCGTGTGAGGTGTCAAAATTTTTGTCTTTTCTGGGGTTGGACCAATACACGCCACTTAATCACCCCACCTATTACTATTTAGTCTGCCACTTATTACAAAGGGATCCGTTATTTTCGAGGACAGAGACATCTTTACATGTAGATATGGTATTAAATTAGAAAGGGAATGTCGTGTTCTTTCAGCAAATTAGATCTTAATGTGTACATTGTTGCTTCATTTATTGCCATTGAATGCACAAATTAATTTCTCACCACCATCATTACTTCCATAGAGTTTTCCACTTGAACCTCACCGCCATTTCATTGCAAGAGCACCACGACTTCATGTTTTGTAAGCTTTCTACAGGGAAATTTTCATCTTACAGGTTTTGTGCTTAGTCGTTGCTTAATTTTTATCGATGTAAATCTTGTCTCTGCATGTGGAACTCACTATTCCTTCCTCGCTTCGTTCTCCGGTTGTGATTCTTGTCTCTGCATGAGCATGACAACCTTTATTTCTTAGTTTTTTTTTTCCAGTTATTTTCTTGTCTTTTATCTGTTTCAACTTCTCTGGGTATTTATCTATTTTCTTCACACTATACATAATATCTTAGGTATATATCCATGCTTCTACTTGCCATTCTACGCATCCCACAAAGTGGTTCCATCAAATCACATCGTTGGCTTTTGTGATGCAGTTTTTTTGGATTTTCATAGTGATTTTACCTCTTTTATCTAACTGGATTTGGTTCTGCTTCATTAATAACTACTTGGGTTCCTTCCATCTCTTTGGGCATAAAAAATGACCTCTAGAAGAACCATTATTCCGTAAAAAACCATGTTTCTGCTAATTCTTGCTATTGTTCAAATATGATTCATTTTCTATTGGCAGAGTTTGCACCCAGTTTTGTCCACAGTTCTGACCCTGAGATTTGCGAGTTTGGTTGAGACACCCATTCACTATAAACAAACAAAAAATGAAAAAAAGAAGTTTGAAAGCTTCTGTTTGCAAAGAATACAAACCATCACCATCGTATTTGCAGGTGATGTTTACATCTTCTACCACCTCCTCACACACAAGATTTTAATAGTTCTAGTAATATAGATTTTGTTTTTGCATATTTTGGTGATTTTACATATTAAAAGCTGATAGTATTTTTGTACATGTGTTGCAGTGGTGCTGCTATGCTTGTTGGAGTGACTTAGATTGGAAGTGCAGAGCATGATTTTTATTATGTTTATCAACACATCAAATAAGTTTGGAAATTGTTTGATTCTCTTTGAATATCTACACTCCATACAATTTTAATAGGTGAGGTTTTCCCCCTCATTAAGGCAATGATAGAAACTATTTCATATTCTTCTTTTCTACTGGTAGATTGTGTTATTGGTTTCTGGCTGTTACATTAATGACCAATATAGGTTATTGGCAAATTGCATATTGGCATTTACTATTTTCAATTTCTCATTGTAATTTTCAGAAACAATACCGAGCACAAATCTTTGAAAAAAAATCACATAACTTGGAAGACATATATTCATTTAGTAAACATTTGAATTGTCCATTACAAAAACATGGCCATAGAACATACTTGGGCCATATAACTATTATAACTATATTGTAGTTTTTTAAATCGAAAGTCCAATTACAAACATCAAAAACTCAACCTTCAAAAAGAAATATTTACTTTCAATAATATCATTTCCAAAATCCGGGGAAGGGTGGTGTTGAATCTGCAGTTGAGGTTGAAGCTGGGGTGTTAATTTGTAGTTGCCTCCCCATGTTGACATCCCTCACAGATGTAGTTGGGAATGGATCATAACTTGGAGAAGCATTCACTCCAACTGCAAAATTGTGTGTTGAAACTAATAAGGGGAAATGTATGCCCATCAATTCTCTTAACATTGGGTGTTGCTCAGGAAAAGGATTAATTGGAATACTCAATCTCCTTTTCCTTTCTAACTTTGTTCTTGGCTTCTCAAAATCCTCCTTTCTCTCTTGATCCATTTGAATCCTTTCATGTTCCTTTCTTTGCTCCCTTTCTTGCCTTTGCATCAACTTTTGGTGCTCCTTTGTTTTCCTTCTATATTATTTTTCAATCTTTTTCTCTGCTCCTTTCCTTTCCCTTTCAACAATTCATTCATCCTTCTTCTCATGAATTTGTTTCCTTTTTTCTTTGCTTTAATTCATCTATTTCTTTTCTTTTTTGTTCTCTTTCTCAACCAGAAGCTTCCATGTACTAATCTACGGTGATTAGTTGAGATTCCCTGCTCAATATTATATCAGAAGCACTACTTGACCTTAATGATTCTCTAACCTTTTCCGTTGGGAGTTTTTCAAGAATCTACCAAGAGTTATTTTTCCTTGGTTTCCCTCACAGGTTTGGTTTGAATATGCCCCTAATACCCCTACTGCCTCTAACTTTGATTCTGCATCATTTTCTTCAGCATGACTGCTAATATAGTAGTACACCAAATATGAGTCATGAAGTAGTGTTGGCTGAGAGGGTAAAGAGAGAGACTGACCCTCTTCATTATTGAATTTCAAGTTTTACACCAAGAATTAAGAGATGTTATTTCTTTCATCTAATCAGGAGGGCTATCTTCTATGGGCAATAGATTAGTGACTCATCAATTTGATTAATTTCCATTTTAGAGATTCCAATTGTTGATTAACACATTCATTTATATTTATCTCCTTCTGCTAAGCTTCTGATTCTTTCCCCAATTATGTGTTAGGCACCATCTCAACATCTTCACTTTGCTCTAAATCAACCCTAGATAAATGAAGCATATTTTCTGCTGCACCAACATCATCTTGAAAAGATGTGTCAAATGTTTTGCTAGGCCCCATGTCTTCATTCAAGGCACTGGAATTAAGAGGCCATATCCCTGTTCCTTTGAATCCCGATTTAATGTTGTTAGGTGTAAGAGCCATTCTAAATGCTTTGCTCCCCAACTTAACTAATTCTTTCCTTTTCACATCTATCCCATGGTTTGTAATTATCCATTTGTGTCTCTCCTCCTTGAAGTATGTTTTGAATGGAACAAAGACACTCACACCCAATGGATGTAATTTATGAGATGTGTGTGCAGGCAATGTTAACAAATCAATCCCCAAATTCCTAGCTTCTTGAATTGTGCCCAAAGCAACATGTGAACCATGGCCATCAAAAATTAGTAAATGACTATTTGTAGGAGACACACCACCAGGTATAGATGATGCAAAGTGATGTAACCATTTCATGAATAAATCTTTTTTCATCCCTGCATTTGTTTGTGTTGCCATGCAAGCTCCAGGCTCACAACCTGCAATATAATTTTGTAAATGGTTCGTCCCCTTAAAAAGATAGAATCCTGGAATGCTTTATTTAGCAACATTTACACAACACAATATGGCAATCCATTCTCTACTTTTTGGGATGATATATGGGACACTCCTACTACCTCTTTTAGCAAGCACTCTCATACCGCAGTTCCTTCCAGCTTGTAATCCAGTCTCATCACAATTCCATATTCAGTTTGGTCCATATGGGTTGGCCTCATAAGCTTTATACAAAGTAATGTAGAAGGAACCGACAATTGATAGCCTCAAACACATTGCTCGATCCTTATCAAGGCCTTCAATTGTCCTTAATGTTAGATCTGGGTGTCTTTTTTTAAAACTTGCCCACCATGACTTACTTGGAAAAACATCTCTGAATGGGTTAGACCTTGTTTCACATATTTGTGCCACACATGTCTTAAGTTGTATAATTTCTAACCCATGGCCCATGTCAGCCATTTCATGACACCAACTCACTATCTCCATCTCTTCTTCATCTATTAGAATTGTTGGTGGACCCTTTATTTTAGTGGTGGTAACGCCCATCAGCCAAGAAGTAAGGGTGGTCAATGGTATACCCCATTTTTTTGCAGTAGCATGTGTAGAGTATCCATATTCTTCAACATATTTCATGGCATTATCCATATCAGACTTGTTCTAATAAGCTCTTGGCTTTGTCACTTTTTTGGTTGAAGGGATCACTCTTATTGCTTGGACATTTACTTCTTCATGTGGTGTGTCATTGGCATCTTGAGGTGGGGTATTGTTAGCCCCTTCTTCATGTTCTTCACTTAGCGGAAATCTTGCTCCCCTAATTTTGGCACATGAAGGTCTTACTCTTTTAGGAAGCTGCCTTCTCCTCATGATGTCAATAAAAACTTGCAAAGATAGATAAATTTATCAAACCAATGTAACTTACAACAATGAGAAGAAATAATATAGAATTAACTAACATAAGAGGAAGTGCAACCATTTGATGTGAGTGCATATGTTCTGAGCAATGGATACTTCAAAGCTCAGAGGTGAAAATGGGTCTAGTATAGAGGAAGGCAATGTTATTGAAACAAATACATATTTGAATTTATGACCAAATATACATCTACATGAAAAGACAACATGCAATATAATTTTATGCTTCCTTTTCATGTAGATGAATAGTTACAAGTAATTCTGAGCTAAATTAATGAAACCTGTAGATGCATGTGTACATGTAGATTTATATTTACAAGTAATTCCAGGCTAAATTAATGAAATATGTAGATGTATATTTACAAGTAATTCCATGTTAGATGTATATTTTATGCTGCCTTTTCATGTAGTTGTATATTTTATGCTTCCTTTTCATGTAGCTGTATAGTTTATGCTGCCTTTTCATGTCGTTGTATATTTTGAAGATGTATATTTCATATGTATATTTACAAGTAGATGTATATTTCATATATATCTATTTGTAAATATACATCTACATATTTCATTAATTTATCCTAGAATTACTTGGAAATATACATCTACAGAACATACATCTACTTGTAAATATACATTATAGATTTCATTAATTTAACTTGGAATTACTTGTAAATATACATCTCCGGATTTCATTAATTTGGCCTAGAATTACTTGTAAATATAAATCTACAAATTTCATTAATTTAGCCTAGAATTACTTGTTAATATACATCTACATGAAAATACAACATAAAGTAAAAGTCAAGGAATATTTCCAGTTCTTCCCAATTAATAGCTGGGTTAAACACCGAAATAACACTAGCAAAATTCAAAGTAAAATGGAAAAGATTAAAAAAAATAAAAAAATAACTTTATTGAAACAACTGCTATCTTGAATCAAGCAAGTCTTTCTCTTATCAAAGCACTCCATAAAATATATAGATTAACACTTTTTTTTATAAAATTAAATGAATGTGCATCAATATACTAACATAATTAAGCACTTACTATGTGGCACTATGCAGAAAAAAACACTTGAATATGTCAACTTGGAACTATAATTTTCATGCACTAACAAAATAAGTCTCACTGAATAAAACTTCAGAGTAGTTGAGGAAGTGGATTTATAGGAGACATGAAATGTTGTAGTCGATTGATCCTTGTGCTTGTTTTTGATTGGGTGAAATTGATAGGGGTGGATCAAGATTTAGGATATTTTATTTCAATACTCAGATTTGAAGTTCAATTTAATTTGATTTCTCATTTCAATTCAATCTTTGTTTCTCGAGCCTTACATTTGTTGAAAATATGTAGGTGCATCATTTATGGGAGTAGCTGGTATAAAAAATGGTGAGAAAGTTAATGCTTAAAACACAACATGTATTTGAAAATGGTGCACTTTGGACTTATTCTTGTGAGACCCTGTCCCAAATTTTGTGTAAGACAAGATTTTTAACATTGTAAAATGGGAACTTAAATTATATGAAAAGTGACATCAAATTGATATGATGATATGGTATCGCCTTTGTATTAGGATGGAATACAATTATATGTATTCATGTATTAAATACATGTTGACTTTAAATTTGGGAATCATGGAAGTATAATATATGTTATTTTATGTTTAAAAAGATTATCAAATATTTTATTGTTGATAGATTCATCGCTGTACATGAAAAATGACATTTACATTAGTTTTGAAGTTTTTTTGGTACATTTATAAGATAGTACTATTAATGTGTAAAAACTGGAGTCAAGGAGATCAACTACCCTCACAACTATTGGATAATGCTCCATGACTGGCTCCTCTCCTTTACATCCTCATTCTTGCAGACAATTTTTTTTTGGGTAATTTGATGCGGATAATGTGCTTTATTTATCTTAGTTGTTGGCCTCGACATATCATATAAATCTTAGAAAAAACCGTAGATTTTTTTATACGTTAGTTGTGACAAGTACCCTTACAAATATCAAGAAAATAGTATATCGTAAAATTATGTCATGCCTCGGTAACACAGATTACAGAAAGGAACTTCTCCATAGAAAATCAGTCCCCGGATTACATAAATGAATCGAAAGTCCACGATCTCACGAGCAGAAAAAACGTACATACAAAACAGTGCAGGTCACTCTAGATCAATTCAGATTTTAAATTTTCTTCTATGCAAAATCAAATTCCAGCGTTAGATCGTTAATCCTGCCACCACCTTACCCGAGTGACAAGACACCTCAACACATTCAGCAAACTGGTGTACCATCCACTTTGAAACATCGCATTCCCACTATAAAAACACCACTTTCCACTCACCTGTACAATACATGGGATTTCGCAGACAACTGTTGTGATTTCATGGTTTTGAGCAAGACTGTTGTGTTTAACATGGTTTTGCAGTGATTGAATTTCAAGTCCCTGTTCGTCTTTCATGGAAGTCCTCATGAAGTTCATATTAGCTCTGTTTTTGGCATTTTTGTTTACTGGGTTTTATCAAGAACAACATGTTTCTGGTGCAAATGTCACCTATGATAGCAGGGCTATAGTTATTGATGGGCGAAGAAGAATTTTGATATCTGGGTCTATTCATTATCCTCGCAGCACACCAGAGGTAATTATATTTTCCTCTTTCTGCAATGATTGGAATCTGTAAAAGCAAAAAATTGAAAATAAAAAAACTCATATTTTATAAGTGGGTATGGCTCTGATGTTTTAAAAAAAACTAAAAAAAGATTTTCTTTTTGTTAAGTGGGTTTGCATCAGATTGCCAAATGAAACCAGATTTGTTAATGTGAGTCTACCTCATATGGTTGTTTTTGGATTGGCAGATGTGGCCTGATATTATCCAGAAGTCCAAAGAAGGAGGTTTGGATGTTATCGAGACTTATGTGTTTTGGAATATCCATGAGCCCATACAAAATCAGGTAATTATTTCTGTAACCTGTATGTATTACCTTATTGTAAAAAACGTTCTAAATTCTTCTATTAGTTCCGCAGACTCAGTTTTATTAGACATGTTCTATGCTCATCCTCAAAATCAGATTTCTGTGATGTGTAAGTGTTCATCCACATAATTATTTTTCGTAATGCGAGCGGTAATATGTTCATGACATAATCCCCATGTAAAAAAGAAGCTTTAATTTTCTGGACCCGGAATGTCAGAAACATTGGAAACAAGTTTTCCAATATTTATCAAAAACATTTTTGAAAACGTAGTTGAAAATGCTGTTATGGGACATTTTTAGGAAGAGAAATCAGATCCAGTGTAGGCTCTATATAGCTGTGCTCTTAGTTTACTGAAGGCTGTATGGTTTTCAATCTGTTTTGCAGTACAACTTTGAGGGAAGATTTGATTTGGTAAAGTTCATAAAAACAGTTCAACAGGCTGGACTCTATGCCCATCTTCGCATTGGTCCCTATGCATGTGCAGAGTGGAATTATGGGTAAGTCTCTGTTTCCTTCTCTGCTTTCCCTTCTCCTTATTCTTGTGTTTTTTAGCCCTGATTATCGTTTGGCTGAGGTTGCTTAGGCAGTTTCTCTTTTCGCATGAGAAGGGTAAGCTTTAGAGAAATTTTTCAGGTTTTTGCAAGATTTTCTGTTGTTGTTTGAAGTTGATCCCAGAGACAAAATGCTGTTTTTGTTGTTGGGTATTTGGTTTCCACTGTTCAAAATGGAGACTTTCTGGGAGTATATCATCAACATACACAGGAGATCCCAATCTATGCTCACAAGTGCTACTGTGTTCCTAGAGAATATACCACACAAGGCTCCTCTCTTTTGGAAGCTTTCAATGTGCCATAGCCAAGCAAACTTTCAACTTCTTTCTCTTCAGTTTCAGAACCTAACGATTGCAAGGGCAAAGTTTCTCCTCGTACGCGGTACACCCCATTCCCAATACACTCCACAGTAAGATACCTATATGTAGTTTTTTTACCCCATTTTTCATTTTTTTTGCCACGTATCTTTTTTTCCCTTTTTTCTTTGGTTCATTTTCGGTTCTATCATTTTCCAAACATGGCTGCTATAGGAAGAAGGAAATGTAGTTGTCATAAGCTGATCTTCCTAAGTGCTTGAGGTATAAGCTGCTGCCCTGGATTCTCTTAGTTGTACTTTATATTCCAACTACAATACATCGTTGTAAGTTGATTTGGGAATTTTTCCTCTAAAATGACTGGCCAACCATATCCTCAAAGCCGTCCAAGAACACGAGTCTCGATTCTTATCAAGTAAAAATAAGTACTCTCAGTGCTGGGGCCTTTATTGTATGTTGCATGTGCACATGATATTTTGACTTGGATTAAACAGGCACACACATGCTATTGACAACCCACCTTATCTAGCAGCAGGCTTCAAGCAATGGTTGGTGAAATTATCATTGTTGTTTCAATTTGATACAGAGGTTTCCCGGTTTGGCTGCATTTTGTTCCTGGAATCAAGTTTCGAACTGACAATGAGCCCTTCAAGGTTGACCACTGTCTTCTCTGTGCTATTCAAAATACTGTATATATAAAAAATTAAATTTCTAGTGCCATCTTGCAATTTAGTATTCTTGTAAATGATTAATGGGAACTTTTGTTAATCTATGGTACTTCATCAAATACTAAATTAAATCCCTATTTCCTTTTTTCTGTTGTTTACTTTCTTCTGTAGATTGAGATGGAACGTTTCACCAGAAAAATTGTGGACATGATGAAGCAGGAGAGCAACCTCTTTGCCTCTCAAGGGGGGACCTATTATCTTATCTCAGGTCATTTTTTCTATCTGTATGAAATAGCAACTGTTTCTCGGGATGTCTATGTTTTATTTTTATTTGCCTCTATTTATTATTGGATATGCTTTGAAATAAAATAAGAATGCACTATATTCCCATTTATGATGCATGCTTTTAGTATGCAGACTGTAGATTAATAGAGTTTCTTTGCAACAGTGCCCATTTAGTAAAATGGGCATGCCTGATACGTTACCGTACTTGAGGAAACCTTTAAGAAAGAAGACAAGAGCTAGTTTTCAGGTAATTATTCTCATTCTATTTTATCTCATATTGTAGATAGAGAATGAGTATGGCAACATTGCTGGACCATATGGAGAAGCAGGCAAGCGATATGTAAAATGGGCGGCATCTATGGCTGTTGGTCTAGGCACAGGAGTCCCTTGGGTGATGTGTCAACAAGCAGATGCTCCTGTTTCAGTTGTGAGTATCTATTTAACCTCTTTGGACTTGTGCTCAAGCTACTTTTTTCTTATTCACATGTTATTCTGATTGTAGTAAGATTTTGTCTTTAGAATTATATTTTTGCTGAACTTGTGAAATCTACACCTTGAAATACAATTCCTTAATTTGATATAACACGCAGAAGACAAGACATCAATTTAAACAGAGAAAACATTTATGCAAAAATGTTCTGCTACAGATTTCTTTGTAAGAATTGTATGGGAAATCAAGTGAAGTTTTGGGCTTCTCAATTTGCAGATCAACACTTGTAATGGATTCTACTGTGATGCGTTTACTCCAAATTCTCCAAACAAGCCCAAAATGTGGACGGAAAACTGGAGTGGCTGGTAGCACCCTCATCTTATTTGAACTCTGTATAATGAATAACAAAAGTTTAGAATATTTGAAGATCTTGCAGGTAAACAAGTTATATTTTCTGTTAGTGCAGAGCAGCAGCATCTGTATTTAAGTCGGCTGTGGACATACATATATACTCAATCCCTTGAAACTCTACATGTTTCTTCATCTACCTATTGACAGGTTTCTATATTTTGGGGGTCGTGTGCCTTATAGGCCCACAGAGGACCTTGCCTTTTCCGTTGCACGCTTCTACCAAAGGGGTGGTACATTTCAGAATTATTATATGGTATGCTTGTTTCAAATAATGAATTTATATGCTTTAATACGCCAGTTTTATTTCATATTTCTATTAGAATATCGAAACATTCTTCTTAAAATAATAGATTCTAGATGGAGAAGGTACTACAGGAGAAAAATAGCATATACATTATGTTTTTGTGCCCGCAGTATCATGGAGGAACAAACTTTGGTCGCACAGCAGGAGGCCCTTTCATTGCTACAAGCTATGATTATGATGCTCCTATCGATGAATATGGTAAAATATTGAAGTATATATCTATATCATTCAGCTGTTGCAAAAAAGGAAAACTTGTCTTTCTAGGATATATGCTTCTGCTAAAATCTTTTGTCTAAACTTTATATCTATTAGCTAATTGGACAACAATGTGATTATTGTACACAATGGCATTTCAAAACGAATTTCAGCCAACTGACCAACTCCGACCACTGCTGTTTTAGTATAACTAACGGCTACATTGGTACTGTAAACCCATAAGACAATCCATATCAAAACATAGACTAGAAAATTCTTTGGCATCCATGCTTGCTTGAATATTATGTTAGGCACGTTAAGGAGTTTGATTGGTGATCTTTATCCCAGTGGCATTCTGGTGGACAACACAATTTTTATTTACAGATTTGGGTGTGTTATAGCATAAGAAAATGCAAACAATAGTTAGACAGTAGAGAAAACATAATTCATTCACACATAGAAAATGATATTGCTAGTAAGGACTGCTATCAGAGATTCAGAATAAAATAAATCTGAAAATTCTATACATGGCAAATCTTTGAACTGCGTTGTGGAAGTTTTTTTCCTCATGGGTACAAGACAATGATACATATTAGTTCAGAAAATGTAGAACAGGAGATGAATAGACATTGGGGACAGTAGAGAAAACATAATTCATTCACACATAGAAAATGATATTGCTAGTAAGGACTGCTATCAGAGATTCAGAATAAAATAAATCTGAAAATTCTAAACATGGCAAATCTTTGAACTGCGTTGTGGAAGTTTTTTTCCTCATGGGTACAATACAATGATACATATTAGTTCAGAAAATGTAGAACAGGAGATGAATAGACATTGGGGACAGTAGAGAAAACATAATTCATTCACACATAGAAAATGATATTGCTAGTAAGGACTGCTATCAGAGATTCAGAATAAAATAAATCTGAAAATTCTATACATGGCAAATCTTTGAATTGCATTGTGGAAGTCTTTTTCCTCATGGGTACAAGACAATGATACATATTAGTTCAGAAAATGTAGAACAGGAGATGAATAGACATTGGGGACAATGAAGCGGTTCATATTCTGGCAGTTACTGGAAAGGTGGCGCCACTTTCAACCTTTGTGGTGGCGCCCCTTTCAACCTTTGTGGTGGTGCCACTTTCAACCTTGGAGGTGGTGCTGAAATCTTTGAATTTGTTGCCTGCAAGAAAATATGGGTGGTGGGAACAAGAGAAGCATTAGCTGCTTCTGTTGGTACCTATGTTCCACCAAGTTTTTGGGATGGGGACGGGGGCACATGTTTCTGGGACAGATTTTTTTGGAGGCCATTTTTTAGGGGATGACACCGTTAAAAATATGGAAAAATTTAAAAATATAGGAACTTTCAAATATTCATATAATAACATTGATAAGGCATTCATCATATATGTTATAGAACCTTATTACATATAATTAGAGCTGAATTGAGATTTCACATAATATTCAATGTGGATATATATAATAATTACACGGTCATTTATGGAGAGAGTTCAAGACGAGTACTTTACATGATTACATGTACAAGACACAATGGTCTACAAAACTTGCCCCGAATGATTGCATATCCATAACACATCCAAATTCACTGCTGCAGAAAATGTTGTAATATAGAAATAGAAGCAATGCATAACAATAATAATCTTACATTAATCTAGTAGTAACAAAACTAAAAATCAATTCCAAAACATATATGATATATTGGTTTATTCCAAAAAAAAATTAGGAACAAGGGCACCTAGATCACATGTTCTTTTCCGCAATATGACACAAATGACATGAATTTTCAAGGCTTCAATCTTTGACAAAGGGAGCTATTTCTTCCCACCTTTTTTATATGACAACATTGGAGCTGCATACAAACGCATCCACAATCTTCATTTGCTCGCTTCAATATCATGCATCAAGCCATTTTTTAACCCACAAAAAATGGGGCATATAGCTGCTACATGTTGAATAGAACAATCTCAATTTGTAAAGAACAACACCATCCATCTAACCTTCCCTTTGCATGATGGACGTGTCTATCCAATAAGCCTTGCTCTATTTGCTATCTTGTTTAAGTTGGACCTTCAACTTCTTTCCACTCAATTGGAATCCATTCATCATGTTGATGGCAGATTGTGCAGCTTCAGGGGAGTCATTACTCATGAAACTTGCAATTTTTTCAGTTTTTTTTTTTAAATATGTATTTTTGTGTGTTGGGACAAAGGAGACTTCTAGCCGTCCCTGGTATGGCCAGGGGATCCCTTGGCCATACCGGGGATGGCTAGCTGTTCCTTGTCGGCCCCTGCCATCCCCCTTTGGAAAACAAGTGTCCCCAAAATGTTTCCTAAAAAAAGAAAAATTTGGGGACATCTAGGGAATGTTTCCTACCCATCCCCGCATCCCCAAAACGCCCCCTGTAGGGGGCGCTCCCAAAAGCATAGGGGACGCCTCCCCGGGTTACACTAGTTGGTACAACTTTGGGTTGGATGACAGTGGCGCATAAATCTTCCAGGAGTGGGCCACTGCATGGATCAATCCCCCTTTGGAAAACAAGTGTCCCCAAAATGTTTCCTAAAAAAAGAAAATTTGGGGACATCTAGGGAATGTTTCCTACCCATCCCCACATCCCCAAAACGTCCCCTGGAGGGGACGCTCCCAAAGGCATAGGGGACGCCTCTCCGGGTTATAGTAGTTGGTACAACTTTGGGTTGGATGACAGTGGCGCATAAATCTTCCAGGAGTGGGTCACTGCATGGATCAATTGTTCTATACAAATGTTATTTGATGCCACCCAAGTAGACTCTGTAGGGAGAGAAACATGATTGGTGATCAAAACTATTGGGCAAAGGAAAGATGCAAAAATCTTAATATTTTTGTATGGTCAGGTTTGGCTATATAGTAAGAGAAATAAGATACATGAAATGAAGTAATTGCTAAGGTAAGAGCAACCTATAGTATTGGCCCTTTGTAATGTCCCCTTTCCTACGCTTAAGGCCTAAGGGCCAATTCGAGTCCAAGCCTTGGTCATACCCAAGGGGCTATGGACGCTGGGAGCTATTGGGTATGAATATCTAGTCCATTTTGTTATAATTTTTCGTTGACATGAGCGTAAAGTGTTTTGGAGGGACTAGATATTATGTTTTGTCGTTAGGAAGGGGCCACATGACACTTAATGTTTTAATTTTGCGTTGGGGGTCACTTATGGACCATGGCAACTTAAAAGGGGAAAAGTAACTTAAGTTACTTTTATTTTATTGGTCCTTCCTAAGGAAAAATGCGACTTGGGCTATTTTGGGGCTCTTTTGCCTTGGGGAAAAATATATAAGGAGTTGGGAGGAAAAAGTGAAGGTCATTCTTGCATACATAATTATTTTCCTTCATGTGCAACTGCTGCTTGCAAATTTACAGCTTGTGGAGTGAAATCCCACAGGGACCCTAGCTTCGGTGGTGAGAGATCCATCCCTAGCTAGCAGGGCATTCTTCGGTAGTGAGAGATCTACCCTAGCTTGTCATTTTGGAGCTGAAATCAGGGTTGTTTTTCAGAGGCATTTTCAGAGGGTTTCAGAGGAGGGTTTCGAGAGATTTTGGTGTTTTTGGAGAAGAAGATTCGGGGTTTTTCAGGGCAGATTTACGGCAGCCATTTGGGCAGGGTTTAGCATCAATTTGAGGGCATTATCAATAATTTCCAACCACTTCCCAAGCTGGGCGACTTGTTTTGAAGATTGCAGCCATTATTTGGAGGGTTTCCAGTAGTACAAATTCAGATCTGAAGGTTGGAATATCATTCCCTATATTTATAAATATTATTTCCAAAGTTTCATAATTTTTGCACTTGTATTCGGAGAGAAATAAATTTTTGAAGTTTTCCAGCTGCCTAGGGCACGCTGTAATTTTCTGGCAGCAATTTATTATCTGAAAAATTCCAAAAATAATTTTCTAATACTTGTTATTGCATTAGCAAGCTCACTATAAATTTTCAAGTGATTCGGGCAAGTATTTTGTGAGTTATAGATTTATTTCTGTTTGCTGCCCTAGTTTTAATTTCTGCAAAAATCAGATTTCTGTTTGGCTGCAAATTGTCCGTATTTTGCATATTTTTTAAGGGGTATCCCACTAGGGATATTTCAGTGGTATCAGAGCTAGCTTTCTTCTAGCCTGTGGGGGTTGAAAGATGGGTGATAGAGAAGATGAATTGGGGGCGGAGTTGATGAAACGGTTGTTCACCAATATGGTGAAGCAGCAGGAAACCACCAACCTCTATTTGAGCCAGCTCACTGGGAGACTAGCACAAGGCAGGATTGATACTCATACGGAGAGAGGAGAAACTAACAATATGGGACAACAAGGTCAAAGAAGTGAGAGTGGACATTCAAGGCAGCGGTCTCCCCATTTTTCTACTAGACCTTTGGGACTTCACGAACCCTCTTTCTTGAAGGATCCGGAAGTTTTACAGGTACGGCAACCAGTAGAGATTTTGGATGAGGAGTCTTGTTGGGAGAGGTACCAGACCTTGAGTGAGGGCTTTCGTGACAACATGCCATTCCAGGAATATTGCAAAATGAAGATTGGCAGCAGACCCAAGAGAGATCATCAGATACAGGTACCAGAGTTACAGAGGAGATTGGGACAGATTTCCATTCCACACTTTGATGGTTCTAAGAAGTGTACTGCACAGTCTTGGGTTCAGAAGTTGAAGACATACTTCGACTTGAATCCTATGTGTGAGGAAGATGCAATTAAGTTTGCAATCTTACATCTTGAGGGAGACGCTCATGATTGGTGGCATCATGGATTGATTACACAGGGACACATACACATTACTACTTATGCAGAGTTCACGCAGAGGCTAGTGAGCAGATTTGATAGGAGGGACCCTGACAGGTATTTTAGGGAGTTGACTCATTTGAGACAGACCGGTTCCCTGGATCAGTATATCGCAGATTTTCAGAGATTATCAGTCATGGTACCTGATGTTACGGAGGTGAGGTTGATTTCACTGTTCACAACAGGTTTGACAGATGCTCTCGCTGGGTTTGTGAAGGCATTTGAGCCTTCTTCTTTGCATGAGGCTATTAGGAGAGCTCGTGATTTGGAGTTATCCACTCCTAAGTCGAGGTTTCCACCTCGAGTGCAGCCTAAGGTTTTTCCTTCTAGATCCGATGGTTCACAGTCGAAGGTACCTCCACCTAGGCAAGATGCAGCCGGGAGACCATTCATATCTAGGGAGGACAAAGATGAGTTGAGGCGAAAGAAACTATGTTTTGATTGCCGCACACCTTGGGTTCTAGGACATGATTGCAGGGGTAGAGGGAAGGCCCAATTCATAGAGGTCTTTGAGGAGAGTGATGGTGACGAGGAGTTGGACACACAGGGATTGGAGGATGATGACGATGAGGCATTGGATAGTGCAGGTGTTGAGCAGGAGAGCGAGACTTTCCCCTAGGAGACTACTGCCACTTTGTCTAGTACCCCGAGGTACAAGGCATTCAGAGTTAGGGGAGTTTTACAGGGACAACGAGTAGTGGTACTCATTGATAGTGGGGCAACCCACAACTTTATTGATGCCTCATTGGTTGAGAGGCGAGGATTACAGACAGAGGATTTTGAGGGCTTCAACGTGGTTGTAGCCAATGGAGAGTCTATGAGGTGCACACGGCGGGTTCCCCAATTGAGCATCACGATGGGTAACTATACAGTTACCGATGATTTCTATATTGTTGGTATTGGAGAGACTAACCTAGTGCTTAGAGTATAGTGGCTCCATTCCCTTGGTGAGTTTCGGACTAACTTTCAGACGATGGAGCTGAAGTTTAAGTCCGAAGGGAGGAATGTGACTTTGAGGGGCTTATCTTCAGAGGCACCCCAGGTTGTTACAACTAAGAGGATTGAGAGAATTTATAGGCACAATGGGGTGGATTGGGCAGTACATTGTTTGGTTTCGACCAAGAAATCAGAGGATGGACAACATGAGTATCATGTGGATATACAAGGCTTATTGGACAGGCATAGTACAATTTTTGGTGACATACCTCTAGGCATACCTCCAGATAGGGGATTTGAGCATGTGATTGAGCTCGAGGATGCTAGACCTGTGGTTACTTCTCCTTACCGTCACCCCAAACGGTTTAAGGATGAGATCGAGAAGACTATCCATGAGCTCATTGATATGGGGCATATTAGACCGAGTTCCAGTCCTTTTGCTTCTTCAGTGGTATTGGTGAAGAAGAAGGATGGGACCATGCGGATGTGTATAGACTACCGTGCCTTGAATAAGAAGACAATAAAGAACAAGTATCCAGTACCACGTATTGATGAGTTGCTTGATGAGCTACATGGTGCAATCTATTTTTCAAAAATAGATTTGCGATCTGGATATCACCAGATCAAAGTCAGGGAGCAGGATGTGCATAAGACAACTTTCAGATGCCATTACGGTCACTTTGAGTTCTTGGTGATGCCCTTCGGATTGTCTAATGCTCCAGCTACATTCCAGTCTTGCATGAACCATGTGTTCAACCGCCACCTGCGGAAGTTTGTATTGGTCTTCTTTGATGATATTTTGGTCTACAACAGGACTTGGGAGGACCATATCAGGCACCTTGGTGAGATATTGGGGATATTAGAAGCTAATTCGCTATATGCGAAAGCTTCTAAGTGTGAGTTTGGCATGACAGAACTTTTATATTTGGGATATGTGATTGGTGGGGGAGTAGTGAAGGTGGATAGAGAGAAGATACGGGCAATTTTGGATTGGCCGCCACCTAGGACGTTGACACATTTGAGAGGATTCTTGGGGTTATGCACATACTACAGGAGGTTTGTGAAGAATTTCTCTCGGTTGACTGCTCCATTGACCGATTTGACCAAGAAGGGGGCTTTTGCTTGGTCAGAAGCAACACAACAGGTTTTTGATCACCTCAAGGGGGTGATGAGTTCATGTCCCGTTCTCGCATTGCCAAATTTCTCTCACCCGTTCATTCTAGAGTGTGATGCATCAGGAGAGGGTGTTGGGGCAGTTCTCATGCAGGATAGGCATCCCATTGCCTATGAGGGTCAGAAATTGAAACCGGTGGAGAGAGGGTATTCAATTTACGACAAGGAGATGTTGGCCATTATGCATGCTTTGGCCAAATTCAGACAGTACCTTGTGGGCAACAAATTCGTGGTTCGTACGGATCACAACAGTTTGAGGTTCTTCTTGGGGCAGAAGGATCTCAACGACCACCAACAGAGATGGGTGAACAAGGTACAAACCTATGACTTCGACATAGAGTACACTAGAGGTAAGAATAATATTGTTGTTGATGCTTTATCTAGGAGGCCTTACCTTACTTCTATGCTTAGTTCTATGTCTGAGATTTCAGCGGATTGGAAGGCTCATATACTTGTTGAGTATTCCAAAAATCAGTTTGCATGTGAGATCATGGATGGTATTATACAGGATGACCGATATAGAGTGGTGGATGATCTCATTTTCTACAAGGATAGGATTTTCCTTGTACCAGGGTCCAAGATGAAGGAGAAGATCCTTCGAGCAGTACATGATACACCATTAGCTGGGCATCCTGGGTATTTCAAAACATACAGGTTTATCAGGGAGAGATTTGCATGGAAGGGGATGAAGGACGATGTCCTTAATCATGTCAGAGAGTGTATGGTTTGCCAGCAAACCAAATCCGAGCATTCTTTTCCAGCAGGATTACTTCAACCTCTTCCCATTCCCGAACAGAAATGGGAAAGCATATCTATGGACTTTATCACAGGGCTTCCCTTGGTGCATGGGCATAGCTGCATTTATGTTGTAGTTGATCGGTTAACTAAGTATGCTCATTTCTTTTCCCTACCCAAGGGGCATGAGGCGGCAAATGTGGCTCAAATTTTCTATACAGGTGTTTTTAGGCTACATGGGTTGCCTAAAATATTGTCAGTGACCGGGATAAGATCTTCATGAGCACCTTTTGGCAGGAGATCTTCAGACTAGTAGGTACGGAGTTGACTCCTAGTACTAGCTATCACCCACAGACGGATGGGCAGACGGAGATAGTCAATAAGTGGATAGAGGGCTACTTGCGGAGTTATGTGTCAGGTCATCAGCGGGCATGGATTAGATGGTTACATATGGGTGAGTATTGCTACAATACCACCTATCAGATGAGCATAGGCATGACTCCTTTCCGAGCCTTGTATGGGTACGACGCTATGACATTTGTGGATTTGGTATTACCGGATAGCCGAGCTCCCAAAGCTCGAGATTGGTTACAGGAGAACCAGGATATTCTGAAGGCTCTCAGGGAGAACCTTCAGAAGGCACAGAATCAGCAGAAGGTATATGCAGATCGGCAAAGGATAGAGAGATCTTTTGAGGTTGGGGATCTGGTATTCCTATGTTTGCAGCCATATAGGCAGTCCTCACTGAAGCAGAAAGGTGTAGAGAAATTGAAACCACGGTTTTATGGTCTGTACAGGGTAATTCAATGAGTTGGGGCAGTTGCATATGAGCTAGAGCTTCCAGAGCACAGTAAGATACATAATGTCTTCCATGTTTCGTGCCTTAAGAAGGCACTTGGGCAGCATATTGTACCATCTACGGAGTTGCTGCCACTGGATGAGGAGGGGAAGCTGGTGTTAGAACCAGAATCTATTATTGAGGTGAGACAGAGGAGGCTTAGGAGCAGAGTGATCACGAAGTATTTGGTGCGGTGGAAGGGATTGCCACTTGAGGATGCTACTTGGGAGGGACAACAAATTTTGCAGCATCCTAGTTTGCATTTGCTTGGGGACAAGCAAAATTTGGGAAGGGAGGACTGTAATGTCCCCTTTCCTACGCCTAAGGCCTAAGGGCCAATTCGAGTCCAAGCCTTGGTCATACCCAAGGGGCTATGGACGCTGGGAGCTATTGGGTATGAATATCTAGTCCATTTTGTTATAATTTTTCGTTGACATGAGCGTAAAGTGTTTTGGAGGGACTAGATATTATGTTTTGTCGTTAGGAAGGGGCCACATGACACTTAATGTTTTAATTTTGCGTTGGGGGTCACTTATGGACCATGGCGACTTAAAAGGGGAAAAGTAACTTAAGTTACTTTTATTTTATTGGTCCTTCCTAAGGAAAAATGCGACTTGGGCTATTTTGGGGCTCTTTTGCCTTGGGGAAAAATATATAAGGAGTTGGGAGGAAAAAGTGAAGGTCATTCTTGCATACATAATTATTTTCCTTTATGTGCAACTGCTGCTTGCAAATTTACAGCTTGTGGAATGAAATCCCACAGGGACCCTAGCTTCGGTGGTGAGAGATCCATCCCTAGCTAGCAGGGCATTCTTTGGTAGTGAGAGATCTGCCCTAGCTTGTCATTTTGGAGTTGAAATCAGGGTTGTTTTAAAGAGGCATTTTCAGAGGGTTTTAAGAGGAGGGTTTCGAGAGATTTTGGGTGTTTTTGGAGAAGAAGATTAAGAGTTTTTCAGGATCAGATTTACGGCAGCCATGAGCAGGTTTTGGCATCAATTTCTGAGAGATTTTCAAGGGTTTTGATCATTTTCCAACAGGGGCGACTTGTTTTGAAGATTGCAGCCATTATTTGGAGGGTTTCCAGTGGTACAAATTCAGATCTGAAGGTTGGAATATCATTCCCTATATTTATAAATATTATTTCCAAAGTTTCATAATTTTTGCACTTGTATTCGGAGAGAAATAAATTTTTGAAGTTTTACCAGTTGCCTAGGGCACGCTGTAATTTTCTGGCAGCAATTTATTATCTGAAAAATTCCAAAAATAATTTTCTAATACTTTTTATTGCATTAGCAAGCTCACTATAAATTTTCAAGTGATTCGGGCAAGTATTTTGTGAGTTATAGATTTATTTCTGTTCGCTGCCCTAGTTTTAATTTCTGCAAAAATCAGATTTCTGTTTGGCTGCAAATTGTCCGTATTTTGCATATTTTTTAAGGGGTATCCCACTAGGGTTAGTTTTGGGGCCATAAGATTCTTACTGAAAATGTGCACGAATATTGAAAAGAGAAATTAACATGAGGTATACAGGTGTTTTTTTTTCATATTACTGTTAGGACCTGTATTATCTTTGGCATTTCTGCACTAGACAGTTGATTTACTATGAATGCCACTAGTTTGAAATTTATTTTTAAGTTTATAACAATAGAAGGAATGGACAAGTAAATTTATATTTAGTCAACATATAAAAAATAACAATGAAACAACATTTCAATTTACATTCACCTAACAAGACAAAATGTTCATAGGAGCAAACTCCACAAATAATCCGTCCCATGTGGAAATTATGCCCCTGGCAAGTTCATTAGTTTGAACTTACTTCATAGACCCATAGAAGAGATGAAATCTACATATTTGTCAAGATGTAAATTACTTTCATGCTTAGTTTCCTTTAGAATAATTTTTATGAACTGTGCACCTGTATATACTTCTTTCTGATAGCTTATATGAATGAACTGAAGCACTCGTTTTTTCAACACCAAACACAATGAAGCACAAGCATGTGAAGGTGTAATGGCTATGAAGTAACCTGAATGCAAATGTCAAGGCAAATATTTTCAAGCAACAAAAACTTTCTGGTTGGATTCTCCTTATTGCTCACAGTCTTTCAATTGTTATTGGTGCAGGACTTTTGAGGCAACCTAAATGGGGGTTTCTTAAGGAGCTTCACAAAGCCATTAAACTTTGTGAAGCAGCTTTGATAAATGCAGAACCTGCATACACTAAACTTGGTCCTGCACAAGAGGTAAGTTTCATTTACATTTTATTTCAAATGCTAATTTTAAATCTTTCCTGATTATTCACAAATAGGAACATTTTTTAAAGCTATTAAGCATACAATTTCTTTGGTTCTAACAAGTACAATGCCAGATTTAAGTTAGAACTGCGAAAAAGCATGATTAATGTTGAATACTAGCGATTACATAATTAAATTCCAATGGTGTGTTGGCTTTTTACCATAGAATTTGATGCATCCAAGCATATGTACACCAGGTGATTCATCTATAAATTATTTCATTCAAAGGATCGTATTTGATTTGAAAGGATCACTGTTTTCCTAATTCTTTGTTCTACATAATGGTTGATTGGTTGTGGGATAAGTTGCCAATATGTTTCGGATATAGGTACGGATACGAAGAATCTGATATGCGGATATGGACATGGATACAACCAAACAAATAATGTATATAAATAAAAAATATATAAATTTTAGCCTAATAAATAGGAATCAACCACATATTATGCATATAAAAAAAGTTAAACAACCAAAAAACACTAATAATTTCCAATTGCCAAACGACAAGTCACAAATCTCATGATAAATATTAAATTCAATTTTTACATCAAATTAGCATTCAATATTATTTATATTCATTGTATTGTTCTTCGTTGAGAGCATCAACATCATGATGTGGTTCATTAGAACCATATGGACTCAAAGCACTCCCACTACCACTAGCACCCCTATATAGGTCCTACGATGCCAAAAAAGTCTCCATATCATGTAATGTCAGATAGGAAATGGAAACATTCAAGTCAACATTCTCTCGGTCTACATCCCAATGCTTTGTCGCTTCCTTGTACTCCGACTGCTTGTGGAATAAAAGGCGCAAGCTGGAATGTATATACATTAACTTCTCAACCTTTTTTGCTCCACTTTTTGCACTTAAGTGAGTGGATGACACTGCATGTACTCCAATTGTGTTTAGAGGAAGATGAACTCACAACCTATTGAAACAGTTTCAATGCAAAATTAATATTCATAAAAGCAAAAACTCAAACTCAAACTTAGAAAAAATAAAACAAAAAATCAAGAGAATTAAAAAGTAATTGTTTTACCCGTGACAAGAATTTGATTGCAAGGGGTTATAAGTACATGGATCCTTGACCATGGAGCAACCGCGACATACAAGAATTCTTCTTGTATTTGTCCCGAAGAGCACGAGGGCTATGACCTGTGGAGGCTATGAAATTTCCAAACTCGGTCATAACCATGTCTTCGACCTTAGGATCAAGGAAGAGCCTAGAGAATGCCATCATATACCCTTTACTAACTTTAACAACCCTAAATAGTGCCACCCTCCCTAGGAAAGAAAGAATCTTCATGTTGTAGAATCTAGGAGTCAATGCAAAGTCAAGGAGATGTAGTGCGTTAGTCATTTTGTTCCATCTTTCAATGAGATATGATTTTACTTGTTTGAAATTTTTTTTCTTGGGACTTATGACGGTCTTTATCTTCTTGATAAGTGAGTGGATGCCATCATATATCTATCACAGACATGGATGATTTATGTTAGTAAAGTAGATCATACTCATGATGGGCTCGATGAAACTCAACAAGTATTATAAATGATTCCATCAGCCATCATCTATGATCAACATCTTCACTTTTTGGGCCTGCTCAATGTTTGACTGCCCCTATACAACCCATAGGTTACTAATGGCGATCCTGCTAAGTGCCTCTTGCACCTTCACAAGTCGTCTCAAGGCAATTGTGTGATGTGAATCGAGTCTCAACAACTTAGTAAGAATTAAAAACAAAGATTGATTTTTTTCGAAAACTTCAAAAGTGACGAGTACCATATTAAAAAATTACATCATAAATAAAAGAAAGATGGCTTCCCTTACTTTTGTTAGCTCCAAATGCGAGAAGGATTGAAGATGCCTTGTGACTAGTGACGGTTATTTGCAAACATTTGGATCTCTTCACCCTCGACATACATGTGTTTAATTCACTCAATTTTTCTACTCAACTTTTTTAGCATTAAGATGAGTGAGTGGACAACACAAGGTGTCCAAAAAATATGCCCATACCTCCCCTCCACCAACATCCCAATTGTAATTTTTAATATTGTCTGTTATGAATTGGACAACATTTGGAGGCCTAACCACCTCAATGGCTTGGAAGAGGATGTTGGTGATGAATTGAGCTGCCTTCACATACTCGTCACAATAATTGCTTTTAAAAATATTGCCCCTTTCGGGCATACTACAACCACATTGATCAAATGACAATTTTTTGTATCTTTCCATCCATCGGAAACTATGAAAACTCCCATTCTGGCCCACAAATCCCTAATTGGTTGCAATGAGGATTATACACGTTTTTTTCCTTTTCCAATAGGGTGATGCAGAGCTTCTCATAACCTGGCTCTTTGAACCCTTTTAGGGCCTTGTTGATTTTGCCAATACAATAACGTGACAACTTTGAATGACAAACAATTTGCATACACACATCGCTCGATGTGCCCATTTGCGATATCCCTTCTCTCATTTTGAAAAGACCTTTCCAATGGTTTTTTTATCCTCTTTAATGAAAGAGAAGGATCCTCGTCTTGCATGGAGTGTGTTGCCACAAATAGACGTATCAAGGCCACAATTGGTAAACCGCTATGAGATGGGGCAATTAGTGGCTTCATCAATTAAGATGAAGATCATTTCGTTGACAAAGGATAACCCGGTTTCCTAGCACAAGTTGCATCTATGTCTTCCTGCTCCTTGGTGTACTCCATAATTTTTTATTTTGGCACCCCTATTCCGTTATTCTCCTAGCAAGAACTAATGTCTTGACTTGGTATTTTACACAAGTGGGCTTTCACCTAACCATATGAGCTTTTAAATTCGTCATTGCAATCATCACATTGCTTAAGAAAACACCCACCACTTGGAAACTGCTCTAGCATTGGACATGCCTCCATAACGGTGGATGGCGAATGATTTTGAAATGGGGTTGGCCCAAGGAGGTAGAACTTGTTGCTATTGTTGTAATATTATCTTTAGTTGCGCCTGCAAATTTAAAAACCAACACAAAACGAGAAGAAAACTAGGTAGTCGGTACGTACCCTGCAAGGCATGGGTACGGGTACGGTACGTACCTGGTACGTGGTATGGGTATGGTACGGCCAGGGTAAATCCAGCAGTACAAGTACCCAGATGTACCCGGGTACTGCTGGATGTACCCTGGCCGTACCCAAGGCATACCCACCAGTAAAAAAAACTTTTTAATTTTTTTAATTTATTTTATAAAACTTTTTTGTATAAAAAAACAAATTTTTAAATTTTTTGAATTTAATTTTTAAAACTTTTTTGTAAAAAAAAAAAAAACTATTTTTTTGGGGGTCAATAAAGGTCAATAGATGCGATTACGTAAATGATTCAACTATGGTAAAACTTCACAGAAGTGCCTAAAACAATGGCTGAAACTGCCACAGTTGAGATGCGTTTGGGTAATGTAGGATCAAAAAACACAGTGGCAGCATCTCCACTAGCAAGTAAGACTAATGCAGGAATAATAAGAGAAACCCCAAAGGAATCTGAACTGCCAGATTTGAAGGGAGCTGGTAATAGCCAGAAATTCCAGTCCAGTTATGTGATTTGTTATTATTTATGTTAATAATTGGACATTGTAACATTTGGAGTTTGAACAATGTACTTGTTCAAAGTTCAATCAATGATTATCATGACAAAATGCATTGAATTATTACTACGTTATTTGACTATTTCACTTAATTATTAATTTGTTTACTCTATTCATGTATAAGGCTGAATTTTTGCTTATTTGGCTATATTTTTAATATTTTATATGTATATTGTACTGCCATACCCAAGTGCCGTACCCGGGCCCCCAAAAAATTTGCCGTATCAGCGTACCGGACCCCCGTACCCGCACCCGCACCGGCTACCTAGGAAGAAAACAACAAACCCTAGGGCAAAACATGTATGCAGTTGACAACTTGTTAAATAAATGACAAAAATGTTTTAAAAATTTAAAATGAAAACAATAAACATCAATACAAGAAAGAAGAAAGTGTGTGAAGATTGAAAACAAAGTTGTTGCCAAAATGAGCCCCCTGCTTCATTTCGAGCAAGCAAGTCACATTTCCCCTGTTTTCTCGCATTTTCAAGGGCTTTCATGGTGGTTATCAGTTTGCAGATCTTCAAACAATCAGAAAGAGCTTGAAAAATCCAAAAATTGACTATCTATTAGAATATAAGGCTTATAATTTAGCATTAAGTCAAAAGTAGTTAAAGTATTAATTAGTAAACATTTGTAACTACTTCAACCATCAGACAAACAATGAATAATGTGTGCATTTTGGCTTCTCTTCGTGATTTCTCTGTCCACACTTCTAACACCGGTATTAATGCTTAGGGCACAAATTGGGATGAAAAAAGATGAAGACAACATGGTTGCATGAGGCTTAAAGGATAAAATATAGTTGATGTCATTGCAAAGGTGCCAAGAAAAAAGAAAAATAAAATTCATTTGAGAGCACAATCTTTGTTGTGTTGTTAGACAAATTTTAGGGCATTTCGAAATGCCAGGCGACAAAAATAGGAATATACCATTATTTGAAGATTTTTTTAGGGATTTTCATGCAGTTAGGGCGTGAAAATAAGACATTTTAAGGACAAAACGTGACAAACAGAATGCAACAAAGAAAAATGCGGTTTAGGGCATTTTTTTGTAGAAAACACATTCCAACATATGAAGAGGAAAAAACGTGATTTTTGAAGGCATTGAAGGAAAAACAAAGAAAATAGAGTCACCCATTTCTAGATTTGCAATTGTTCAAGGGTCATTCGTTGCTAGGGCACACAGTTTGGCGATTTTTGGTCACAACCAGTCATCTAGGGCACAAACTTGTCTGGTATGGTTTTCTTTCTTTGCTTAAAAAATAAAAAAAATAAACATCAGTTTTTAAAATCTTTCTACATTAATTTGCGGGTCATTCTATTTTTGGGAAAGGGTTATTTTCTGAGGTATTTTGCTTGAGAATGGAAATTCAATTAGAGAAATATTCTGGCATCTACATGTGCACCTTGAAAATAAAAATTTAGATGAAAAACAAATCAAATGAAGTTAATGTAGCCATTGTTGAAGGTCCACTGGATGATGAAAGCGGCGAAGAATTTTTTGATAAAGAATATGTATTTTAAAGAAGTTCCGCCCCACACTTTGAAGACTGGAAGGGATCTAGTGTAGATGAAGCTCAACATGGATTACTACCCAATTGGTTCGGGAGTATGCAGATTTTTGGAATACCCTTACGAGGGTCATGAAACAACTTGTTGGAGCACTATGGATGTAGCTCAATATGGATGGTTGTTCAATAAGTTGGGAGGTTCGTGATTTAGGAGTTTGGGGAGGTGGAATCTAGGAATTCAGGAATTCAGTTTGGGAACTACACCTTTACGAATGTTACGAGATACCTTGATGAAGCTCTACCCAATCAAAGAATTGTTTTCATAGGGAAAAGATTTTGAAGAATGCGTGATCCTGTTTGGTTTTGTTACTTTAATCTTTTGTTAGTATGTTTATGTTTTCTTTCTATAGTGTAAGCGTTAAGAGGGGGTATTAGAATAAAATGCTTATAATTTAGCATTAAGTCAATATTAGTCAAGTATCAACTAATAAAAGGTCGTAACCACCACTACCATTTTGTAACTATCTCGTACATTATAAAATGATGAATACACAATGAATAATGTGTGCATTCCGATTTCTGTTCATTATTTCTTTGTTTACATCTTCTAACAGTATGGAATTTCCCTTTGTAAGGTGGAGAATCAGACTTTAAGAGCGCTTGAGTAAGCGATCTTGCAATTGCATCCTAAGTTCTGAATTTTGTTCAACACTTCGTAGTGTTAATTGAACATTTTGACTTTCGCCGCACATGAGCGATTTGCATGTAAAATGCTCATCGAAGTCTAGATCCTGACATTATCTTATCCCCTTTTGTTCAGCAGACTTTCAGAGCATGAGAGAAATTCGCATGCAAATTGCATGCTTGCTTCCGCATCCCCAAACCCCGCAAAATACCTCGTCGAAGAAATCATGTGCAAAAGTAGGCCCAAAATCCTCAATGCTATCATTGGGATTTCACATGTGCGAGCAAGCAAAAACCTTGTGGGAGTCTAAGCTGAAGTTTCCACATGTAGGCGCAAGTCAAAGGCCTTCTCGAGTCTAGGGCGGAGAATTCAGATACATAAGCAACTCAAAAGTCCGCAAAAATGTTAGGTGGAGAAATCAATTGTGCAAGCACCCTTTTAGATTGTTGGACTTTAGGGATTTGGAAGCAAGAGTGCAATTTGCATGTGAATTGTTCCCAAAAGTCTAGATTTCCATTAATTCTATTTCTAGTGCTTTGTGGACTTTTGAAACTCACGAGTGCTTACGCATGCAAATTACTTGCATGCTCTCAATTCTTGAAAGCCCATGACAGACCATGGTGGACATTCCACCTACGCAAGCAGGTAAAAACCCCACCAGATACTTATGTAGAGATTTCAGGTACACAAGCAAATAAAAAATCTGCGAGGGTCTATATGTGGGAAACATGGATAGAGTAGCTACGCCTCTTGAAAAGCCAATCAAAGCCTACCATGTGGCCTAATGGGAAAAGGGGAGGTGACTATAGTTCAAATTATCAAAATTTTCCTTCACGTTTAATGGCTCGGGTGGGCAAT
The DNA here is from genome assembly GCA_019776745.2 of Taxus chinensis. Lineage (NCBI taxonomy): Eukaryota > Viridiplantae > Streptophyta > Pinopsida > Cupressales > Taxaceae > Taxus > Taxus chinensis. The sequence continues at coordinate 229,937,066 of CM034150.1, forward strand.
GGAGCTCTAGTTTTCGGGCCATATCTTCTTATCTATCGCACCAAATCACACTAGAATGGATTCGTTGGAGAGCTTCTAGGGGATGCCATTGAATGGACCAATTCTTGGGCCCTGAACCTCCGTGTTTGATGAGCAGATTGCAGCAAAGCACTAGGGCCCGTTTTTCTCATTAATGCAAGGTAGAGGCATATTTGGAGCTCAGGCGGAAGAAGGTAATCTATTGGGCTAAAAAATCCCCCGATTAGATGTTTCATTCACAAAGGCACCAATCATTTGCATCAGATCAGAGGTTTGGGATTCCTGCCACAAGCATTTTATAGTTGAAGGTTGGATTTGCAACATTCAATACTTGCAACCACTTTTTGGGGGGATTTTTGGCTTTTGGGCTTCGACTTCTCCCACTTTTCTTCTTTTCCTTTTCTTTGCTTTATAAAACGAAAAGTATATCCATTGTAAAGGGTTCCTCCCCTTGGAACGTGAGGTGGATATGCTATTTTGAGTGCCAAATATTTCAAGTGTTTGGACCTCAGTCTCTGATTTCTATGAGGCCCCAGTGCCTCTCTCACAATTCTAATAGATTGTGCATATTTTAGACATTGATACAAGGTTAATTGTGGCGCATATCTGCTCTTTGGCATTGTGTTTCTGTGCTTTTGACTTTTGTTTCTTAGTGAATATAGTGTGTGGGCAGTATTTATAGGGTTTTGATTCACTGTATTGTAGAAAGATGAAGGGAGAGGCATCGCTAATTCCTCTGGTGCATCACCATCTTTTATTTTAGTTTTGTCCTTCTCCCTGTTCTCCTTGCAGAATGCTAGCTTAGGGCTAGTTTAGTGGTTAGCATTAGAGTAGTTAGTTGAAGAGCCGACTTTCTCTGGAGGTTTTCCTCAAAGGAGCCATAGTCCCACACCTTAGGAGGCTTTCTCAAGTGCTGTTGCTGAAACACCAATACTTTCATTTTTGGTGTGTCCTCCTTGGGCACACGTTTTTAGCAGACAACAGTTTTTTGGCATGGACGGTGGGACCATTCTTGCTTGAAGAAGAAGACAAATTCATTTTAAGTACAAGAATTTGTAATTATTCTATTAAGTAGTGGTGTGCTCTTAGTTATCTGGTTTTTGAACCATTTCAAGCACTTGGTAACTCTAATATGCTCTGTTTTGTAGGAACACATCTACATTGCAGTTTATGAACAACATCCAAACAAGGAGAAGCATCCCAGAGAGTGAGAACATTGAGTTCTTGTAGTTGTCACCAAAGAGGAGGAGCAAAACTATTGAGAGACCTGTATCCCCTTCTCCCAGAACTCAGTGCACTCCCCCCCATAATAGCTCTTGCGACATCAATATGAGAAATCCACATCCGTTAGCCCCCATGGCCATACAGAGAAATCACCCCTTTGTGGCTTTTAATAAATGCAGTCCTCTAGCCTTGGTTGCTTGGAATGACATCCCAACCTCAACTTTGAAATGTATTCCATAATTTAGTGGTGAGACTGCCCTTACCCCTGCTGAACATATCAAAGATGCTGCCAATATCTGCTGTCTGCACCATATAACCCAGGGGCTTTTGACCTTCTCTTTAAAAGGGAAAGCTCTAGACTAGTATGGAGGTTTGCTTCCCGACTCCATACACAACTAGGATGAGCTGGTAGAGCGCTTGTGTAACCACTTCCAAGAGAGAGGTGACATCTTTTCATTATGGAGCAACTTACTACAATCAAGAGGGCACTCATTTAGGTAATGACTGATTTTAATTATAGATTTTTAAAAACTTGGGAAAAAATCCCACTCCTATTGAGGCCATCTCCCCATACTGCCTTCCTCTATTATCTCAAGGCTCCAAACTCTGACATTGCTGTCATGATACGGTCCATGGAAGGAATAGTATTGCCAGATACTTATCCCACCTCCGTCATAACTCCAAACAACCTCATACAAGCGGGGAAATTAGGCCCAAGCTCTACCATGCCTCTATTTCCTAAATTAATCCCTGTTGCTCCAAGCCATCCCCAAGAACCAACTCGAAGAATTGCTCCTATACCTAGCACATTTGCAAATGAACTACATGAACTAAAGACCTTATGCAGAACTATGGCAAATGAACTCACTTCCCTTAAAAGACATCAAGCCCAACCATCTCCCAGGCCATATCAGCCGTATAACCCTGCATACTAACAAATTAGGGTGCAGCCAGAAAACCAAATTGTTCCTACCATACCCCCTCTGCAGCAATTTCCAGCCATAACAAATCTAAATAGGGCTATGGTCCTTGTGCAAAACAATTTAGCTGAGGATATGAGATGGTGCTACCCTTGTGCACAAACTTATGACTCAAATACTTGTCCTAATGGAACTTGGGCCAAGCATTGGCAATGCAAGGTTCCGTTACAACAAAGTCAAGAGTCGGAACCATATCAACCCTCTATATCTACAGTCATTGAGGAGAGCCTAGTCTGTTGGTAGGAAGGAGATTTTTGTGCAGTCAACCAAGGTGAGGAAAGCTTGCCCAGATCCCAAGTACAGTCAAGCTACAAGACGAGCGAAGAAGAGGCTTTTAGATACAAATATGCAAACCACTCAAGACCCCATGGTGCCACATCCAAAGACAGACGACCCCGAGGTAGATGGAAGGTGGGAAAAAACCACCTGAGGTGTAGAAAGAACAACCACCTGCAACGAATTCTCAGCCCAAGATTTATCAACCTTTGAATATTGTGGAGCAAATGAAAATGCCCAATGTGAACGTCACAAAGTGGGATGCCTTGGCTGTACCTACCCAAATCAATTTGCTATAGGAAGCTTTGAGGCAATTCAAGTATGGTCTAAAAGTTCAAAAGGAACCCACTTCAGCCTTAACTAATCTATATGAGACCATTGTGATAAAAGTGAGTAGTTTTTCAAAACCTTTTCCCTTTTATGTATCTCTCATTATTGGCAAACACTTGGTCCACAATTACATGATTGACTCCGGTGTTAGTAGCTTCGTCATGCCCAAACAAATAGCCGATGTGTTAGCAATCAAATATGACGCTATCAACAAGGGAGTGGTTCAAATAGATGGCACTGTTGTAAAAGTCGTTGAAGTCATAAGGGGCCTCAATCTGACTTTGCATGCTTGCTCTAATATCATGGTCCCTCAAGATATTTCAGTCATTGACCTTCCCCTAGTGTTTTCCATTTGTCTATCTTGAGACTTCACAACGAAGTTGGAGGGTCACCTTTCGTCTGATTGGTCTCACATGCTCCTGAAAACAAGGTATGGCAAGAAAATTACTATCAAGGCAAAACCCATATGCAATTTCCATGTTGAAACTTTTGATCCAAGACTTGCAGAGACAAGTTTCGCTGATAATTCGGAAATGGAAGAAGAGCTAGCCCTTGAGCCTCTTACACCAAGGGGAAAGATCTCCGATAAATAACTGGATGAATGGGCCCATGAGAGGTGAAATTCTAACCTTTATGATGCTTCTGAGAAAACTAGCATGGGAACTTATTGCATCCAATAGGGAGACAATCCAACTTGTAGTTAGTGAAAGAGGAGGATTTGGAAGGCATGTGGTAACTATACTTTGATGGATCTAAGTGCAAAATAGGTGCCGGTGCAGGAGTAGTACTAGTGTCACCACGAAAGGAGAAGACCAACAATTCCATTCAATTGCACCAACAATGTTGCAAAATATGAGGCCTTGATTCAAGGGCTGTAAATTGCAAAAGGGAAGGGTATCAAGCTGCTGCAGAACTTTGGAGAGACAAAGCTAGTTGTCCATCAAGTAAGATCACAATTGTAATGAAATTACTTAGATAGATCTGAGTATCAACAGCAATAGAACACCAAAGAACACCAAAATATAGAGAAATGATCACAATATGCAAGTAGAATGAATTAGTCACTTCGAGGGGGCAACCTCCAAACCATACAATAAGACTCAAGTGCTCAATATCATGATAATATCCTACTCTCTAACTCCTAAATATACCCTACTATACTATCCAGAGCCCTAAGGCCGATCCACTAAGCACATAAAAGCATAAATAAATATGATATGATATGATAAGAGATTATGTTAGCCACAGATCGGCTATCCATATCCCGATAGATTACCTAGGGTTAAGGACATAGCATGCCCCTCCCTTTCAAACCAACATTGTCCCCAATGTTGGTCAATTCTGGATGTTGCTTCACATAAGTGCAATCCTCAATGTCGATGATAGATGGATACTGGTACAAGAAATCTTCCTCCTCCCAAGTTTTTGTTGCCTCGTCGCGGATCTTCTCCTTGATTTGATACTCATGGATTACCTTCTTCTGCTGGTGTGCACTCTGTTCTTTGACTGCTTGAACCTATGTGTGGATCTTTAAGGTTGATATAGTGGGTGGTGGCTGGAAATGAGGAGAGATTTTGGAAAAAATGTATTGCTTAGGTGTCTGGACTAATGGCATATCCTCAACAATAATTGGATATTTGTTTCTCCTCGCATGAGAATATCGTGGTATATAGGCCATATGTTATTTATCTTTCACTGTAATCAGTTGTGAGTTAGGCCCCTTGATGAGTTGCATTTGATGAGAGCTCACCCTTTGAGCAGACTTTCCATGCAACCCTGTCAACTCAAACATCTTGCCTTGTGAACAAAAACGCATGAATAATTCTTGGAAGTTCATTTCAATTGTACCCAAGGTTGTGAGCCATTGGACTCCCAAAACAATATATGCTCCACCCATAGGAATAATAAACATAGGGGAATCTAGCTTATAGTCTCCCATGTCAAGGTTGATACTCTGACATTTCCTTGAACAATTAATTGTACCTCCATCTGCAACCATGACTTGAAATTCTGGGGCTGGATAAATAAAACAATTCAAACGTGTAGCCAACTTCTTATTGATAAAATAATGTGTGCTTTGAGAGTCGATCAATACTGTTACTTGATTTTGCTTTAAATGACCCCTCACCTTGAGGGTTTGTGGGGAGATAACACCTGACAATGCATGACAAGAAATAATAGGTTGGGAATCTCCGAACCCTAGTTCATACATAACCTTGACTTCTTTTTCTTCATCTTTGACTTCATCTTTAATGGCCTCCATGTAGAACAACAACTTTTCAACACATCGATGTCCTTTACTATATTTACTATCACAATTAAAACACAAGCCTTTTTCTCATTTCTCTTCAATTTGTTGAAGAGTCAATCTAGTAGGTTAAGGGAGTGATGATGCGGGAGTGCTATGATTTTTGAATGTGTTCCCTTCATTAGAAACGAATTTTCTGCCCTATGTGCCATGATAATAGAATTAAAAACCTAAGTGGATTAAACATACCACCTCATGCTCGATGTGGTCCTTAAGACCCCTAAGAAATAGGTCATTTAGATTCTCTTCAGTAATGTTTTCCACTTGCAAGGATAGGTTTTGGAATTGATGAACGTAATCCTTGACTGATCTTGTTTGTCTTAACTCTGTTCATTGGTTGAAGTAATTCTCTGACATACTAGAACTATAGTGCAATTGCAACTCTTCGGTAAAAACTGTCCATGTGACATTGAGAGCACTATTTTTCCTTTGAGCACGTAACTATCGATACCAAACGAATTGATTAGGTTCGAGATACAAGGATATGCCATGGTCACCTTTTGTCTAGATGGGATTTGATGTAGATCGAAGAATTCTCCATTTGGTTAATCCAATTGAGCGGATCCTTTCCATCAAACTTACACATTTCCACTTTTGGCATCATGTTCCAGGCCTGCAAAGTATTTGGATTTGGATTGGTTTGGCTAGCAGATCCACCCTGGCTAGTTTGTCCACCTTGGTTGATCAGAGGTTGATGATGAACCTTTAGATTTGCATTAAGTTTTTTGCATGATCCCATCCAAGCGTTGATTGATCTTTTCCACATCTTCTTTCCGAGGCATTTCAAGTTGTAGGCTTTGCAGATGATACTCAAGTTGGCTTACCCTAGGATCCAGTGTGGTACACCCTGATACTGAGGATACCGTAGTTACTCCTAACTCCCAATCCTTAACTACTACGTCCTCCTTATCTGGGGTTTTACCTGGAGTGATAGGATTCTTTTTTTTTCTTGTGGAAGACCCCGCCATTTTAGGAATCAAAGCCAAATTTTAGGGTTTGGGATTTTGAGAATAACTTAAAAAAATCTCAAAGAACAAACTCAAACTAATTTTTTATCCTCTTTCTGAAAATGTAGAGAAGTTGGAAAAATTCTACAATTTGCAGCCTATAGAGTGAATTTATGAAAAACCCTAAAAAATTGATATAACTTTTGCAAAACAAGTCAAAAAATCTTGAAATTTGGAGAGGGTCTTACACCACAAAAAAATTACAGAAAAATTCACTGCCGATTTGGAGATATAGCCGAATCGTCACAATTAGGGTTTTGATGCAGTTCTGGCCGAGATCAAACTCTGATACCACTTGTAATGAAATTACTTAGATAACTCTGAATATAAGCAACAATAGAACACCAAAATATATAGAAATGATCACAATATGCAAGTAGAATGACTTAGTCACTTCGAGGGGGCAACCTCCAAACCATACAATAAGACTCAAGTGCTCAATACCATGATAGTATCCTACTCTCTAACTCTTATATATACCCTACTATACTATCCAGAGCCCTAAGGCTGACCCACTAAGCATATGAAAGCATAAATAAATATGATATGACATGATAAGAGATTATGTTAGACACAGGTTGGCTATCCATATCCCGATATATGACCTAGGGTTAAGGGCATAACAATAATGCTCTGCAAAAAATCCTCTGCTCAAAGTATACAAACATAGGGTATGTGATCTCCTAGAGGACTTTGATGCAGTCAACCTCCATGCTGTCCATAGAAATCAAAATGTTGAAGCTGATAGGATGGCATCCATTGGAACCCAATTCGACTCCTTCAGATTCTTCATGAAGAGTTTGAGCCAACATGTGAGATTGATTATTAGACCTTTCGTACCTGACAATGATCACCATTAGCAGATCTTTGAGAGTGACTGGCAGATTGTCAACCTTATACAACAAGAGGCAATACTCTCCCAAGAGCAGCAACCCAAGTTGCAAGAGTGCTATGTTGATCAGATCGTTCAACTGAAAGCAAAGAAGCTCCCTGAAGGGTTGGTCACTTTGGAGAAAGGTCTTTACCCTAGATGATCAATACAAAGGGAGAGAAGAAACATGTGTCTCAAACTCAACAAGGTATGCACTCCTGAGTAACATCAAACATTTGTCCACTTATGCCAAAAGTATGATGTAATTGCTTGGACCTATGATGATCTTAAGGGGTACAATCCTGAAATCATCCAACATACCATTGAATTGTCCCCTAAAGTGAGACAAAAGCAAAGGCCCGTTGACTCCAAGATTGAACTCCTCATGAGAAAAGAGCTATCCAAATTGATTGAGGCTAACATCATCTTTCTAATCAAACATTCCACTTGGGCAGCAAATTTGTTCCATGTAAGGAAGAAAAATGGCGAGATCAGGTTGTGTTGACTTTAGGGACCTGAACAAAGCCTCTTTGAAATACCATTACCCCCTACCCCTCCATGGACCAAAGTTTGCAAACTATGTCTGGGTTGAAAGGTTTTCGCTTTTTGATGGTTTTTTTGGTTATAATCAGATCCTTGTTCAGAATTTTGATAGACACAAGAAAATATTCATCACAAAGTGGGGTACCTATGCCTATTTGAAAATGTCTTTTAGATTGTTAAATGTTGGGGTCACCTTTCAAAGAGCCACGGATTTGGCATTTAAGGGTGTGATTGATGATATCATCTAGTTTACTTGGATGATATCACCGTTTTTCGAAGAAGCAAAGCAATCATCTGGATTATCTTGAAGAACCTTCAACAAATGTAGGGAGTTTGGAGTATCCCTAAATCCTAAGAAGTGCATATTTTCTGTTCATGAGGGTAAACTTTAGGCCAGGTCATGTCAAAGGATGGTCTGGCCATTGACCCTGAAAGAATTGATGCCATCCTTGCCCTCTCCCTACTTGCCCATAAGAAAGCACTCCAAGCCTTCATTGGCAAGATCAATTTCATGAGAAAGTTTATTACTAACCTTGTAGGTATAGTAAGGCCCATCACTCTAATGCTAAAGAAAGGTGGTGTTTACAAGTGGACTACAAAGGGGAGGGACAATTTTGAGTAGATCAAGCAGGCAATTGCCCAAGCACCAACTCTAATCAACCCCAACTTGGAAAAGGACTGTATTCTCTATGCTTTTGGGTGAGAGAACAATACTGCTGCTATTCTTATGCAAGAGAATCATTATGGTTTAGAACAGCCCATTGCCTTTGCTAGTTAGATGTTAAAGGAGTATGAGTTGAGGTGTAACTTTTTTGAGAAGCAAACTTATCAGTGCTCTTAAAAAATTCAAGCACTTGGTTTCCCACAACAAAATCAAAATCTTTGTCACTCACCCAAGCAACAAGGAATACATAATGAGTGCAAAGATCAGCGGAACGAGAACTTCTTGCATCACCAAGATAATGGAGTTTGATGTGGAGATTATATCCATGAAGCTAGTTAGGGGGAGAGCCCTTTGCCAACACCTTGTTGCAGATTTGCAGGTCTTTAGGAGGTTGTTTATGCCTAGCGAGAGAAACTGAGGCAGTCAGAAGTGTGGAGAGCAGCTGGCTTGGAAACATATTAAGGTATCTCGAGAATGGTGACCTACCTAGAAGCTTTGACAATACTAGGAGGAGACATTATAGGTTATATGCCCTCCCATATCAATTGTTTAATGGAGTTCTCTTCAAGAGGAATGTGGATGGCATATTACTCCATGTTTTAAAAATCGGAACCGGACTCGGAACCGGCCAAGGTCCGGACCGGAACTGAATCGGTTCAAACTTAATGAACCGGTTTACTAAAAAATACATGAAATTTTATATTTTTAATGAAAATAATACATTTGAAAGGTTAAAACCCATGATTCGAACAATTACACACAAAATATGCAAAGTTTGCTCTTATATACATGCAAGAAAGGTGTTTATAGCAAAATGGCATGAACTCCAAGTCCAATACACAATACATATATCATAGATGAGATTCCGAAACAAAATACATAAACAATGAGGCTCTAAATGGCCTCCATAGTTCGAAACTCCAAAAAAACAACATGCTATGATCATTGATACATTACAAATACTACAAGTTACAAAACTCTCGAATAAACTAGATGACATCAATGATCAATCATCAAACTTTGCACCGCTGCCGGAAATGGGATCCTTAATGTCATCCTCATCAATATCATCACCGACCTCTGGCTCTGACTCGGACTCATCCAAATCCTCAGGTACATCTGCAACAACTGTATTGGCACGGGGTCGGGGAGTATCATGAGTGCGACTAGTGCCTGTTGTGTCTCGTGACAATGGCGGTGGTGCTGCTAATGGCTCATCAGATTCCTGATCCAAACCCATCCACCCCAAGTCATCGGTATCAAACTTTGCTGGCTGACTCTCCTCTACCCATTCTGAGGTTGGATCTATATCATCCAAGACAATGGGATCAGTATCAGGTCTTCGGTTCAGCAACTGGTTGCACCTTAACCGAAGGTTGTACTGCACAAAGACAAGATCATTCAACCGTTGTTCCAAACGGTTTCTCTTCTTCATGTGAATCTGCTCAAATACGGACCAATTGCGCTCGCACCAAGAAGCACTGCATGTTTGGCTGAGGATCCTAATTGCAAACTTTTGCAATTGAGGACACTGACTACCAAACGAATCCCACCAATGTGCTGCGATAAAAAGTGTAAATGTTTAATTAGTAAACAATGACGATAAAAAGTTAAAAACACTATTAAAAATTAAAAGTAAAACAAAAACTTATAACTTAAAGGTTAAAGCATAATTCAACAAATTAGATAAGTATTGTCTTATGCTAAAAATTCACGATTATTCATAAAAAATTTTAATCAAATGAACTTCAAAAAACTTAGAATTTCTTACTTGGTAGGTCCCCATCCCTTGCAATCTTTGCAAGGTTTTTCCCAAAGGTACCTGTGGCTCTGCTGAAGAAGCTGACTTGTCGGTGAACCTCAAGTTGTTGCATTTCATCAGGGACCATGCGCTCTAGGCACTCGTACAAACCATCTTTTACTTCTCCCGTTTGATCTTCTCCAAGTTGAGCTCTATAATGATATTTCGGATTCAAGAAATACCCAGCTGCATGTATAGGCCGATGGAGTTGATTGTTCCATCTATTATCTATGATCTCCCATACAGGCCCATACTTAGTTACCTTGTCTTTGTATGTTGCCCTTATCTGCTCCTTTCCCTGATCCATAGCCTCCTAAATATAGCCCATGGCTAATTTTTCCCCATCCACCAACCACAACACCTTAACAAGAGGCTCGGCAACTTTCACAATCTCTACTGTTTTTTTCAAAAATAAATTATCAAAAAATTTCTTCTGTGTCTTTGCCATCCAATTTCCAACTCCACTTTGATGCATTCCATTCATCATGTGAAAACATCCTTTTCAAGTTCTGTTGTTGGGAAATAAGAGATTGCAACGTGAGGAAGTTTGTTGCAAATCTCGTGATGGCTGGCCTAACAAGTTCTTTTCCCTCAGTGTTCTTCCTCATTAGGTTCAATACCCATGAGTGATTGTAGATGTATTTGGTGATGCTTTTTCCATGCTCTACAGTGTTCTCGATCCAATCTTTTTTCCCTATATCCTCAAGCATGAGGTCTATGCAATGTGCAACACATGGAGTCCAAAGTATTGTTTTGTGTTTAGCCTCAAACATCTTACCAGCAAGAACATAGTTAGAGGCATTATCTGTTATGATTTGTACAACATTTTCCACCCCCACCTCTAAAACAATTTCATCCAAAAACTCAAACAACAAATTTGCATCTTTCACCCTTTCAGATGCATCTATTGATTTCAAAAACATTGTACCTTGTAGACAAGAGGCAAGAAAATTTATTATTGTGCGGTTCTTGCCATCAGTCCACCCATCTGACATGATAGTGCATCCTGTTTTGGCCCATAAAGTTTTGCAACCTTTCAAATATTCATCTATGGATGCAACTTCTTTCTTCAAAAGTGATCCTCTCAAGTCATGCATACTAGGGCCTTTGAAGCCCTTACCAGCAGGCAACAATGGAATCAAACATCGGCTGGTAATAAGGTGAGCGGGGGCAACATTGAAACGGATATCTGCATCATACCACCATCTAGCAATGTACTCAAAAGTTGCTTCTTTGTATTGCTTCTTCCAATGGTTATCCAAGGTGGGCTGATTTTGTGTTGGCATGGAGGCACTAGCAGTAGCAGGTGTGGAAGATGGAAAAAAGCTTTGAATGGTCTTTTCTTTTTTGAGGCCGGTTTTCTTGACTATGAGTGGATGGGGGAGACATACTGAAAGGGGTCTCTAACAGTCACAGAAGGGTCAGAGCAAGATCCTTCAACACTCAAGGCATGTTCCCTCCTCCCTATTTCAACTTCCATCTCTTTTTGCCTAGCCTTCTCTTCTCTATGTTTTTCATTTCCAACCTAATGGCATCAATATCAGGTGTATCACATGGGGTAACTTGGCCTCTTTGACCAACCAAGTGTTGTTTCACCCCCCCCCCCTTGATGTGTTTCTTACAATCTTTACAAAAAATTTGATCATCAATTACGTCTGCATGGGTCCATGTAGGGTCTTTTGTTTAGGGGGCCATTGCAAATGCAAACAAATATGAAAATGCAAATAAAAACAAAATAAATTTCATATTTCTTATTTAATAAAATTTACAAATAAGGGGCAAGTTTAAAATGTAACATACCTTTCAATGTTCACACAAATGACGGTGAAGAAATGCTCCAAGCTTGTATATGGCACCCACAAAGAGCCCACACTCCAAATGTAGATGTAAATGCCACCACAAAGAGCCCACACTTGATGCCAAACAACGCCCAAACTCACTCCAAATGAACATTATTCAATGCTGCCCCAATCCTCCAAATGCTTGCAAATAAGAGAGGTGCTCACAAATAGAGGTGAGGTGCTCACAAATGGATGCCAATATCACAACAAAGAGCCCACAAGCAATGTCAAACAAGCTCCAAGCCTCCAACTTCCAAGCTCACTACAAAAAATAAACTCTTCAATCTTATGCTCACAAATGCTCAATGAGAGAGGTGTGAAGTGAATAGAGGGGGGTGTATTTATAACACCAAATTAGGGTTTAGAGACAATAAAAAATAAAAAAAAGCAATTAGTATTTTTAAAGTCGCCGTCGTATAAGGCAAAACAGACTTGGACCGGCCGGTTTAGGATGAAACCAGACCGGTTTGACCGGTTTTAGCCCAAACCGGTCAAACCGATCCGGTTTCTTGAACAGTTCGTGCAAAAAAAAAGACCAAACCGGCCGGTTCCGGTTTCGGTTTGACCAATTTTTAAAACACTGATATTACTCAAGTGTGTAGAACCTGAAAATGTTGGGAAGGTGCTTAGAGAGTTTCACCAAGGCTTCTCAGAAGGCCACTTTGCAGCCCAAACAACATCGACAAAGATCATTAGGGCTAGTTAATTCAGGACTACGTTGTTTGCAAACCAATTAAAATGGGTAAGGGGTTGCAAGGAATGTTTTATGCCATGAGGAAGAAGGCAGCCTTGCCCCTTCAACCTATTGTTGCAGATCAAACCTTCTCTCAGTGGGGGTTAGACTTCATTGGCATGGTGAACCCTCCTAGTGCTGGTCACAAGTTGGTGCTAATTGCCACTGACTATTTCGCCAGGTGGGTTGAAGTTGTCCCATTAAAAGAGGCCACTAAAAAGTGTTATTATGGACTTCCTCAAACGACTGGTCACAAGGTTTAGAGTCCCCACACTATAGTTACTGATAATGCTAAGGTGTTTATGGGGACAAAGATCACCGAGTTTGCTTTGAAGTATGGCATATACCCGAAGACATCTTCCAATTACTACCCTGAAGGAAATGGTCGAGTGGAATCTTCAAACAAGAATCTTGTGAGGATCATGCAAAGAACCATGAAAGAAAATTGGAGGCAGTGGCATACCAAAGACAACACAACTTTGTGGGTTGATAGGATAACACCTAAAAAGACCACTGACAACTTTCTTTTCATGTTTTTGTATGGCAAGGAAACAAGGCTTCGAATCCCTCGAACTGATTCACAGGTTAGAATTGGAGCATCACGATGCTAGAACAATCAGAATTGCAGAGCTTGTGGAGTTGGAGGGGGTTAGGGAACGAGCCAGGAGTAGACTTCAAGATCACCAATAGGTTGTCAAAATATAGTTTGACAAAAAGGCTCATCCTTAGGAGTTCAAGGAAGAAGATATGGAATTGAAATGGGATGAAGACGAAAGCTAGGCGTGGGAGGCATCAAAAATTTGACATAATGTGGAGTGGCCCATACCAGGTCACAAAATGCAAGGAAAATAATGCCTTTGAATTAACAAGGCTTAGTGGTGAGACCTTGCTTATAGACCAGTTCAAAAAATGCAAGGAAAGTAATGCCTTTGAACTAGTAAGGCTTGATGGTGAGACCTTACCTATCCAACAGCTTACAAAATGCAAGGAAAGCAATGCCTTTGAATTAGCAAGGCTTGATGGTGAGACCCTACCTATCCTAGTCAATGGGGTATTTCTCGAGCAATATCCATGAGTTTGTTGAAAACATTGTATCATATTAGATTAGTTTACCTTTTGTGTTGTGCTTTCCCTTGTTTCTTTCTTTGTTTTTGAGCAAGCCTGAGTTGTGGTACATTCTCCCAAATATTTCCAATCACAAATGTTTTGCCCAGGTTGGTTTTCTTAAGGTTTGCTTAAGGGGGCTTTGCTTTTTGCATACAAGTGTTGATGCACACTCTGCATATTTCCCTTGAAATACATATGATTTGTGTTGTTGTACATAATGTTTGTTGGGCCACAGTTTGGCGAGTTGTTTAGAATTTCCTACTTACGTGTTTTTAGAACAAAGAGGGGGTAAAGCATTTAAGGGTTTTCTGAGCACCAATTTTTTGAGATTTCAGATATTCCATGCAAAATCCATGCCCAATGAATGCAAAGGCTACCAGTCTTCCATTTGTAAGCAAATGACCCCTACGAGTCACTAGAAATAATGCCAAAATGAGCCTCCTTCATTTTGAGCAAACAAGTCACATTTCCCTTGTTTTCATGCATTTTGAAAGGCTTTCATGGTGTTTATCAGCTTGCAGATCTTCAAACAATCGGAAAGAACTTGAAGAATCCAAAAAATTGATTATGGAATTTCCCTTTGTATGGAAGAGAATCGTACTTTTGGAGCATTTGTGCAAGTGAACTTGCAAATTGCATCCTGAGTTCCGAAGTCCAATCAACACTTCATGGTGTTAATCAAACTTTCAGACTTTTGCCACACGTGAGCAATTTCACTCGTAAAATGCTCGCAAAAGTTCGGATCTTGACATAGTCTTCTCCCGTTTGTTCGGGGTACTTTTGGAGCATGCAAGTAATTTGCATGCCCAGAGTTGGATCATAAAACCCCTCAAAAGATCTTGTTAGAGAAATCATGTGCAAAAGCGGGCCCAAAGTCCGCAAGGCTATGGCTGGGAAATCACATCTATGAGTAAGCAAAAACCCTACGGGAGTCTAAGCCGAAGTTTCCACATGCAGGCACAAGTCAAATGCCCGCCTGAGTCTAGGGTGGAGAATTTGAATGCATTAGCAATTCAAAACTCCGCGGAAATGTTAGGTGGAGAAATCAAGCATGCAAGTAGTCCTTTTGATTGTCGGACTTTCGGGATTTAGAAGCAAGTGTGCAATTTGCATCTCGAAGTTTGGATCTTGATTAAATCTAAGTCTAGTGCTTTGCAAACTTTCGGAAATCGCAAGCACTTTTGCATGGAAATTGCTCACATGCTCCTGATTCTCGAAACCCTACGATAGACTATGACGGACATTCCATGTGTGTGAGCAAGCAAAAACCCTACCAAAGACTTCTGAGGAGATTTTGCGTGCACATGCAAATAAAATACCCACAAGGGTCTATGAGCAGGAAAAATGAAAAGAGCAGCCACGCCTCCTGAAAATCCAATCAAAGCCTACCACTTGGCCCAATGGGAAAAAGGGAAGGTGACTATAGTTCAAATGATCAACTTTTTTCTTCACGTTTAATGGCTCGGGTGGACTGTAGAGATTTGGTTTTCGAGCCATATCTTTCGATCTAGGGCACCAAATCACACAAGAATTGATTCATTGGAGAGAAGTCATGGGATGCCATCGAATGGACCATTTCTTGGGCCCTGAACCTTTGTGTTTGACGAGCAAATTGCAATCAAAGCACTGGGGGTCGTTTTTCTCATTAATGCAAGTCAGAGGTAGATTTGGAGCTCGGGTTGAAGAAGCTAATCTCTTGGGCTCAACACTCACTCGATTGGTTGTCTCATTCACCAAGGACCACCCATTTGCATCCTGACATTCTTGTCACAATTATTTTACATTCGAAGGTTGGATTTTCAGCATTCAATATTTGTAACCACATTTTGGATGTGATTTTGGCTTTTGAGATTCAACTTCTTGCTCTCTTTTCTTCTCCTCTTCTCTGTTCTATAAAAGAAAAGTATACCCATTGTAAAGGGCTCCTCCCCCTTGGAATGTGAGGTGGATCAGATAGTTTGAGTGCCAGATTTTTCTAAGTTTTTCAACTGTAGTCTCTGGTTTCTGTAAGGCTCTAGTGCCTCTCTCACAACTGTGATAGATTGTGCATATTTTAGACATTAATACAAGGTTAATTTTGGTTCATATCTTCCCTTTGGCATTGTGTTTTTGTGCTCTTTGCTTTTGTTTCCTAGTGAATATTGTGTGTGGGTAGTACTTGTAGGGTTTTGGATTCACTGCGTTGTAGAAAGACTAAGGGAGAGGTATCTCTAATTCCTCCGGTGCATCACCGTCTTTTCTTGTAGTTTTATCTCTCCCTTTTCAACTTGCTGAATGTTAGCTTAAGGTTAATGTAGTGGTTAACATTAGAGTAGTTAGTTGAAGGGCCAACTTTCTTTGGATGTTTGCCTCAAAGGAGCCACTGTCCCACACCTTAGGAAGCTTTCCCAAGTGTTGCTGGTGGAACACCAAAAATTCCATTTTTGGTGTCCTTTGGTTTCCAGCAGACAACAAAAGTCAAAACAAAACCACCAAAAAACTTAGAAGTTAAAAATCTTACCTTAATGAATAGTCTAAGAATCCTCATTTCAAGCTTAATCACCTTGGCAGTGAATGTGCACTCATACCACCGTCGGACAACGATAGCAATTTCTTAATGAAGTATCAACCCTAAATAAGCAAAAAGAGCTTAGAGACGTAAGCATGCCATGAGCAAATGAGAGGTAAGTGCTTTTATTTTATGTCATCTTTTTGACTTTTTATGGTTTTTACTGTGTTTCTAAATATTTTTGGGCACTTTATATTTTTAGTGTTGAAAAAAATTAGAAAACCGTTTCTTAGCTGGGATATGGTGTTGGTAGTACAAATATGTTTGGATACATTTGCAGATGTATCCAAACGTATGCCATAAGTGAATGAGAGGTAAGTGTTTTTTGCTTTTGTTTTATGTTATCATTTTGACTTTTTGTGGTTATGATTGTATTTTTAATGTTTTTTTGGCACTTTATGTTTTTAGGGTTGAATTTTTTTTTATAAAAATGCTTTTTAGTTGGATACGACATGAGTGGTATAGAAGTGTTTTTGCTTTTGTTTGTTTATCTTTTTGACTTTTCCTTGTGTTTTTTAATGTTTTTTTGCACCTACATTTTTTAGTGTTGAAAAAACAACATTTTTACCCAGATATGGCGTTGGTGGTACATACATGCCCAAGTACATTTGCAGATGCATCCAAATGTATTCTGACAACCAATGACATATATTCATAGGTTCGTCTGGCACGCATCCGTATTAGTTATGTACTGTACTTGTATCTGGGACCTTTGCATGACATATGAGTATCTTACGTTGTGGGATGGGTATGTTTGCTTACTCAACCTTCCCCTCTCCTTCTCTGTGGGTTCATAAAACCAAAAAAAATCATGGTCAAATGCCTCTAAATACATGCCTTGCTACCGGAGTCGGATATGCCTCTTTAGTGCACCTTGGAATTGCTTGTACAACTCTAAAATCCTCATTCATCCATATAGGAAAGTATTTAAATCAAAATACAGTTCCTATTACACTAAGGATGATTTTGGGCACATGATAAAAAAAATACATGTTCTTTATCTGCTCAAAGGATCAAACAGTTACATTGTTGAGGCCATCGACATGTTTTAGCTTTTTGAGGAAGCAACATGTGTATCCAAGCTATGCTAGTCAGTTGTTGATTGCTCTAGTGAAAGTGGCCCTTTCTATCATTGGAAACAAGGGGTAACAAGTAATAAGGTTTCCCATCGTCAGCCCATGTAGTGGACTACAGAGGGAATTGTTCAAGACATTGAAGATGAACTATTTTTAAAATTCATGAGGGCCTAGGAAGTGCAAGTAGCAGTGTAGACATATCAAAGTTAATTGTTGTACATGGCTCTGTATATGTCTCTGTACTGTTAGAAGTCTAGAATGTTTTAGTTTATGCCGTACTTGAGCCGAGTAACTTGATAAAGCTGAATGAAGAAATGCTAAACTTGAAAGATTCCATTTCAATGCACATTGATATATTTAACCTGTGATATTATAATAAACGCTAATTAATTGCGTGATGAGTGGTTGCAACTATGTGTGCTTAATTAAGATAGTTCATCCAAAATGACCTTTTCTATATTAAGCCAATCTATGATAGATCTATGTTATGACCTGCTTATGGTACTTGAATTTTGGCAACCATTGCTGGTCCTCTGTTTGGACAAGTTCCATTATAGGATTCTCAATTTGAATAGATTTGGACCCAGCTTGGGTAATGCTGGATAAAATTAGTAGATTTGTATAGAATAAAGAATAAAGTTTCGAAGGAATAAAATTTAACAACTTACATATCATTAAGTGCCAGCATGCCATTTAGTTTTAGTTGCAATCTAGTTTTAAAGGCATATTAATTTTCATATTGACTACACAAATGACACTGTAATCCTTCTAAAATTGCATATGGTTGTTGGTGGTTTGTTGAATACAACTGCATATCTATGCTACAAAATCATAGAGACAAAATGAAAATTTATAACATCTGATTTTGATTTTTCAGGCACATGTTTACTCAGCAGGATCTGGAACCTGTGCGGCATTTCTTGCTAATATAGACACACAGTCTGATGCAACTGTGGAGTTCGAAGGAATCTCTTATCATTTGCCTGCTTGGTCTGTCAGCATCCTTCCAGATTGCAAGAACGTTGTCTTAAATACTGCACAAGTATAGATTCAAACTATGATGCATTGTTTTCACTGAACAATGAAAGATAGAAGATGCTATAGTTATAGTTCTGCTGTGGATGTGTACTTGTTTACAAATTTTAGAAATTTTGGGATGGATTGTGTATCTTGTTAGAGTTTGTTTTTAACCAATAATGGTTGCAAGTCAAATGTGCAGGAGACATGGATAGGATCTGAACTAGAACATTAAAATTGAACTCTTGGATTGTACTTGTATTATCTTTACTTTCATAATCACACTTGGATTTTTTAGGACTTTAGAGATATAAAAAAAGTGTTAGGTAGGGATTGTCTCACATTGGTAATAATTGTGAGACAAGGTATGTTTATAAGGCATTACATGCTCCAAAAGCTCTGTCCACATGGAAGCATGAGTTTGGGGTGCAAGTCCCTGGGTTCATGTCTTGGCATCCTCCTCTCCTGTGCAAGCAATGCTTAGAAGTGTTTGTGTGCTTCATGGTTCCTTTGCCTTGTGGTTATTACCAATGTACACGAGTGAAAGGTCATAGAAGAAATGACTACTCATGTTAAATAGACATTGGAGGATGGCTTGATTATTAAATACTCTGTGCAAAGAAAAATACCACGAAAAATAATAATCTAAAATGTATTCTTGTAGTCTGATTGACCTACTTTGATCACTTGGACATTAATATAATTTCTTTCTTTCTATTTCAAATAAAAAGAGTTAGTGCGATAAATCAGTTTGTGTTTGCTATAACAATATCTCCATGGAAGTGAGAAAATCCCAGGTTCTGTATAAGTGGTGAAGAAGATTGTTCAAATACAAATCTTTATATTTTATTCTCAGCGAAGCGAAGCTGCAAGCAAAATTAATTGTTCTTTTCAATGGAAAATACATGATAGGGTATGGCAATAACAGACAATTTGTAGCAACAGCTAATAACCTTCAAGGAATAGCTACAGATGCTACCATATGACTTACAAGGTTAGAATAGTATAATATTGTTTCCACATGGTGTTCTTACCAGCCTTCAGAACAATAGATATATTCTCTACAGTTGACAGGAGGAAACAAGAGGAACCGACTCCAATTTAGCTCTCTTAATGATCCACTATTGTGATGAAACTGATACACATAGATTAAATTATTTGGGATGAGCCAACATAAAGCGATCATCATTAGTCCCAAAGAATAAAAGAACACCCAACTTCTTATGCATCTAAAGTTTTTGAACTGGTGATGCTCGGGGCACATTGCATGCTTCTTAACATCCTCCAAGTTCTAACCTTGGTTGGCAGGGGGGCTTCCTGTGCTGACACCACAGTTCACTGTCCCCATTGTGCACTACAGCTCCTTTTGCATCTGTCCTGCATGTGATCCCGTGAGACCCGGGGGACACTCTAACATAAATACGAGAGCAGGGGGTTCCACAGCTCGAAACTGTTCCAACGTGTGTTTAAGGAACTAATATGTTACAATCCAAGAGAAGCTATAAATTTAGCGACATGGAAATTACACAAACAAGTCCTGAAATTAAATGAATTTTAAAACCCTAGTTTCAAAAAGAATGGAAACACTAAATAAATTACATTTTTATGTAATGTTGTCAAGTGAATGCTAAGGTAATTCTTTTGTACCCTTTGGATGCCTTTGTCGTGTGACATTGGCTGGCATCCTCTTTTGAGTGAATCTTGCAAACATTATATTTATAAAATCCTTCTGGATTCAATTGCATTACAATTTTTCTGTCCGACGTTTCAGATCCCACTAGTGGGTCCACCTTAAGGGAAAAGACATGAAGCATTGGCCAATACAGAGGATGGATCTAGTAGTGGGATCCAAAATTTTAGACAAGAACATCATTACACAATTGATTCAAGAGAATTTTATATAGTATTGCACTGATAAGAAGCTAACCTTAAAACGAACATTTTATTTGTTTGAAAAGAAAAATCCTCCCCAAACATCCTAGAAATTTCCAAAGGAAAATTAATTCAAATTGAACTGTTGATCCATTATGGTGACTATACCATTTCAATAAATGTTTACAGTTATACTATTGACGTGTCTCAAATTTTTACGTGTGATGCAAAATCATGTTAGTGCTCTCTTCTGGTAACCTTGCGAATTCTACATGATAGGAAATCTTGATAACATCAAATGCTGGATATTGAAGCTAATTACCAGATGTGGTAGGGCACTCTAATTAATTCAAGTTTTGTTTTTATGCTCAACTCAGATCTTAGACAAGATACACAGAGTAGCCAAATATTATCAAAGACCAATTTAATTCTTATGGTGAACCTTTTAGTGTAGGCATTTAAATTGTTGAAAAACATAAACTTTATTAGCATGTGCTACTTAGTAACCGTGACTCTGTTTCTGAAAGGACCACAGATAATACATCAAATAGTGTCTGTGAAGAATGAAAAGGTGGGAACAAAGCAAGCTTCTTTCACTAGGAGTCTGGTACAACCGGATATGCTGTGAAATAATGTCTTGCTAGTATCATTGTTTCATAAACGCACATCATGTGATGAAGGATCTAAGGAGGATTTCAATTCATGTTAACAATGATTTTACAATCGATTCTCAATTTTATGGCTAACGACTATAACATTAAAGAATTTAGCATATTCAGAACTGGTACACAAAAATGTGAGTTTTTGGAAAGTTGCTTCCCATGTTCTGGTTCAGTAAGATACAATTTTTTGTACAGCGAGAACTTTACAGCTTTGCTCTACATTTTTGTAGCACCGACCATATCATTTTCCATGTTTATACACAATAAAGGAAGTTGCCACTATCTGAAGGTGGAATGTTAACCTGTATTCCATATTGCACTCAATGATTGCAGATTAGCTCTCAGACCACTTCTATACAAATGGAGTTTGCAAAGTCAATATTGGCAGGTTCCAGTTGCATGAAAACAGCAGGCATTGAGATGCTAAGCCCAAATTGGAGTTGGCTGCAGGAGCCGATAGGAGTTTGGGGAAGCAATGGATTCTCCAAGTCTGCCTTGGTAGAGCAAATAAATTCAACTGCAGATTCTAGTGACTACTTATGGTACACAACAAGGTAAGAAGGCATTTGTTACAGCTGCATTCAATTTTTTGCTTTTCAGTTGAAAGTCCTGCAAAGAAGCAAGGAAAAAATGTTATATTATTGTGTGAACAAGTGGATATACCTATTGTATTTGTATAGAAAAAGAAAAGGCATAACACATAACATCATCAGCTAATAGTTACTTTTCTTAAAGTAACCAGAAAATGATGCAAGTAATATTAGCAATGTTTAGAATCCACTAAACTTTGTATGCAGGATTGTAATTGCTTCCATTGTCGTTTGTTTTTGTAATTCATCCTGTAATTCATACTAAATATGACAAACTTGCATGTTATTTGCCAGTATCCAAGTTGATAATAATGAAGCTTTTCACAAGGATGGTACACAACCGGTTCTTTATGTGGATTCCTTGGGACATGATTTACATGTTTTTATCAATGGACAATTTGCAGGTAATTGAAAAAACTGCTTATCAATCTTAAAGCTGACTAGGCAAAAAAACATACACGTGTAATAGGAAACTATGATATATGGTACTGTGTAATTTGCATTTAATATCATTGAAGAACATAAGAATATCATGATAGAGATCGTCTCATTTTTGTTGTTTTTCATGCAAACCAAATTCTGAACATGAGTGCAGAAATAAGAGAGAGTAGCAAAACAGTAAAGCATTATTTACATACTTCTGCGCCAAGCAAAATTTAATACCAGTTTTATTCTTATTGTTCCTGTCTGGGTTTTATGTCGATGATTAGTGTAGGCTATTCCATCTTCTTTTATTCATTTAAATTTTTTCCAACTTATGAGTTTTAAACTTTTAACAACCAATAAATATTAAATTAAGGCATAAAAGATATTAAAGAACAGGTGTAAGGGGAGGTATGTTTGGAAGCTAGAAAAGTGCTGGAAATATTTTATTTATTTTTCTCTAACCCTAGCGACTTGGTCTGAGATTTCTGGGTCTGTTTTGGTGAGGTTTTAATGCTCATAAAAATCTGATTGATAATGCATTGGAAAACTCTAAAATTCTAGTTTATTATGCTCTTGATTTCATGGCAAAAAATGGAGTATTGATTGAGTTATGAATTTTTGAAGTTTTCACTCAGTTGCTACTGTTTTAAATAAATTCACTGCTGTTATAAAAATCAGAAGTAAGAAGAATAAAAATCTGATTTAAAAATTAGATTTGGTGGTAGAAACTAGGAGGGATAAGGAGGAAGTAATTGCATAATTTTTGGAGCTGATTTGGTGCCCTATATGTGCTGGGCGACCTAATTTTTAAGGCAAAATTGGGGTTTCATGTTTGCTGTGTGAAAACTAATTTTGGAGTGTTATTCTTCGTATTTTTGTGGCCCAAGATCCAAAGTTTCAGCTCATTCAGACTTCTCTAGCCAAATATATGAATTTTTGAAAATTGCAGCAGTCTGGGGTTTGGTTATTAATTGTTTTCAGCTGCGTGTGGTCAGATTTATGCTAATTCCTAACTTGTCCTAAAAAGGGGACATTACACATTACAAGGCATAGTCAATGTTTTAAATTGTTGGTATATGAGCCCTACTTCCTCCTAAGATTGTCTAGTGTGTGAGTCCATTTGTTTTATTCACACTTCGCCTGGGTCAATTGCCTGTAGGCATTATCAAATATTGCATTGATTCTTTCGTGATAATGTATGATAAAGCTATTGGTTCTTCTGCTCTGGACTTTGACAAAGATGAGAACCAACTTTGATTTCCAACTAGTTTTGCTTTCCATTTCCTCCCTTTTCATGTTCACTGAGGGAGCTTCCTTTCACATGGTCATTTGTACTTGGATCATATGGATTTATCTGCTCTGACTTGTCCAAGGATTACTCAGTTTGGTTTTAGACCCTCTAGTTACGCCTTTTCATTTTAGTATTAGTTACATTTTTAGCTCTTCAAATTTTTTCACACTCCTACTTGCTGTTCTTTTGAGCCCCATCAACCTACCTTGGTCATTCATAGACATTAATAATCCCATGTGGATAGCAATGCGCAAGAGAGGTGGATTATTGGGGGTCAGGGGGATTACATGCACTGATAGGTTTTCTAATTTAAAAATAGGATTTGGGGTGTAATTTGTTGGGTTCATGTGTTAGCATCCTCCGTCTCTTGATACTAACATCGTCAACAATTGTAATGTCATGCCATGTGGGCCCTCTCCAGCTCGTGGTTCCAATTTACAATCTATTTAGTACAATCTTGATTGTAATATGAAAAACAAGGAATCAATTGTGAGAACGAGGTGGTTTATGGGTGTTACCTACACCAAATGTTTTTTGAATCTAGAAGCTAAATTTGGTGTTAACATCCCCACTCTCTCTTGTACTTAACATGTCTATGGGTAGGCTTGGCAAAATTCATGGTTTGTTATAGGAGGTGACAAGGACTGAGAGGGGGGGTGAATCAGTCCCCAATAAAACTTATTCACTTGTGCTTCAAACCCTAACCACACAAAAGCATGTAGAACACATCAAAGCATACATCCTTTATAATGAAGCGAACTCAAATGCAAGGAACACAATATGATCTCAAAGACACATATATTGATAATCAAATCAGATCCACACACTTATATAGATTCTCGAACCAGATCACAAAGAGTAGTGTCTTCAACAATGAATCACAAGATACAATGAAGTGTTCTCAAGACAATCAAAGTCTCATGAATACATAGAAAGATATACAACTATGAGAATGTCTTCAACTTCAATATCAGATCTGAAAGCACCTTAGAAACCTGCAAAATACATCAACATGCTATGAAGATAGCATCCAAATCACAAGCACCCAAATTTGCCCTCTTTCTTCGACTCGCTCTCAAAGAAACAACACCAACTTTGCACTTGCTCAAATTCTCCTCATGAAAACTCAACCAGCAGCTGTCCTAGAATGTGATTCCAGGTGTTTTGGGCTAGGCCCAAAGGGTTTTGCTTTTCTGCAAAAGGGTTCTTCAAAAGAAGATAAAAGGGTGTTTCAAAAAAACTAGTACCATTATCCCAAAAACTCTTTTTTATAGCCTTTCCTTGATTAGAACTCAAAGGAGGTCGGTCCCTCATGATAATTTCGACCTATACATGCTTAGAACATTCAAGAACGCCCATCACAACAGTCACATTTGACCCAAGTAGGTCGGTCTAGCAAAAAACGTTCATCCGTGCACCAAAAATCCCAAAAACCCTTGCATTAGGATGACAAAAATCTCTTAATCCCAAAACTAATTTTGGTCAAGCTCTAAAAATCGTCACACATTTAAAATAACATTTAAACATCATATATGGTCGCAATTTAGCTCAACCAATCAAATTATTTCGTTTACTGGGCCTAGAGCTCTTTGTACTTCTCAAAACAGTTGTTTCCTGCACCCTTCAGCACCGTGGAAACTTTATCTGATCACCAAATCAATTTTACTCAACCAAAGCGTGCCATGTGGCCACTCAAAAGAAATTGTAGAACCTATAGAACACTTCTAAGCAAGTTAGAAGTCATGAAACATCCTTCACTTCAAACCACAACATTTTACTTCACCAGATCAACCTGCCAAAAAAGTTGTTTCTAACGGTTAGCTCATAAAACCATTTATACATACAGTCAACACCTCTAAATGGATTCATTGGATGCCAAATTCATCCCTCTTCACTTTCTAGGTGATAGGAAGAATCACCCAATTCATCTCATG
This sequence comes from Taxus chinensis, assembly GCA_019776745.2. Taxonomy (NCBI): domain Eukaryota; kingdom Viridiplantae; phylum Streptophyta; class Pinopsida; order Cupressales; family Taxaceae; genus Taxus; species Taxus chinensis. The sequence goes on from CM034150.1 coordinate 229,962,185, forward strand.
CTTCAAATAACATCAAACTTTCACCAAAACAAATCCTGTCCTAAATTGCCAAAAACCTTCATGCTCAAAGAATGCCCTGGATACCCTGTCATATGACTTCATCTTGAGGCAAGCCATATATCATTGGAAAGCACTCTGAATATAATTTCCAATACAACTTGAATCATCTCAAAAATCCACATGTAGCTCAAGTTATACTCAATTTACTGGACCCTGCTTTTTGAGACCCCAAAACTGCACTTTGACTAGTCAACTTGTATGGACCTCAAAACATAATGAATCTGTAAGATCTTTCTTTGAAACTTCATGGACATCAAAATCAACTCCCATTCATCATGCAACATCAATTTTTCATGCTACTCCTTTGGACCATCTTGTTCTAAGGCCTTCTTTCCCAGAAACTGCTATTTTTAGGTGGGGCCCACATACTGTCACAATCTCTATCCTACATTTCTAGAAATATTGAAGATTCCTCTACAACATTCAATCATTACTTTTGCATAATCAATCAAAACTGGCTCAGTATACCTCTTCTTTTGCAAACTGGTCCTAGCTAGGGTTTTAGACCTCTTAACATTCGTTCATAAAAACGTGACGATCAACTGAGTTGATTATTTTTTTGAAACCTTCTATACTCACCTTAGAAGCATCCCTGAAAGGCGTAAGGTCCCATGCAAAGCACACTATTTGCGACGAGCATTAGAAGTTGCACTTCGAGCTAGAAATGCACTAGATTTTGACCCTGTCTCACAACAATAGTCATATCTTGCAAATTATCAACATGGGCACCTAACATTTTGCTGAGAGCATTATGAATCATCTCTCTAACATCTCCAATCATCAAAATAACAATGCCATGGTTCAATCTCTCCAGTCACAAAGATTTATCGATGCTTGCATGCTAGATCCTCATTGTAGCAACTATGGCCAACTGAAATAATGCAATAACTAAACACAAAATCTTAGCAAATGACCCAAACGTACCTCATATGCCATGATACACTTGAATGCATGCTTCCATGAGCTCATCTAGCTCCAAAACACTTTGTCACACCTCTAAGCTACTATACCTGCTCCCAATGAGCACCTGTAACATATTGAACCAGCTGTACCTGTATCATGCCACTGCTTTGAGTGCTCAAGCACCCTCAAAACATATTGAACATCATGTCAACATGCTTCGCAAGCATTCAAGTAGCCCACACTACCAAGCTACATCTCCTAGGCCCCTGTATAGGCTTGCAAGAGAAAACACACCTCACTGAATCCCACTGCAGTAGTTGATAAACATCTGAACTAGTATGTTAGCATCATATACATCATACATCATTCACTTTGTCTTTGATGTGGTTTTTCATAAATGACAACACCTATTAGGACACCATGCCAACAAAGGTCGGTTAGGTTTGTTATGTTTCTTTGTTGAATCCTTAAAATATTTCCTTCCCGAATATTTAACCTTGACTTCTGTATAAATATGCAAACAAAGGAAAAGAGTTGCGATGAAAGCATATTTGCATTTATAATATTTGTTGGTTGTGTGAACAACTTTTTTTTCTTTTTTTCGAACAATTTGAGGGCGAAGTTTGCCCCTTATCCAAGTCAGGATCACGATTAGGAACTAATTGTTCCCATAGTTACAGGGTTGCAGGATATGACACCCCTAGTATCCACATGTTGGATACAGATACAGGAACAATGCGGCTCGATACCTAGCCACATCTAAATCAATGTTTTAAAAACCGGCCGAACCGGAACCGGAACCGGCTGAACCGGAACCGGAACCGGCTGGTTCGACTGGTTCAACATATTTAGACATGAACCGGTTAAAAAACCGGACCGTTCGACCGGTCTGGTACTGAACCGACCGAGTCAGGTTTTTTTCCATTTTTGGCATTTCTTTCCTTTTTTGGATTTTTGGTGAAAAAAAAGAGAAAAAAATTTGCCATTTTTTGGAAAGAGTCCAAGAAGATGTAGCAACAAAAACTTGCATGTGCCATAAATTTCATTCTGTGGCTCCGTTTCAGGTGCCATTTTTTCTAAAAGTGTATATTTTCTCAAGCTTTGCTCATTGATGGTAATATTTTTCTTATTTTCATAAAATCCATTTTTGCACCTTTTTGGACCAAGCAACTTCTTGCAATCTTCTGAAAGAATCATGAGCTTTGATCGCCTGTAGACTGATTAGTAATTAAAAATACTGGATAGCTTTCCGAAACTCGGCGAGTATTCTCCCGTGCTCGGACTAATCGTCCCACCTGCTAGCTTGGTCGCAACCTACATATTCAAATGTTGACTTCACATATCAATAGATGCGTAGGCTTTTTTTTGCTATTTTAAGAGTTTTTTTTGTGTTTACACTCCGATTTGCACATCCTCAGACACAAGACTGAATGCTATCGTAAAGGTCCCAATAAAAAGAAAGCATTAATAACAATGAAAGAAAACGCTGCAAATACACGGTTTTGGCTGCAAATTTATGTTTTTTTAAAGAAATTTGAGTATTTTTTAAGTTGCCGAGTATTGGCCGAATATTACCGAGTTTTTGCCGAATTTTTTTTTTGGGGGTCTGCCGAGTATTTACCGAATGCGAGTATTCCAACTATGGTACCATATACATGAGCAAACTATGCATATTTTGTGTGTAATTGTTGGAATCATGGTTTCTAATCTTTCAAATATATTGTTTTCTTTAAAAATGCAATTTTTATGTGTTTTTTAGTAAACCGGTTCATAGAGTTTGAATCGGTCCGGTTCCGGTTCCGGTCCGGTCCAACCCTTGACCAGTTCCGAGTCCGGTTCCGATTTTTAAAACATTGATCTAAATACAAACCTTTAACTTGGCTGTATCGGATACAGTATGCAAGCAAATTATAGTTGTATCTGATTTAGAAGTTAAAAAATTAAACACAAAATTCCCCTTCACAAGGCCGATGACCTTCTATAATGCATTTTAGTAGCACCGAGTGAGGACATGGAGGTGAGAGTGTTGATTCTCTCTTTTACTTCAAACTTTCACATTGGCTCTGTTCAATTTGCAATTCTTTTGATTTGTTTCCATTGACATACTCTTTCTTTTCTTTCACTTCATCGTTTTTGTGTTGACTTACATAACTTGCAAATATTTATTTATCCATTGAATACCCGACTTCCTACCTACATGGTTTGGGAGTGTAATTTTAATCTAATGTATACATTTGTTTATATTTTAAAATTGATAATTATTATGAATATATATTTTAAATTTATATTCTAGATTATAATATCCTAATAATATATATATATATATATATATTATATATATATATATATATGTATGTATGTATGTATGTATGTATGTATGTATGTATGTATATGTATGTATGTATGTATGCATGTATCCAATTGTATCCATATTAGGGGGCATTAAAAAATATCTGCATCCGTATCTGATACTATATCTGTATTGACATCCGTAACCTTATCCATGCAACTTTGCATAGTTATCATACTTGTTTCTTATATTAATATATACTTATGGTACTATTGAAATTGTTTGGTTATTGTTTTTGAAAATTTCGAACATCTATCATTATAGATTATTCTGCAAGCCACTTGAACTTTAACAACGATCTCCTTTATGTTGTATATTGTTGTTTGTTCACTTATAAGATATTTGTGGATGTTTGTGTTACTTAAAATCAGATTTGTATTTTTAGCTTGTAATTTTTTTTTGGAATAATCATGTTGTAAATTTCAATTTGAGATCAGTTGCACTTACAATCTTCCATCGCAAAACAAATTAATTATCATTTCTTCGGTTAAAATTTAAGTATTCATTGTATCTTGTTACAAGTTAGCTTTCAAAGAATAAATCTAGTATTTTGTCAATCCTATGTATCACTACAAACTTTAATCATTGTTTTCCTAGGAGGAGCCAAGTCACATTGCATTGAATTTGTGCCTTTTTCTTTTGAAGTTGATGCTTATTAAGAAAATCTCCAAGGTATTTTCTTTCTATAGCCATAAAATAATTGCTGAAACCACCTATGGTTTTCTTTCCTTTTTCATGCAGTGATCCCTGATGCCTGAACATATAATTTAACTATGGGCTTATGGAGAAAGCTCCTGCTCCATTTCTTTTCCTTCCAAATGAATTTTTCAAAGACATCCTCCATTGCATTAATTTTTATAAAACTCGCTCTTGAAGGAAATTGTTTAATATTCATCCTTGCACTTCTGATTTTCACAAATGCTATCATTTAGGACTGCAATACAAATTCTGAAATGAAGTTTGAAATGATTACTCACCAATCTAATGAAAGGTATTACCTGAAACTTGTAATTTTCATCTCTTCTAGAATTCATCGCTTTTGCAGAGTCTACCCCAATGCACCCATTCACATCGTCCAATGCAGATATCATGAAATTCTTGAAGTAAATATCAACAAACATCTATTTTATCTTGTTTCTTGATTTCTTCTAGCGTTAGGAAATGATAGAGTTGTATTATTTATGTGTAAATAATAAACACATCACAATCTTACTGCATTTTAATTTTTTGTTAACAAATGGGATATTTGTGCATCTGTTGTTCTGTAAATATTTGTTTGTAATCCTCCATTATTTGGTTGCTCAAGCTTTTTATTTCTTATTTTACTAGTATTTCTATAAGAACCCTTTTCTAGCCTTGCCTATGAATGACCTTGATATTCTTTTATAATTTGACCTTTCGACAATTTTCTTTTTTCTTTTTCACAATTGTTTCATTTTGAATTTAACATGCCAATGCAATAGGGAGTCTTACAACCCAAATGCTTATTTTGAATGATTTCTCAGAGGATAAAATTTGGTCTTTTGATGTATATACAAAGCATTTAGATGTTTGCATGCAACTATATTGTCTTCTAATGCATATGTTCACTTGAGGTACTTTTTGATATCTTGATGTCTATAATAAGAGCATTGATTAGATTAAATTTTACTTCCCGAAATTACTTCTAATAGTGGTCAAGCCCCAAAGGAGTTTTTCATTTTTTGAATTACAAATCTTGAAAAATATCCAAATATTATTTGCTATTTCGTGGTTCGTCTACTCTTTGGAAGGCATTAATATCATGTATTCTTTGTAAAAGTTTGCAATTTTGGTATTTAAGTCAAATCATTCTAGTAAAGTTTTATTATAATTGAATTATACTTGTAGGAACTCAAGCAGGGAGTAGCGGCAATTCAAGTATCACACTGGAGAAGCCTATCACTTTGAATCCTGGAAAGAATGATATTGATCTTTTAAGTATGACAGTGGGCCTACAGGTTCACGTCTATACTTTGTGCAATATCTTTTATCATTTAATTTTTCATTCGTCATTTGGTTGAGGGATTTTGTTCATTGAGCTAAATTTGGACATATAGTTCCAAGTGTTGGGACCCTTCTGGTGTGTATATTTTAAAGATATAATGTACTTGTTAGGCATGGTATTTATTGATTTTTACATACTTCCAAGGTTGGATATGTAAGAGTCTATATGCATCTATACCAGAACGATAAGGAATGTTTATTTTTTATTTTCTTGTAATTTGTATGGCTCAAAAGTTGGTTAATTAGAGTAAAACACATTGTTTAATCACTTCCTCTTATTAATCATTTATTTATTATGTTTTCATTAGAATATATTGGCTAGGTTTTGTGGCCATGTTTTCCCACCAGCATATCTGGTATGCATCTTCCAACCTTACGTAGGCCATATGCATATACTTAGATGTCCTGGATACGAATATGTGCTATATCCAAGCATATCCAATTACAATACCTATCGGATATGAGGAGATTCACATCCATGAGAGATTCAAAGAAAAAAAGACACCAAAGGAGAATCGATGAAATATTTGAACACAACCACGAAAGACCATGAGGAATTATTTAGGCTATAGGAGTTAGGCAGGGCAATCCTAAGAGGATGTAGGGTACTCCTGCTAGAATCTCTTCTAACACCCAATTCCAATGAACCTCTATAGGTAATGAAAAAACTAGTAATGTGTGCCTATCCACATGGTTCGATCCGTGGGCCATGTGAACTAGAAGGCCCTTGATTCTGAAACATAGTAGATCCACGATGCTTAAAATTAAAGATAGAGGGTTGGGCACCCTAGTAAAAATAAGCAAAGAAAAATGTCGCCTCATTGACCTATCTTCATATGTGTATATGGATTGTATCCAAAGGGTGTTTAATGCATCCAACATATGAGGTGGGCTGAAAGAAAGAGCTAATCTATCTAGTAGCTCTAGGGGTTCCCTATAAAGTCCTATGCTTGAAAGTGACAACCTCTTGAAGAAAAACCAATCGTAAAAGAAATTGGATAAAGAACCACTTGCATATATGTATAAATAAGGATACCTCTGCGAGGTATCATGGTAGATAGGACACATGAATATAGTGTGCTTCTCATTCTCTACTACCTAGCATGAACAATCTACAAATCCTTCCAGCACGCACAATATGGTGCCTTGTGTTAACCGGTGGGGGATGCTAAGACCATCCGACCAACAATGTTGGAGATAATCAAGTTGAATGATGGTGCCATCCACAATATGTAAGAAAAGAAAGGCACCTTGGTGCTAAGAGACTACAAGGGAGAAGGTCTAAGTGTGAGGAATGTACTATTGGTATAGGTCCTCTTTGCCAATTCTATTGATCACCTCCTTTGGAGGAAGAAGACGAGGAAGGGTCTCCAAGGAGCGATTGAATGGAGGAAGCCACTCAATATAGATGTCGATAGATTGAATGAGAAAACCAGTCTCATAATATAAGTAATGGCAACATGTAGTGCCCATCCATGTGGGACCCAAACATAAGGCCAAAATATAGCAGGGTAATTTTTTTTTATGACTCATTACTAGTCACAAGACAATACATGGATTACTCGCCAAACTCTACACAACATGTGACGCCAACACAAACATGAACCCACCCATACAACATTCAGGTCATGAAAATACCAAGACAACACAAGACATAGTTCAATGTCACACGCTTATAACGAACGAGTACAAAATCATGTCCCAACCAAGAATTGCACATCACCCAAGGGCACTTTCCACATTACCACATTTTGTAGGTTACATCTTTATTATATTCATGGGAGTACTTAACATGAAAGCACACATTTTTCCTTTTTGGGGACCACATTCCTTTTGGTTCTCTTATCACTTAGCTTATACTGGTTTCATCCAATTTAGTTTGCTTGTCTTATTGTGAGTACATCATATAACCTGATTGATTACTAAAAGTTTCTTAACATTAATACATTAAGTTTCGATTCCCAAAATTAGAAACTTTGCTTTCTCAAAGATTTGTTTTCAAGAGGGCAAATCACATCCTACCTTCACAACACAAGAAAGATTTATTAAGCTGTAAAACAATCTCCATGGTACTTATAATTCATAGCCCGACATCACAAGGGTACATTCTCAAACAACCCAACAAGCTACAAACTCCCTTCGCGAAAAGAGTCTTTTCGTGAATATCTTATAATAAGTGTACACTAATTGGTTCACATTTCAATTGCCATTAATATGCAAAACCCAATGTTAGTTCTAAACATTTTGAACACATAAACGTCACCCAACACTCGTTCTTAGACTAAGGGTTCGTTCCTTAAAGAGCATGGTTACTCTTCATTTTACATAGTCTTCATTGCGAGGGAAAAGATCTCAAGACGATAAGAGGAGAATCTTAAGCTAACCTTATATTTTTGGTACATCTTGAAGATAGAGATGATTGGGAGTATTTATACGATACAAAAGAGTCACGTGAGGTTTGTGTTCAAATCAAAGGTTAATGTTCTAGAATATCATGTTCTTGAAGGAGATGTCTCAGAATATCTTTGATGTCAGAAAATGGAAACTTAACAAGGAGTAAGGAACAAGTCACACTGAGCACATTTCTAATGGGTCAACATCCTACCGTTAACAAACTCATTTGTTAACGTTTAGATACTAAAATATGTCCACATATTACCCTCAAAAAGGTCCTAGAATTAGTTTTAAAATTTATTTCCAAATACCCCAAGGGATCTACGCCCTACCATGGCCAAAGCTAGTGTTCAACAACTTAATCCCCCAAGACCTCCAAAGAACTCAAAGGTGTTCCTAAATCAAAGGCTAAGGAGAACACTTCCATTCCGAAGGCGTAGTGATGTCCCAAGAGGTGTTTGGTTACTCTATAGAAACAAGGAACGAGTTAACACTTAAAGGGCCATTCCATACCACAAGGGTTGATATTTCAAACTATAAGTTTGGTTGGCGCTTTCAGCCCAAAAGGAAACACACACATACAAGTTATGTTTTTCTTGGAAGTTAAGAGATTTCCTAGGTCCATACCCCACTAGCATATAGATGAATTATGCCATTACCAGATTACTACCATCAATTTTACTGGTACAATCACATCCAAGGTTACGATAGTATAAACAGTTCTAAATAACAGGATTTCAATTTCGTTCTCGTGATGATGATTTTGGATATAATAAAAGGGATCCTCTTACATCGTTTTCCAATGCAACATTATACAATCAACTTCATTTACCTAACCAAATATAATGAAATACGACTAAGTGTGGAATTAGTTAAACATGCAAAAGTACAACTACGTAAGAAATAGTACATTTCACCAATAGGCAACAAGATTGAATACATCATGGAAGCAATGAAATAAAGTATTCTATTCATAACTATATCACTAGTATATTCTACGCAATATTACATTTATTCCAAAATTAATCTCGTGGTTACAAAAAAACACAATTAACGCTGCCATTTTCTTCTTGTCTTGTGTACCCGCAACCATAGCATGGTCAGTCCTAGAACTGATATGGAAATCCCCTACACTCAAGCATAAATCCACACATTCATCGTTTCGAAAAATTTCAATCAAAGAGTAGAGAGAAGTAGAGATAGGGAGAGAGAAGAAGAGAGTTCGTTTCTCACACATTCACACTTTCACATTCATTTGCACTTTACGTTTTCGGATCTAGAGAGAGTAAGGACGAGAGAGAAGGTTAAGAGACATTTTATTTTCCATTCCCAATGTCACAACCATTTGCATTTCATGTCCATTTTCATTTCATTTCATTTCAAACCAATTTACAGAGTCCAATTCACTTACGTTTTCAAATACAACCAAAGCATCATAGTCATTTCTGGAGAGAGAGGAGAGTGAAAAACACCATACATTCCAAATTCATTCATACAAGATAAAAGATCTAATAATACTCTACATAGCATTGAGATGATATGAGAAAGGTCTCATGCGTGGTTAGAGGTCAAACGGGACCCTCAGAAGGAGTTTCTAGCTAAAGTGGCAAGTTGAGAAAACTGGCGAAAACAGTAAAAGTGCCTACAAAATGGGTCTCGAAAACACTCATCTTGATTTCAAGCACAAATTTGAACGATTCCTACTTATTCCCCAATATACAGAGACTTCATCACCTTCAGCAGAAGTCAAAAACAACGAACAATGCTCAAGTTACAAGGGCATCTTTGGGGTTGATAATTGTAATCACAACTAAAATTTCCTATCAACCAATGGCCGGAGGGCCTCAAAACCCACTCGCAAAACTAATCCCCGATAGTGTTTTTGCATAACTGAGAGTTGGTCCCGATTCTCCTATTGGCAGTCTAGAGGTAGGTGGCGGTAGTTTTCCATTTCGCTTGAATGAAGAGGCATCTGCAAGCCAGAATCGGTCGCATTTTATTAAATTGAGCACATCACCACAAGTGGCTAAAATATTAAAAAGGGTTTCGAGACTCGACTCGGAAAAGCCGTTAAAAGAATTCAAACAACTGAGATAAGTTTTCCCTCGGTGTCCTACGTTACGAAGGATCAAATTGGAAGTTCTAGATTCACAGTACATTTGGGTGTGGTGCTCCATGCACACAATTTCCGAGGCCAATATTTCTATGTTTAGAAGGTTTTGGGTAGGGTAGAAATTGTAACATTCTTTCCAGACGAATTTTCAATGATCCAAATTTATTGACACCCAACCACAAATGACACGATAGAGTGCGTAAATTTAAATGCAAGAAGAAGGGGAAAACCATATCATCAAACAGATTCTTGTTTTTGTCGTCCAACCCGCATTTGACAAAATAACATCAGCTAGGAACCGTCTTTAAACTAACATTTGGTAGGTTTCCATACCCTGCTCCGAAGCTCCCATGCTGCCCCTAAAACAAGTCTGAAGGAATGGATTTAAACAAGCAAGCAACCCCATTTTTTTTTGTGCGCAACCAACAACCATTGGTCCACGAGCCCCTATTTCCTTCAGGAAATTTGTCAAACAGTTGTTTGCCCTGTGCATGCTTCCCCAACCTTCATACTTGTTTGCTAACGCACTAACAATTGCACCATTTGACAAATCTCCTGGCCTTTGTGCTTGACAACTTGTGCAGAACCTAAGTGAGCTTTCCTTGGCGCAAGTGAGGTGGGTGCTGGCAAGGTTTGGCGGGGGTCAGGCTTTACACCAGCCAATTGCATTTTGCTGAATTCCCACGGCTTTATCCACAATTCCATTTGTGTAAAGCGCCCCTACCACCGTAGTAAATTTGCCCCATAGTTCACGTGCCCTGTCTATGCTTCCACACTTTGCAAAAGTGCCTACCAGGGGAGCTGCAACATTTGACAATTCATGTCTTGTACACTTGATGGAAGTTTGTTTGCATTCTACCACAGTCAGGGACGATGCAGACAGAGAAATCTGGCTTTACAACAGAAAATTGCATTCGCTAAAAAGTTTCCAAGCCGTTTCAACAAAACGGTTTTGTGCAGAACCTGCAACCATGGCACTCCATGAGATGACATCTGGTCGAGGCATATCTTTGAAAAAAACCAAAGGCATCCTCAAAAACACTGATCTGTGTATATCCTACCATCATTGCATTTCATGAGACCACGTTTTCTTAGGCATGACCATACCTTGCTACACAGCTCCACACACAAGCTAGGAGGATGCATGTTTAGATTGTGGAGGTAGTTTTACACCTGCCAAAACTTGCCAATAGGGTTCAAAAGCATTCCTAAAGAAATCCATTTGTGCCAACCTGCAAACAAATCTGCCTCCACTCCATGAGAGCTCCCAAAACGATGCCAAGGGATGTCCATAACATTACCTAAGCAAAAATTCTTCCAAAGCCCAAAAGAATTTTCCAAAATCCTCTCATGCACAAACCACACAGAACCCCAAAATTTTCATTAATTTTAATCTTGGAATGAGGTTGGCCCAAGCCCCAAGTAGTTTAGGGAGTTTTGTATATTTTAAAGTTTTATTTAATTTTTTTCTTTTTTCTTTTGGTAATATCATTTTAGTCTCCAAAATGGTTTACACCATTTAATAATCTCGTACATTTAAATTTATTAAATTGCTTATGTTATCTCATGATCGTGAAAAAGGGACATTGAACGACCTTCAATCCACCCTCCAAGACAAAAACGACAATGCGGGGAATGGAATGCTCCTCACCCACGAAGCATTTAAACGATTTCGGGGAACTTTTAACGATAACAACAAAAGCGGTAGAACAACGACAACCGCACCGAGTCCGAGATTTAATGACCATCCCGAGATGCTAGGCCAAAAAATTTAAATATCTTGAATCGAAGCCGAAAGAGTTGAATCCTTGCCTCCACGACACTTAGGGATTCACAAAACACACGAACACGATTCAAAATTTCAAGCAAATCGTAAAGGTCGACTAAAGGAATTTTCTACGAATTGGAGGGAGGGCACTACACAACATCCAAGGAGATCAAAAGAGGAAATACCCTCTAAAGAATAAAGTTCCAAATATGGCTATCTCCTGACTTATGGCTAAATCACATAGGGATCCAAGTTCATGAATATAGAAGATAAGCATAAAGGTACTCCAAGACGGTGATGTTGGGAAACAATCTTTGCTTAGGCAATGCATTAATGAATTGCTTGTTTGCAACAAATCATATGATGAAGCATCGCTGCCAACCCTATCAATACGAGACCAATCAATAGACCCCAAATTTCCCTCTAAAGAATAAAGTGCCAAATATGGCTATTTCCTGACTTATGGCTAAATCACATAGGGATCCAAGTTTATGAATATAGAAGATAAGCATAAAGGTACTCCAAGACGATGATATTGGGAAACAATCTTTGCTTAGGCAATGCATTGATGAATTTGCTTGTCTGTAACAAATCATATGATGAAGCATCATTGCCAAAACCCTCTCAATACGAGACCAATAAATAGACCCCAAATTGGGGTTACAAATATCTAACCCATAAAGAACTTTAGGTTTAATGATTGCATCAAAGAGACACATCTTCGATGGGATATCGGCTACAAATTTCCAACCCATAAAGAACTGTAGGTTAACTGCATCGAAGAGGCACATCTTCAATGGGATATATTTAAGTGTATCTAAAATCTTTGTCCCTCCAATACCAATAGTGAGGCATATCTCTTGCAAAGACACATGTTTTAGACTAAAAGACGGGCCAACATACTAAACTTTCTGTTTGAAGTATAAGCTGTTGTGATCTCCACATGCTTTCCCTTGTAGGGGAAACGAAATCCAGAAAGAACATCCTTGGAGGTATTGAAAATTGTGGCCTTAATTTTATTGTAGTTAACTGCAAGCTGGAAAAGCTTGTAAAGGAAAGCATTGGCACCTAGTTATCTTTGTAAAATATTTGGAGAGTGAGGGGAGAAACATATCATTCACAGAAGCAATATAGCGATCAAAACATGAAGTATTGCATAATTGCACAAACATGAGCATGCTGCAAAAGAAAGTATATGTAAATACCAAAGAGAGTTGGCAATTTCGTTTGGCTTTCGTCGTACTCTTAAAAACGTTAGAGAGATGATTGGAAGCTTGGAATTGGACAATTATCTCATAGAGCTTCAAGACGAAAATAAGAAAGAATTGATAATACCAACATGTAGTTTCTAGAAAAGTAGATGTCTTGGAATAGAGTCAAAGGCATTCCTAACGTCTACAAGACAAGTAAGGACTTTGTAAGACCTTTAATGAGCCTCCTTAGTAATAGCTTGAAAAGTTAAAAAAAGGTTAATGGTTTGGAGGTCTCCCTTGAAGCCCACTTGTCCCCTTGCTTTGAGATCACCATGCTCCAAGTATTCCGAAAGCTTCATGTTAGACACTATGGCATAAAGTTTGACAGATGTATGTCGAATCATAATATTCCAATAGTAGTTTGTGTTAAAACTATCCTTAGAATTATTAGTGGAATGGATGATATGTTGCAACCAAGAGGGTGGAATCTTTGAGTAAACAACCTCATTAAATAGCTCTACCATAAGGTAGGTAGGTGAATATACACAATATTAGAAATACAAAGCTTGGACCTAATCCAAATGCGTTTTTTTGCTAGTGTACATAACTTCTGACTTTCTTTTCTAACGTTACATGGAGGGAATAAAAAATGGAGGAGAGGAGACTCATGTGAATTGCTAATCTAGAATATCATAAAGAGAACTTGCATAAGAGATCCATGCCTAGGTGTAAAAGTCTATAGTTGGATTACTCCTTGGAAGGAGGGTACACCAAAATGTCTTCAGGGAATGAAAAAGGGTATCAGGGAGCTTATGTCTCCAGATGGAAGAAATGATGGAGGAAAGAAATGATGTTTTCTCCATCATACGAGACGGCGATAATTTCTATGCATGGGGGGTATAGGAAGAGGGTCATTGGATAATCATACGGCAAAACATCCTTCCATGTGTAGAATCACACTTTTCATCATACCAACAATTCACTAGGAAAGTACTATGGACAAAGTGATTAAGAATGATGAATTGCATGGAGGATGGAGTCAAGGCCTGCCTTTGAGAAAACATGAGATAAAAACTCATTTTAGTGGTGACGATGGAGAGGGAATGGGAGCAGAAAATAAGGAAAGGCAAGTGCCATAATCAATGGCATACCAAGCATCAAAGTGGATTGTGATTTGCTGAATATTAGAAAATCCTAGGGGAGAGGAGAGGATAGAAAGGACATGCATAAAATGAAACTCAAAACAACAAGGTCTATGTAAGGGGGAGGTGATGGGAGGTAAGAAAATCCCGAATGTGAGGAATCAAAGACCTGTTGGCATGAATGCAATGCATCGCAATTGAGTCCCCAATGTGAGCAAAGGAAGTAAATCTATTGGAATCTTGGAAACAAGGTATATCCCATTAAGAATTAGAAGACCATGTGACTCACCCAACTAAAGAAGATGCCTCCTATAAGACGTGGCAATACTATTCCATGGGGCTGAAGTTCTTTATAAACAAAATTCTTTAGAAGCGAACTCGTAAAGGCTCAACGCATCCTCCTCAAGATCATGTATAGGTGTCTGATTGTTTCCATTGTAACTATTAAATGTCAATAATGTAGCATGCATTGCATCCCTACTCAATTCTTAGGGGTATGTAAATTTCACATTCTTGTTTTCAAATGAAGAGGAGTGCTGATATAATCAACATCAAAGTTCCCATAGGGCTAAAAACCTTATAGTTATTGGCATTCAATAAAATCTATAGTTCAACATTAGGAGTTGCACTCACAAATTTGTAGCTCCACACACATTTCATATCATTCTCAATCAACAAGCTCAGTGCTACAACTTTGCCCCTTTCTAATTGGTTGTAATGTCCCCTTTTTCAAACTAATCCATTTGAAGGCTTCTTACCCATTCCACTTCCCGTGAGCAAGAAGAAGATGAACAAGGGAAGCCCTTGGATTATTTTTTAGTCTTTCTTTAATTAATAATTATATTTTACAATTGTATTTCACTTTTTAAAGAAGGTTTGACTGGGTTGGACACCTTTTAATATAATATTAAAAAATGAAATATGCTTCTAAGAGATGTCAATCATGGGGAAATCCTCTCTGTAAAGGACTCTTGGTGCCGCCATAAGGATATATAAGGGGTCGCATAGGCTAAATTTGGGCATTTTTTTAGCTAATATACTTTAATATCTCTTGGGTTCTAGATTTTTTTGGTCTATTCTAATCCATTAAAGAGCCAAAAATTGATTAGTGTGGCAAGATAAGTAGGACAAAACCCTTCCTTAGTTGAAGGTTGGAGAATGAAAACTCTCCAATTTGGTGGTGTTAAGGACTTATAAAAAGACTATATTTTTAGTTGGGTAGCTAGGGAATTGAAACAGAAAGAATATCAAGGGATCTCCATCACTTTTGCCACCCTCTTCTAGGATGGCAGACTTGGGTAGGAGTGTGTTTGGGTGCCTTCTTGGGCATGTTTTGGCATTCCAAGTTGATATTCAGACTTTTCCAAATTTATAAGGCTGACCTATCACTTATTTGGTATTTATTGGGGTTTAGAGACATCATTTTCAGTCACTTTTGAGAGCTGTAGTTCTGCTGTTAATTAATTAATTTCCATCTGTGTTTGGTTGAGTTTTTGAATGATAATTGCCCTAAAATATTAGTAAAGTGTTTCTACATGTTGTAGATGATGTTAATGGTGATATTTTGATAAATTATTGCTCTTTCATAGCTGTTGTAAAAATCAGTTTGCTGTGCACTGCTGTTCCATTTTTCAGTTGGCTGGTATAAAAATCAGAATACATTTTAGTTTGGGTTTGTGTGATTTCATTGTTTTTGTGATTCAACCCTATAAAGGGACATTATAGTGGTATCAGAGCTTTGGTCTTCCTAGCCTGAGGGTTTTTATGCAAGAAGATAAAATGGTAGGTAGAATTTTTTATGATGCTAGATTTGAAAGGCTCGCCCTAGGGCAAGAAATATTGGCCAAGAAAATGGCTCGACTGATCCATACACTTAAAGATCCGAATGGTGGAAGGAGCTTCGTAAAGGAAGTTAATAATACTCAGCCATCCAAAGTGGACAACATTGCTACACAGTATGAGGAGTACATGGCTCTTCCGGAAGTTATTCGTGATACCCTATCATTTCCAAGTTTGTAGGATGGAGATAAGATAGAGTGGGCATTGGAACTTGGTCCAAGCCCCGAGCCATGCACAAGGGTCATGGGAAGGATACCCCAACCCTAGAGGAAAAGAGCCCCTTCATGTTAGCAAAGCAAGAAGAGGCTATAGAGCTTGATGAAGAGGGAGCCAAACTCTCAAGTTTTCCATGCAATGGTGGAAATGCCCATCCTTCTAAAAGAGAAAAACTACCTCAGTTGCTGATCACGGAGAAAGAGCAACCCATGGGAGCCCTAGAAGCCCCCATCACCCTTGCCAAAGTGGATCTCTTGATTGATTTTCCAAACATCACCATAAAGACATGAGGGTTTGGAGAAATCACGAGGCTTGTGCCAAGGATTGAGAAGGAGATTTAGGAGTCTGCAACCCAAGGTAAAAATCTTTTAGTGTTTGATGATGAATTGTTGGTGTCTAATGGTTGCATAGAGCTGAATATTAGTAGAGAAAAATTAGATTTGGGGAAGGAACATGGGGATGGCATGGTTGGAAGGCATACCCATGAAGAAAGGACATTTTCGGGTGCCCATAATTACTTTCAGCCTACTGGAGTTATCCTAATGGCAGTCGATGAAGAGAAGTTGAAGGTTGAAGCTCAATTGCCAAAGGATAAGGAAGATGAACACTATGAAGACAACTGAAGGTATGGAGGTAATTTGGGTTTGTTGCTTTCTACCGTGCCATTTTAGATTTGTGGTCATAGGCAATTTGTTGAAAAGGATGACCATGGGGCAAGTTTGATGCTTCATAGTAAATCATGGCAAATGGGTATTCCTCATGGTGCTAAGCATGGAGAAAAATCAGAATTGCAAGAGGTTAATACGGCTAAGATTCCTGGTGACTTTGTTGGGAGGCATGCCCATGGAATAAAGGCCTCTCTTAATGCTCATGTTAATTTTCAACTCGCTGGAAATTTCATGACAATAACCTATGTAAGCAATTTCATCATCTTTTTAGCAAGGATTTGCTACATTACCTTCATGTTATGTCTTCGCAATGTTTTGGTCCTCCTAAGAAAAGTTCTAACAACTTTGTGAAGATGAAGGGTACCCAATGGGAAGAGGATTCCACTTCAGCCCTAGGAAGTGAACTCTTTGTTGACAATTCTAAATATGACCCACATATTTCAGACTTATTGGTTCCTCCTATGCTGCTGCCATATTTTTATCATGGAGGGCAACATGGTCAATTTGATAAGAGGAAGAACATGCTAAGGGACAAAGGGCACATACATTCTTCCTTGTGAATTCCAGATTGTTTGTACATAAATTTTTGGGATCCGGGAAATCTTTTGAAGGGTGTTGATATAAAATTGAGGACTGTTGTTAACTACATCCTTATGGCAGCCACAAGAAAGAGGTATTTCTCACCCACAACGAAGGATCTAGTGTTTACATCGGATGCAAGATGGTCTCCCACCCCCATCATTCGAATTTTGCATGAGACAATACAATGCTACAACCATGGTAAGATGCTCTTCCTGAATTCACATTTTGGATGGATAGTACTCTCCTTGGACAGCTGTAGGTTGACATTTATGATGAAGCTTTTTGGGTTTAATATGATGTATGAAAGGGATTCCGAGTATTGCGGTTGTTGCACCCTTCCTATGTCACTGAAATCCAAGATTTTTGAGTTAGAAATGCTATACTACGGCCATGATGGGTTGTCCTTTCCAAATTTATGTATGGGGCTGTGCATATCTTCCATGGATGGTGAGGGAAAGACAGGTTTGGAGACACTCTTTCCACTTAATATGATGGGCAAGAGGGTGCACACATTGAGATTGAGAAAAACCAACATCCCAACATCTTTGGCGTTGCTTAGGAAGAAATTTAGAGTTGTACATGGACACTACACCCACTCATCCGCACTCCTATGGTCTGATCCAAACCCCCAATTGTGAAGAAAATTCATGGGGTAGCTTGAAGACAACAATTGGAAATCCAAATCAACAAGGTAACAACCATCCAAAAGAGGTGAGCATGAGTATGGGTATGTATTGTTTGCATCTTATGTTGGAATTCAATGATAAAGGGAAGAAGACAATGCTTCAAGATAGAATGGATGAAGTCCCAAGCATGGTTATCATGAAGAAGGAAGAGGCATATCTTCCGAACACTCCATGCATAAGAACTAGCAAGGTCTACTCTTGGGTAAGGTGCTTCATGGTGATAATTTTTGGTTGGTTCCGGACATGCATATTATTACCTCCTTGTGGGGAACACTTGAAGAATTATGTGCAAATTGGAGCTTTCTTGTTGAAAGCCATCTTCTATGCTAAGTTGGGGTAAGTATGGGCTGCAAGAATCTTGAGTTGAGGGCCAATATGTCTTCTGATTTCAACAATAAACTAGCTGATCTTCATTTTCTAGCTTATGTAAGACGATTTTCAGTCCCTACACTACTCATGAATTTGCCTTTTTCCATAAGATTTCAGTTTGATAGTTGTTATGCCATTGTCGTAAGGTTGAACAAGCAAAAATCAGATTTGGGACTTCCATTAGCAGTCATGAACAACTGTGAACTTACATTTTCAAAGGGAATTCCATCATGTGTTGATGTGGGAAGAAGGTTACAGCGGAAAGGAAGAAACAAATCAGATTTGATAGCCCTGATTTAGATAAGATTCCATGA
This sequence comes from Taxus chinensis, assembly GCA_019776745.2. Classification (NCBI taxonomy): domain Eukaryota; kingdom Viridiplantae; phylum Streptophyta; class Pinopsida; order Cupressales; family Taxaceae; genus Taxus; species Taxus chinensis. The sequence goes on from CM034150.1 coordinate 229,980,807, forward strand.
GAGTTATGGCTGTAGTGAATTGTTTCCAATCCATTCACAATCTGATTTGTGTCTTGTAATAAGAGGAATAGTTGGTCAAGTTGATTATTCATCCATTTCTTGCTCTATGATGGAAACTATAGCAGATTGGAAGGATTTTGGTACAGCTGGGTATGCAAAGGAAGGAGTTGTCACTACTGTTTTTGAAGTGGAAGATGAAGAAAACTTCTGTGAGGAGAGGGGCAACAGAGCAATAGGGGTATGAGTTTGTTTGGGTTGAATCTCCTTCATTTGATAGGCACAAAATCCAGATTATGGGAGCACTTCAATATGTTCCTCCACTTGGATATGATGACATTTGGGAATATGAGTTTGCAATTGTTTGAGGGCAAGCAATTTCGGGAAGGGAGGACTGTAATGTCCCTTTTTTCGAACTAATCCATTTGAAGGCTTCTTGCCCATTTCACTTCTTGTGGGCAAGAAGAAGATGAACAAAGGAAGCCCTTGGATTATTTTTTATCTTTCTTTAATTAATAATTGTATTTTCTTTTGTATTCCTCTTCTTAATCTGGTCAGCTAGGTTGGAGAACTTTTAATATAAGCTTAAAGATGAAATAAGCTTCTAAGAGAAGTAGGTCTTGGGGAATCCTCCCTTAAGGACTATTGGTGCCACCATAAGGTTATATAAGGGGTCGCATAAGTTCATTTTGGGCATGTTTTTGGCTAGTATACTTTTATATCTTTGGTTCTAGAGCTGGTTGCTCTATTCCAATCCACCAAGGGGCGAAAATCCATTAGTGTGGCAAGCAAGGAGGATGAAACCCTTCCTTGTTGAAGGTTGGAGAACAAGAACTTTTCAATTTGGTGGTGTTAAGGACTCTGTGAAGACTATCTTGATGGTTGAGTGGCTAGGGCATTGAAGGAGAAAAATATAAAGGGTTCTCCATCACTTTTGGCACTCTCTCCTAGGGTGGTGACTTGGGTAGGAGTGTGTTTGGGTGCTTTCTAGGGCATGTTTTGGCATTCCAAGTTGATATCTTGACTTCTCCAAATTTATAAGGCTGCTTTATCACTTATTTGGTATTTATTGGGGTTTGGAGACCTCATTTTCAGTCACCTTCGAGAGTTGTGCTTCTGCTGTTAATTATTTTCCAGCTGTGTTTGTGGTTGAGTTTTTGAATGATAATTTCCCTCAAATATTACTAAAGTGTTTCTACATGTTGTAGATGTTGTTAATGGTGATATTTTGATAAATTATTACTTTTTCATAGCTGCTGCTCCAAAAACCAGTTTGTTGTGCACTGTTGTTCCATTTTTCAGTTGGGTGGTATAAAAATTAGAATATATTTCAGTTTGGGTTTGTGTAATTTCATTGTTTTAGTGATTCATCCCTAGAAAGGGACAATAAATTGGCTGCATCTGAAATCATCATCATATTCATGACCTCCTTGTGAGCCCTCAATTAACAAAAGTACAAATATGGTTGAAAAATAATGTTGGATGGTTAGAATCATAATTCAAAAGATCGTTATCAGCGATTAATCGGCAGGCCAAAATTTGAATCAGAAATCGGGAACCAGTGATTTCTCAGCAATTTATAGGCATTAATCGACGACTTTATCGCTACTTTAAAAAATATTTAAATTCAGAAAATACACTTAAATTAAATGTAAAACATTGGCCTATTACTCATATTACCAATGTTTCATTTAGCTTTACCAATGTTACACGAACTATACCAGAAATCGTGATTCAAGAGGCTGAGACTCTCATGCATAAAACAAATTCGAATGCAAGGAAAATAAATGAAAGCAAGCTCAAATACATGAACTCAGAATGTTATACACCTGCAGGATGCAGTTAATGTCAATTCGTATGAGCAATGAAATTGAACATTGATAATAAATAAAAACAAACGTATAATAGTAAAATAAAGCTAATCGTGGTCGAAACCCTAGCAAAACACACGGGATGAGTTCACGCAGGAGAAATTCAACCCTAAACACTTTGAAATGAACTCGTTTTTTTCAGTTTTGACATTTTATACCAAAGCAACGATTTTCCATGATTTGTAAACCGATTTTCCACGATTTTTCTTGAAATTTCTTGCCAGAAATCGCCGATTTATCAGGAGGGAAAAAATCGCGATTTTCCCAAAGATAAATCGTTTTCCCTCTAGCGAAAGATAAATCGCGATTATCGGCCGATAAATCACGATTTCTGTATCAGAGGTTAGACTGACCATGTAGTTTGTCATGGAAGCTAGGCCATCAAACAATGTATCTTAAACATACCCAAGAGCCAAGACTAGTCTTTATTGCATTCTAAGCATAGCTACCAAAGTTCGGTTGAACCTTGACAAGGTTTGATCTGAAACAAACATTTGGGGCAGACCAAATCAATCTGGTTGATATGAACCTATTTTTGTAAAGTTGAAAAAATATTTTTTTGACATATAATCTATAATATCTCAAATTTCAATGATTTTACCATAGTAACCAAATCCGGCCACATCTGCACAAAATCAGGTTGGATCTGGATTTTTCAGCCGGCCCAGATAAATTCGGTCTGGGTTGGCAAAAAAATCAGTTTTTGACATTTTGTTGCAAAAAGAAGACTCCCAACACCCTCAAAAAGTATTTAATATTAAATAAATTAAAATTTTATATCACGTTATTAATGCTTTTCTTTGTATTTGTCAAATTTTGCATAGTTATAAATTATGCTCATATATAATATGTATAATTTCTTCATCAAAATTTTCCAAACTTTTTCAAGAGTTCCAGATTTTCGGATTTTTTGCCCTTCCAAACGGATCCGGATTTCTGACTTGGTAAACATGGTTTTCACAGATGTGTTTACTGTCCAACCGTGAATTAAACTTCAAATTGGTGGAGATTAGAATGCATTTAGTTCCGGAATCAGTGTTCTTATTACTGGAAATGAACCAATATAATAGCTGTATAAACAGAGGTCGAAACAACAAAGATCAATAACCACAAGTCAATTGACGCAAGAAGTTTTACCCTGGAAACCTCAGTGTGGGGAAAACCAGCTGGAAGTGGCAAATGCTCAAATCGCTCCTCCCCTTGGCCAAAGTACTTACAAAGAGCTTTGATAGCGCATATAACAATCACCCTAGGGCTACAATCACTGTGCTTCTCTCTGCACCGAATGAATTCTGTTCCTAGGACCAACTAAAACTCACTAACTTTTCCTCACACACTCTTGTTTTACAACTGGGCTTATGCCTCTCTAAAAATAGTATTGTTTAAAACATCATTTTCTGCACTAAAGGACCTCCAAATGGCAATTAACATGAAGAGATGCCTTTTCTGCCGTTACTCTGCTTTGTTGTTTGAATCGGGAGAAACCACAATGGGCATCAGGACTGCCATAACCCATGCAACCGCCATGCCACAAACAGACTGTCATGTCACATTCGAAATTGCTTTGCAACTAATGCAATTGCCACCCTGTTGTACTTGGAGGTTTAGTCATTGTACAAAATGCACTAAATGCTCTTTGTTTTCTGCTCTATTCTGATTGAATTCTTTGTTGGTTGATGGCGTGAACTGTTTCCTGAATCCTTCTTAAAAAAACCCGAAATTAAAAAAGTAAATAAAAACCATGTAAGAAGGAAAAAAACTAAAATTAAAAAAAAATATAAAACATGCAGTATGACAAAAAAAGATTTTGGTGTATTTTATCTTTTAAGAAATATAATTTCAAATGTAATTTTAAATTTTATATTTTTTGGAACTGAAATCTCAAACATCAGAACTTTTTCCTGCACTCAAACAAACCAAACTTTTTGAACATGGTAACTGTGATTTTAAGACCCCTAGATGTGAAGTTGCCTTATATCCTTTCCACTGCAAGTTTCTCTCTCTTGCAGCATTGGTCTGCACTCTAAGGGTCTGCTTCAATAAGTATGATCTTCAACTTCATGTGCCTCCTCTCATGCTCAAATATTCTTTTTCCTGTTGACTTCAAGGAAACTTCATAATCTGTATATTGGAACAGGTCGATTTTTATGGTTTAAACCTTTGTTTGAAGGTCCTTTACATCACTTTCTCCATTATTTGTATAGCCCTTGTACGCCTGCTTATTGTCATGAATGTTAGTCATAACTCTCCAACCACTTTTTATATCCTCAAGTTTACTATTCTTAGTTTTGTTCATTCTTTTCATACTACCAATCACTCATCTTTGTTCTTTCTGTTTACTCTGTCCAATTAGCATCATTGCCTCCTGATTTTTTTCTTGCATCATATACTCAATAGGAATCCGTCCAAGATGCATCCTTGCATGTTTCATATCCGTCAAGACTCAAGAATGACATGTCCACTTGTACAAAAGTGAATCCTATAATGGCACTGCTAAAGTTTTCTATGAAAGTTATGGGTAATTGAATTTCCTCCAACTGTTTAAAACATTGCACTCCAAATAGCTTGTAATACTTCACCATTGGGGTTATCCACAGTTGATGGTATCCTATTCCTTGCATTAATCCATGATAAGTCTCCGTTCGATTTTCCTTTCATAAACAAATCTGAGACGGGCATAATTTATTTGCAAAATTGTTGAGCTCAAGAAAGAATCAAAGGCAAGCTGCACTTATTATTTAAAAGATCACACCCAGAATATAAAGACATATTTTTGGTAGCTCACATTTTATTACCCTAAAGATCTTTCTATTGTTTTGTGGATTTGATTTTGGAGCTGCACACATTTTTGAATTTTTTTAATATCTATTTAAAACTCACAGACTTCATTTAATTCCAATGTCAGTTCTAATTGCACCAGGGCTTCATCAATTTAAAGTAAGCAATCAAAAACCAGAGGGCTTTGTTTTTTCCAAAATTGTTTCCATTAAGGTTTAACATATTGTTCATCTTTCTAGCACTCATTTTTTAATTTATAATTTTACAGGAACTATCTTTCCCTTTCCATTCCTCTGCATTTGGCTATTTGACCAAACAAAGCCTTTATTTTTGCCTTTGATTTTAATTTTTTTCTTAGCAGCTATACTTGGGTGAGCGTCTACATTAGTGTTTGCTGTTAATTTTGCTTACAAAGACACATGGTTAAACTTGAAAAGATGGGAATAAAAGTTTCAGGCTCTAGTATTTACGCTGTTCTAATGTACTATTTAGCATTTACATTTCTAGACATTCAATCTTTCACAAAACCCAGCTATCTTACCCACACCCCTACATCCTGGAATGATCTGTTACTTAGAATGCTGTACTTTTCTCTTCTACAATATGTTCAAATAGATTCACCTCTTAGATCTGGATGATTTCTATTACATGAGCTGTTACACACAAGTGCTTAAATTTTGAGTCACAGATGCTAGAAATCTATTTGTCGCCTCCCTTTTAACTCGTTGATCATTTTTGCTTCTGTGCTTCCAATGCGATCTCGCTCATAGGATTTAATACTATGCTTTGAGTAAATGTCAATGCTGCTTTGATTCAATATTACATTTTTTGACAATATACTGATTTGACTATTATTGAATGTGTCCAGAACTCTGGGCCATTTTTCGATACATCGGGTGCAGGAATCACCGGGCCAGTTAAATTGAAAGGTTTCAATGGTGGGGAGAAAGATTTGTCCTCACAACAATGGGCATATCAGGTTTCATCTTAAATCTTCTATCCTTATTCAGTTATTGATTACATTTACATTATTGACATGAGCTACAAGAGTGACAAAAGAATAATGGCAAGTTGATTATATCTTTGTTATAGGTTGAGGTGAATATATTTTTCATCTCGAGGCTTGGAATTAATGTGTGGTCAACATGTGATTTTTTTTGCAGTAGCCTTTGTTTCAGTTATTTTGGTAAAAAAAGAAAATGCTGCTTGTAGTTAAAGTTCTTTGGAATTGAGTACAATAGAAGTCGGACTTCAATTATGTCTGACAATGAAGCTAGCTAGCTTTTTGTTATGATCTATGATTATGACTTCTCTCTCTGTTTTGTTTGTTTGCAACTGCAGATTGGACTGAAAGGTGAACAGTTACAGTTTTATACAGGCGAGAACCAAGCTACTGCACCATGGATTGCAGGAGGAGACCTTCCTAAGAATCAGCCTATGAAATGGTACAAGGTTAGGAAACAATCCATTTCAATTATGCATTTTTCGTTAGATTTAAGTGGGTACTAATTGATAATCTTCCTAGCAAGATTAATAGTAGCATCCAAAATGTTGATAATATATTATATAAAAGTTTGGGAGTACTAATTTCTTGTTTCTGTGTGATACACATGGATGGGCATTTCTTGTTTTTGTGTGATACACAAGGATGGGCATTTCTTGTTATACTCCTGTGTTTGAGAGTGTACTTTGGAAAATGAATGTGTTGCTTTTCCATAATCCACTTCACGGGTCTTATTCTTACGAGTGTGTAAATGTGTGAGATAGAGATCCCTAAATCGCTTATAAAGAACATGAAAATTATTATCTGTCAATAAGAACAGAGAGCCTACAGGGAATTTTATTCAATATACAACTGTTATAGAATGAAGTATTCATTTTCCTTTCAAGTTGTATTTGCAAATTAAAACAAAAATGAGAAATAATTTAGATCTCAAAACTATTTAAGAGGTATCATCTGATGTCAGGCTTTGCATGTCTTGACGTTATGTCAGTTTATCAGCTTCATAAACAGGACCTGCTAGTATGTGCTTAAAAGAAACTTTTATCATTTTTTTGGAGATCAAAGTAGCAGAGGGGACTCAAAGCAAGTGAATTTTGCTAGTATGTTCTTGAGAGAAACTTTTGAACATTTTTTCAGCGACCAAAGTAGCAGAGGGAACCCAAAGCAAATGATTACAATGAGTGAGTTTTGCATTAAGTATACCTCTACGTGACTGATTTAACTGGAAAAAGAACAGATTTGAATTATCTTTACACTACCATATACTGCTCAAGCAAAGGCCTGGATTTCAATTTTCTTCCTTAAGGTGCCTAAAGGTTTGTCTGATCAATAAAAAGCCCGAGAAAGTGAAAAATGAAATGTGGCAATCAGTTCACAAGAGAAAATGAGTGTTCTTTGAGATGATAACATTTTAATCAAGCCTATGAAATAAGAGATAGATCTCAATATTTTCTTCTAAGATGCCTCTAAGTCTGTCTGTTCAATAAAAAGCCTGAGCTGAAGCTGAAAGGCGGCAATCAGTTCACGAGAAAAAAATGAGTGTTCTTTGAGATCGATAATATTTTAACCAAGCCTATGAAATGAAATAGACAATATCATTCTAATGCTATCATTGTGTGATATAGAATGCTGAATTTGTAGATTAACTGAAGATGTCTAACTGAGGCACTGTCATTTATGAGAAACATGGGGTGCAAGAGCTATGTTAGAGAAAGGGCCTTTAAATTAGGGTTGCTCTTGAAATAGTTTTGAGGGGGTTGTAGCTGTCCATTGCCTATTAGAGTTGGAAGGTTGAATCATTATTCTACATGCAATTGTGCCTTTGACTGAAGCACTCGTAGACACGGCAATTGAGAAGAAAAATGATATAATGTGGTTTTAAGACTGTTTCCAGTTATAGTTACATTCTGAAGATCTTCGATAATCCATTTGCTTATAGTTAATCCAACAGAGTAAATCTACATCTCTGATATATAGCCTGAAGTGTAGATTTTGAACTCTTAAGTAGTACAATGAGTATAATTTGCTGTCTACTAAATAGATAAAACCCACATTGGAAACATCTAGTAATAATGACTTACTTTGATGGCAGAACACATTTGATGCTCCAGATGGTAACGATCCTATTGCTTTAAACCTGTCGGGCTTGGGAAAGGGATTTGCCTGGGTAAATGGGCAAAATATTGGGCGATATTGGCTCACCGCTATTGCTCCTGCAAGTGGTTGTACTGATTCCTGTGACTATAGAGGAGCTTTCCATTCTGGTAAATGTCAAACAAATTGTGGCCGACCATCACAAGAACTGTAAGAAGTCCAACACTCCTACCTCTATCAACTTCCCATCCAATCTTACTTTTGGAGTTCAAAATGGATATTTAGTTTTCTTAAGCATGATGCATAGATGACTTTCTTTCATTAGCATGTTTAAAGAGGCATTTGGAACTTCGTTACTATTACTCTCAGATATCACGTTCCTCGTTCTTGGGTTCAATCAACTGGCAACGTACTTGTACTGTTCGAAGAAGTGGGAGGAGATCCTACTCAAATCTCATTCATGACTCGGACAGTAAAAACTTTATGTTCACATGTATCAGAGACACATCTTGCACCCGTGGATTTATGGCAGTTAAATACAAAGAGTAAATCAAAAGGGACCAAACCAAAGCCAGAACTTCAGTTACATTGTCCATCATCTGGGCAATTCATCTCATCCATCAAGTTTGCAAGTTTTGGAACACCTAAAGGGAAATGTGGAAGCTTCATTCATGGTCATTGCAAGACCAACACTGCAATTTCTATTGTAAAACAGGTATTAATTTTAGTCTTTCCGCCTAATCCTTAAATCGAAATTTCAAATCAATAATATGATAAGATTGCAGCCACAACATATTTCTTTGAAATTTTACTTCTTGTAGTTTGTTAATTTTTATATGGGTTATATTGCAGGCCTGCATTGGACAACAAAGTTGCTCAGTAGAGGTTTCAATAGACAAATTTGGAGATCCTTGTGCATGCACTACTAAAAGTCTGGCAGTGGAAGCTAGCTGCTCCTGGTTGAAAATTATCAATCATTCTATTTGTTAAATAAATAATTTTATTCAGTGAAGGCATATTACAATGATACTTGGGTGTAAACACCAACATGTTCAATGCCTACAGAGGCCCTCAAAATAAAACAATAAGAAGGCAAAAGTACAAACAGGGAAAACTTCAGCCCGAGGCTGGAATTATTAGTAGGACAACAAAACAAAAAGTAAACCCCTTTACTCAATCCAGGACACAATGGGAATCAATTACCATGTGATTGGTCATTGTTCCTTTCCGATATTTCTTTCCCTTTGTGTTCATGGCGTGTGTGGCAAACCCAGTGATGAACATGTTTCTTAATGTCTTTGATGTTCTCGGCCTTTCTTTGCATCTCTTCGTTGATGTTGTCAAGGTTGTAAGTGTTTGTCGTTACTGTCTGCAGTGAGTTTCTTGCAATTTCCATGGTTCTCCTACTTCAAACAACATAGTTGTGGATTCTCCCTGTATCATCACTCATGCTTTCTAATAGCTGCAATTGGGTTATTGCCAGTTCTCTACCATCTTCCTCGACCCTGCCAAGGTCTTATCTGACGGCCATGAGCTTTTGGTGGACATGCTGCAGCCATTCCATCATCCTACAAAGCAAATGATTTTGAACCCTTTAAGCTGTTTTTATTTTGTGCTATTTCATCAGAGATCTCTCTCATTCCATTCCTTGTCTCCATGAGAAGACTATAATTACTAAGAGCGTGGATGTTTGGGGCTTGAATGTTATGTTGGGCAAAAGGCATCTCCTGGGCACCTCTTGAAGACTCTCCTCTATCCAATCTGGCCTTCTGCCCTTGTTACTAACTGATAACTTGCCTCTATTGCTTGTTCTCTTATTGCTACCTTCCATCTTGTCATTCTAAGCAAGTCTCAAGCTAGTAACAGAAAAACCGTATGGAGATAATTGATTGAAGATAACATTGTTCCTTTCTTTCCATAAATGAAAAAGAATCTCAAAACAAAATATATGCCAAACTTGGTTAAAATGTGCAGGTAACATGGCCAAGTCCCCAAAGAGCATCATTTTCTAGGAAAAGAAATACACATGAAACAATTGAAAACGGGTATGAATCCGCCTCGAGATTGATTATGCTTGAGAGTTGACAAAATGAACATAAAGGAGTATGCACCCTAAGATGGACAAGGTGACTATCAACATGTATACCTTGGTGTACTATACATCAAAGGAAATGTGCATGTTTGGGTTCAATGGTTGCTTACCAAAATTTGGAAAATTTTCTATCCCAAGTTTGAACAGAGTAGTTGAATTTCTAGTGAGCATTCAAGGCTTTCTCTTGAATGTTTTACAAAGAGCATTTGATAACCAAGTCGGGGTTGTATACCCTAGTGTACTATACATCAAAGGAAATGTGCATGTTTGGGTTCAATGGTTGCGTACCAAAATTTGGAAAATATTCTACCCCAAGTTTGAAGAGAGTAATTGAATTTCTAGTGAGCATTCAAGGCTTTCACTTGAATGTTTTACAATGAGCATTTGATAACCAAGTCGGGGTTGTATACCTTGGTGTACTATACATCAAAGGAAATGTGCATGTTTGGGTTCAATGTTTGCATACCAAAATTTGGAAAATATTCTACCCCAAGTTTGAAGAGAGTGATTGAATTTCTAGTGAGCATTCAAGGCTTTGACTTGAATGTTTTATAGAGAGCATTTGATAACCAAGTCAGTGTTTGTTCCAGTGAAAAGGAGTCTATACAAGTTATTTTCAGTCAATCCACAATCTGGCATGAGGTTTTCATTTGCGAAAGAACTTTTAATCTCAAAAATAGGCTCTAGGTCATTGGTATTTTAAAAATACTACTTGTAAAAAATTGTCTAAAGTATTTATTCGCGATATTTCAACCCACTCAAGGGTTCCATCTATAGGTAGCATTGACGTGTTACATAAGTTGATTAAGAGCTCATTATATAGATAACTCCTGTCAAATACAAGATGTTGCAAAGGGATTGACTAGAAAATATTAAAAGCTTTTAGTTGTCACAAGAAATTTTATTAAATATATGTAGCCATTAAGAAAATTTAATTAAATTAAATATAACTAGTTGTTAACTTATTAATTTCAAATACCTAGTTACAAACATTAGTTAATGTCACAAACTAAAAACATAAAGTAAAATAATTGAACCCACTAATCAATAGAGTAATAAATTAATTTTCTAAGGTGAGGGGTGCACAATTGATGTCACTCTGCTCATACACCTGCATACTACTCATTCAAACCTTATCTCATACATTAGACAGCCCTAATTTTTGTATCAAAAATCATCAAGCAATTCATCCAAACTTGAAGCTTGCTAAGTCAAGGTGTCTAAGGATCTATCATAACTAGTTTGCTGGAAATTGAATTGAATCAATGTCAAAATTAGAATTATCCACACAAACAAACGTCTAGAAACAAAGGAATGAATTGGAAAGTTTCTTCACATGAAATTGGTCTTCAAAGACCTTTGGTTGATGTTTCCAACCATTGGCATGCATTATGGTCTTCTTCACAATCCATTGTTTTGCAAAAACACCTTTTGATATTGTAAAGTACTAGTATCCCTTTAACTACTGTATTATATATTTTCATGTCTCTATCAAGCATTTGTATCCACAAATAATGCTCAGTCACTATCTATGTTTCTTGTTTCACCTTATAGATGTAATTGTATTCTTGTCTTATCGAAGGTCAAATCATTCAAAAGCATTGCTAGTAGTTTAGTCAAGCATCCTTTATGATCTAACTTTGTCTACTACTCTTTATCTCACATGCCCTGTCTAATCCTTTAAGACATGATGCTCAACCGCATGCTCAAGATCATTCAATCTGAAACCACTGTTAAGGTACTTCAACTTTGAAACTTCAACTTCCTCAAAGACTAGGCTAGAACATGAAACATTGAGATTTGGTAATAGATAACAAAATCAATTACCCTATTACAATCGTACCACCATATAGTTTTTGGTGACGAATCAATTTGGAGTCCAATTAAGCAAAATTCCTTCTTAACGTTTAACACCATGTCTTCTAGCCCTGTTTTTGAACAATTTTACGTGTAGTTTTCTAATGACTTAGTCTCTTGAGACTCTACTAAGCTTTTCAGATACCCTTTTCCACGTTTAGGAAGATCCCCAAGTTTTATTACTCAATTATTTACAGATTATTCCCAATTCAAGTTTGTCTAGGTCTAATTAGGTCTGTGCCGAATTTAGATAGTCCCCTCCTATAACTGTCATAAATATCTTCTTTGTATGACTATGAAAAGATACAAAACCTTTTCAATCTGATAGTAGACTCCCTCAAGACTATTACTTTCAAATCTTAGGTTCTAACTCACTCAAATACCAAAGATACAACAATTTTAGGGTAAACCCTAGTTGAGGGTATGTATAAACCCAATAGGAGGAATTTTTGCTTGATTTTATTTTATTCACCTTTTCAAATCACATAACCACTTCCATGAGCCCTGAGGAACCTTCCTACAACTCTCCCATTCGATGATTAGGTCTGAGAATGTTTGTATAAACATGTACAATAAGCTTTATGTGGCTTTACACTGAAAGTGACAGAGACACATACATCATTCAAGGTAATTACTAGATATTACGAACTCTTACCACAATTTTGGTATCTCAACCCTTAATAAACATCAAACAATCTCAAATACTTATGATGGGTTTACAACAAATTCTTAATATTTTGTTCTTCTACAATCTCACTTAGCAAAGTTTCTCACACTTACAACTAAACTTTTATTGAAGCTCTCATAATAGTACTTCTTTATACCCATTTCTTAACAACACACATTTAATTTTCTTCATATATTTGCATGCCTCTCCTTAGTTTGAATGACATATGATTTCCTTCAACATGCACAATCACAACCAACTTTCAAACACAAATCTTATGTATATGAAACATGGATCATGAATTGCCTATTCTAGGATTAATCTTGTCATGTTATGAAGATCACTACCACAATATTACAAAGTTGTCACTATCAAAGCATGCACATCATAGGAGAGTAACAAAGTCATGTACACCATTAACACACAATCAAGATTCTCATTGTTTTATTGATAAGTGTCTTACAAAATTTCATGGACATGCACAAATCATATTGATCCTTCATGGCTCCTTTCTTCTGATTACAACCTCTCCACACCTAATCTATCTACATTACCTGTTCCTACATGACTAATTACTCTTCCTTTATAGGTTGTTTTACTTCCACCAAGAGTGCCCCGTTCCAAAGAAGACTCAACCAAATTTCCAACTTTAGCTCCACCAAATCTAACTTTTCCAACTTATTCCCTCAAAATATTGACTCAAATCTAGGATAGGCTTTATCTTCATCTCCGTCTACGTTGAAAACAATCTAGAAGATATCTTAAGGTGAATTTGCATTTACATGGAGGTGCATTTACATTCACAACATATATTAGTGCACATGACCATTTCAAAATAGTTTTAAATCCTTTACAAATGCTCATGGTCCTTATGCAAATTTTCAAACTACACAATTGGAGGGAAAGTTCAAAGGACTCCTATAGACCTATTTGACTTTCTACTGACTCCTAAGAGCCTTATTCCATCCATTGAAGACATATTTATAAGATTTGTATAAGTGTTTCTGATGCTCCTGCATCAGGCGCCCTAGATGGGTTGAAATTTGAGCTCATGTTCAAATGTAAGATATAATTTCGGCTTCCTTGTTTTCCAATTGTACTAAATTGATTCAACTCTTTTGATTTCATTGATGTTTTATTCTTTGTCGTCTTCTCTCTTCTTCTTCAGGGTTCTATCCTCCAAGATGAGGATATCTTCTTGTAGCTTTTACATTTGAACTTTTTCAAGAGCTCTCCTCTCTATGCTCTTTACTTCCATAATCAACAAACTTGTACACACAGAGTCAAATGAACTATTAAATGTAAAAAATTTAGACCTTTGAGTCTCATCAAATTCTTCTTGCACCTGTTTTTGTTCTTCTTCTTGAATTACTTGATTTTCTTTAGCTTTCACTCCTTCATAATTAGCTTTCACATTTTTCTCTTCAGTTGCACTGTCATTGTAAATCAAGGGTTCTAATGCCTTTATCTATGCTTCTAGCTATTCTGGATTTTCATAAGTGAATAAATTAGTCAATCATTTTGCTGATTCATTTTCAAAACCTGCAGTCACACACTCAAAAGCAATGTTAGAGTAAAAAACATGAGGCAAAATTGCCCCACCTGGAGCTTCTTTTGATTCCACTTCCTCCTCTTTATCCTTGAGAGAGGCTAGAAATGTTTCTATGATCTCTTCATGCTAATTTGTATCTTCCACAAGGAGTACTTCTTTCACCATCTCTTCTTCAATTGCTATCTCTTTCTTTCTCATGACCTTATAGGCATTTTGTTCTCTCTTTATCAAAGCAATCAATCTTTGTTTTATTCTTCTTTTGACAAGTAGCTCAATTGGTCACTTTACTCTTCTCTTCATCCTCCATCCATAATGTCTTTTCCCATCTGTTGTACTATAAACTCCAATCTCTCTAACCTTGCTTTCAACTCCATCTTCTTTTTCTCAAACTCTAAATCTTCACTCTTCATTGCTTTCCTCATTTTCTTGCCCTTCTCTCTCTTATTCTTTATTTTCACAATACCTCACCTAGGTATTTTTCACCCCAATCTTTTGGTATTCTCTGAAGGTTGATCATACATTCTTGAGTTCTACTAAACTCTTCCTCTTTCAAGCTTCAATGAGCTTAATTCAGGGCAATTGCTGCAACTAGTCTTCTTCCACTTCTTACCTCATGTCCTTGGAGTCTTATGATGGGAAATGTCTGCATCCAACCTTAATTTCTTTGCTTAGTTCAATAACAACTTTAAAAAAAGCACCATAACAAACTAAATTACAAAACTTACTCAAATTGATCATAGATGTCACCAAACTCGGATGTCAACTTTCTCATACACTTGTATACTACACATTCAAACCTTATCTCACATATCAAATTGCCCTGATTTTTGTATCAAAAATCATCAAGTAATTCATCCAAACTTGAAGCTTGCTAAGTCAAGGTGTTTGAGGATCTTTCATAACTAGTTTCCCTGCAATTGAATCAAATCAATGTCAATATTAGAATTATCCACACAAACAATCATCTAGAAACAAAGGACCGAATTGGAAAAAATTTCACATGAAATTGGTCTTCAAAGACCGTTGGTTGATGTTTCCAACCATTGACATGCACTATGGTCTTCTTCACACTCCATTGTCTTGTAAAAACACCTTCCTTGATCTTGTAAAGTACAAGTATCCCTTTAACTATTGCATTATATCCTTTCATATGTCTCTATCATGCATTTGTATCCACAAATAATGCTCAATCAGTTAAACACTATCTATCTTTCTTGTTTCACCTTATAGATGTAATTGTATTCTTGTCTTATGGAAGGTCAAATCATTCAAAATCATTGATAATAGTTTAGTTACACATCCCCAATGATCTAACTTTGTCTAATACTCCTTATCTCATGTGGCATGTCTACTCCTTTAAGACATGATGCTCAACCTCATGCTCAAGAACATTCAATTTGAAACCACTGTTATGGTACTTTAACCTTGAAACTTCAAATTCCTCAAAGACTAGGCTAGAACATGAAACATTGAGATTTGGCAATAGATAACAAACACAATTACCTTATTACAATCATACCACATACTCTCTTGTGAGGAATCAATTTGGAATCCAATCAAGCAAAATTCCTTATTAACGTTTAGCACCTAATCTTATCATTGTCTTCTAGGCCTATTTTTGAACAAATTTAGGTGTAGTTTTCTAATGAATCAGTCTCTTGAGACTATAATAAACTTTTTAGATACCCTTTCGATGTTTAGGAAAATCCTCAAGTTTTATTACTCAATTATTTATAGATTATTCCCAGTTCAAGTTTGTCTAGGTCTAATTAGGTCTGTGCTGAATTTAGATTGTCCCTTGCTATAATTGTCATAAATATATTCTTCGTGTAACCATGAAAAGCTACAAAACCTTTTCAATCTGATAGTAAATTCCTTCAAGGATATTTCTTCCAAATCTTAGGTTCTAACTCACTCAAATGGCAGAGATACAACAATTTTAGTCTAAATCCTAGTGTAGGGTCTGTATAAACCTGATATGAGGAATTTTGATTTATTTTATTTTATTCACCTTTTCAAATCACAAAACCACTTCCATGATCTTTGAGGAACCTTCCTATAACTTTCCCATTCAATGATTAGGCTTGAGAATTCTCGTATAAACATGTACAATAAGCTTTATATGTATTTACACTAAAAGTGACCGAGACATAGTCATCCTTCAAGGTAATTATATGATATTGTGAAATCTTACCAAAATATTGGTTTCTCAACCCTTACTAAACATCAAACAATGTAAAATACTTATGAAGGATGGGTTTACAACAAATTCCTCATATTTTGTTGTTCTACAGTCTGACGTAGCAGAGTTTCTCACACTTACAACTAAACTTGCATTGAAGCTCTCATAACAATACTTCTTCATACCTGTGTCTTAACATCACACTTGTTTAATTTTCTTCATATATTTACGTGTCTCCCCTTAGTATGAATGACATATGATTTCCTTTAACCTGCACATTCACAATAGACTTTCAAACACAGAGATCTTATGTATATGAAACATGGATCATGCATTGCCTATTCTAGGATTAATGTTGTCATGTTACGAAGATCACTACCATAGTATTAAAAACTTGTCACTATCAAAGGATGCATATCATAGGATACTAACAAAGTCATGTACACCATTGACACATAATCAAGATTCTCGTTGTTTTATTGATAAGTGATATGCCTTACAATGTTTTATGGACATGCACAAATCCTACCAAGCCTTCATGGCTCTTTTCTCTTGATCAAAACCTCTCCACACCTAATCTATCTACATTACCTACTCTTACATGACTAATTACACTTCCTTTATAGTTTTTTTTACTTCTACCAAGAGTGATCCTCTCCAAAAAAATTACTCAACCAAATTTCCTAGTTTAGCTCCACCAAATCTAACTTTTCCAACTTAATTCCCTCAAAATATTGACTCAAATATGGGATAGGCTTTATCTTCATCTCCATCTACGTTGAAAACAATCTAGAAGATGTCTTAAGGTGAATTTACATTTACATGAAGGTGCATTTACATTCACAACACATATTAGAGCACATGACCATTTCAACATAGTTTTAAATCCTTTACAAATGCTCATGGTCCTTATGCAAACTTTTAAACTACACAATTGCAGGGAAATTTCAAATGACTCCTATAAACCTATCTCACTTTCCAATGACTCCTAAGAGCCTTATTCCATCTTTTGAAGACATATTTACAATAGTTTTACAAGTCTTTCTGATGCTCCTGCATTAAGAATATCATGTTGATCATAGGCCTCCACTCGTGACTTAGGCATAATCCATCATCTCTATTAATGTTCCTCTCACGTTTGCTAATTTCCACAACTTTTCTATGAGGCTTCTTTAGATAATGATCTTCAACCATCGAGGCCTTAACATCCTCAAATTCATATGTTATGCTTGGTGGAAAAATTGTTTCAGCTAACATTGATTATTTGATCATCTCATATTTCAAGTCTTCACTGCGTTCTCTAACCTTGTAGTGATCAATCTTATTGTCCCCCTAATATATGGAATACCACATGAATGATCAATTATATATACTCTACTTTTTAACTTAGGTTCCAATTGAGCTTAAGTTGATCTCAACATGTATCATAACTTCATGTTGGGGATGAAGATAGATTTGATGTTTCAAAATATTTGCAATCTTTAGGAGATGCCCCCGATGCATGAAAAGAATGCTTGTGGAGCCCTCGTTGCATCCTACAACCTCAAAGTTTTTCCATGATTAACCTCAATGTGACAAAAGGCTCTAGCGATATGTTTTATTTTGTACCCATTCTTCTCAAACACATATATCAAATATTTAATTTCTTGCTCAAGATTATTTTTGTTTGATATCCTAAAACATTTGATGGTTCAGAGTCCTTATAACACCAACTTTTTACCCTAGGTGGTGGTGAAAGCAAGAATGCAAATAGAGATCAGGATGGATACCTATCGAGTCAAAGCACCAATACCTTTCATAGAAACAAGGACATCCAAGAAGGATAACTTCCCCTCACACTTTACCTCATTCTTGAACTTGATGTAATTAAAGAGGTTGTTGATGTAATGTGGAATTATTTTATCTTACCTGTAACCCATGTCTTCAATTAACATTTTTATCATTGACATACCGAATTTTCCACCACTCAGGCTTGAGTGGGAATGAATGGATAGCATTCTTCTCTAATTTCTCCACGAATGAATTGGCCACCACCGATGAAAGGAGAGAGCCTATTATAACCCTTTTTATCTGATCAAGGAAACTAAAAACATGATTTCCTGTGAAAAAATCTACGCAATAACTTTGATCCATTTTTTAAAGTCTAGGGCACTTGACCAAGGGAATAAAAGCAAATGGAATGCCATAGTAAGACACAACTAGAGATTACCAAAGAGAGTGAGTTTAGAGAGACCTTGATCTAAAACCATCCTTATCCCAAAGCAACTAAGGCTTAATCAACTCTCAGAATTTCCATGGACTTTGAGCCACCAAGGAGTCATCAAGTTTCCATGGAACCTAAGTGAACAATGATGTTTGAAAATATAGACATTTCTAGGTTTTTTTTCGAAGAAGCCACCATAAGATTTGAATGATGATGAAAAATCTTCCAGGTCTACTCTCCTTCAAGGGTACAAATAATCAATTTTGGCCTTGAAGTTTGGCATCTAAAAGGTTAAGTCCAACCATGTTCTTAGGTATGTAGCAATAATCGAAAGCAACCTTGTGGAATCCCTTAGACCCTTCAGAATCGAACCAATGGAAGTCTCCGAGGAGACATTCCAACTTGGCATAAACAACTTCAGAAGGTTCCCAACAAGAAGAGTTTTAGACATGGGTGGCTATTAACACCTCAAGGTAACCTTGGAACTCGTTATCCATGAATATAAGGTTAGTGACCCGTGAAACTATATTTTTCTCCACTTGTTGCACCAACTAGGTCCATAAGCCCCATGGGAGTAAGCCTAAAAGGAGAAATGAATGCATAAGAATTTGAGTTTTTCATTAGTCTTAATCAAAAGCCATTTGTATTTTTGCATCCATGCTAGAAGAGAGGTGATTGATTGCCTATAACACTAGTTTTTTTCAATCAAATGGACGAGCTTTTTAAGACTAGTAGAAAATGTCAAAACACTACATGGAATTAGAGATATATGTTTCTTTAGCAAGCTTTAGGGAAGAGTTATTTGCAAAGAGTCTATTCACCATTAGTTTCTAGGATTGAGGAAGAAAGGTACATTTAGCAATCCCTTTGAAGGCATGGCAAGCTAATAAATAGCTAAATCCCTCAGCTGCATGTGCATGCAGGGAGAGGGTTGAAACCTTATTGGATGGACCTATACAAATGAAATTGTCTAGAATGTACTCCATTTATTGTGATACAAGTTCTGACATCCTAAAAAACATTTTAACAATTTGAACAAATATCACCCCAAACAAGGGTTGAAACATAGCCAAGATAAAATATCATTCAATTTTATCACATGCTTTCTTGAAATCAATTTTGATGAATAATAAATTGTGTTGTGCAGAACGAGACAATTTCATCCCTTCCCAAACATCAATAACATTACCTAGAATGTACCTATTGCAAATGAATCTGATTTCCTCAAGGAAGATGATGAGAGGCAATAAGTACCTCACTTGAAGAGCAAGAGCTTCCACAGTGTTATAAGATACATTCAAAAGGATAAATAGGGAAGATAAATAACTTTAACAATGTTATAAGATACATTGAAACGGGTAATAGGGTGCCGATTAATAATGAGCTTGAGGTACCCAACCTTAGCCATGCATTTGATGTTACCTTTATTGATGAGATTGCCAATTTAATTGGTATGAGTGGTTACTAGGTACAATTTATGTCAATTTGGCCTAATAGAGTCTCATAAGACTGGGTAAAATTTAGAAGAGAAACCATCAACACTATGGAATTTGTTTATGGCCATGTTTAACAACTTCTTGAAGTTCATTAAGTGAAAAAATATGGTCACATGTCACTCGTTGGCCCTTTGGGAGCTTGTAAAGAACCACTTGCAAATATTTTGAAAGGGTCGATTTGCTAGTTGAGGTAGATGGCTTAGAAGTAAAACATCCATGATAATAGAAGACAAAAGACTTCAGAATATAAGGAAGTTTGGTCAGTTGAGCATGCTGACATCCCTTCTAGCTTTTACTCTATCAATAACATGCTTTGATTAGAGAAGAGCGAGGAATTTCTAGAGGCCTAGTCTCCAATTTTAAGCTAATGCATATAGGCTAGGAGTTGGGCATCTTGAGCTTGATAGGTTTCTTCAACCTTGAGCTTATGACACCATTAGGCAACATTTTTCTACAAGTATTCATTCGTCAGAGACATTGCAGACCAAAGGTATTCATAACATGATTCCTCGTGATATTTGTGGTGAAACGCAATCATCTTTTCACATTATACGTAGAGGAATATAATAGTTCAAGAAATGAAAACTTCTCACAATGCTTTCCAACCAATCTCCCCATGAAGTCATGGGTAGTTGTTTCACATGTGAATGATGTGGGCATGAGTCCACTCATAGAAATGGTGAGCAATGTTGAGATAAAATTGAGATTTTGTTTTCTTAACTTGGGGATTTACCCGTTCAATCCCTAACTTGATGGGGAAATAATCTAAAGGAGTTTCTCGAGTAATAACACTAACCTTGAAATGGCTAGCATAAGTGAAAATGTTTTGATATGATAAAAATTATCTGTCTAATCTATTCACCACCTTATTGTCACCTTTATAAGTTTGACCAAGTAAACTAGGAGGTGGTGGTGGAGATGTGTCACTGGTGATTGGGATTAAAAACTTAAAGCTTATTGTATATGTAAAACCAAACCTCTCTTTCGTCGACACACCAATGCATAAGGATGAGCCCCTCTATATTTCATAGATCCAATCACATTAAAATCAAAACAAAGATCTAGTTAGAGTCAGGAAGTGAGTCAAAAATCAACTACCAAAACACCACCCTTTCAACATCATTAGGGGTGCAAATGTTGGCAATATTGAGGGATAGCTTGTCGAAATTGAAAAGGGTCCACACATCTTGATGAAAGGGGTTTGGGCCCCTATCGACATGCAGAGAAATTTAGTACATTGTCACCTCTCACCCACAATTGATCTCATGATTAAAAATATGACACATAACTCCCAGTCAAGTAGTTGGCAATGGAACGAAGTGAAAATATAGAGATTTCAACCTCTTACAGAAAACACTTTCATATCATCAAAATTTTGACAAGTATCCCTAACATTAAATTTTTGAAATGTGTCAGCAATGCCGCACTTTACAAAAATAGGCTAACATTTGGGAAACATTAAGGTTCATATTGAACTCCTCATCCATGTCATACAGATAGGAAAGGTTGGTTGATAAATACAATTGATGATTGCATGCATAAAGTCACTAAGATGGATATTCTATTGATTTTCTTTAACTTACTCACCATCCTTAGAAGGTGGTTATTGTCACAAAGGAATGCACCCTTTGCGGAGTGGTGTGATGACTCCCCTTCCAATTGACAAAATTGAAACACTCTTAGGATGTGGGTGACCTAAAGTTGGAGTGAGTCTCTAGAGAGGGTTGATTCCCCTAATGTAACACCCAAAAACTAAGTCTACTCTACCATTGTACCAAGAAAAAGGGGTAGGAACTAAGTGTGAGGATTAAATAGAAAGTTGAAAACAAGGTGATGCACCAAAATTTTTGAGGACCTCTACTTTACTAAACATACATAAGAGGATTAAAGGGACCAACACACCCTACACAACTCACAATTTGATGTATTTTTGCATAAATAATTCGTAGCGAGGCTTAAAGTTATAACAACACACAAAAGGGGTAAAAATGAATTTATAAAGGCTCAAATGGAGAAACTTCACTATTGAATCCCGCATGAACTTTATAGAAACATAAACTATGACCTACAAATTAACGTATCCTTGCATAAAGGTAAGGAAATATGACTAAAAATCAAGGATACATACTTCTATCATGAGATAAAATCAGTTAGATCGTAATTCTACACAATACACAGGTAGTGAGAAGGCAAAAATGGTTCTTGTATTAATCCAAAATGCACAAAAAGTATAAAACCAACATGGCTTAGCCATAACTAGCTAGAGATATATCTTCTTAAATGAATAATCTCTCATTTATTATAAGAGAGAAGAAAATTGTAGAGAGAAAAAGAAAAGCATACATGCGTTCATTGTTTTCATGAAGAATGACATAGGACGTTGCATGGTGTAGGAGGTCGCTAGAGAATTTAGACTAGTCGAAAGATCTTCAATAGGCCCCGTTGCATCTTCTCTTAACACAAGATTCAAATCTCCTTCATCTTGACCTTGCATGCTTGAATTCCTCTTTACTCCAACTTGATCTACATTTAGGACTTGACAAAAATAATAGAATTAGAGTTTAACTTCAAGTTTGGGCCCAAAGCGACTTATTTAATTATTTTGTTTCCTGTAGAGTTTCTCGTAAATCCTTTCCTTGCTTTGCAAATTTCAGATGATCTGTTGTCTTCTCTCTATCTTCTGATGTTCCTATTGTGATATGTGTCTTTACTTTGACTTGCCATGACCTCTTCTTGTATTGTGGGTCTTCTACTCAAAGGCTCTACATTATTTTGCCTCCCGCCACCTTTTCTGTGGTGTCTGAATTCTTTGCATAATGCTTTGTTATGTAAATTTTAACTTTGCCTTCTCCGCCGATAAAAAAATCCTTCATTCCACATATTTCCTTCGTTTTGCTGACTTAACAAACCCGTGGAACACTATAAACACTGAGTTTTGTAACTCCGTGAAAGACTACAATTCTGACTCCATGGAAGACTAAGTTTTCCAACTCTATGGAAGACTGAGTTTTGAAATCTATGGGACACTAACTTTTGCAAACTCGCAAAAGAATAACTTTTCCACTTCATTTCTGTGGAAGACTACATTTTCCAACTCCACAGAACACTAACTTTCTGACCCACGGAACACCAAGTTTCTTTGTTCCGCGGACTTATTTTCTAGAGCCACCTGAGTCTAAAAGTAGCATTAAGTCATTCAAATAACCACAGATGCTTATTTAGACAATAGTGATGAAGGATTATAGCATGGGTACATGATCGATTTGCATAAAAAAAAATAACAAAAATATAAGTTGAGTTTGAATGCTTCACCCTTACAAGGGTTGCGATGGTTGAGAAGTAGTTTCTTTGCTTTTGCAGAGCAAAATAAATTATCACTTCTTATATGATGCAAGAAATAAGTAGTGTCACTTGTTGATCGATGGGAACCAATTCCTTTTCGAGAAAACAAAACGACCCATGGGTTTATACAAAATGTTAGAGATTTCTTGATGTATGAACTTGCTAGTTAGCCTTTTTACTAGTGACCATGGTCCGCCCATTCATCAAAGCAATACAGCTTTTGTTCAACTTGGGATAGGTTTTGGATGAATTCACCACAAGAGGTCATTCCAAAGTTTTTTGGATCATAGTCTGAGACCAAGAGCATGTGTTCGACATGCTGAAATAAAACACACATTGTGAGATGCATTTTTCTCCTAGTTGTGTGTCTATGGTCTCCTTGAGGTCATTGGAAAGATCGAGCTTGATACAAACATGCCTCTATGGTTTATACACAAACTTATTCTACTTGTGGCTGATGGAGTGACCTAAAGGATTTATAAATTGGTCTATAAAATTGTAAAGGCATAAACTAATACCTAGGAACTCTATTCAAACATGGATCTTAAACTTGACTTATTTCGAGATAGTAAAATCCATAGTCCAATGGGAGAAAATGTTTAAGGTATTACTGATAAATTAGGGTCTAATGCTAACATGCTTTGTAGTGTTCTACATTGGAAATTTTGAAGAGAGAACAACTTTTGGTAAGGTTTGCAAATCCTCAAGTTTAACTCTATAAGATTGCCAATTATTATGCACCTAGTCCTTAAGCATACTCTTAGAGGGGGCTTGACCAAAACAATAAGTGAACAAAGAAAAATTTCAACCCAGTGACAAGCTTGATCAAAACCAAGAAAATCAAGAACATCATCTGGTAAAGATTCTATTGGGATAGATTCACTACCTCATAAAACATATTCAAGATGAACTTATTGGATCAATTTGGCATCATTGTTCTGCGAAGCTCCATTAGATGCATCTACATCAAATGATGTAGGAGCCAATGAGTTAGACATTATAAACCAATTTTCAGCCCAAGGGGCAGTTAACATGTTAGTGAAGCATAATTACTACAAAAAAAACCAAAATCCTACCAAAAATATGACTATGAAAAAATGAAAAACTCTAGCAGATCAACTTTTCAAGGATTCTTCAACCTTGAAAATTCGAAGGATTTTTTAAAAGTTCAAACTCAAGTAAAGTTTCCCTTTTATCCCCTTTATTAATCAGAGCAAACTATGTGGAAACCAAAACACCCCATATTCTACTCCTCTAAACTGACGTCAATCATTCCCTTTCCATTAAACAAAACATTGTTTACAGTTGATACATAATTGAATGTTAATTACAATTGTTCATATGTTCAAAGTGACTGCTGACACATCTGCCAAAATCTTCCCAAATGCAAGTTTTTTTCACTCTTTAACTTGTTAGTAAGATTAAGTGTATACATTACTAGTAGCTTCAATATTCAAGAAATTTAACTATTTGAACGTTGAATGGTGTAAGTTTTTTTTTTTGTTTTTTTTTTCTAAAATACAACTTTTTTATTCTTAAGAGAAATGCTTTATTACAATTTTTGTAGGGTTTTTTCTCTACTTGATTTGAAATGTAATGCAATTTTACAATAGAATGCAGAGGGGAGTTTATGTTTATAATGACATTTTATTTATATTTTTTGAATATTTTTTGAGTTACATGGATTGTTGTGGTTGCTTTTAAACTACATTGATGTGGTGGGAAAGTGAAAAAAAATATGAAAACAAATTCTTTTGGATATTTCAAAGTTCCATCGATATCCATTGAAAACAAAATCCCTCTGGATTTGGATTTTTTTTGCTTGTCATGAAAAAATAGAGGAAATTTTTGTGTGAAGGTAATAGTGTCATCACTCAAATTACATGTATGTTATGAGTTTTGGGTTGTTTACCACGCCTTTTGAGTTTATTTATAGTGGTGGTTAAATTCAAAATAAAATGTGTACACGCATTAACATAAGCATGGCATTGTTATGAAAGAATTCACGCATAAATCACAATAAATGTTAACAAAGTAGTCTCCATTTAAATATTAATGAAACTATGAAGAAATTGAATTACCATAAGATTAAATAATCCTACAATATAAGTGTAAACTCTAGCCACAAAAATCAAACCATAATTGTGTAGAAACTACGATTAAAACATAAATAAACCCTAGTAATATTGTGTAGAAACAAACACTAAGTAAACTATACAGTAAACCCTAATAATATTATGTAGAAATTGAAAATATAAATAAATCTCAATATTACAATGTAGAAAGCAATATTTTATTTATTTTTATTTGTATACATTATAAGTAAAATAAAAATAAAAATAAATAAACTATAAATAAAAGTATCGTAGAAACCTTATCTAAAGTATAAGTAAACTATAGTATTATTTTGTAGAGACCATAACTAAATTATAGACGTAATAAAAATGTATTGTTAAATAATTAAAAACCGTAATATTATTTGTTATAAACCCTAATTGAATTATAAATAAACTCAAATAGTATTGTAGAAAACCTTATTAAATAAAAATCAATTATAAACCCAATAATAATATTGTGTACAAATCCTATTTAAAATAATTTTCGTTTTTGAATGTAAACAATGCTTGTTTTGTATGTTTTGTGTGCAATTTTCCTATTAAATGTTTATGCACAAATATGCAATCATGTTTTTGTTTTCAGACATAACAACTTTTCCAAAATCTGCAACATGGTTTAGCATATTTATTTTGGATAAAATGGCATTTCCTAGTGCAATGTCATTGTCTAGCGGCTTCAACAATTTCATATCATAAGAACTCACTTTTCCTACAGGGTTAAACGAGTTGCATTTCAATAGAATTAACTTTCCAACCATGTTAGGGTTCAACCAGTTATAAGTGAAGAAAAATATGAACAATTGCACTTACGGTATTTTTGTGTTATAATTGAAATATGAACAATTGTATTTATGCTCTTTTGTGTTGCAAAAACAAAACGAAAATGAATATATGTACACTTGCATAAAATGAATGTACAAATTATTGCTTTAAGGTTCATCTGTTATAGGATAGTAAGAATATGATCATATGCATATTAAAATTGGGTTCATTATGGTTCGCTACAATTGCATATATAAAGCAAGAGATGTAGTAGATTTGCATATGGAAATATAATAAGAAACATATGAACAATTGTTATTGGGGTTTTTTTTTTTTTTGGAACTAAAGAAGAATATAACATACCAATAGATGTGTTCAATTGTGTTACAAAACAATAATAATATATAGAAATTTCATCTTTGACAAAATGACTTTTCCCTATACTTTACCATTGTACAATCTATTTTTTTGCATGTTTTGTTCCACATATACAAGGGTTTCACTAGGGTTTACTATATACAATGGGCGTTGCATTAGGGTTTATTATAGTTTCTATGGTATTGTTAGGGTTTAATACACTTGTAATGGAGTTTCTAACCTTGTACTTATACATTGAAGAAGTGGGGATTTATGTCTCAAGTTCTGAGGGACAAGGTTTTGTGTTAGTGTATTATTACTTAATTTAATGTTATTGTTAAAAAAATTTCTCGTGGTTTTTATTCTTTTGCATATATGTCTTATTAAGGTTTTCATGTTGTCATTGTACATTTTCTTATGGTATGTTCCACTTAGTTTCCTTAGTTTTACGTCTTAAAAAACATTGTTGTATAATTAGTTTTGTGCACAATTTGTTTAGACAATTCTTGTAGTAGTTTATGTGTGTTGTGAAATATACACAATATGTGCTTATATTTTGTGGACATTGTGATAATTTCTCTAAAAAATTTGCATGCCTTGTGAACGCGTCCACATTTTCTACTCGTAGACACATGTAAAGTTCATTGGAAATATACTTGTATCTTGCTTCCTATGTGGAGAAGGGTATGTGGAGACCAAAATGCCTCCAATAATAACTATTTTTTGGGGCCTAAGAATATTCCGTGGACTGGAATGAAACAAAAGAAATTTTAAATTGAACTTGCAGAAGCAAAGCACAAAAAAATGAATTCACAAAATGACATTCACATTGTTTTTAGTTACAAAGAAATTCCTTAATGTGCACGTCTGTATTTCTCTATAGACAACATATTTCACCAAACAAAGAAGAAGAAGAAGAATTTTTAACGTCCACGAGGCTACAAATAATAAGCTACCAAATCACAATCCTTGTATTTCATTCCACATTTTTTGCACATAGACACATATGTGAAATTGATTGACATTGATACCCAAAAAGCTTTAATTTGATATTTTTTAAAAGAGGGAGAAGATTTTCAAATAACCCTCACACATGTAAAACTTGAAATATTTGATTTATTCATAGTATGATTTATTAGTAGAAGTAAAAAACTTGAAACATTTTGATACTTTGTGGAGATCTTTCTTACTGAATTATTTGGATTAATTGCATCACACGGATTTTTATTCAATAACAATTGATAGGATTATATTTTCTTCTAAATTGTTGGCAATGATTTTTTTATTGAAGGTGGAACAAATTATAATTATGATCTCTACATAGTTTGTCTTGACTCCTGAAAATTTATTTCATTTGGACATACAATGCCATAGGTGAAAAAGCCAATACATTAATTTACACTTTTATGTCATGGGATTTTTCTTGGATGATTCATCTCAAGACATAAGTGTTGTAGATAATTCAATTCAAGACCTAAGAGTTGTTGATAATTCAATAAAAATATGAGTTGTGAATTTGACTATGTTAAACAATGAAATATATCAACTAAGAATTAGTTTCTCACAAGGTAAAGAACAATATCAATGCTCAAAGTTCCAAATCGAAAGTAAAAACATGCAATATGGAGAAAAATTTATAACAATAGTCTTTTTTAGATTTCAATTATAATACTAATTACAATTATCATTGCAATTGTACAAGATGTACGTTAAATAGAATTTAAAGATGCCAAAGTGTGGCATTCTTGAAGTAAAGTTTTGTTTACATAAGTATAACATTTATCATTTTAGATACTACAAATGCATGACTTAATGATTGGAAAGAAGCCAATGACACTTCTCTAAGTTATTTACAAAATGAAGTTCAAATTGCATTATATAGTCAGCGTCGTGATGAACTATTAGACTAATTGCATTTATCATTACAATCATACACAATGTGTGTTAGATAGTTTTTGAAGATCCCAACATCTAGTAGCTATTAATTTCCTCACTTGATCGTGAAGAGTATTCAATACCTCACAAAAAAAAACTCAAAAAAGAGTATAGTCAAAGAATATTTTGTAAAGATTGATTATACATAAACTAAAGTAATCTTACTCTTATTAGAATCCAAATATAGAAAATATAGCTATACAATCACACACACACACACACACACACACACACACACACACACACACACACACACAATAATGTAGAAAAATGGAAGTTAGGGTTATATTTGCAAGCACTTGAGACATTCAAGAAGACATATAATTAAGGCTAGAGTATCCACTTAGGTTTCTTACTACTTTGCAAGAGGATCTCGGTCTAAACTAGGTTAAAACTGGTTTGACATGGAAGAATGTGCCTTGTCTTTGAAATAGAGTATTGAAACCCTACTGGACACTAGCACCAAGTTGGACACAAAATAGAAACGCCTCTATCCTACTTCATGCTAGTTTCTGGCACTAATTTGTACTTACCTGTCAATCTGGGTCACTTCATCATTATCTTTAGTCACCTCATATACCTTAATTTCTTTATGAATATTTGTGCCTCCTACTATTAGGACCAAAACTCTAATTTCATATACAAACACTTAAATATACATTAGATAGAAAAACATGTTAGCATGATTGACTTGTACTTCTCTTTGTGGCGAAATCCCTTGTTGATTTTGACCAAGCATTGCACTACATTGCCCAAATGAGAGGCTCATACTCCATATAGTTCTCCTAGTGATTGTGCAAAAGTGAATACAAGTCTAGAATATCTCCCCATAATGTTTAGCTTTGTGTTTTGACATTGATAACATGCTAATTAGATATCTTTAGATGTAAAATCCTCTTGAATTCTTGTAGACTAATATTAGCTAAAGTACTTCCCTTTGGAATAGTTCTTTTAGATATATATTTGATAGTGCTTGATGATTTAGACCTCCTAGAAATATTGTATATATAAGAGTCTCTTACTTTGAAATTAGGACTTGATGGTGCACAAAGTTGACCCAAAACTCAAGAAACATATAGTAACAATGATACTAACAAAATTAAATGGTTAAAATAGCTAACAGTAAGCTCTGGGACAATACCGTGCACCTTTGGACAATATTGTATGAAAGTAGTGTCCAAGTTAACGCTACCTGCTATGGGCTGAAAATAAATAATGTTCCTAAACATAACCAAATATATCTATAAATTAGTGAAACAAGGTGACATGGAGTGGACCAAGACATCAAACATTGATAAACAGACCATACAATAGAGACAATACAAGACCACGTACCACTAAATACAGATTTCATTGTTCAATACTCTCATATATGAAATTGCTAAAAATGTATTATGTAATAATGCTTGTGCCAATTTTAGCTATCTACATTTCCTCCCTTTAATATAGTGAATATAATTCACTACTTAAAGGAAAAATAAGAAGTGTACTTGTGTTAGTGTAGGTTATTATTTATCCTTTTATTTATTTATCAGGATAATTCTTACACTTATGTTATCCCTACACTTGTTGGGTTAGCTTGCTTAGGTGTACTAGTTATGTAGAGTTAGCTTGCTAGTCTTATGGAGTTAACTTAACTACCAGTATCAGTTAGTGGGAGTTCTTCACCACTGATTTAGGTAGTAGTTGCTCTTCCCTCCTCCTATATGTAGATCCTTCTTATTGAGCAATGTAATGTAATCTAATGTAATTCAATTCTAATGTATTGAGAATAATGGATTATGATGGATTTCCATATATGATATTTTAGCTCTTTTGTTTTACAAATATAATGTGGTGTGCTATTATCATTTGAGATCTTTGCAGCATGGAACAATCTTCTTATCGTTCCTTTCAACTTGTTTGTGATTATTGTCAACCGTAGGATTACATGTAGATATTGAAAGCATGCCACATTGTGTTAACCAAGGAGAAAAGGGGATAAAGAGTGAATACATATAAAAACTTATAAGTTTTTCATATGACTCACTAATTTGGAGAGATGAGTATTATAGGCATCAAAATGTTAAAGAAGCTGATTTTAACAAACCCATATTTAATTAAGGGTTACCAATCCTCAATTCTATGCATTAACAATATAAACTAAGAATTTTGGTATGCAATGCATTCCCAACACTTTTGAGGAGTAGAACCACATGGGCCCACATATTATAATGCTATAGGGAATCAAGTGTTACTAAATCCTAAAATGCTTTCTATAATTAACCATACTATTGTAGACAAATCTAGGTTTGTAACTTCTTGAACGTCTCAAATTGCTTAAAATACAAAATGGATCGAAGTTGATATATTTCCCCTTTATTTGTAATAAATGTATTGTACTTGAATTTTGTTGGATTTTTAATTATAGTTGATTTTTTATTTGAATTATCATATACTTGATAAATACTTGAGAAATTCTAGAATTGATTGCATGAGATTGATATTTTCTTGAATTTTTTGTATTTTTCCACTTAATTTTCTTGACTTTTGCATTATGTGGCTTTAATGTTATCATTAACTAAACCTATAATGTCATGTGTGAATGTGAGGATTGAATAACAACCCTTGATATTTTCCCCCTTTTGGTGAGAGGGATAAGAAAATTGAATTAGTTGAATCGAAGGAAAATTTTGAGATTTAGATAGGTGGTATTTTAAAGTAGATAATTGAGTGATATTGTGTATAACATCACATTGTTTTGGAGGATATTATGTATAATTTATATTGATTCATAAATTTTCTAGTGTATATATATAGTAGAGTAAGTATATTGGTGTGGAAGCTAAAAACTAATGACATCTCCTAATACCCTTTTCCTTTGTTATGGTGAGGGCCAAATTTTGTGACCTAATTCTCAAACCTCCTCCTTCTATCTCTAATTCTTTTTTCTTGTCCACAAAGGCCTAAATAGCCCTACTATCAAACAAATCTAAGCATAAATTTCTTAACATGGGATTTCAAGATCCAAATTCACCATTTTAAGAAATCTATTTCCTAGTTACATCTCCTATAGCAATTATTTACCAAGTTATAAGCTATATAGGGCTTCTTTCAACTACTGCCCTATTATGGGAAGACTGTCAACGTTCTTAGAAGGCCACTTTCAAGAATATATCTTTCTGGAACAATGTATTTAGTCTAAAACCTCAAAAATCACTTAGATATCATCAAGGGAGACCTACCTACAAATTTTTAGGCACTTTCACCAATTAATTTGCAAGAAATTTAGTTTTCTTTCTTGTAAACCATAGACTGAGTGTTTTTGTCACAGAGACTACCCGAGAAGACACATTTAAGGGTTCCTTCATTATTTCTCCTCTATTATCACTTATTCAAGTTTAGTGATGTTTGTGTCCACCCATACATGCTGACAAGAAGTCATTTACCCCATGAAACAACCTTTATTCTTTTGGTAACCATGTTTTCTAGTAAATTATGACTCTGCTCTCAGTGTCAAACCTGATATTAGGTTTAAACCTCAAAAATTGGTGTTAATAACTTACCCTAGATTATAGGAAACATATCTCCTTCTTTCCCTTCAATCTTTGTGGTCTTGTCCTTTTATCTTCCTCAAATAAATATTAATCTCAATACTCTGCTTTCAAGACAAATTTTTCTATCCTCGTATCAGTCCTAAGTCAACTAACCCTTCACTTGGGGTTACGATATATTTAGTGGAATGAAAATATTCCCCACTTAATCTTTACTCTTCTCTACCCATTTCCAATGTCTCACTCATGAGACAAGAATCTTCTGCCTCCTTTGACAACTTATTTGCATGCACTTCACTATTTTGTTATAGAACTATCTAAGAGGTTCTAACTTGTTCATAACCTCCCACTGATGCTTTCTCCCAATAATTATCACCACAAAGGTATAAATGACCTTCTTATTTGTATATATAATCACATTGAGGCATAGGTAAGCCTTTAACTTCAACATCAACCTCGAAACTCTCAACTCTTACTCAAAACAACATTTTCGCAGTCTTATGACAGTCAATCCAAACAAATATCCTTTTTCCTTGATTATAAGACCTTATTTGGAAGGAATAGTACCTATAGATGCTTAAAAATCTCTTATTGTTATACACTCTGACCTACCAGATTATCTCCTTCATTAGAACTTACAAATTTGACCTTGTGTGGTCTCACAACCTACTATTACAAGCTTATACAGTCAAGACAATTTTAAATCACACACCTACAATCAATGAGATATCTTGAAAACTAATGTAAAAACATAATACCGGGATTATTGTCTTCATTACCTTAGCATGCACAAATTAAATGACATCTCACAAGCATAAAAACACAAGTTTGAAAGCTTAGCATCCATTGTTTACAAAAAATCACTTTACCCAACACTCCTTAAAGATTCTTTTGATTCTCATTCGAATGGGAATGAGGAAAATAGTTACATCATGGATCTTATACTATTCTAATCACTCATTATCCTTGGTTATTGAGTCTTTAGGTCAGTTACAATCCATGTTCATAGGTATGATTTTACCCTTAAGAGGTTCTCTTACATAAGATGTCTTAAGTTTAGCATTAACTAGCTCTTATCATGACTTATGACCCTAGAGAGGACCTAAAACACCACACAATGCCTCATTTCATCTTTTTACAGAGTTTGCAAGCTCCAAGAATGCATTACAACATCAAGATCAAACCAAAATGGCTCCTTAATTTCAAATTTGAATTTAGGACGGAAAATGCCTCTTTTGAATTTTGAAAATCCTAGGCACCAAATACCATAGGTAAATGACTTCTAATGACCTCTAGGACTTATGAACACAACTACAACCCAAAATTTGGATGTTTCCATCCTTATACACATTCTAGAGTTGATGCTCCTGCATCATACTCCAAAGGTAGGATAGTTTTGAGCTCCATTGTTGCTTATTTTCTTTTTCCAATTTCTTTGCATCCTCATATGCACTCTTACCCGGTCTCCATCTTCAGCTTGTTCATTCTTCAAGTATTCATTCATAGGATTTACATGGTTCTCATTCTACATTTTGTCTTCATAAATGAGGTATGCTTGTAATAGGGCTGCTACATAAGCTTCTTCTTCTTCATTCTCCTCTTCAATCATCATATCTTCTTCTTGGACCTGTTGATGTTGCTTATCTCCAACTTAATCTGATTCTTCATGACTTTTATGTCCCTCTTCCCTTTATAGTATCTTCATAAGTTTTTCCTTTGATCTCTTATAGTCTTCATCATCCTCAAAAAAGTCTGAATTCTCAAGTTCTTACATGATTTTCTACCACGTAAGTTCTTCATCAGCTATCCACTATTCTTCACTTTCATTACTTCTTGGATCCTTAGTTTCTTCATCTTCTTTCTTAGATTTTTTTTTGTTTCTATATTTTCATCTTCATCACCTACACACACACACTTAAATTAAATATTAAAACAAAAATAAGGAGGCCTTATAGCCTCATAGGATTCCCCATCCATGAGCTCTTGTTCATCTTCACTCTATTTCTCTACTTCATCACCTTATTCCTCTTTTCCAAGGCAAGTTAAGAAGCTTGCAATCGCCTCTTCCTCATCTAAACTCTGAGTTTCTTCATACACTGTCTCTTTTTCAACTTCTTCTTGTGTTCTCATCATTTTCTCTTCTTTTCTTAGCTTCCTCTCCTCCTTTCTTATCTCTTTTCTTAGTTGTTATTTCTTTTTCTTCTTCACAAGTATCTCTATGGACCACTTTTCATTTCTTCTTATCAAAAATCCAATTTCATTTTCTTTACCATCATACTCATAACTTTTATCAACTCATCAATCTTATCCATATCCTTTCTAAGTTCTCTTAACTCTTGTTCCATTCTCTTTTCTTGTTTTCTAGATTCTTCTTTCCTCTTTTCCTCTCTTTTATTTTCTTGTTCTCTCTTCATGTGACTTAATAGATCTAATAATCCCTTAACCATCACTGCTTCTGGTTCTCCTTCATCATCATCATCTGTTAAATCTAATTCATAATTCCTAACAACCCTTAACTATGTTTCTCTGCATGTTTTCCCTATTTCCATCATCTTTGCCAATCTTGTATTTTGTTCTTATTATCTCATCCTCTCATGCATTTTCCTTAAATTGACCTCTTATCTCTTTGCCACTGATTTCTTCATCCATTGTGGCATCTTATACCCATGATCTATGACTGGTTCCAAGAGCTCTCATGTCTCTTCCTTTCACTCATCTTCTTGTCAATCTCTTCACTGTATCAAACCTTTTCCAAACTTATTTAATCTCTTTCCCCTACTATGATACCAAAATGATGTAGAGAAATATTCAATTTCATACATTCAATACACTCTTAGCTACAAACAAACTCAACTCTACCTCTAGATCACCTAAATCATCTCCTTTCTCAAGATTAATTATACAAAAACTAGTTCTTCAACTTTCAATCCCCATGCAAATAAATAATTCCTTGTTATAAACCTCATATGGGAGCTATAACATCATTCAAATGATCAATAATAAGAGTAATTATGCTTACCATTAATAAATACTTCTCTAAGTTGCTTTAAAGGAACCAAGGTGCTTAGGATACATAAATTTACTCTTCTCAAGCATGGCCTTCAAACACTACCACATACCATGCCTTCTAATTCTTAAAATCAAGGTCTTATCATTTACTCATTTCTCCTCTCACAAGCCAAAACTCATAACCACTCATATTAGCTCCAACTCTCCTTAGGCATCAACTAGTTCCATTTTCTTCCAAGATGACAACCTTCAAAACCAATGTAATGATGGGTTCATGACCTCATTAGGCTTATTCAATCATCCATTCAATACATTGTACCTCTAATCAAACTATAACCACTATTAAATTGACCAAATTTAGTCAGAAGTCTCAACTTCACCTTCTTTCACTAAAAATGCCATTATTATGCACAAGAACAATGTTCTTTGATCAATTCATGAATATAAGGGTCTATAAAGACTCCAAGAAAACTAAGAGCATCTCCTAATACCATTTTCCTTTGTTATGGTGAGGGCCAAATTTGGTGACCTAATTCTCAAACCTCCTCATTTTATCTCTAATTGTTTTTTTCTTGTCCACAAAGACCTAACTAACCCTTTCATCAAACAAATCTAAGCATAAATTTACTAACATGGAGTTTTAATAACCATCTCCACCATTTTATGACACCCATTTCCTAGTTACATTTCCTTTACCAATTATTTAACAAGTTATAAGCTTTATAGGGCTTCTTTCAACTACTGCCCTGTTCTGGGAAGATTGTCAATGTTATTAGAAGGCCAGTGTCAAGAGTATCTCTTCTAGAACAATGTATTCACTCTAAAACATCAAAAACCACTTATATAGCATCAAGGTAGACCCACCTACAAATTTTCAGGAACTTTCACTGGTTACTTTCCAAGTAATTTAGTTTTCTTTCTTGTAACCTAGACTGAGTTTTTTTGTCACAGAGACTGCCCGAGAAGACAAGTTTAAGGGTTACTTTTTTATTTCTCAACTATTATCACTTCTAAAATTTAGTTCAGGTCTGTGTCCACCCATACATACTGACAAGAAATCATTTACCCAATGAAACAACCTTTATTCTCCTGGTAACCATGTTTTCTAGTAAATTGTGACTGTGCTCTTTGTGTCAAACCTGAGATTAGGTTTAAACCTCCAAAATTGGTGTTAATAACTTATCATGTATCTAGGCAATATATCACATTATTTCCCTTAAATATTCATGGTCTTTGCCTTTTATCTTCCTCAAATAAATAGTAATCTCAATACTCTACTTTCACGACAACATTTTCTATCCTTATATTAGTCCTCAACCAACTAACCCTTCACTTGGGGTTCCAAGACCTTTAGTGGAATGAAAATAGTCCTCACTTAATCATTAATCTTATCTACCCATTTCCAATGTCTCACTGTTGATACAAGAATCTTCCTCCTCCTTTGACAACTTATTTGCATGCACTTCACTAGTTTGTTATAGAATTGTCCGAGAGGTTCTAACTCGTTCATAACCTCCTATTGATGCTTTCTCCCAATAATTCTCACCTCAAAGGTCTAAATGACCTTAATATATATATATATATATATATATATATATATAATCACAGTGAAGCATAGGTAAGCCTTTAACTTCAACATAAACCTTGAAACTCTCAATTCTTACTCAGAACAGGGTATTCTCAATCTTATCAGAGTCAGTCCAACAATCTCTTCTTGTTACACACTCTGATTTACCAGATGATCTATTTCATTGGAACTTACAAATTTTTCCTTATATGGTCTCACAACCTATTGTTACAGGATTATACAGTCAAGACAACTTCAAATCACACACCTATAATTAATGATATCTCTTAAAAACTAATTTAAACACAAAATACCAGTATGATTGTCTTAATTACCTTAGCATGCACAAGTTAAATAACATTTCACAAGTATACAAACACAAGTTTGAAAGCTTAACATCCACTATTTGCAAACAAGAACTTTACCCAACACTCCTTGAAGCTTCTTCTAATTCTCATTCGAATGGGAATGAGGAAAAGAGTTACATCATGGATCTTATACTCTTCTAATCACTCCTTAACCATGGTTCTTGAGTCTTTAGGTTAGTTATAATCATGGTTCATAGGTATGATTTCACCCTTAAGAGGTTCTCTTACATAAGACATCTTAATTTTAGCATTAAATAGATCTTATCATGACTTATGACCCTAGAGAGGACCTAAGACACAACAAAATGTCACATTCCATCCTTTTACAGAGTTTACAAGATCCAAGAATGAATTACAACATCAAGATCAAGTCAAAATGGCTCCTCAATTTCAAATTTGTATTCGGCATGAAAAATGCCTCTTTTGAATTTTAAAAATCCTAGACGTCAACTAACGCAACTAAATGACTTCTAATGACCTCTAGGACATATGAATGCACATGTAAACCAAAATTTGGATGTTTCCATCCTTATGCACATGTTAGAGTTAATACTTCTGCATCAAATGGTAAGTACACATTGTAAAATTTTGGCTCCATCAATTCATCATGGTGTTTTTCAACTAACTCCGTCATACTTGGGTATTCCTCCATCAACATGGGCAGCTCAACATATTCTTGTGAAGCTATGAAAAATATTTCATACTTTGAATCTTAAAATAGGATGTACGCCCTTTTCTCATCTGGATTTTGAACAATGTATTTCATTTTACTGTTGGGAAGGAGTTTCTTCATCTTACTATTGACCATAATGGTGACATCTAACCAATCAATATGTATATATCCCCCAACATTCGTACAGAAGCTTTGGTTGAACAAACTACCATATGAGGCTAGCATGTCTGCTACAAGTGTTTTCATTGTGATCTTCTTGTTAGGAAAATCTACAAATGCTACATGAGCATATTTTACCTAGCCAGTGAGAGGTACTTCTTTTATTTCCATGGAGTAGAAATGGCCAATAACAGGAGTGAGAGAGAGACCAAGAGATTTAGAAAATTTTGTGGGCATGATATTGTTGAAGGCACTGGAGTTAATAGTGTAATTATTCAATTTATATCCATTGACCGACAAAGCTCGATAAATAGGTTCTACTTCCCAGAAGAAGAGGATGTTGAAGCGAGAAGGTTATGAGAAGTGGCGGTATGAGGAGTGAGAGGTAGTTCTTTCCCAGTGGCATTTTTGGAACATGAATTTGAACTACTTGCTTTGATAAACTAGACAAGTTTATCAAATTGCTTGGGATGAGCTCTCAAGTACTCAAACTTAGAAATCTGAATTTTTATTTCTTAAAATGGTCAATAATGTCAAAAGGTGAAGAGGTGGTGAGCACATCAGGAACTATGGAAGCCTTCACATGACGAGGATTTTCATTGTTAGGAACAATGGAAGCGGGAACTGATTTGTCAAGAGGAGATGAAATATACTTACTCAAAGAGGTGGATGGATTATTGACTAAGGTAGTCTCGAGCTTCTTCTTAGATCACCCCATGGAAGTGAGCCATGATGATCCTCCTTTCGTTGTTGTTTTTTATAGAGTTGTCATTTAAGGATCAAAATGCTTAGCTTTGGCAGTAGAAGAAGAGGCTTATTTCTTCGTTTGTGAGAGAGTGAGTAACTATTCATATCAGCCATGGATTCTTAAGAATCTTCATCTGGTGAGCATTCAAAATACCCAATCCTAGAACATGCATCTTCTTCTTCTTCTCCAATTTATTATTCAGTAATTTTTTCTCCTTCATCTTCACAGGTTCTACATATTGCTTTAACTGGTGAAGCTTTCAAGGCAATCCTTCGATGTCCACATGCAATCTGATTTTTGTTCCAATTTTGGTATGAGGCTTGTTGGGAAACTTCCTTATTCAATATAATAAAATAATTGACTAAATTTTGCAGAAATGGCTCAGATCTTTCATCTTTTAAACTCCGGGCCTTATCCTTCATTGAAAGGTTCTTGATCTTTCCTGACATTATAAGATCATCTTATACTTCAATGACAAGTTCTTGAGAATTTTCTAGAGTGTTTGGTTGATATCTCTACAATATGAACCCAAATTCAAGAAACTAAACATTCAAGAAGAACCTATTTTGATTATCTATAGTAGGATTAGAACTAGTAGGAATTTTTGTCGACCGACTTATTGAATTTTCCTAAAAATTCACTCATGGGCTCTTGCAGTTTTTTCTTCATATAAGATAATTGAGCAAGGATGGCATGTGCATCTTCCATATTCTTGAATCTTGTTTTAAAATTGGTTTTCGTGTCATCCCAATCAATAATTAAACATGATGGTAAGTAGTAAAACCATTCCATAGTGACATCTTGCAATGACTCCATGAATAATCGAGTGACAACATCTTAATGTCCCACTCCAAGAATGCCACAGGTTGTGATGAAAGTTGTAATATGATCATCTAGATGTTTCTTTTCTTTTCCATAGAATTTGGGAAAGTTATTTCTTAATACTTTTGGAAATTCATGAAGTTGAGGAGTCAACGCTAGCGGACCTGTGTTCCATCCCCATGACACATGTGAATCCATTATTTCTTCTCTTTCATTTTTTTTTCTTCTTCTAGATGAAGGATATCAAGTGGTTCTACAATTTCTTCTCCAATGGGATCTTCAAGTGAAATTTTACGAAATTGTCTTAAGATCTGTAAGAGAGAAAGTATGCAATCTTCTTTTCCTCATGGCTCAAACATATAGATTATGAAAGAGTGCAATTCCACCTACTTGAATTTCTTTACTGAATCTTCTTTTTGCTAGTTTTTTTTAGAGCATTAGAAAGGAATGAAACTAGAAAAATGCATATTTTTCAATAGGATTACAACAAGGCTCTTGAACATTCAAATAGTAATTTTTATATTTTTTAGATTTTATGGATTTTTTAATATATGATTTTTTTATATTTTTCAGAGATATTTTAAGGGTACATGAATGGAAAATCTTCCCCAATGGAGTTGTAAAAAACTGTTGGTGAAATTATTTTTTGCATTGTAGATTATTGGTTTTCACCAAAGGTCATGGGGCTAAGGCCCTCCTTCTTGGGTATAGGAAGGCTCCCATTATTCAATGTAAACTACTCAAAACTATGGGGTGGATATTAGGCCATGGATCACACAGGAATACTCCACTAAACCTATGGAACAATGTTTATACATTGTATAAGGGAGGAATTTATGTGGAGAGAGGTAAAGGGGTAAGAAAAATAGGGAGAGAGGGTTAATGTCATGAGTAGGAAATATCAAATTCTCACTAACATTAACCAAAGTAGATCCACGTTCAATTAGAAGAATTCAACAATGCAATCAATAGTAAGACTAATAAATCAGAGACACATAGTTCTAGGAATTCATTAATGAAGGACACAAAGTTCCTTCTTAGTTTTATAAGATCGCAATGCTTGAAAATTTATAAAAGAGAGTATGAAATAACATAAGGAAAAAAACAAAATAGAAGAATGTAGCTTATTTCTTGTAGTAGAAGTGAAATACAACAACTAGTAACAATCAACAAGTTTTGACCCCTTGGAATGGATAATTCATTCTAACTTATAACATTACAAATGACTCTTCCTCTTCCCCCATATGACGTTTCATCTCATCACCATGTGAATTTTCAAATTCCTTAGGAATGAAACTATGTCCTTTTCTTATTTTTGAAAAGGAAATTTTTACAATGCAACATTAGGTCACTTAATTAAATAAGACGAAAGAGTGAAAAAGTAAATTCACAATGAAGAAATAGAATGTTACAGAGAGAGGGAGGGAGGAGAGAGAAGTGAAAATGTGAAGATAAGAAAGCTCTTGCTAACAAAGAACCTGATTCTAATGTACCATGCATGAAGTTCCTTTCCCTTGACCACTTCTTAACTCAAAACATTGAGATTGCAAACTCTTTCTTTTGTGAGACATAGATAACTTCCAGGGTATTGAATAAGTGTTCAAAAACATTGTTATGAAAATTACACTGAGATGGGAACATGGTGATCCCTTTCGATCATAAAGGTAGGAGTTAGGACATGGGTATCGCTACATCACTCTTCTCAACCTCGAACTTCACCTACATGATAAATATGTCTCCTTGAATGCAATCAACCTTAATATGCTCAAACATGTTCTTTCTTGTCTATTACTCTATGTAAAATTCCTCCTCTAGATGGAAGGATTGCTCCCTAAATGAAATCCTTCTCCTCTGACCACCCATTAAACTGAAATGTGGTGATCGCAAGTGCTTCCTCCTGTGAGGTGAGGATAAATTCCAAGGCACTATATGAGTGTTTAAAAACACTACAAGGTGAATTACAATATGTGAAATTGAGATGATTTCTCGTTCTTATAATATGATGATTCTCATTGAACACACAATCAAAGTTAGGACATATATATCATCCATGTATCCTTCCTGACTCCAAAATCCTCCTTGAATGGAATCAACTTTAAAGATGCTTAGAAACCTTCTTGTTCATATGCTCCTCATTGAAATAGAGAATCTTTCAAATAAAATAATTACTCCTTTAATGAAACTCTTTGCCTCAGACCTCATGTTGGGAAGAAACAATGTGGTTGAAATATTCTTCTTCTGTGAGTTATGGGAACACTACAAGGTATTTGAATGAGTGTTTAGAAACATTGTGTGGACCTGCGATAGCTTCCTACTCTTGTAAACATTATGGTATTAAATTGAGGCACATTGGAAGTAGTGTATATTATGTAGAAAAATCAATTTTATTCACCTTGGAGGCTCAATTCATGTTTGGAGAGGTTGAAATAATCCATCAAGACTTTAGGATCAGAGCTTCATGTGTATTTGATTTGGGGACTGTATATGGTCTGGAGCTTCCCAACTCACCTTAGCGATGAATACATCTCCTTCTTAGATTAATTAAACCATGTTGAATCCTTTCTATGACAATTAGGATGAGTTGGATCATCCAACTTCTTGCCTCAAAGTGTACCACACAAAATTCATCTTGAGGCTGATGTTTTAGGAGTTTGCGGGGGATTTCTCTCCTGTTTGAACCACATGA
Source organism: Taxus chinensis (assembly GCA_019776745.2). Classification (NCBI taxonomy): domain Eukaryota; kingdom Viridiplantae; phylum Streptophyta; class Pinopsida; order Cupressales; family Taxaceae; genus Taxus; species Taxus chinensis. The sequence continues at coordinate 230,022,677 of CM034150.1, forward strand.
AAACTTCTTAGCCTTGAAAATATGGAAACAACTAACAAGATAGGTGGAATATGAGTTGATATAAGTGATCCGAGACCAATTACAAGACTTTTTATTTTTAGTAGGTCGTGACTGGGATGGCTATTTTTAGTAAGTTTTCACCTTCTTATAGTGTTTTGCTTGTTTGGAGTATCACAGGTGCAGAGAATTTACTATTTTCATAAACTTACTATATTCTGAAATGTGAAGCCTTGTGTAGTTACTATTTTTGGAAATTTTACCTCTAGGTTTCAGTTTGCAATGAAATTGAGCTCTAATTTTTAAGTTTTGCTTCAGGATCCTCTACTCTAGTTTTTTGAAGTTTTTCTCCACCAAAACTCCGTAGATCTAAAAAGTAACTTTGGGGTCTAAAAATTTCAGGTGTTGATGTAAATTATACATAAAATTAATGGGCTTTCTTTAAAAATCATCTTAAAGGAATTTTTGAGAGGATTGTACAGGAAACTTTTCGTTAAAAATAGATGTATGGCTGGAGAGTTATAAGCATTTCTTCGATTTTTAGCATGGATGTTTGGTGGAATTTTAGTTACATGTATTTGACCATGAGGCTTAACCAAATTCACGTGGAGGTTAGAGCTTTAGTTTTTCCTTTGCAAATGGGACAAAGGAGAAAAATGGGACACATAAGTGTGCTTTTCACTAGATGATGACAAGTGGTAGCCTCTTGTTCAGTGTGAGTGAGATGCATTTTAACCCAGCTTTGACCTAACAACTTAACTAGATTCAGGTGGAGGTTAGATCTTGAGTTGTACATGTGCAAAGGGGAAACACAAGTGTAATTATCACTTGGTTTTGACATGTGGCAAGTTGAAAAAATGAGTAAGTATGAAATGCAAGCTTCTCACTCACCCCTTTGCACCTTAACTTGCATTTAATTCAACCTGCCTTAACCCAGGTTAGGTGGGGATTAGAGCTTGAGTTACATGGGTGAAAGAGGGGAAAAAGGTACACAAAGGACACCCAAGTGTGCTTTGCACCTGGTGATGACAAGTGGTAAGATGGGATTTAGTGAGAATGAGATGCGAGGGGCCAAAACTTAGTAGTGATTGAATAAAAAATAGAATTAAATATGATTTCAGAGTCACTAATATGATGAAGTACAGTAAAATACAGATGCTAAGAAATCTAATGATGTAACCTTATATACAAATAGGAGAGATAGGAGACTTGTCTAATTTATGCTTACCCTGTAATAGATCTAGGCTGGTAAAACTAATGAACAGGCTGGGTAGAGTGTAGGAAACGCTCTGTATTAATTATAAAGCTTACAGAAAAATCTAGAAATAGGTGTCTGGGCTAGGGCAAGGGTGCATGGGTGCTAGAGACCAATTCTAGGTGTTGGTGACTACACAAATGCTCGGAATCTACTTTCTTCTGTGTCACTAGGGTTTCACACTTATTCATTGTTGATTTCCTGGTATTCACACTTTGATCTTCGAGGGTACCTATAACCTGCAACACAAACACTAGATACCTATACAATCTCAAAAACACATCAAATTGGAATGAAATATGCAATATGTAAAGTTAGATTAACCCTAATGGTCACCCAAAGAGTGAACTTATGACCGAGTGATGCACAACTTTCCAAACTCCATGTAGTTCTTTGTTCTTGTGTGTGAAATAGTGTCCTTAGGTTTGCCCTCGCACCAATGACGTGAAGATAATGAGCTATATCTAGAATAAATGCAAATGTGTGAGTATGGAATTCAACACTTCCCCTTTCTATATGCAGTGTATATAGCCTTAAAATGTAATCCCTTTTGATGATAGTGATAGTATTTAGATGTGATTGCACCTTTAGAATTTGCCAACCCCTCTAATGGTATGTATGTTGTGTATATATATTGAGTATCTTGATTCAATTTCGATATTAGTGACATGAAAATGATGAATATGAGCTCAGGAAAAGGATTATAAATCTGATAAAGGCTGACCACCAATGTAAAGATAAGAATAAATAATAAATAGGACAAGAGCGCCCAGAATGGACACAAGTGAACCTGGGTGCTAGTGTCCAGAATTTGGCACCGATGTCCTAGATATTAATGACGAATTGATGTGAAAATGACTAATAGACCAGGGATCCCTTGTGACCTGACCTAAAAAAAGGTACAGAAGTGACATAGATATAGAGAGAACAATCACAATAGAAAGTCAATCAAGAACAAGTAGATGGACAAGGGATTGTGTTACCAAAGAATATTTTTCTTGCTTAATATCCATGCATATAAACAACATACTCGATGGTATACTATAATAGTAATATGTGCATGCTTTTATGTCTATATTTTACCCCCTTTATGCTATTTGAATGAAATTCAAGTAGTTTAAATGAAATAAAATAACATACATGTGATAGAGTCTGAAGAAGCCATGAATTGCAAAATGTGCACGTAAAATGTAAGAAATTTATAGTATGGTGGACCATGGATCAACGCTGTGTTAACCCATGTGGCATAAAATGGAGACAGACAAACCTATCGTAAAGAGCACTTGGAAAAACAGTTGAAATGATTTGTAGATACTTTAGATATTTTGATTGTTGTTATTGAAGATTAAAGAAGAGTTAGGGAGTGATTGATTCATAACCCGTATTTTGTATATTTGAAAATAGAAGGATTTAGGCATCCTACCACTAGAGGAAGAGTGTTTGGGAGAGATTTCTAGTTTTTCTCTCCATCTATGAATACATCCCCAAAAGGTACAACCGTTGCACACAGATATAGACCAAATTTATTTTTGACCAGTTTCGATTTAGTTCGGATTAGTTTTGATTGTAGAACCCACGTAGAAGCATTAAAGGAAAGGAAATTACATCTCATTTCCCCCACTCTCATAGATGTCAATTCTAACATAGTGCTTGAATGGATTTCATAGCTAGATCATTTGGAAGTGACAGATAATGTAATAGTGACTCCCAAGTTAGGTCATCTGGGAGCGATAGTAATATAGATGTATCTCCCAAGTTAGGTCATATGGGAGAAATAACAGAATGTGCTTGTTGTACCAATTGATTGATTTGATTTGAGTGATAGAAGATTTATTTGAAGTAATATGTATTTAGTATGATTTTACTCACAGAGAGGTTTTTTGCTTTGCCCCTAAGATTAGGTCATTTGGGGGAATATATTTGAAATAACTAGAAAATTATTTGAAATGTTGTATAGAATGAATTTGTTCCTTTGTTTGAATAGAATCAAAGAGAAAAATTGTGATAGTAATGTATTAGAGAGTATTGATTGATTATATTGTATCCTAGAGAGGGATCATAAGTGATCTCGATTGTATGCCTCCCCTTTCGGTAGAAAGGGTGAGGGGTGAAGAGATGCGAGCACTGAGTTGAAAAGAAACGTATAAGATGGTAATAGTGAATTAGATAGATAGTATGGGGAAGATTGTGAAATATTATGTCTAAGATTTTGATTACTACATGTATCCATATTTGAATATGAGCATTGTGCAATGTGTACAATATAGTTCTAGAAGATATTTGATCTGAATGGCATAAACGATGGAAGACAAACCAGAGTAACGAGGCTCAAGATATGAGTGAAACTGATGTGACATGTATTAGTTGTAAATATGTGGTAAATAATAACTATAGGATATATGGAAAATTTAATATTACTATATATAGTAATATTGAAAAGTGAATATGTTATTTCATTTGTACCGTGATTGAGTGATATTTGGAGCTCTGAGCCATGAGGATGTTACGTGTTAGAGGAAGCAGAGTTTGATGAGATTCGAGAGAGTAATGGCGGTTGTGGCTTCACAGAGGACAGATGAGTTGGTATGTATGAATATTTTTTACCGAAAAAATTGAGTGAAATATGCCTATCTTTTTGCTTATTTGTTTGAAAATTTCAAATTATTGTAATTTTTTTATGTTTCTAACCTTGAAGGGGAGCATAGGATTTGTCCACTGAGCCCCCAAATCCTAGTTCTAGGTGTTGAATTTGACTTGTTTCATAAATAAGGTGTGAATTACTCCTGCTCCTGGGTGGTAGCGTCTATAGTTTGCGATTTGGTAGTTGTATGTGAAACTATTTGTATTTTGATAAATTTGAGTACGATATGATGTAGAATTCACATTGTATATATGAGGTACCAATGTAATAATATTCGTGGATTGGTGTTTATCATTGCGTCAAGAGGGATATAAACTCATGAGAGAGTTTCGTTAGGGTTGTCATTTAATTCTACCACATTTTTCTTACCATTTTTGGGGTTATTTGATGCCTTGTGGAATATTCTTGGATTCTGTAAGTTTGTATGTACACATATTGTTAGAATGGAATGAATATTCCCCATAATGAGGTGATATGTTTACTGCATTATGTAAGATGTTTGGCTCAAAAGAAAAACGTTGTGTGCCTACATATACCATGGAGGATGTCTATATTTCATTAGGACTACCAATTGTAGAAAGTGCTAGATGGGTGTAATGGATGCCAGTCTTTAAGAGCATGTACCTATAAGGGGGTTGCACATTGATTGGTCCTCTTGTACAAAGAAAGAAGACTCATGAATTAGTTTGGACTAGCTATATTGAACATGCAATAATACCATAGTGTGGAATATCCCAGTGGTTAATAACAAAGAAAATATGGCAATCAGAGGTCCTGGTCATAGTTAGGAAAATTATATAAATATACATAGAAAACATTTTATAATTGTATAGAGACGAGTATGGGAGTATGCATGGGCACGATGTCAGTGGATCCACTTATGTACATATAGTTGTATAGATTCATTAGAGTATAATCCATGTGGGTGGACTAAGCTAGCCACCACTTTGTTATGCATGGGCATATGAGCACATTGTTATAATCAAGCCACTCTAGGCCACGGGCCGATTAGTCTCAGGAATCATACTATATTGATATGGTTTTCTAGTGCACCCATAACAGTACTAACTGGAAACCCCCATCTTTTGGCCATTTTACTTGATCAGTTTTTATCGTTCATCCGACCTTCAGCACATACTTGCCCATATAAAGATTATGGTGGTTGTCGCTTGAGCATCAAGTACCTCTGACTAGTAGCATTCGGACCCATACATGTGGCACCCTAGGACCCTAGTCCCATTTTGGGGATGCCCATAGTTTTCTACAGCGTTTCCCAATAGTTTGGTATGTCTCAGGACTGTGCCCCTAGAGCCATATGATGGGTCCTATCTACTAGAGTGCTTAGGTGGCCAGGACCTGAGGTCAGGGTCCTACAAGAGCAAAGAACTAGTGCATCCGTGGTCCAAGATATAAAGGTAGATACGGTCATAGAAACAATACACATTTATGATGTAGTGGTGCACCCATGCATATAGTGAGTAGTAGGAAACACATATATGGGTGTTATTATTTTCTTAAACATGAGTGTAGATGCAGTGGGTGAGCCTTGTACAATACGAGGAGTATAAGGAAGGTTCCTTCGCTTGATGGGGATGATGGCCTAGCAGTGCACTAGTGGAGGAAGTTTATTAGTATTCCATCGACCATTGTGATTTTTTCATTGTTACACAGTAGTTATTTGATATTGTAAATGTGTGTACTAGTAACTAATTTGGCATTATATGGTTGCATGATGATCTCCTATTAGTCATATATTATTGATTCATTGATACACACATTACACGTGAGTAAGTGTTCACTAGAGGATTCCACACATGTGGAAGGTGAGGATATGCAAGAGCTTCCTCTCACATGGATCTAGCTTGGGGATGAGCATGTCCATTTAACATTTGAATTGGTGACTATAGCAGCAATGAAAAGGATGGTATCAATGGTCACTATTAAACATTGGAGAGTGATGAGGCTCATCTATAAAGACTAAAAAGTGACGATAGATAGGTTATAGGACAGAGTTTCACCTAGATCTTAGGATACCCTATTCATGAAATATGTGGAGCTTTTAGGCTAGAATTCATAGAGCAGAAAATTTGAGGTGGCCATACTTAGAAACAACTACCAGAGATATACCCAGGTTGCTTGACCAATCGACTCTAAATTGAGCCCTGAAACATTTAATTCTAGAGCTCCCGCGATGGTATATAATGTTAATGAGGATGATATATGACTGTCTGTGGTAATATTGATACACCTCAAACCCTAGTTTTTAGGCTTGTTATAACTTATGACATTTTTGATGGATATATATATATATATATATATATATATATATCTTGACATGTTTAGTGGTGTATCACATGTACTTGGACATTTTTTATACTTTCTTATGTTGTATTTGGATGTGATGGTTGTCATTTTACTTTATTTTACTACTATTTCAATATGCATGGTTGAAATTCTTATCTTGATTATTGAATAGTAAACATATCATGAATGTAGAAAAGGATAAGTAATTAGTAAATTGAAGATGATACTTGTATGATGAATGAGTAGTATGGTGATATGATGATAAGAATGTACTGTATATGAGACAATGTGAAAACTTAGCTAAGTAAATGGTAACGTGATGTACATAGTACGAGAGATTATAATAATCGATATGTTTCAGATAGTGTATAATGAGAAATTAGATACAGTAAAGAAATTGTAAAATACCATATGAGAAAGATCTGGGAAGTAAAAAAGAGGTATGCCCCAATGTGAGAAAAATGAGGTTCAATTTTTGTAATAGTATCCCCTAAGTATGTATTCATGTAAGAACCTTAAAAACATGAGTGCATCATTACAAGTAATAAGTGACCATATGGACTATCAAACCTACGCAAAGATAGAAAGACCTAAAGGGATGAATGGAAGCATCCCAAATAAACAACAACATAGAATGTAAGATTGAAATGAATGCCACAATGAAATAGGTGTCAATCAAAGCATGTAGCAAGTTGTGTTAAACATAGATGCCAATGGATTAGAAAGCTCAAAATGGGACAGTAATACTAGTAAGGAGGGCGAGATTATGTTAGCATATGGTTATATGAAGGGACATGTAGATAGTATAATGCAATCACTAGGAGGTGGATAGAATGAAAATGATTAGAAGTAAGTGGAGGTGTCAAGTTAACCTAGTTGTGGAAGAACTTTTTATGTAGAATGCAAGAAACATATTTCTCATGAAGAGAGTGACTAACTAAAGAAATGACAATCTTCATGTATTAATTATGTGTAATTTATCATGTAGAGCTCAAAATACAGTGTCATGGTGGCCATGTATGTGGTGAGATAAATATTAAAAAAACTTCTACAATTTAATGTGAAACCAATAATGACAAACTGATTGACATGTATAAAGTACAAGGAAAGTAATGAGGTTCTTATCAAAAACCTGATGCCATAGACATGGTTTAGTATTACTCACATATTTCGAAATGCTTAAACTGGTTCATGAGGTTATGTGAGACTACTTAGATCTACACAATGTTGTAGATCATGAAGGAAGACACTTTGCGTGGGAGGTATAGTGGATGACCATGGAAAGAGGCTTAATGCAAGTCAGTGTGAACCCAGGTAAGGGCATTACTGTAGAATGCCGCAATACATGTAGAATAGTGGTAATAGGGGGTGCAATAAACATGATTAAGAAATTAGATTTTGCTCAAGTGCTATATGCTTTGTATGATCTATGTATTTCAGGAAATATCGCGACATCCGCATCATGGAATCCAATAATATCTAATTTCAATGTAGAAATGGTAACCTATGAGAGGAAAAATAGAAAATTACTTTTCTAAATCAATTGGCTCAAGGATAATAATGAGACTATGTCCTGTCAGGAATTAGTATGCTTCTTGACTATAATGCAATAATGGATGGATTGCTTCTTCAAGAGATATGTACTACTAAAAGGAAGACTGAGGGTTTTCAACTGGAATCAGTTTCTTCTTCTAAGTTCTTCTAAACTTCATTCTTGCATTTATTTCTACTTCTCTTAGTGAGAATACTTGTAATTATACAGTTAACCTAAGCATCTTTGCTTTGGTTGATCACTATTACTTCAAGTCTGGTCATTTACACCCTACAGCCCAGTTAGTTACTTGACTGGTGTTTAGAATATTATTCTCACTTTAGACACCAACTCTCAACCAGGATTTCATGTGGCATGCAACAATTGCGCCCTTTTCCCCTTAGAGTAGGTGTTTACCTTAGCTCATGTTCTATCCTAGGTCGCGCTTATTGGGCCTCTATTGTATCTTATCCTCACCCATCTTTATGTGTTATGGATATGGCCTTTTAGTTGTCAATTATAGAAGTTCAAACAAGGAGATATCACCCATAAATACAAATCCTATGTGACCAAAATAAAGGACCATATGAGGGCTTAGAAGCTATCATCATCACCTGAGGTATATATGTAAAGGCATCTAAGAGCATCAAAGGCATCCATCTTTCATTTTATTTGTGTGGTGAAGGAAAGAGTATTTTATTCTATTTTTAGTGGCAACTACAAATATAGGAGTAGAAGTTCATTTTAACATCCAAAAGTCTATGTAACATTGTTACATCGGTAACTATCATCCGAGTGTCATGTGTACTTGTAAAAGTGATTGTTTTTCTGTGCAGGATTCCATTAGACACATATTTATTTTGAGAATTTCATCTAGTACTTATAGATGTAGTGTAGTGCTTGTTCATACACTTCACTCAGTTAGGTGACCGTCAAGGTCAATCTGACTCTGGGGGGCCCATTGTTACATCTGTTTGGGGGTCTTGTTGCATTGGTTCTTGCATTTCTTTTGAGTGGTTTTTTGAGGATGGCATCTACTCTCTGCAGGTTAGATCATGTTGAGCCATTAACAAAAACATAATTACCACACATGGAAACCAATAATGGAAATAATAATTAAGTGGAAAGCATTATGGGCTTTAACTTCTTCAGAACAACCAATGTTCACTAGTGAATATGAGAAATTTCAATGCCAGTGCAAATTTGATGAGTGTATGGGTTTGATGGGAACTTATGTAAGTGAAAGTCTTTTATTTCATTTGGAAAAGTGTGACTCTTCTTTCAAAATATGGAAGAAATTGGAGGATTTATTTGGTAATGTGGATCATATGAGAGCCATGCAATTTGAAATTGAGATCACCTCTCTTAATCCTGAAGATTTGCCAAAAAATTATAGACTATCATACCAAGTTCAAGAATTTTTTGACACAATAGGGGATACAAAAAACCATGTGTCTTGATTGTTTCACCCTTAGTTTGTTGACATACCATACATTCAGAAAAAAAAATTTGTACATCCCCTTGAGTCCTTCCTAAAAGAAGTCCTTTTTGATCTAATGATATGTCTTCAGGAAGCTATAATTCCCACCTATGGGAGAGGATTTTAATTCCTAAATGATCTTATACTTAAGAATTGAATCGTTACACAAGTATAACCAATCCTTATACCAATGAGTACCACCATGTCATACAAATTTTTCTGACACTTTGGAATCATGAATAAGTTGATTAATGAGATCCTATGTTGTTGCATCATGTTCCCATTTAGTCCTAGCCTCTGTTATCCAATATGGATGTAGTACTGACATGACACAAAGTAGTGATTCGGTAGGCTCATCCTTTCTCAAGAGTACATCTGCCACAACATTTTCCTTCCCCTTCTTGTAAATTATTTCAAAGTTAAATCCCAACATTCAAGTAACCCATTTATTTTGTTCCTCAGACGATATCCTGTGTTATAAGAAATACTTGAGACTATTCATGGTCAATTTTTACCTTGAAGTGCCTACCCAGTAGGTTGGGTCACCATTGTTTTACATCATGGAGGATAGCCATCATTTCCTTCTCATAGATGGGCTTGATAAGGTTATTCCCTATGAGTTGGTGAATCTCAAAAGCAATGGGGCATCCTTCTTTCATGAGCACAAGACCCATTCTATATCCCGATGCATCACATTCCATAATAAAAGGACTCGAAAAGTCTGGAGTAGCCAAGATTGTGGTTGTACACATAGCCTCTTTGAGTTGTTCAAAAGTCGTAGTAACAGTGTCATTCCACTAGAAGGAATATTTCTTTAGGAGAGTTGCGAGAGGTATTTTTATGCCCCAATAGTGTTTGAAAAACCTTTAATAGTAGCTTGTTAATCCCAAGAATCATCGCAACTATTTCAATGTTTTTGGAATGGGCCATTCCATCATGGATTTGATTTTCTAAGGGTCCACTTTTTCCCCTTCATGGACACAATGTGACCTAAATACTCCACTTCAATAACCCCAAAATATCATTTGGATAGTTTGGCATACAATTGATGTTGTTCGAGGGTGAGGATCACTTAATCCACCTATTGTAACTGATCTTATCATGTCTTGTTGTAAATTAAGAAATCATCGAAAAATACCAAAACAAGTTTACAAAGAAATTTCTGGAAGATGGTGTTCATCGGACTCTGAAAAGTGGAGAGAGAATTTATGAGGCCAAAAGGAATCATTAGAAACTCATAGTGACCCTCATGGGTTCAAAAATTTATCTTATGGACATCATCATCCTTGATTTGAATTTGATGATAACCCAAATGAAGATCTAGTTTACTGAAATAGACAACACCATGTAACTCATCTAACAAATCATCAATTATAGGAACAAGAAACTTTTCTTTGATGGTGTATTTGTTGAGCCCTCTATAATTTGGACTCATATGTAGACACCAAATTTGTGTCTTACGACCCCTTGTGACCCGCATCTCATTTCGCAACCTAAACCTCATCACCTAAACCTTACACGGTTATTAATTACCTTGTAATTGATAAATCCACATCACCTTACCTGCCACCCTCATTTTGCCACCTCATCATGACCTAGTCCTAACCCTAAACTAACCTAATTAAGACCTATAACTTGGTCCACACCTACACCCATGACTAATGACCCCTTTCTCGCACCCAAAACCGACCTTCTAGTCACTTGACCAAGCCCGCAACTAATCTCTCGGGAGAAAAGCAGGGAAAGTGGGCGATTTTACTAAAAATAGCCTGCTTTTTCCTAACCGATACCGGTTCCTACTCGACCGCCGTCGGTTACGTAACCGCCATCGGTTCCCTGTAAATGGGCTCCCCAAACCAAAAACAAAGGTGGAAGGATTTTTGGATCAACAGAGAGGCAGCAGGAGCGATCAAGAGAATCCGGATCTTTACTTTGGCCGAGCAGAGACGAGTGAAGAAACCAGAAGAGTTTGCAGCAAAGGAGATCAAGCCCAAAACTGCAACTGGAATAGCCAGAAACCTGTGATACTCAGCTGATCATCGGGAGGGAGATCTCTCATCTTCTGTGTGTCAAGCCATCTTACCTAAGTTCTGCCTTTGTCATCAGAGTTCCTGGACCTGCATCTTCGTCAATAACCAGTAAGTTACATCTTGCATGTCCTCTTTAATAACATTTCTTAGACTTTTTGAATCATAGTCCCCATAAATCCATTCCTAGATCCACTACCCAATGTGTCATTGCATCTAACTATCATTCATTTACCTCTCACCATCTCATTACCTAATATCACTCATATACCAGCCTTACCAACAACACCGTTACCCTACAACACAACCACCCCATAAAACAACCAACCTACAGATCCTAGACCATACCGATATCGGTTATCAGCAACCGGTATCGGTTATTGTGACTCAAAACCAGAAATCAGCCTTTCCCCTACCCGTCTCAATGAAAGCAATTTAATTGATATTTTACAGTTTTTGGTGTTAATTCATATTAGCAGGGGAACTGACCACCTTCAGAAGGAAGTTTTATATTTCCTGGGCCCAAGGCAGTTCCCTCATTTATCGTCTAATCAAAATCTTGTGGTCTTGTGTTCTTATTTACAGGTAGTCCTTCCAAGACAAAAAGGAGTTCTTCGCAGTCAACCTGATCTTTCTCTACGGTACGTGCACACCATCTCGACATTCAACAGGTATTCCTCCTAGCCCTAACCTTATCTGTTTCTAAAAGGAATGAAAGGATAGAAGTAACTCTATTCCCAGAAGCCGAAACATTCCGAGTGAAACATTTTGGCACGCTCGGTGGGACCCATTTTGGGTTTCTTTCTTTCTTGCTTGCTTTCATATAGGGAGCATACTTGCTGTTTTATTCTTCTAAAGATATTCACAAGGCTTTTTATTATTTTGGTAAAAGAATTTGTCTTTCTTCCTCATCTTGCATTAGTGAAAGTCATTTCTTTTGCTTCATCGAATATCATTTTCGATTTGGGTTTAAAACACGTGCATTGCATTCCTGCTTGTTGTTTTCAATTCTAGTGAATGTAGATTAAGTAACAGGTCGTACACGTGGGGGTGATATCCACGGTATTGACAAGAAATTAATCTTACATTCACTGCACAACACATACCGAATCACTTCATAATTAACACAACAGCTCAAACATCCCCCCTTTTCCGCGGTATTCCTCCGCCCGATTGAGGTAACCTTATAAGCCAAAACAAACTTGACATTTCCCCTAAGTCTTTTGTTTAGGATTGACATCATTCCATGTCTAAAGGCATAAGCCCACAATAATTAAAATTAACCCTAGGGTTAGTCTCTGGATTTGCGTGTGCATCTTGCTTGTTTTCAGTTCCATTTTCTCTGTCATACTCTGTCTTCTGTGGTCAATAATTTGACAAGTGTAGTAAACGTTGTTAAAAATCAATTTAGCAGCCTTTTATATCTTGTTATCCCAGACTTCTTACACCGACATCGGTTACCTGACCGACGTCGGCTATAGTATAACCGACATCGGTTACTAGACCGATATCGGTTACTGTCTTTTCCAATTCCTGACAAACCAGCAACCTACCAATTTTACCAGTTTGAGTTTGTTTCTGTTCCTGACAGATTGAAACCCTACTGTGAACTCCTGTCCATGGTTGTTATCACTCGAAAGCAAGCTGCCGCCATGGTTTCACATGCTTGCTCTGTTTCTTTGCCTGAATCACCCCCTTCACATTCTGTGGGGAATCCTACGGATACCAGCGAGGTTCCTAAAATTCCTGTGGGAGATAAAGAATTTGCCAAGTTTCTGGATGCTAATCCTAGTGCTGTACAATACTATTTGTCTCATGCCCCTGACCGTACGCCCGATGGTCAGCTCCTTGTTGGTATGCCTATTAGTATAGCTACTCATTTAGCTCCCACTCCACCTGATGATACCGCCTTGCTTCCCGCATCTTTAGCCCCGTCTCCCAATCCGATGGCTTCAGAGGTTCATACGACACAGATTAGCTTTCCTTTGGTTAATCTTGGACCCCACATATCACTACCACCGACTGCCCCTACCTCATCTCTCTTGCAGGCCGCTCCGTTCATGACTTGCTCTCTGCCACCTATCCACACGAGCTTTCCTTCTCAAGCTCCGCCTACCTTTTCATTCCCATACACGTATCCAGTGACCTCAACATCCTATATGGGACATCCCTATTCGGTCGCCTCAACATATTCATCCTCCATACCTTATCAACACTTAACCCCACCATTGTCTAGCGGAGGCCCTTGGCCCAATTTGCCTCCGTTTACCACAACCGCACCCTCATCTCATCCAACCACAGATTTCATCAAACAAATGATGGACAAAATGCATAATCTGGAGGCTTCTGTTTCAGGAAGTCGTAGCACCTTGACATACGAGCAAGTTTGTCGGGAGCCTATTCACCCTTCTGTCCCCCTTCATTCATATCCTCCTCAATGGGAATTACCAAAATTTACCCGTTTTAACAGTAAGGAGGACCCTCAACAACACTTGCGATCATTTAGACATGCTTGTTATTTGATTGCTCATGATGATGCCTTGTTACTCCGCACCTTTCCCATGTCCTTATCAGGACCCGCCCTTGGAGTGGTACAGTGCTTTAACCCAGCACTCAATCTTCTCTTTTAACCAACTAGCCCAATCTTTCTTGGATCATTTCTCCATTAACATTGCCAAGAAAGTATCTATCACCGACCTTTATGCCATCCGACAATTCGAAGACGAGAATCTATCGCAGATTTCGTTGGACGATGGCGTGGCCTTATCAACCAACTTACATATGCCTTGCCTCAGGCTGAACTTATCAAACTTTTTACGCGGGCCTGCGCTAAGCACATCTCTCCTACCCTCCAAATTCAAACTTTCCGTACATTTGATGAGGCCTTTACCATGGCTCAGAAATTAGAAATTCGAGCCTTAGAAGAAGAGAAATTGCGGTTGCGCAACAAAAACCCCAATTTCCAAACTCCAGATTCTACCAATAAGCCAAACACCACCCCTCCTCACACATCCACTTCTTCGAAATCAAAAGGAGCTGTCCACGCGGTGATGGTCAAATCTCAAACACCGTCTAATACCCCACCAAAAACCACCTATAAGTACAAAGCCGAGCCCATCAATTACACTCCCTTGGGAGAAACTTATGGTGTCATCTTGGAAAAATTGCTCAAAGCCGGAGCTATCACCTTGCCTCCTGTTAAACCCCACTCCGGGTTTGATTCTACCCGCGCTATACCTTCCTGGTACAAAGAAAATGACTTCTGTAACTTTCACCGCGTAAAAGGACATAGTCATGAAAACTGCAAAATGTTGAAAAACATAGTGCAGGAAATGGTTGACGCAGGTGATATAACCCTCGATAACCCTAATGCCCCTGCCAACCGAAATCTGAAAATATTCAACAAACCATTCCCAAATCACTCTTCTAACAGTAACATAAACCAGGATATCTTAGCCGAGGAAAGTGTTCATGAGATCCATGCAGTCTTCGACTCCCAGCCAAAAGCCTCTATCGAGAAAATTTTGAATCAAGCCTCTTCACTAACGCAGGGGCCCGAACCTCCTTCACCACCATCAAACCAAGGCGAAATCATTCCTTTACCCATAAAGGAGTTAACTACCCAGACTTTTCTTCTCATCGATGAGTCTTCTTATACCACATCCCTACAAGACTGCGAACGGATGTTATCTAACTTATCTATTTCCCAAACGTCTCCTCCTCCCGCTCTTGCTGCACAAGAGGAAGGCTCGCCACTCCTTTTGTCATCCTTAGACGAGCAATCTCTCGCACCGACATCACCGAATTCTTTAACCATAACAGACCCTCTCAAACATGCCCTCCTGCCTATTAGTTCTTCATCGCCTAAATCTTTTCAACGACCAGTCGACCTCTTAACATCTATTGATACAGTGCCTCATCTACCCCCTGTATCACACCCATAGTGGACTGGAATCACAACCCGTCTTTCTTCTGTACAAAATTTACAATTCACACGCCTGAAGACTGTTATTCTCCAGAAGATAGACGAGTCCTATGGGAATGTTTGAGTACCCCCTATTCTACTCAAATGCAGATGACCAATCCAGATACCTCTACCATATACCTAAAGTGTTTACAGAAACTCAAAATGCCTATGTCCTCTTCTTCATCCCCCGAATCTCTACCAAATATCTCATCCCCCTCTATTAACCTAACCAAATCTTCCCCTACACTTGGGACCGTCACCAATACCCATCCCTTACACACCCGCCTAAGTGACTAGATTTATCCAAAAATAAAGCCGCCCCGGCCACTTAGGAGACAAACTCCATCCGTGACTCTATCACAATCAAAACCATCATCGTCACACCTACCTTCCATATTGGGACCCTCATCCCTCCACCTTGCATCAATATATCATACCTCCTGCGTTTTCTTCAAAACGACCTACGCCTCACTTAATCCACCTATTTGTACTGATCTTATCCATTTCTTGTTGTAAATTAGTAAATCATCGAAAAATACCAAAACAAGTTTACAAAGAAATTTCTGGAAGATGGTGTTCATCGGACTCTGAAAAGTGGAGAGAGAATTTATTGAGGCCAAAAGGAATCATTAGAAACTCATAGTGACCCTCATGGGTTCAAAAATTTATCTTATGGACATCATCATCCTTGATTTGAATTTGATGATAACCCAAATGAAGATCTAGTTTACTGAAATAGACAACACCATGTAACTCATCTAACAAATCATCAATTATAGGAACAAGAAACTTTTCTTTGATGGTGTATTTGTTGAGCCCTCTATAATTTGGACTCATATGTAGACACCAAATTTGTGTCTTACGACCCCTTGTGACCCGCATCTCATTTCACAACCTAACCTCATCACCTAAACCTTACACAATTATTTATTAATTACCTTGTAATTGATAAATCCACATCACCTTACCTGCCACCTCATTTTGCCACCTCATCATGACCTAGTCCTAACCCTAAACTAACCTAATTAAGACCTATAACTTGGTCCACACCTACACCCATGACTAATGACCCCTTTCTCGCACCCAAAACCGACCTTCTAGTCACTTGACCAAGCCCGCAACTAATCTCTCGGGAGAAAAGCAGGGAAAGTGGGCGATTTTACTAAAAATAGCCTGCTTTTTCCTAACCGATACCGGTTCTTACTCGACCGCCGTCGGTTACGTAACCGCCATCGGTTCCCTGTAAATGGGCTCCCCAAGCCAAAAACAAAGGTGGAAGGATTTTTGGATCAACAGAGATCAGCAGGAGCGATCAAGAGAATCTGGATCTTTACTTGGCCGAGCAGAGACGAGTGAAGAAACCAGAAGAGTTTGCAGCAAAGGAGATCAAGCCCAAAATTGCAACGGAATAGCCAGAAACCTGTGATACTCAGCTGATCATCGGGAGGGAGATCTCTCATCTTCTGTGTGTCAAGCCATCTTACCTAAGTTCTGCCTTTGTCATCAGAGTTCCTGGACCTGCATCTTCATCTATAACCAGTAAGTTACATCTTACATGTCCTCTTTAATAACATTTCTTAGACTTTTTGAATCACAGTCTCCATAAATCCATTCCTAGATCCACTACCCAACGTGTCATTGCATCTAACTATCATTCATTTACCTCTCACCATCTCATTACCTAATATCACTCATATACCAGCCTTACCAACAACACCGTTACCCTACGACACAACCACCCCATAAAACAACCAACCTACAGATCCTAGACCATACCGATATCGGTTATCAGCAACCGGTATCGGTTATTGTGACTCAAAACTAGAAATCAGCCTTTCCCCTACCCGTCTCAACGAAGCAATTTAATTGATATTTTACAGTTTTTGGTGTTAATTCATATTAGCAGGGGAACTGACCACCTTCGAAAGGAAGTTTTATATTTCCTGGGCCCAAGGCAGTTCCCTCATTTATTGTCTAATCAAAATCTTGTGGTCTTGTGTTCTTATTTGCAGGTAGTCCTTCCAAGACAAAAAGGAGTTCTTCACAGTCAACCTGATCTTTCTCTACGGTACGCGCACACCATCTTGACATTCAACAGGTATTCCTCCTAGCCCTAACCTTATCTGTTTCTAAAACAAATGAAAGGATAGAAGTAACTCTATTCCCAGAAGCCGAAACATTCCGAGTGAAACATTTTGGCACGCCTGGTGGGAAACATTTTGGGTTTCTTTCTTTCTTGCTTGCTTTCATATAGGGAGCATACTTGCTGTTTTATTCTTCTAAAGATATTCACAAGGCTTTTTATTATTTTGGTAAAAGAATTTGTCTTTCTTCCTCATCTTGCATTAGTGAAAGTCATTTCTTTTGCTTCATTGAATATCATTTTCGATTTGGGTTTAAAACACGTGCATTGCATTCCTGCTTGCTGTTTTCAATTCTAGTGAACATAGATTAAGTAACAGGTCGTACACGTGGGGGTGATATCCACGGTATTGACAAGAAATTAATCTTATATTCACTGCACAACACATACCGAATCACTTCATAATTAACACAACAGCTCAAACATCCCCCCTTTTTTTTCCGCGGTATTCCTCCACCCGATTGAGGTAACCTTATGAGCCAAAACAACTTGACATTTCCCCTAAGTCCTTTATTTAGGATTGACATCATTTTGCGTCTAAAGGCATAAGCCCACAATAATTAAAATTAACCCTAGGGTTAGTCTCTGGATTTACGTGTGCATCTTGCTTGTTTTTAGTTCTGTTTTCTTTCTCATACTCTGTCTTCTGTGATCAATAATTGGACAAGTATACTAAATGTTGTTAAAAATCAAATTAGCAGCCTTTTATATCTTGTTAGCCCAGACTTCTTACACCGACATCGGTTACCTGACCGACGTCGGCTATAGTATAACCGACATCGGTTACTAGACCGATATCGGTTACTGTCTTTTCCAATTCCTGACAAACCAGCAACCTACCAATTTTACCAGTCTGAGTTTGTTTCTGTTCCTAACAGATTGAAACCCTACTGTGAACTCCTGTCCATGGTTGTTATCACTCGAAAGTAAGCCACCGCCATTATTTCACATGCTTGCTCTGTTTCTTTGCCTGAATCACCCCCTTCACATTCTGTGGGGAATCCTACAGATACCAGCGAGGTTCCTAAAATTCCTGTGGGAAATAAAGAATTTACAAAGTTTCTGGATGCTAATCCTAGCGCTGTACAATACTATTTGTCTCATACCCCTGACCGTACACCCAATGGTCAGCTCCTTGTTGGTATGCCTATTAGTATAACTACTCATTTAGCTCCCACTCCACCTGATGATTCCGCCTTGCTTCCCGCATCTTTAGCCCCGTCTCCCAATCCGATGGCTTCAGAGGTTCATACGACCCCGATTAGCTTTCCTTTGGTTAATCTTGGACCCCACATATCACTACCACCGACTGCCCCTACCTCATCTCTCTTGCAGACCGCTCCGTTTATGACTTGCTCTCTGCCACCTATCCACACGAGCTTTCCTTCTCAAGCTCCGCCTACCTTTTCATTCCCATACACGTATCCAGTGACCTCAACATCCTATATGGGAGATCCCTATTCGGTCGCCTCAACATATTCATCCTCCATACCTTATCAACACTTAACCCCACCAGTGTCTAGCGGTGGCCCTTGGCCCAATTTGCCTCCGTTTACCACAACCACACCATCATCTCATCCAACTACTGATTTAATTAAACAAATGATGGACAAAATGCAAAACCTGGAGGCTTCTGTTTCAGGAAGTCGTAGCACCTTGACATACGAGCAAGTTTTTCGGGAGCCTATTCACCCTTCTGTCCCCCTTCATTCATATCCTCCTCAATGGGAGTTGCCGAAATTTACTCGTTTTAATAGTAAGGAGGACCCTCAACAACACTTGCGATCATTTAGACATGCTTGTTATTTGATTGCTCATGATGATGCCTTGTTACTCCGCACCTTTCCCATGTCCTTATCAGGACCCACCTTGGAGTGGTACAGTGCTTTAACCCAGCACTCAATCTTCTCTTTTAACCAACTAGCCCAATCTTTCTTGGATCATTTCTCCATTAACATTGCCAAGAAAGTATCTATCACTGACCTTTATGCCATCCGACAATTCGAAGACGAATCTATCGCAGATTTCATTGGACGATGGCGTGGCCTTATCAACCATTTTACATATGCCTTGCCTCAGGCTGAACTTATCGAACTTTTTATGCGGGCCTGCGTTAAGTACATCTCTCCTACCGTCCAAATTCAAACTTTCCGTACATTTGATGAGGCCTTTACCATGGCTCGGAAATTAGAAATTCGAGCCTTAGAAGAAGAGAAATTGCGGTTGTGCAACAAAAACCCAAATTTCTGAACTCCAGATTCTACCAATAAGCCAAACACCACCCCTCCTCACACATCCACTTCTTTGAAATCAAAAGGAGCTATCCATGCGGTGATGGTCAAATCTCAAACACCGTCTAATACCTCGCCAAAAACCACCTATAAGTACAAAGCCGAGCCCATCAATTACACTCCCTTGGGAGAAACTTATGGTGTCATCTTGGAAAAATTGCTCAAAGCCGGAGCTATCACCTTGCCTCCTGTTAAACCCCACTCCGGGTTTGATTCTACCCGCGCTATACCTTCCTGGTACAAAGAAAATGACTTCTGTAACTTCCACCGTGTGAAGGGACATAGTCATGAAAACTGTAAAATGTTGAAAAACATAGTGCAGGAAATGGTTGACACAGGTGATATAACCCTCGATAACCCTAATGCCCCTGCCAACCGAAATCTAAAAATATTCAACAAACCATTCCCAAATCAATCTTCTAACAGTAACGTAAACCAGGATATCTTAGCCGAGGAAAGTGTTCATGAGATCCATGCAGTCTTCGACTCCCAGCCAAAAGCCTCTATCGAGAAAATTTTGAATCAAGCCTCTTCACTAACGCAGGGGCCCGAACCTCCTTCACCACCATCAAACCAAGGCGAAATCATTCCTTTACCCATAAAGGAGTTAACTACCCAGACTTTTCTTCTCATCGATGAGTCTTCTTATACCACATCCCTACAAGACTACGAATGGATGTTATCTAGCTTATCTATTTCCCAAACGTCTCCTCCTACCGCTCTTGCTGCACAAGAGGAAGGCTCGCCACTCCTTTTGTCATCCTTAGACAAGCAATCTCTCGCACCGACATCACCGAATTCTTTAACCATAACAGACCCTCTCAAACATGCCCTCCTACCTATTAGGTCTTCATTGCCTAAATCTTTTCAACGGCCAGTCGATCTCTTAACATCTATTGATACAGTGCCTCATCTACCCCCTGTATCACACCCACATTGGACTGGAATCACAACCCGTCTTTCTTCCGTACCAAATTTACAATTCACGCCTGAAGATTGTCATTCTCCAGAAGATAGACGAGTCCTATGGGAACGTTTGAGTACCCCCTATTCTACTCAAATGCAGGTGACCGATCCAGACACCTCTACCATATAACCTAAGTGTTTACAGAAACTCAAAATCCCTATGTCCTCATCTCCATCCCCCGCATCTATACCACGTATCTCATCCACCTCTATTAACCTAACCAAATCTTCCCCTACACTTGGGACCTCACCAATACCCAGCCTAACACACCCGCCTAAGCGACTAGATTTATCCAAAAATAAAGCCGCCCCGCCACTTAGGAGACAAATTCCATCCATGCCTCTATCACAATCAAAACCATCATCGTCACACCTACCTTCCATATTGGGACCTCATCCCTCCACCTTGCATCAATATATCATACCTCCTACGTTTTCTTCAAAACGACCTACGCCTCCTACACCCATACAGAGATCAAAGGATATATCAACGTTGTCACCCCACGTATCCGGTCCACCCATCAACCCTAAACGAACTCCATCATCAAAGGATTTATTTTTTGTCACTCCCCTTTCGCCGTGGTTGTTCCCCGCTACCACGTCATCTGTAGCCTCATCATCTAACCAGCTGAACGTAGCTCCTGCGCCAAAGAAACCACGTTTAGTGAAAACCACGTGTCAACACCCCTTGGCTAAACCACCACCCATACGAACCAACCATGCCCAAACATTACCAAAACCCGCACAACCAATACCCTCATCCTCCTCCGATTTTGACCCACTCAAAGGATCTTACACCAAAATCCTTGCTATGTTGGTAGAGAATGCGACCATTTCCCTACCCCCACTTGGACCTTATGACCCATCTAAACCTCGACCTATAGGTTATGATGAGTCTAAAATCTGCGCCTATCACCGCACACCAGGACATGATGTGGAGGGATGCAAAGCTTTAAAAACCATCCTTCGTCAGTCACCTCTCCCAGATAGAAAGGTTAAGAAAGACAACTTACGAAGGGAGAGACCTTTAGGTTCAATTCCCTCTCCTATACCATCTGTCCCCGCCTCACCAAGATCTATCATTATTACAACCCCACCTCTTGAAGACCATCATTTATCCCAACCATCTTCCTCATCTCAGGTCTACGAGATTAATATGATTAGTGTTGCTACTCGAGCGCAGAAAAATAACAAAAAAGTGAAAGATAGCACACCTGCGTCCTCTCTTTCTCCATCCACCATACCGATTGCACCACCACCCAAAATGGTTATTCATGGACCCGCTTACCCCGTCTCCAATGGAGTTTCCCATCGAGCCATGATCAAACAACTTCACCAATCACCCGTAAAAATGACACTATATGATCTCATTCAAACTTTTGAATCTCATTGACAAGCTCTCATGGAAATTCTTCAAGGGATCGAGGTCTTACCTAATGAAACCCTACCTGTTACCTCCATTCTTACACCCAATCACATTGCTTCTCTCACCAAACAACCCACTGCCCCAACCACTTCTATCTCTGTACAACAAGCTGCTGCAGTCAGTTTCTCCGAAGACGAAATTGTTGACTTTGGTATAGAAGATCCTGACCCTACTCTTTTCATCTCAGCTTACGTCTGAGACATTCGGGTACGTCATGTTATGATTGACGGGGGCGCTAGCCTAAACATCATCTCTTCAAAATCCTTCCAACAAATGAATATCCCTTCTAGTTACATGTATTCCAAACCTCATCTAAACCAACGCATCGCCAGATGGCTCATGCTCCTCACCGACCTCGACCTTGAGTTTGTCCACCAGAAATCAATCAAAGGACAAACCATCGCAGACCAACTTGCGGAAGCCCCTTTACCAGGGGAACAATTTACCAATTTTACATTCCCCGACGAACTCATCGCCACTCTTTCACTCAGTGAGGAGTCATATTCAATGACCCTCTTCTTCGATGGATCCAAATGCCAGCGCGACGGAGGGGCCAGCATTGTTCTCATTCCTCTCAACGCTGAGCCTATGCCTCTTTCATTTCGGCTCAATTTTCCCTACACTAATAATACAGCGGAATACAACGGCCCTTGTTCTGGGTCTCTAAGTTGCGATACACTTAGGTATCAAATCTATCAATATTTTTGGCAATTCTCAATTGGTAGTCAATCAAGTTATGGGAATCTACCAATGCAAAAATGAGGAACTTCAAAAGTACAAACACTACGTGGATTCACTTCTAGCCTTATTTACTCACTATTCTATCCAAACCATTCCCCGCTCCACTAACAAATTTGCGGATACTATGGCTTGCTTAGCCTCGCAAATTCCAGCTTCATCAACTGACTCTAATATTTTCATCTTGGTCCAACAACTCTTTGCCCCCATCCTATTCAGCCCCCAGTAGTTTGTACGATAAATACGGTTGTCTGCTAATTCACAGGATACCTAGTAACCACCAATTCCACGACTACCTTACAAACCTCTGTTCTCCCACCTGACCTTACTAGTAACCCAAGCAAACGCGCTTTCCTTAAACACGTTTCTCGTTATGTCGTTATGGGGGGACTCCTTTATAAATGTGGCTTTGATGGCATCCTCCTTCGATGTCTCACTGGTGCGGAGGTCACCCATACCATCCAACAAATCCATGACGGTATTTGTGGTGGACATTTTAGCGGGCCTTTGCCGTGGCCAAACGAATCCTTCGCCTTGGTTATTATTGGCCCACTCTCAATAACGATTGCTACGAATATGTTAAGCGTTGTGTTATGTGTCAACAACACGCCAACCTTCAACATACTCCTAGCCACCTCGCTACAGGTCGCCCGAGATCTTTGGCCTTTCTCACAATGGGGTTTAGACCTTTATTGGTGAGATTCACCTGTCTTCTTCGCAACAGTCACCGATGGATTATCACAGCAACCGAATTATTACACAAAATGGGTGGAGGCCATTCCACTCATTTCAACCAAAAAAGAAAAAATTGTAGAGTTCATTAACCACCACATTATCTGTCGTTTTGGTGTTTCCTCATCGCCTGATAACAGATAATGGGAAATCTTTCAAAAATAAGTTGTTACAAGACCTTTGTGACAACTTTGGTATCAAACTTAGTTTCTCATCACCTTACTATCCGCAGGCCAATGGTCAGGCCGAATCTTCTAATAAAACCCTAACCAAAATCCTCATGAAATTTTTCAATGAGTCCGGAAGAAATTGGCACGATCACTTTCCCTTTGCCCTTTGGGCTTATCATACTAGCATTCGTACCTCCACTAATGCTACACCTTTTTCTTTGGTATATGGTACCCGAGGCTGTCTTGCCTCTCGAAATACAAATCCCCTCCCTCAAGAATATCTCTTCAGGATGTTCTCACCAACGATGATTTCCGCCAAGAGCGGTTAGCCCAATTGGAGCTTCTTGACAAACGTCGTCTTATAGCTCTTGATCACCTTCAAATCTATCAAAAACGCATCAAGCGTGCTTATGATAAGCGACTTCATGAGCGTACCTTTAAGGTTGGTGATCTTGTCCTAAAAGAGAATCAACATGTAACCAAACTAGAAAAGAGCAAACGTGGAAAATTTGCTCCCAATTAGATTGGGCCTTATATAATGCACTCACACTTATGGATCAGGAACTTATCATTTAGCTTCGCTTAATGGTAAGCCTAAGCCTGAACCCCTTAATGCCTTGCATCTTCAACCATTCTACTGTTGAATTTAGTGTTACATCACTTCTTATCTACCTACTACTCGTCCCTTGAGCTCATTTACCACTACATACACTTTGTTTCCTACATCTCCATAATAACAATCAAGCTCACATAGTTTGATTCTCACCTCCCCTTAACGATGCCTTCCCCCTTTTTAGTCTAGTCCATGACTTCAAAGTATTAAAATAAGCACGTATTCTTATGAGATTTTTCTTGAGTCAAACTTCCTACCAAACTAGATGCTTCACGCCAAAGGAATATCTAGCTATCTAAATTATATATAGACTGCTCCCTCGAAGGACAGCTATATGCCAAACTATTGCTGCTATTATATATAGACTGCTCCCCCGAAGGATAGCTATGCACTAAAATCATATCTACTTATAATATAGACTGCTCCCCCGAAGGACAGCTATGCACTAAAATCATATCTGCTATTATAGATATAAAGCTGCTCCCCTCGAAGGATAGCTATACATAGTCAGCCTTTTATCAGAAGCTTCTCGCATTGATCAGCTTCGTGAAGACCTCAAGTATAATATAATCAATATCCCTTGTAGACTTCCCAGCATCGATCAGTCTATATTCAGTAAAATAAAAGCCTCATTCAAAATAACTTTTGAGTCATGGACTTTTCTATTTAGGGTAGGTTCTTTTTCGTCAGAACACTCACTTTGTAATAAGTGATCCGTACCTTAGCTATACCATCCACCTCACCTCACCATTTGTTTCAACTCAAGGGACGTGACGTACACCCGATATATTGTGATCTTACAACTCTTTTCACCTATTGACTTCTCGTCTATGCACGGTACCTAGGGCTTCAAGCTCGTTCTACGTTGTGTGGTTTGTTTAGCTCTTTTCACCTACGGAGCACTCTTTCCGCTTTGCCTCGCATCTAGGATTGTGTGTTGATCTTAATCAGGACATGGTTCCCTTCTACTTGGGTAGGCTAACTTTCGCTTCCCTTATACCTTTTACAACATTACCAATTCGTTACCAACACCCTCAACCTTACCTTACCAATATTAATATCAATATTTTTACCAACCAACCAATTGCCTGAACCATACCAAATTGCCTAAATTCACCTCTCCCTGGTCCTAAGGGAGAACTACATCGGTCTGAGGCCCCTCCTTGCTTTGTGCAATGGGCTATGTAGGCAGCACTTCGGAGACATGGGGTCTCCCAAGGTTAGCTCGACCATCCCCTACCATAACCTATCATGTGTGGTAAATATAAATATTTTTGTGTATTTCTATTTAATCACATTCCTCTTTATCCTTTTTCAAAACACCAAAAGTCAAAACACAAACATTCTTATTATTATCATAACTCAAATCAACATACATATTCAGTTTTATTTAGATGTTAAACAAATACATCTTCTCTATCATCGACACGCAGGTCGGCATCCTTATTTATTCTTATACCTCGCTAACATTTACTTAGACCCTCACGATTCATCCCGACCCAGGAGATGATCGTGATCGTCGACGCCTCTCGCCGGGCCTCTCCGTCCTCAAAGGTACCGCGGCTATTGGTACCGCCCACTGATCTACCAATCTCTCCTGTAACATATGAATACGCCCTCTCGCATGGAGGAATCCAGCCTCTAGTCTCTCTGCTCGTGACTCCGCAACCGCTAACAATCCTCTTGTCTCATTCATCTGCGTTTGGAGCTGATGAACTAAACTCTGCAGACGATCTCTCTCCGCTGTAATCACAGCTATGTCAGGGCAATCACGTACACCTCGCAGTTCTGCTACCCACCATAACCTATAGGCCTCTGTCGTTCCTGCATCCATTACCCTGCGATCGGCTGCTATCTCCTCTGGCCCTTCTGGAGGTGTTGGCCGGGGAGGTGAGAATGTTGCCTCGGCGTCGATCCTCATATATGGTCTATAAGCCAGGGGTATATCCTGCACAAATCCAAATTGTCGCCGCACGCGATCTAAAGGAATCCTCTCATACTCACCTGGCCTGTGCCCCGCGATCCACCTCAATCGCTCTACACCCCTCAACTCCTCAGCTATGTTCTCTATTACCATATAGTTCCCGTAAGGCCTCCAACAGATATCCGCAATCGTCACCCTCTCCCATACCTGCCTGTAATACTCAATGTCACCCGTCACTGTCCTGGGATCTTGCCTCTTGTTCTGTCTGGACCCATCTGTCTGTACCTCCCTGAGACCTCTGCACTCCGGTCTCTCCTGACTGCCGCATGGGTCGGCCTATTGGTCGCACACAAACAATGTGCTCATAGGCCCAACATCGTGTAATAAGTATGAACCTAATCCAGTGTCGTCCTGTGATTTCACCTACTATGGCTGTGGTACCTGTACTTAAACCTGTGCCTGGGGCTGTGGCTGTACCGCTGCTAGTGGTGGTGCTTGTACCTGTACCTGGGCCTGGGGCTGTGGATGTATCACTGCTGGTGGTGGTGCCTGTTCCTGTACCTGAGCCTGGGCTAGCTGCCCCTGTAATAACACACTATCAATGCCTTTGGAGAATCTTCCCCCCATCTGCCCTCTGTAATAGCTGCACCTGACCCCTACCGCTGATCTCACTTAATATCACTGCTGCCAAGTCTGGCTGTGCAGGCTGTGCTATACCTAGTTGCTCTCTGACCAGCACACCAAACCATCGCTATGCTCCCATACAACCAGCATCATCTACCAGCGTCACCTGCCTGGCCTCTCAGCAGCCCAATCTGGGTCCACGGGCTGTGGTTCAGGCAGTGGGGCCTCTACATCATCCCTCCTGTACTGAGGGAAGCGAGGTGGCTCATCCTGTCGTAGCCCCATCTACCTGCGTACCCTCTCAGGGGTATCCTCTCATACTCCCCCCGGCCTCCATCCCGCTATCTAGAACATGTACTGGATCCAGGCTATTTCAACTGTCAATCGGGCTCCTCAACAGGGATGATGACCTCTATATGGTCTTCATACAATATCTACCGCTGTCAGGCCCTCTAATAAATGCCTGTATAAGCGACGTCCCGCCCTGCCAGCACTGCTCGTGGTTGACATCCACGACCCCCAACCACCTCTGAAAGCCGTATCTATATCATGACCTGTGGCCCTGGCTGCTGGGGCAGCCCTACTGGGTCTGATGCATATGATGTGCTCATATGCCCAACAGTGAAGTAAAAATGTCGAACAAATCCCGAATCGCCTCATCCGGCGATAGCCCCACAGCTCTCTGTATAATTGCACCAGTATACTGGTGCCCAAGCATAACATGTGTGCTCCTCCACCATCTCATGTAGCACCCCCATCAACGCCCGTGGAAATCAGCCTCCCTCTGAGTTTGGGAGGGCGAAGCAGGTGATCCCGATCATCATCAACACGGCAAGCCGTGTCTCATGTCGGTGCGCACGGTACATATTCCCATACCCGATACTCGTGAGCTGTGATATGTCAATAGTGCAGCTGCATCCCCGAAAACCTGTAGGATGTTGTCCATGGCTGTCTCTGCATCACCTGATTTAAGACTGCCTCTCCATTGATCAGGTAATCGAAGGATGCGATACACATCCTCCAATGTGATGGTCATCTCTCCAGTCTTAGAGATGGAACACATTGGTCACCGGATCCCATCTCTTGATGAGGGAAACCATAAAACTATGATCTATGTTGATCACTCTGTATCGCTGGACTCCACCGAGTCCCACCTTGCAGCATGATAGCCCAGTGTGCTACGGACACGTGTGGTCGCATCCGGCTCAACAGTGGGGGCATCCTGTCCCGCATCGTCAGCTCCTGACGTGCCATGCAAAACCTACCCACAACATTAGCCCTACTCTTTATCTCAACATCTACTTTCCCTGTCTATACCCCCTTTTTATCCCCCCGACCACACCCCCGACTCTCTCAACACACCCCTCTACCCACCTATCTTCTCCAACCCCCAACTCTAACACACCCCTCTACCCACCTGTCTTTTCGCAATATCCCACTCCCTCTTCATGGCACCCAAACATTAAACAAGTTGCCCCCATCATACTACCATTAGAACCAAACTCGATACCCAAACAACCAAATCCAACAATCGACACAAACCTAAATCATATCAAAACATCCCTATCCCACCCCAATCATACCAAAACACCAACTCAACTCAACCACACAACTGCCAAACTACGCCCACACAACCCATAGTTCTTTTCCCACTTAACTCCACCACACAACCCAAAACCACGCCCCCCACAACACCCCAAACCACATAAACAAAAACACCAAAATAAAAACAAAAACAACCAACTCACAAAAAATCAAAACAGAAAACAATGTCAAAAAGCAAAAAACGCCGGCTGACATATGACCGACGCCGGTCAAACACAAACACCCTGCCCTAACAATTTCCCATGTCGGTAACAACTTAGAGACCGTCAACGGTCGCTGTAATTATCCGGAGTCGAGCCCCCATGTAAATCCAACCTACTTTTTTACATTTTACATACAAATACACCCAAAACACCCGACAAAACACCCACCCGACGCATTGGCCTACTTAAACCTATCTACCCTCTCCCTGGATCAAAACATCATATCCATATATATATACATTAGGTTTCAAACATAAATGTGCATTCCTGCATCCAAAACCCTGTGATTTAGCATAATACAATAAAAGCTGAACACGTGCAGGCCGCAATGTACCAGTCGACTGTAACCTCAACACGGCTCGGATGGCCGGTGGTGGTCCAGCTGGTCAAAAACTCCTCCGGCTCGCAGACCGGCTATGCCACTGGCTCCAACCCGTACTCTTCTCGCAGGTCCGGTCATACAATCAACTATTGAATCCTCCTAAATCGGGCCCGCCAATACCTCACTTGTCCAGGCACTAGTGCCACCTCAGCCAAAAAATACACCGGTATCAAGATTCCACCTGCCCATTTGGTTTCCAATATACACAAAGTGCAGGGACCGGCCTATTTTTCTCTCTCCAGGTCCCTAACATAGAACCAATCTACCGGTCTCCGTGCCCTAAGGAACCCACCTCGGTCGTCTAACTGGTACCGGTAATAGCCTAATCGGCTAAGGCCTGTACCTCCCCTGCGATCTCTGACCTTTTTTGCCCTTATTCACTACTCTCCCTTTCCCACCACATTGCCTATTTACCACATCGCCTATACGCTCCATTACTCTTTAGCCATTTTTTGACTTCACCGGCCCGACCCAAGGCCGCAACCAACCATTTGGCCCGACCCAAGGCCTCACCCTACCCATTTGGCCCGACCTACGACTCACCCTACCCATCCGGCCCTACCCAAGGCCTCACCCTACCCATTTGGGCCCGACCCAAGGCCCTCACCCTACCCATTTGGCCCGACCCAAGGCCTCACCCTCACCATTTGGCCCGACCCAAGGCCTCACCCTACCCAATCGACCTGAGGCCTCACCCTGGCCCGACCCAAGGCCTCACCCTACCCATTTGGCCCGACCCAAGGCCTCACCCTACCCATTTGGCCCGACCCAAGGCCTCACCCTACCCATTTGGCCCGACCCAAGGCCTCACCCTTCCCATCCGGCCCGACCCAAGGCCGCAACCCAACAACTTGGCCCGAACCACGGCCGTACCACTTCAATACCTTACCCAACATCAACAACATACACTTTTATCCACCCATCATATAGCTTTTTGTTCCATCGAGCTCACCTATTCGTGTTTTAGCATGATTAGGGTCCTTGACTTGATCTGTCGACCAACTTTGCCTAGACCTAGACCGTGACGTTTATCTCAACCAAACCAACCATTTGGTACTGCCGAACATGCCTAAACGTTCCTGTACCTTACCTGTTATATACCCTGGAGCTACTTCCTATGCCTTGGATACCAGGATTATATCACCCTTGTTTGGATAAACTATCGACCTTTGCCTATGCATTGCTGGTTTGCTCGTCAAATCATGTGCCCTAGTCGCACTATTGCATTTCAACATGCGTCTGCTTCCTTGGACCTACCCCACCTCTCACCATCATCTCTACACCATTTATCCTTTATCAACTCTATCCCTGATTTCACGTTCTCTCAATCCGTGATAGATTTGAGGGGGATTACCTATACCCTTAACAGGAGGAAACCACTTCATATTATTGTCCGTGCAGCTTTACAAAGCAAGCTACACGACAATAAGGGGCTAATGTAGACACCAAATTTTTGTCTTACGACCCCTTTGTGACCCGCATCTCATTTCGCAACCTAACCTCATCACCTAAACCTTACACAATTATTTATTAATTACCTTGTAATTGATAAATCCACATCACCTCACCTACCACCTCATTTTACCACCTCATCGTGACCTAGTCCTAACCCTAAACTAACCTAATTAAGACCTATAACTTGGTCCACACCTACACCCATGACTAATGACCCCTTTCTCGCACCCAAAAAACCGACCTTCTAGTCACTTGACCAAGCCCGCAACTAATCTCTCGGGAGAAAAGCAGGGAAAGTGGGCTATTTTACTAAAAATAGCCTGCTTTTTCCTAACCGATACCGGTTCCTACTCGACCGCCGTCGGTTACGTAACCGCCATCGGTTCCCTGTAAATGGGCTCCCCAAACCACCAAAACAATTTTGGATCGGGTCGAAGGATTTTTGGGATCAAGAGAGATCATTGGGAGCGATCAAGAGAGTCCAGATCTTCACTTGACCAAGCAGAGACGAGTGAAGAAACCATAAGAGTTGCAGCAAAAGGAGATCAAGCCCAAAACTGCAACGGAATAGCCAGAAACCTGTGATACTCAGCTGATCATCGGGAGGGAGATCTCTCATCTTCTGTGTGTCAAGCCATCCCACTTGAGTTCTGCCTTTGTCATCAGAGTTCCTGGACCTGCATCTTTGTCTATAACCAGTAAGTTACATCTTGCATGTCCTCTTTAATAACATTTCTTAGACTTTTTGAATCACAGTCCCCATAAATCCATTCCTAGATCCACTACCCAACGTGTCATTGCATCTAACTATCATTCATTTACCTCTCACCATCTCATTACCTAATATCACTCATATACCAGCCTTACCAACAACACCGTTACCCTACAACACAACCACCCCATAAAACAACCAACCTACAGATCCTAGACCATACCGATATCGGTTATCAGCAACCGGTATCGGTTATTGTGACTCAAAACCAGAAATCAGCCTTTCCCCTACCCGTCTCAATGAAGCAATTTAATTGATATTTTACAGTTTTTGGTGTTAATTCATATTAGCAGGGGAACTGACCACCTTCGAAAAGGAAGTTTTATATTTCCTGGGCCCAAGGCAGTTCCCTCATTTATTGTCTAATCAAAATCTTGTGGTCTTGTGTTCTTATTTGCAGGTAGTCCTTCCAAGACAAAAAGGAGTTCTTCGCAGTCAACCTGATCTTTCTCTACGGTACGCGCACACCATCTCGACATTCAACAGGTATTCCTCCTAGCCCTAACCTTATCTATTTCTAAAAGGAATGAAAGGATAGAAGTAACTCTATTCCCAGAAGCCGAAACATTCCGAGTGAAACATCATCCTCTTATTATCATCCTTCTTACCCACCATTACCACAGGAGAATTAATATTTCACGAGCCAATTTTGACTAAGTACAAGTTGTGTGCGAAGGTGTTGGGTGTGTGCAACGCATGCATGAAGGTTTACGCATAATAAAAAAATAAAGAGTGTGAAGGCTTGCACCCAATAGGAAACATTCGAGACTTAGCCAATTTTGAGCCACAGGCTAAAAATAGACAATGTCGAGATTGAATGGCATTAAAGCAATGTTCCAGATTTAGAAGAAACTGTGGAGATTTGAAGGTAAAGGAACAATTATTTTGAGATAAAGCGCATGTGAGATTGAGATCAAGGATCACGCTAATCATAGGATTATAACAAGGGTTATTTATAGATTAATCTATTATTAGGCTTAGCATGCAAGCTTTGTAGTTGCTTTTATATGTACACATGGATATTATTTGAGCACACAGTCTATTTTGAGATGCATGGGTGGTGAAGGGAAAGTCCCTACCCCTATAAATATGGATTGTTTTAGGTACCATGGACCATGTATTATATTTAATGTATTGTACTGTCATGTTGCTTTGTTGTTGTGTGCGTGTTGCTTTCTGGTGATTGTAATAATGTATTCAGCTTCAGTTAATTGATGATTTAATGCAATGGACAATTGTGGTTGGATTCTAGTAATTGATGTCTTGGATCATGGTGCTTGTATGGTGAATCTGATCTTAATTCTTATATGATATGTTATACTTTCTTGTTTGTGTAATGGTGAATGTTATGATTTACATCTAAAGGTACGCTTGGTAATGGTAATCATGAACGTGTATGCTAACATCTTGTCAAGACAATACAAAGGAGGAACTTGGTAGGCTTCGTGCACTTCGGGTGAGTGTCCAGATCTGTCTGAATGAAGTGCCAACGCGCTTAGGCAATTGTGTGCAAATAAAGTACTACATTTTGTTTCTGTTGTTAGGACCTCTTTTCAAGTTGTTTTTCAAGATGTTGCTTGCAAATGGTGTATCAATTGACTTTGGAGAGTATTGAAGGTTTAATAGATGACAGACAAGAAAATTTTATGTAGAGATATGGTACTGGATCTGATTTCAATGCACAGAGATGGGTAGAAGAAAATTTGTATGATGTTCTCTATGAGACATTTTTGAACTTCTTTCTAGTGTAGTTGTATGAGTGGTTGTTAGCATATGCGATAGGGAAGTGCTGGAGTTATAGGCCAAGACCTTGGATGCAGAAGTATTATCAAACTCTTATTGATGTTGACGTGGAGTGGATAAGAGCTGTAAATCATTAGTGGGTTGGAGTATTACGTAGTTATAATTTGGAGTACGTTATTTCCATGTATTTATGTCCAGAAGAAACTAAATTCCAGTTCTTGTGTGAACCTAGAGAATGTTACTTGTGCACTATAACATTATCAATCAAGATCTTGATGATAGAGCTGGATTTAGAGTGCCTTCCTACGGCTAGCTAAACTCCCACCACGTGCAGGGGTAGGAGTAGGCATGGTGAAGATGTCGTGCAGGGGTAGGAGCAGGCATGGCGGAAGCAATGAAAAGAGAAGAAATATGGCTCATATATAATGAAGCATAAGATAGGGAAATTAGGAAATAGAGGGAGATTGAGGAGTCCCTGTATTTTATGAGAGATATGGCTCATGAAGGATTTGAAGCTCTCATGGAAGATGAGGAGCCGCAACATCTGGTCCTCCCAAAATTGGGCAATCACAATATAGAACCCCCTTCAGCTTCGTATGAGATCATGTTAGATGAGGATAGATTAAGGACCGCGGGTGTGCATCAAACCCCACCTGGTGGCCTAGCCCTTGCACATGGTGTTCTAGTTCCAAAAGTAGTCATTGAGAAGCAAGCTAGTGGGAGTAAGAAAGTAGAGACAAGTAGGTATCGATTTGTGTTGCATTCAAGTGATAAAGTTAATAGTGCACCCATGTCAGCGTCATTGTTTGGAGGTCCGATTGGAGGAATATTTTCTAGTGCATCATCACGACAAAGTGTGGGCACGCAGAATATTGGGAATATGTTTAGAAGTACTACAACTTCATAAACTGTGGGAGTTAAGTTTAGCACTACATTTGGGACGTAAGAAATTACATTCATTGGTTTATTACCTATTACAGGAGGATCAGGTGGATCAGGAGGATCATGATCAAGTGGGTCAGGTGGTTCAGGAGGTGGGGGAAATACTAGTAGAGGTTCTAGTTCTGGATCTGGAGGACAAGGCCCACATCAACCCCAGTAACTGTGTTATGAAATTTCTCTCCACTTACCAGAATATAGAGGAATTGAAGATGCATTAGATCAAGTGCACAAGTGTGAGATCCTATGGCACACTAAAGTAATTACAACTTCAGATAGAAAATTAATTCGATTTATTACTACTCTTCAAGGGCACGTGTATAACTGGTACAAAAAGCACGATCTACATTAGACTGTGTTGGATTATGATGCTCTACGCTATGCATTTTTATATGTGATCCATATTCTAGAGTTTGAATAGAAAATTATCATCATGCTTAAATACATTAAGTAAGGAATGGCTAAAAGTGTGCAGGAGTATGACACACGTTTCAAGACCATGTTATCCAAATTATCTTATCACATTCATCCAAGTCAACATGCATGTGGTTTATTGGTGGGTTGTTGACTCCTTTCATATGAGCACTATCTCATAATACTTTTTTGGACCTGCACGAGGCTTTGGAAGTAGTTCTACATGTTGAGGTTGTTGGAAGCGTTGATACCAAAATAATCCCATTTTTGGAAGCACATATTGTAGCTATGACGAAGCAGCTGGAAAAACATTTTTTATAATTCAGCTCATGAGATGCGAAGTGGAATCTAGTGTACATATTTTGAAGTGGAAGGACTACTAAAGATAATTTCCCATGTACGTTGGTGTGCACACTATTGTTGGATTGCGAGGTTTTCCACTTGAATCATGATGTTCGAGATTGCCCTTTGTTTCAGGACGCACTTTCAAAGAAGGTATCTATATACTGCGAGATTTGCAAATCCCACACTCATGACACCATTAAATGTTAGATGATTGATCACATTCATGAAGCCACTGATATGGGAGTGTGCTAGACGAGTGAGGCTAGTGGATCTAAGGATCATGAAGGCCATAGCCATAAGGGGCGTGATAATGGAAATAACAATAATGGTGGCTTCAGAGGTGGATATAGAGGCCAAGGTCACGGTGGTAGTAGAGGTAGATTTCCAAGCAAAAATTTTTATACTTACAGATCTCCTAATCATTATTAGCGTGGGTACCCTCAGAACATTACTTGCTCCACATAAGTTAGGAGAATGCCCAGATTTATATGAGCACGTTAGTAAGAATGAGAAGCAGGAAAAGGGTGCAAGAATGATTAAGGTGTAGTGCGTTGTTGTTGATCGGAGGATGAAGAAGAAGACCTTTGAACCTGAATTACATACAGTAAAGGTTACCACATGTGTTGAAGTGGCGCACGCACGTGAGCCTCCGAAGGCTAAGCCACTCATTACAAGGGAAGAAGTGATACATGTTAAGTATCTAGATGTGGTGCACTAGAAGGAAGTTTATCATGATACCATGGAAGCTATTAGGGTGCTACATGGGGAGATACAATGTTTAAAGGAGCAAGTGTGTGATAGGGATCATACAAATAATGTTGAACTCCCATTGAAGGACATGGATGCCTTGAAAGAGGTGTGTAAGATGTTGCGCCAAAAGAACATCATTCCTCTACTAGGAGAATAGCTATGAGAAAAGGTACCACACATTGGATCTGAGCACGAAAGACAGATACTTTATGCAAATCTACTGCCTCAAATATCATGAATTTGATAAAGATATTACACTTGATTTAGTTATTTATGATTGGTTATTGCGCAATATTCTTATTGATACTAGTGCAAAAGTGAATGTACTAACTTTGTATGTTTGGAACCAGATGGGTAGACCAACCTTGCAGCCATCGATGAATGTGTTGTATATATGGCAAATAAGACTAGGGCCATGTCGATTAGGTTACTAAAGGATGCAACTAGTACAATTATAGGAGTCAAGTTTACTAAGGTTTTGAGGTATTGGAACTTTTTGAATCAGAAAACTTCCCAACATTACTTAGATGGCCTGGGTGCTATGCGAATAAGGCAAACCTACGATTTAATTAAATATACATCAGCTTTGAGAATGAGGAAGAGTGCATGATTATACCCTTGTTGAATAAGAAGGAAAAGCCCTATGTTGAGCCTTTGAGTAAAGAAGAAATAAATAGAATTTATGTTTAGCATTGTGTGATCTAGAACATTTGGAACAATCTAACGAAGGTGTACTTCATTGGGAAGACATGTAGTCTATAACTGACACTGCAAGTGTTGCTTGTGATAACTGGGCTCATGGAATGTACAAAATGGTTGGATGTGAAGTGAAATAAAAAATCACCATGATGATTAGGCAATGCATGGTAAGGTGGTTAGGATGTAACAGTGTGCCACGATATAATGGTGAAGGAAACCCTGATACATTTCTACGTGCCATGGATACTTAGTGGCAGGATGAAAGGGATAGAAGAAATATGTTAGTCTATACTTTGTGTGGGAGAGTAGCATGTTGGTTGGCAACACATAGAGATGGCCTTTTGGAATGGTGAGAAGTGAGAATCATTTTTCCCATTAGGTTCACCAGGAACAATGTACCTACACAAACATGTGAATTTCATGGGTAGTCTTCTACCTCTCATCACGTCTAGGAATGTGAGAGATCTTGGTCGCAAGGCAAGGAGACTTTATCACCATTACTTTGGTTACATAAGTTCTATTCCATCTTGTATGGCTGTGTGCACGCATGTTATGTCCATGCTGACTTGAAAAGGGAAACTGCTAATTGGTAAGAGATGACCTCAGGTATGATTCATACTTTTGATTATTTTTCTACTAAACCTCTGGTCACTGAAGCATTGCAAATTATGAAGCACCTTACGTTGGGAGATAGCACAAAGGATGAAGAACTTATGTTAGAACTATTTGGAGAACCTGATCTTGAGGTGCACATGGATCTTGAGGAAACAAATGAAGAAGATATGGTACGCACCTAGAAAGAAAAAGAAAAGGGAAAATTGGTATATATGATCAATGATGAGGAAGTGGATACACTGGATGTTAACCACACTGAAGGGACATGCGAGGTAATGAACATTACAGATGAGAAATCATGCGTGTATCATGGCCCTAAAAAGACAAAGAAGGTTAACATTGGTAAAAAGGTAGAGCCCAAAGAGACCATTATTGTGGATTACTGGTCAAAACAAGAGGTGACTAAGATTATTGAATTATTGTGTGATTTTAAGGACTTATTTCGGTGGGGCTATCATGAGTTAAAGGGAGTGCATCCTTCTCTAGGTGTGATGAAGATCTAACTAAAAGAAGGTACATGCCTCATTAGGAAGAGGCCTTACAGGATGAATCCTAATCAGCGCATGAAGGTAAAGGAAGAAATTGACAAATGGGTTGAGAAAGTCTACTATAATTGAGCCTAGTGATGAATGTGAATGGGTTAGCCCCATGGTAATAAACATTAAGAAGGATGGGAGGATAAGGATTTGTGTGCACTATAGAGAACTTAATGCTGCATGTGTCATTGATCCTTTTCCCACCCCACTCACAGAGAAAATCCTTAAGGGATTTATCGGGCACGAGATTTACTCTTTTACAGAAAGATTTTTAGGTTATCACTAGGTGTGCATTGCAAAGGAAGATCATGAGAAGATAAATTTCACCACCGAGTGGGGAAGTTTCAAATATACAGTGATGCCCTTTGGACTAAATAATTTTCCAGCAGTGTTCTTATGCATTGTTGTGCAGGATTTTCAGGACTTTATCGATAAGTTCTTGTAGGTGTATCTCGATGACTGGATAGTATATGGGTTAGTTAAGGACCATTATGAAAATTTGAGGCTTATGTTTTAGAGGTGTAGGTAATAGAGCACCTCCCTTAACATTAAGAAGTACATATTTGCAATAACTTTTGGCACTTTACTCGGGCATATAATTGTCAAGGACTATTGGTAGATCCAGCCAAGGTAGTTATGATCTTGGGTTTGGAAGAACCTAATAATCAGAGTGAAGTGCGCAAATTATTGGGCCATATAGGCTATCACATAAAGTTTATTAAGGGGTATGCAAAGATTGTCTTGCCCTTTGAAGAATTGTTGAATACGAAAGGTAAATTCTATTGGGGTCACGCGTAACATAAGGTGTTTGAAACATTAAAGGAAAGATTGAAAACTACACCTATTTTGTGCTTTCCTTTGTGGGAAAAACCATTGCATGTTCACATCCATGCTTCTAGCATGGCTATTAGCACAATATTGGTACAACCAGGAGAAGGAATTATAGATCTTCCTATTTTCTTTGCAAGCAAGAAGTTGACCTCTGTTGAGAAAAATTATACAACTACTGAGTATGAAGCTTTTTCCATGATCTACGTGCTGCATAAGTTCAGAAAGTACTTGTTGGTGACACCATTCATTTTATATACATACCATATGGCGCTCAAGTACTTGGTCAAAAAGTTTGTTTTGTAAGGGCACATACGCAGATGGATCCTTCTTTTTCAAGAGTTTGAGTTTATAGTTGTTGTAAAACAAGGAAAAAGTAATTAAGGGCATGATCATCTATTAAGGATCAATTCCAATGAGGATGCGCAGAGCATTAGGACACAATGTTAGATGCACAACTATTTAGATTGAACCATGCATCCACAGAATTAGAGGACATTGTAGTGTTCTTACGGATTAGGCAAACACTTAAGGGAATGAATACTTTAGAAAAGAAGCAGCTTGCAATATGCACTATCAACTGATTGGTGGAGATTTATACAAGCTGGTCCGTGATGAAATTTTGGGTCAGTGTGTTCTATATCATGAGCACGAGGCTATTATGGAAGAAGCTCATGGTGGAATTTTAGGAGGACATTATTTGGGTGATGTTACTATGCACAAGATCCTAATGGTTGGAATTTAGTGAAACATTATACAAAGACACCAAGGAATGTGTGAAACTATGTGACCATTGTCAACGCCTTGGGAAGCCTGAACATAGAGATGAGATGTCCTTGCGGCCTATTATAAACACTGAACCTTTTGAGAAGTGGGTGATTGACGTTTTGGCTCTTATTTGACCACCCGCACATACAATTGGTGTGTGCTACATCATAACTTGTACAAATTATCTGACTAGGTGGGATGAAGTAACACCTACAAAGGATTGTACAATAGAAGTAGTAGCAAGATTCTTATGGGAAAACATCATTAGTAGGTATGGATGTCCATTAAGCTTAACAAGTGATAAAGGAACTAATTTTCCTAATGAGAAAATCAGAATCCTTTTGGCATAATTTATGGTGGCACACCATAAGACTCCTCCTTATCACCCACAAGCCAATGGTACTACTGAAACTTTAACAAGATTTTGGGATAGACATTGAAAAATATATGTGATGTTGGAAGAAAATATTGGGATAATAAAGTTTCCGTTGTACTTTGGGCGTACAGGACTACCTATAAGAGGTTGAATAACGCCACACCATTTCAATTTTTGTTTGGCACAAAGGTTGTATTTCCTATTGAATTTATGTTGCCATCCTCGTGTATTGCACATACACGAGGACTTGATGATGAATAAGATATGGAAGAGCGCATTGACAAATTGATGCAGTTAGATGACAGGCACACCATTGCATGTTGGATTCAGAAGACCAAGAAGGCCAAACTAAAAGCATGGCATAATAGGCACATCAGGAACAAGATGTTTGAGGTCAGGAAGATGGTTCTTCTGTATGATTCCAAGTTTGGGCACCACCCAGGGAAATTGAAAGTACATTGGTTGGGAACTTTTGTAGTAACCAAGATACTTGAATTAGGGGTTTTTCAGTTGTAGGTGCTGGATGGCACTTTATTTCCTAGTTACTTCTATGGGAGTAGGTTGAAGCCCTACTATACATAAAGCTTATTTGTTTTTGTAATAAGGCAATATTGCCACTTAGATTATATTTCCCTTTTATGTGTTTCATTTTCATCGTTGTTATGCTTTGTTAATTTAGTTTTGTGTTTTTTTGTAATAAGTGTGTTTGCATGCATGAAGTTGATTATTATCTCTTGAGTCCATGTGTAGAGGACCACACATACTTTTAGAGTGGGTTGAACCAAGTGCAAGCACATGGGAAAGGATATCATGAAGATACTTGCAGACAAGTTGAACAGGGTAACAAATATGTGCACATTGGAACAATTTTTTGGTTACAAGGTACGAGGATGGGAAATGGAAAAATGTGCCATGAGAAATGAGAAGGATGGTGATAATAAGGAAAATTTCTAAGATTTAGGACCACATGAGAATAATGATCACGCAGTGTAACTCGAGGTAGGCAGTAGCATGGGAAACTACTTAGTATGAGGCATAGAGGGTTATGTACTTTGGCACATGGATGTACGCGTAAGGAGGTTTGTGGCCAAGAAGTAGAAGGGCACGCCAAAAGGTTACAACTATAGTGTGTGAAATAAAGTGAAAAGTGGAAAAATAAATTTATTAAGAAAGTGAATTAAAAAATTTAAAGCAAGAAAAAACATGTGTTAACTGGAAAAAGTAGGACTGTGGGGCACGAAAAAGTATAAAAAGGGGGTAAATTCAACGTTATTTGCTACCTTGCATTCGAGATAACTTAGAGCAACTGATCTATCAAGTATCCTTGTGAAACATGGCGAGAACAGAGAAGAAGCAAACCAGAGTGGCGTGAGAAGTTGTGTGTGGTTCCTTGTGTTAAAGATGAGTTTGACCTAGCAATAGGGCACATAAAGCAGGGTTTGTGGGTGAATCAAAACTAGGGTTTATAGCACTCAGATAGCAAAAGAAGGTGCATTATAATAGAGTACCTAGGAGAAAAAAAATTAGAATGGCACTTAAAGGAAGGAAGCAATAAATAAAGAGGGTTAAATTTGAGGTAGAAGAACCCCTGGAAGAGATTTATTCAGAAATGTGATAACCACATGGAGTGTTTAGGGTTCAGAATTGGAATTCTCAACTTCCCAAGTGTAAGATAAGTGAGTATAATCATAGAGCGGTTGATCACGAGAAAAGTTTTAGGGCGTATTTGTAGTGAAAATTTTCAGACACAAACGAGGAGGGGAAAGTATTGGTTGACGAATCTATGCGAAAGAATTTGGAGAAAGTTGGAGTCTTGCAGTTTTTTAAACTTTTTTTCTTTGCAAAACCCACACATTTGTAACAGTGGCTTATGTTAATGGTATATGAAGACTTCTTCTACTTTATGGGCTAGAAGATGCAAATTACAGCTCAGTTTACTGAG
Organism: Taxus chinensis; assembly: GCA_019776745.2. NCBI lineage: Eukaryota > Viridiplantae > Streptophyta > Pinopsida > Cupressales > Taxaceae > Taxus > Taxus chinensis. Next base: position 230,063,878 of record CM034150.1, read on the forward strand.
TGAGTCACAATTTTAAGAAGTACAGGGGAGGATTTGGACTTGGGCTTGAAAGACAATGCTAAGATTGATGAATAGGCCGTAGAACTGAATTATGAGAAAGGAGGAAGAGATATGTTAATCGATAACCTCACAGATCCTGTAACTAAGGTTACATCCAGATTGATTAGTTCCAAATTAGGCCCCTCAGAATAGTGGACAAATGTGAACAAAAAACTTTTGTACATTACACACAAAATGGTGAACAAGACCCACTACAACATTACACAATATGTTGCCAATGGAATTATTGAAGAGGTGAAGGTGCAGAATGAGGAAGGTAAAAAGATAACTTGGGGTTTGATCCTCATATTTTTATGGGAAATTGGAGTCCTAGATTGTCTAGATGATATTATGTGGGTTTACCTACCTCTAAATAAGTCCCCTGTGGAACGATTTGCTAGATATAACTGTGACGGCTTTGGTACAACAAGTTATGAGAGGATTCTGAGAATGAATGGCACATTCCATGTGAATTACACATAAAAGCTAGAGAGCATGAAAGGTTTGCAATGATGCAACATTATAGCCTTACACATTTCAAGATGAAGGATCAGGAGACGAGCCCCTGGTGCAAGTTTTTGTTTGCATTCACTACCTCGTATTTTAAGTGCATGGTGAATAGAATAAAGGATGCACAAAAGTTAACTTTTGATGTAGAGAAGGTTGACTCAGACTTTCATATTTTACTCATGACTTAAAATTATGACTCGACGCCTACATACCATGAGATGTTGAAGCCATATACGATGGATTTGAACCCCTAGATGAATGTTACAATAAAGGGGATGATATGCAGAGTCTTCGTAGTACTGAGGCCAAAGACCCAAAGAGGAATTGAGATGGAAGTTATAGATTCCACTTTCCCACTGCCTAGAAGAACTATTTTTCCACCTCTTAAAAGAAATCGAGAGGCTACCCCTGAGGGAGAAGAGGAAGAAGAAGAAGGTGGCCTTGACCACTCTAAAAGGAAGAAGATTTATTATTCAAGGAGGATTAGTAGTGGCGCTAGAACATCACAGCCTCCCAAGGACATTACAGAGAAGGAAAAGGTCAAGTGCTAAGGGGCAAGGTTTATGTCCATCTCAGCCTTTAACAGGTGCCAAAAATTTGAACCTATTCTTGATGCACACTTGATTGATGAAGAAACAATGCTCAAAACTATCCAGGAGAAGACACCCACTAATAAGATAGAGCATGCAAAGGTGATGGTTGAAGTGGCAAAACAAAAATAATTGATCAAGGCCAAGAAGGATAGACTAGAACTACAGATAGGCTAGTTTCAAAATATGGTACTAGAGCACATGGATGTAGTTGAGGGAGTGGTCACAGAGATGACATTGGTTATCCAAGAGCTCAAGAGCAGGGTTAAAGAGTTAGCACCTAACCAATTACCAGGAATCATAGAGGCAACGCTTAGGAAGGCATTGGAAGAACTTGAGGAATGGAATAAGGTTGAGAGTGAGATAGATGTTAAGTTCCCAAAACTCTTCTAATAGCCTTAATCCTTATCTAATTTTTAGTTAGGTAAGAAGAAAATATTTGGGCATTGAATTTTTTTTGTAAACACCTAGGATTTTGGCGACTAAGATATTGTCGAGGACTACAATCCAATTTAGTGTGGGGTAATGTTACACGAATCGATTTTGACTAAGTATAAGCCACACGTGAAGGTGTTGGGCACACGCGAGGTAGATGCAAAGGTGCATGCATAAGACATAATAGACAGTGTGTGAAGGGTTGTACCCAGTAGGAAACATTTGGGACTTAGCCAATTTTGTGCCATGGGCTAAAAATAAACAATGTCGAGATTGAGTGGCATTCAAGCAACGTTCCAAATTTAGAAGAAAGCGTGAAGATTTGAAGTTAAATGAACGAATATTTTGAGAAAAAACACATGCAAGATAGAGATCAAGGATCCTACATAGATCACGCTAATAATAGGATTAAAGCAAGGGTTATCTATAAATTAATCTATTATTAGGCGTAGCATACATGCTTTGTGTTTTCTTTTATATGTACGCATGGCTATTATTGGAGCATGCAGTCTATTTTGAGATAGATGGGTGGTGAAGGAAAATTCCCCACCCCTATAAATATGTATTGTTTTGGGTATTGCAGACCATGTATTAGACTGTATGTATTGCATTGTCATGTTGTTATGTTGTTATATGCGTGTGGCTTTCTGGTGACTGTTATAATGTATCCAGCTTCAGTTATTTGATGATTTAATGCAATGGACAATTGTGGTTAGATTCTAGTAATTGATGTCTTGGATAATTGTTCTTGTATGCTGAATCTAATCTTAATTCTTATATGATATGTTATACTTTCTTGTTTGTGTAATGGTGAATGTTATTATTTACATCTAAATGTACACTTGGCAATGGTAATCATGAACATGCATGCTAACATCTTGACAAGACAACACAAAGGACGAACCTAGTAGGCTTCATGCACTTTGGGTGAGTGTTCAGATCTTTCTGAATGAAGTGCCAATTCACCTATGCAATTGTGTGTAAATAAAAGACTACAAGAATATGCACTCTGACTAGGGCATATAATACCTGCTTTCAACATCTCTTGCACCATCTTCTTAATCTCACTCTTTTTGACATAGGGGTACCTACATGGGCGGATGTTGTGTGGTTGACTTCCTAGAATTAAATGAAAGGCATGATCATGTGATCGTTTTGGAGGAAGACATTTTGGCATCTCACCAAATACCTTCGAGTGGTTATTCAGAATTAGTTGTAAATATAGAAGTGTATCGGTCTTCATGTGTTTGGCTTCGATGGAGAACAACTGTGCGATAAACCCATCAACACCATTCCATAATAGCTTTTGCATATGATGGGAGATAATCAAATGAGGGGCCTTTTCCCGTAGTTCCTGAAGTTCAAAATTATTAGCCTTAGATTGGAAGCGCATGGAAATTTCCTGAAATTTCATCTCAATTATCCCCAAGGTTGTGAGCCATTGTACTCTCAAAACAATATTGACACCACCCACATGGATGGAAAACATAAAAGAGTCTAATTTGTACTCACCCATGGATAACTTAATACTATGAAATTTTCCCGAACAACTAATTGTGCCCCCATCAACAATCATGACTTGAAATTTAGGGGTTGGATAAATAAAGTAGTTCAATCTTGCTGACAAATTATGGTTGATGAAGTTATGTGTACTACCTGAAGCAATCAAGATGGTGACTCTTTGTTTCTTGAGGAAACCCACCACCTTGAGGGTTTAATGAGTGTTAATTCCAGATAAAGCGTGATATGAAATGGTTGGTGGAGAGTCTTCTTAGCTGATCTAAGGATCTTCCTTCATCTCCTCTATTTTGTTTTTTTCCTCTCCATCCTCCTCTGCTCCTTCGATGTAGAACAACTTCTTCTATGTACATTTATGACCTCGATTATATTTGCTATCACAGTTGAAGCATAACCCTATGGAATTTTTCTCTTTGATATGTTGAGGAGTCAGTCGAATGGGCTGGGAGAAAGATGTTCTTAGTGGTCCTGACATATGTCGTTCCTGGTTTGAGGTGAATACCTGATGTTTGGATAGATCCATTTCATTATTTTTCTAGCAATGACCATAGAGTCAGAGATCAAATTCAGGTTAAAAATACGAACATCATGTTGGATGTTATCCTTGAGACCTCCCAAAAATAGGTCATTGAGGTTCTCATCAATGATATCCTTCAATCTCAAGGATAAATTCTGAAATTTCTAAATGTAATCCTTGACCAAACCTATTTGTCGTAATCTGGGAAGCTGACTGAAGTAGTTCCCAGTGACACTATTGCTATAGTGTAACTAAAGTTCATTCATGCATGCTGACCAGGAGAGATTAAGTCCCTTTTTTTTCTATGTGCTCAACCAACGATACCAAATGAATTGGTTTAGTTCCAAGTATAAGGATGCTAAAATCATCTTCTATGCACTAGGGGTTTAGTGTACATTAAAAAAAATCTCAATTTGGTTGATCTAAGTGTCTGGATCCTTCCAATCAAATTTTTGCATCTCCACCTTTGGTAGCATGTTACGTAATCCTCCATTAGGACCTGTTGGAAATGGTGTATACGGTAGAGGGTCGCTAGATGATCCAATATTTCCTATATTGGCAATTGATGTAGCTAGATAGGTGATTTGGGCCTGTATCTGTGTCATGTTGTCACGAAATTTTGTTGTAGCCTGGCACAAATCATATTTATTCTTCATATCTTAAACATCTGCCTAGATTTCAACTACTGTAATAGAGAAATCAGACTCAGACTCTACCTCTTCCTTACCATGTGTTTTTCCTCACATGTTAGATCATTTACCGTTACCACAAGTTGAGAATCCTTCCATTCATTAGGGTATATGGATTATGGTTTAGGGTTTAGGGATCAAGGTTTAGGGTTTAGTGTTTAGGGTTTAGGTTTCGGGGTGGGAAAAATTGGGTCTTTGGTAGATTGTATGGTTGTGAAGGTCTTTTGAAAACAAGGCTAGTGGTGATGACAACCAAAAAAATGAAAATTGTGGGAAAAAAGGTTATGGGTGGATAGTACCATTGTGATCGTGACGATAAGATGAAACCAATGAATGATATATTGTGAAAGGCCCTAAAATTTTCCAAAATCTTTTTTTACACTTTTTTTTAACACTTCATTTTTGTAAAAAAAATCCCGAGCAATACTACAATGATGGAAAAATTCAAAAACTTTTGAAATCACAACTACTTTTTCACTGCTGCCAGTTGTTGGTAGACCAAAAAAAATTACCATAGAGAAGCTTGTCATATCGAAGCTTTGATACCACTTGTAATGAACATTCTTAGATATTTTTAATAACAGATAGTATACAATACTAAAATGATCAATGAACAACAAAATAGAACATAATAGAATATCTTATATCACTCAGCCACTTCGAGGGGGAAACCTCTAAACCCTTATAATAATATTATAATGCTCAAGATGATCCTCAAGTATTATCCCTCCCTTCTATATATATCCTGCTTAGGCAATGGTTAGTCCATATACCAACCCTACTATAATATGAAATCACAGAAAGATGTGATAAGACCAAGGAGAGATTATATTAACCACATGTCAGCTAATCATATCCCATTACAAAACTACTAAATTAAGGGTGTAGCAGTAACAAACTCAAAACGAGAAGAAAGAGGTGTGAGAAAAGGAGAGTAACATAGAAAATCTATGGGAATGCCATATGTAGATTTAGAAGATATAAAAGGATGTGTATAGTAGTAGGAATAAAATCATCATGTGTAACAACTTCAGAAAGAGAAGAAAGATGAGTACAAAATTCACATTCAATAGTCATAAGAGGAGTAACATCATTACTAACAAGTTCATGATAAAAAGCATAGCCTACATCGCTATCTGACATATTTTCACATGCAAGTAGTTCATCAAGAGTATCATCAACATATAAATAAGTAGTACAAGAAGTAACATGAGATTTTGTTGTAAATATCTTCCCCCCGGGTAGATATAGACAAGCAGAAGAATATGGAAATCAAAGAAACTCAAAGCCCGATGTTTATTATGCCACCAAGCAAAGGATGTCGACACGAAAATGGATGTGCCAAGGTGCAGGTTAAGGGCGTACAGCAAAGGATGTCGACACAAAAAAGGATGTGCCAAGGTGCAAGTTAAGGGCACACAACAAAGGATGTCGAAATGAAAATGGATGCACCAAGGCGCAGGTTAAGGGTGCACAACAAAGGATGTCGACATGAAAAAGGATGCGCCAAGGCGCAGGTTAAGGGCGCACAGCAAAGGATGTTGACACGAAAATGGGTGCGCCAAGGTGCAGGTTAAGGGCGCACAACAAAGGATGTCGACACAAAGAAATTCGTGCCTTGGTGCATGTCAGAGTATGTCGACATAAGGATGGATGTGCCAAGGTGCACCTTCAGGAGGTACAACATTTTGAGCGCTGACAGGAAGCAGACCCTAACCCAGATATTCAAATGGCCATAACTTTTCACAGGGAGCTCGGATTAACGCAAGGTTGGACTTTTTGGAAAGCTTACAAGGTCTTCTATCCAACTACAACTAGATATCTTTAATTGGGTGGGAAAAATTCTTAAAAATGAAAAATACAGTTCGCCACTTTTGGGTTTGCTAGGGTTCTCACCTACCACCGTAATGAGATGAATTAAATGCAACCTGGAGGTGGTTGGGGTAGATTTGGAATTCCTCTCTCTTCTCTCTCTCATTCTTCCTATAAATTGTAAGGAGGGGCTTCTTTCTAAAGGTTGGACATTCTTGTTTTGCCCCTCCCTTCTTCTCTTTGGCAGGTGAATTTGTGGAGTTCAAACCTCCCATTTAAAACTGTAATGCAACTTTGCCTCTTGGCATTTTGTAGTGTATTGTATCAATATTTGGAGCAAATAATGCATGTCTATGGATGATTCTCAACCCTCTCTGTGTTCATTTGCATCCTCTTGATCTTGCACTGCAAATCTAGTTATTTGTGCATGATCTTGCATTGCATTTTATTGGTTTGTGTTTATTGGCAAAACAGGTGTTCTTCATTCCTCGGTGCATCACCTTTGTTAGTTTAGGTTTATTTTTTTTATGCATTTTCTTACCCTATCTCCTTGGAAAGTTAGTTTAGGTTTTAAGTAAACCCTCTTCATTTTTTATGTGTGCATCTTAACAGAGGAATAGGAACCGGCCTTCATTCGGAGAGCTTTTCCATTTTTGCAAGGTCCCACACTTGAGAAAAGCTCCATATTATGCAATCGCACTGAGAGTCTCAACCCATCGAGTTGCAGACACTCAGGGGTGCTGTGATTCGCCATCAACAGATTTATCATTGCATTCATTGGAAACATTTGTAGAAATAGAAGTAGGAAATATAACTTTATATTCATTTTGACTATTAATGGAAACATTATCATGAACATGTACATTTGTAACCGTAGAAGTAGATTTATTAGCATCCATACAAACAAAATGTCACCAAAAAAGGATCTATAATAACATTATCATGTGCTGAAATAAGAGGAGAAGAAGGTACAATGGCATGGGTGACTATGGAAGATGAGGGAGAACATGTGGCATAGCTTTGGTCATGCGAGAGCATGAAGATATGAGGGGGACCAATGCCAAGAGGAAAGGTGTCTTGGAATGTAAGAAGTTTTTTGAGGACTTCAGAATCACATTTAGCATGGCAATAAAGATCATTAAGTTGAGCTTCTACAACATCATTAAGGATAGGTTGCACACTAATATGCTCCATAACCTTCTTGGGAAAAGAGGATCTATTTTTAGCCATGAGTGTTTTAGGGATCCTAGGGAAAGGATTTTGAACAAGAGAAGGGTTCACCAAATGATTTAATAAAAATATAATTAAATATGATTTTAGAGTCACTAATATGATAAAGTACAATAAAATACAAATGTTAAGAAATCTAATGATGTAACCTTGTAAGAAAATAGGAGAGATATGAGACTTATCTTATTTATGCTTATCCTGGAATAGATTTGGGTTGGTAAAATTGATAAACAAGTTGGGTAGAGTGTTGGAAATGCTCATTATTAATTCTGAAACATATAGACAAAGTTGTACATGGGCGTCTAGGCTAGGGTGAGGGTGTCTGGGCGCCAGAGACCACTTATGAGCACCAAAGATTGCATAAATGCTCATAATCTACTTTCTTCTATGTCACTAGGGTTTCACACTTATTCTTTGTTGATATCCTGGTATTCACACTTTGATCACTGAGGGTACCTATAACCTAGAAAAAAAACCTTAGCTACCTGCAAAATCTCTCAAACACATCAAATTCAAATGAAATATTCAATATGTGAAGTCTAAATGACCCTAATGGTCACTTAAAGAGTGAACGTATGACCAATTGTTTCACTACATTCTAGAATCCATGTAGTTCTTTGTGCTTGTGTGTGAAATATTATCCTTAGGTTGCCCTCGTGTAAATGACACCAAGATAGCAGGCTATAGCCATCTTCAATGCAAATGTGTGAGATGGAATTCAACACTTCCCCTTCCTATGCAGTGCATGCAGAGTATGAAACCCAAAAATGTAGTCCCTTTAATGGTAGTGATAATATGTAAATGTGATTTCCCTTTAGAATTACCCTCCAAAATAATAGAGTGTATGTTGTGTATATATATGAATCTCTTGTTTTAATTTCGATACTAGTTGATTTAAAAATTATTGAATTATGTTTAACCCTATATATTTCATAGTCATGTATAATAAATAATGCTAAAGTACATATCTGACATAAGTAATAAGCTAGATAACAATGAAAGCCTAGGTGCAAGAGAGAGGATAAAAAAAGCTAATTTCGCAATTGATCCCGAAGTATGCTGAAATGGAAAATTAATAAACATGAGGAGGAGATTTTCGCAACCGTGCTTGATAAATTTTGTAAATGTTGGATGTGTTGGGACTATGGTCCTTGGATTAGGTCAGGGGCACCTAGGCTTCATAGTCTTCTTTTAGATGCTTGTGTCTGTGTAAAACCTTGGAAACTGATTGTTCTTGTCTCACACCAATGTCGCTAACCTTCACTTCTTGTCACATGTATGTCATTGGATGATCACAGATTTCACTTATAACCTACAAAACAAATGATATCCTGCAAAACCCCAAAAAAAATCAAATCCTCAAAAGAAAAAGATGCAAATGGGAAGTCAGACTAACCCCGGTAGTAACCCAACAGAGTGAAATTAATACTGAGTGTTGCACTACATCTAAAATTCCATGTAGTTATGTGTGCTTGTGTGTATAATCATGCCCTATGAAGCTCTTATGCAAGATGCACTTGATAGCGAGAAATAACTAGATGTATGGATGTCAAAATGAACTTCTCCTCCTATGTGTGTATATAGAAAATACAGTCCCTTGTTCCTTGAGTGAATGCTAGATATATGCCTTAATGCTCTTAGAATTCCTTTGAATGCAACCTTAGGTGGTGATAGTAGATGTTTAGAGATTGGTCTTTTATTTTGGTCTCATAGCTTTATATTTTCTATGATTCCCTTGTTTGAATGTCACAATTAACAACTAAAAGGCTGAACCATAAGAAAAGAAGATGCCTAAAAGATAAAAGAGGCCCAAAAGAGACAAGTAAGATACAAAGAGGTCGGGGATGCCCAGAGGGAATGAGGGCACTTGGGCGCTAGCGTCTTGGTTGGGTGATGGTGTCTAGAGTCAATAAAGATAAAGCAATGAAGATTAGACTGGGATGTAGGGTGTAAAATCCCATAAAGAAGTCAAGAAATAAAAAAAAGAGGCCAAAGATAGATGTCAATTACTATTTTTCTCACTTAGGAATCATATGAATAGTAGTATGTGATTATGACCTAGAAATGTACCCAAGTGTGTGATTCTGTGTCTACATTTGCCCTCACTTTATGTTGTTTAGTGAATACTCAATAACATAAAGTAGATAAGAGATGCCTACCTGATAACCATGTAGATTGATGGCAAAAACATGCCGAAAAGACAAGAAAAGAACGAAGTGATAAAAAATGAAGTGTGGAAGTTAAGGAAGAGGAAGTGACCCTAGGGGTGAAGAGTATGTGTTGTATCATGTTTGTACATATTGTCGTTGTTGTTCTTTGTTGATGGAGGTTGTTTCTTGTTGAGTATTAAGGACGGACCTGTAAAAGAAGAGTGAATTAGTAGTCAAAGTCGCATATATGTGAAAAATATGATCCAAGTATGTAAGAATATGTAAAAGCGTGTTAAAAATAGTAAAAGGAAAGTGTGCACCTAGTCCATGACGAGTGAAAAAGATAGAAAAGGTCCTGAAAATGTTGTAAAAGAATGAGTTTTTCGGGAAATTTCACACCACAACAAAGAGTGTTGGGAAGAAAGGTCTAGTGTTATTCTCCATCCCTGATTGCTTCTTGAAATGTATAAACTAGTGCAGATGGTGTGATCCTACTTTCTTTCGTGTTCAATCTAGTTCGATCTAAGTAGAAAAAGAAGATAGAATGCATTCTGATTGTTGGATGATTATGTATGTGTTGTTCAAACTACTTTATAAAATGTTGAAAAAATTTCCAATTTGAGAGAGTAACTGTAATTGCCCCCTGGTCATAGGTTCCTAGGAAATATCAAGAGCTCCCAATAGCTCATGTATGTATCTAGGAACTAGCATATGTGCTATATTGAGGATCCAAGTCAGATTCTAGGCCATTTCTGTGACTATGTCTCTTCTCTGTTCATGTTTTATGTAGGTTTGAATTATGATTTTATACTGCTTAATGGAGAGAATGATTCACCTAAAGAATTCCCCCTCATTTGGGGTGCATACGACAACTGCTAGGATAATGTGGACAAAATGATATGACCTAGAGCACTAATATGCAAATCTGAATTGGAGATACTTGCAACACGAGTAGAGGAATGTGCATTGTATAAACTAAGGCACATACAAATAAAATTAGATGGAAACAAGTGTTAGTAGTAAAACTAGAAAAATACAGCATGTAAAAGAAGATATCAATGTAATAATCAGCGTGTGAAAAGGAAATGATTGACTACAAAAAGTAGGTTTCAGACATAGTAAATCGCTCATAATGTCATAAGAAAATCAAGGTATGAAGTGGCCAAAATTATACAATAAATGAACATAGCAAGAACATAGGGCATAACCCATGCAAACAATAGCATATAATATAAAATAATGGAAAAAAATGGCAAGTAAATTATTATATAACCATGGTTGTATATAGTTCATGAAAAGGAAAATGCTACACATGAAGCACATGTTAGCATGTTAGAAAGATAAATAATTATGGCAAAGACATGTATTATATCAGATATATTAGTGTGCTAGCAATAATAGGCAGTAGTAGTAAAGAAGGTGAAAATAGAACTTGTAGTGTGTAAGAGTAGTACAGGTAGATGCCCATAGTAGCCTCAATGAGGAGTGACAAG